>JAYKKM010000149.1:2645000-3302500 GCA_035772405.1 Chrysogorgia sp. JL179-B06
AGATCCGAGGCCACCTTTGGTGGTACAGTATGTATGTATATGTATGTATTTCGTAGGTCGATGGTCGCTAGTGAGATCGAGGGCAAATAATTTGCTATACCGACAAGAATCGGCGAGAAGCCGTCTTGAGTTTACAAAAACTAAAGTACAGTTATTTTGATTTTGTTTTCCTTATCCTAATGTACTTTTGTACATTTAGTTTTTGGAAAATAAAGTCTAGCTAATTGAATCATATTCTGTGTTAATTTTCCAGATAAAATAAAGCAAAATCGTCATAAAAACAGATTTTGGCGTTCAGGATTCCGGGCATTCAGGCAACCAATCAAATTGCCCACTCACGATTAATAAAAAAATAAAATCGCGATATGTTTTTCCCACCGTCGTCGGCCAACCCTAATTCTCATCCAGCTGCATTTCAATGAAAACCAAACGTTATATACTGTATGATCTTCTTTCCATGTACATAGGTCAGCCAGTGATTCTGAGGATGATAGCGACAACGAGCTAGAGGACTGGCAGGAACTGCGAAATAAATACAAAGAAAAGGTATTCAAACAAAAAGAATGCTACGAGAAATCAGCGGAAACAGATCAGAAGATGGCAAAAAGTGCACAACATACTTCTAAACGAAATGAGAAAAGTACTCAGGAAGAACTATGTGTAGAAGAACTGATCGGTGGCCTGCCAAGCGATGACGAAAATGCAATGCGTTCTGATTTTGTTAAAACATGCATCAGACCAAAATCAAAGGTAGAAACTTACAAGAAGATACTTTGTTAATGTGATTTTTACATATTTTTACATATTTGTAAAGAGCATGGTGTTCTTACTTAACTTGCCAAATTTCAAGCAATTGCGGACATGGGAAGTCGCCTTTTCAGATTGTTTTTATACAAGATTATACGGCCGCTATTACTGGAACATGTTCCGGACGCTTAGGTTGCTATTAGAGGAAGTGACGTCAACGACTCAACACGTGGCTAGTTGTAACTTGTCGTATAATTTCCATATAGCTTTGTCACTTGTTGAGTCTCTGTCACGTCTTTGTCACGTCTCTGACATCATGGAACTGCTAACCCCAAAACAACTTAGATCCTAACCCTAACCCCGCCTAATGGGTTTTCTAACCTCCTGCCCAATGGTTTCTAATACTAACCATAATACTAATAAAAGGATCGTCCAGAAGACGACTCAGACCTAGTACCTCACGGTCACGTCAACTGCGAGTGTACCACCTAGCCACTACCATAGCCTTGGTGTGTTTGTGTTAAATAGATGACGTCACATCGCGTAACCGCTGGTTGGATTATTTAATGGCGGACAGATTTTTCGTTCAATTGCTTTATTTTAAATTAAATGTTTTATTTTAATTTTCATGTACCCGATAGTCATTATTACCCATTAGACAGCTAAAATCACACACGATTTCGGACCATACTACCTCTTTAGACATTTTAATGAATTAAATCAGAGCCAATCAGCATGCGTCATTTTCAGTGTTCACCAGTAACGAAGTAAATTTACTTTACTTAAGTGAAAAAAATTAGTATTTACTTGTAACGAAGTATTTTTTTCGATAAATACTTTTTACTTGTAATGAAGTAAATTTTTTGTTAAATTATTACTTTTTTACTTCGTTACTTTTTGTTTTATCGGCGAAGTAAAAAAAATATTTCGCAACGCGGACCACTCCATCCATCCGCTTGAGAGAGCGTGATGTTGGTTGTTGCATGTGTACGTGATTGGCAACTGTTGACTTGACGCCGGTTTACGTCCTCACAAAAGCTCGAATATTTACTTTTATCGTACTGGACGCCGCCATTTTAGGCATTTTAAGCGTTTGCTCGATATCCAGCGTTTTTTTTCTTCCAATTTTGACGTCATTGAGTGCAAGGAACAAAAGACAAGCACTCGATGACGTCAAAATTGAACAGAAAACCACCGCTGTTCATCAATCTTGAGCAAACTCGAAAATGGCGGCATCCAGAAGCATAAAATACGAGAACGAAAACGTTATTTCTCGAGTACAAGAGCAGATACCGTAAAACTACTAACATTTCTAAGGCTTTTTGTTTACAACTAATTTATTTTTTGTGTACAGTTCCCCTTTAAGTATATAAACTGAGGATTTACTTTTCACTTTAATTAAGTACAAATTATCAGTACTTTGCTGAAAACTAGTCATTTTGTTTACAAACAAGAAAATGAAGCTAGTCGCGCAATAAATCTTGTGTTAATGTCATTTTTCTAGATTCAGTCTGATGAAATGTCCAGTGTCAGTGCAACTGCTGCACTTCTAGCTAATCCGAAACCTGCTGAAAATATGAGAAAATATACCAATGATCTTGGTTGTAGTTTGGATAAAGAGGAAAAGGAGGAGATGGTCAAACAACCTGCTGCGTCACGAAAACGCCAAACGCAACATGGAAAGAAGAAATTCGCTTTCTTTCAAGCTAAGGAATTCCACAGTTCGAGAATTCCACAGTCGGAGCAAGAACTTACTGAATTTTCCAAGAAGGGTGTGGGACACGAAAAACAGGATGTTAGAGGTACTGTGTTGAGTCAATTGAGTGACAATGATGTATTTATTCCAAGTGATGAGAAGATATATCTACCAGACAGACCGACAGCCTGTCGTGTACAAGGTAAAATGGTGCAAGTAGAGGACTCGCGAGAAACACGCGAGGCTCATTCACAAAGTGGTACCATGATTGCAACCAAAAAGAACGGTACGTCTAGTTATTCAGTAACTGGCAACGATGAACAAACGTCGGAGTTCAAAGACGATAAACTTATTGATAACAGACACTCGAGAACACACAGCAGTAATGCTGGACTTTCCAAGACAAAGGGAGGTAGGGAAAGAACTTCAGGCAGAAACCAAAAATTGGAAAACGGAAAAGAAGCATACGAAGAATCAACTGCCGTCAAAGAAACTGAAGATGATGATCTTGAAACCAAGGTAACAGAGACTCGCGAGCCACTGGTAAGATTTGCCGGTGACGCAAAGTTAGATAAGAAACAAGCAGTAAATAGAATAGAGAAAGAGGTAGCCTCAAGGATTAAGGTATCCTGGGCAAGCAGGTGTGTCAGAAACTTAGAAACGTTTAGACAGAACAGAGGTAGTGGAGTTGACTGCTTAGTTACAGACGCTGTGGAGAAGGTAGGAGGAGTTTGCCTTGATAAGACCAATTTAGGGGCGAGTAAAGCTCTAGTGGAAAGTAGTGACAGTGATGAAATAAACGTTAAAGATGTTTACGGGAAAGACGATAGCTTATTAAGTATGGCCGAACATAAAAATGATATTATTGGCGTGCGGGAAATTATAGTCGATGTAGAAAGAAAGGTCAAAAGCCGAAATAAAAAGGTTGAAAGCAAAACCATGAAGAAATCGGAGGTTGAATTGAAATTGAAGATGGAGAACGACGAAGAGACTGTAATTTTGAAAAACAAGCAGGAGACAGTCAAACGCCAAAAAGATGATGAACTGACAGAGTATATATTTCTGAAACAAGACAAAGTTAAAGGAGAATTAATTCATCATGTGAGAGGCAAGAAAGTATCCGTTTGTAACACCGATGTGTCCTTTGTTGAAAAAAAATCTACTCCGTTGGAAGAAAGAACTGGTTTGCGCAAGGAAAAAATTGAAGAGGAAATAATGATTGGGAAAACGTCTGATCTAATGAAACATGCCAATAATTTATCCGCTCAAGCCGACATCCATGTCAAAGAAATAAGCAATGAAGAGATTATCACCGAGAAAACTCTGGTGAATACATTATCAAATAAGGCAGAAGAACACCCACGTCGAGACTTTAATGAAAATAATGTTGTTATTGAAAGACAGAATGAATTGAAATCATGTGTGAACACTAACGGAAACATTGCCAAAAGGTGTCTGAAGTCCAAAGTGCAAACCTCAAGCGATGCGATGAATAAAAGGGTGGACGTCGTTTTACGAAAAGCTGGAAGGTTTTTAACCCATGATGAAAATGAAGAACGAAGCATTTTCGATCACCCAGCGATGAAGCAATATATGATAGACGAAAGTGTAGCGGCTATCAGCAAAGACAAACATGTCCCCGAAACCTCTACTGAAACCTTTAATATTTCTGAAACCTATGATGTTTATAGTAAAATCATAGACCAGCTGATAAAAGAAAAAATGATGAAACAATCTATGAAGCGGAAACAATTTGAACAGATGGCAAAGGAGCAAGTGCGTGAAAGCGATGGCGAAAGCAGGACCAAATTGAAAAGAGATGTGTTATTTAGTACTGAAGGTTCTGTAAGTCTAAGAAAGCTACAAGTAAGTTTCTCTTAGAAAGAAATAGTATGAACAAGTAAGTAAGTAAGCCAGGAGAATGGAATATCTGTTTCAATAATTAACTTTATGCTTAATACCTAAAAACAATCAATTTTCCATGGATTTTTTCTTATTCGAGAAAAATATCCGTATTGTAGTTTTATTCAGGCCCACAACAGGGATGGGGCCTGGAGGATCCCTCCAATAATTTGGGGAAAATTAGGGAAAGTCTCAAAATGATTTTTATGCATTATTCGATAGCCGCCATTCAACCAATTTATGCCACGCAATTCCTCGCAGAAAGCTCAGTGAAAAGTAGCACAAATAAATAAATTGTTGTTAGAAGTCTTTCAGCGATAAAGTGTAGGAAATCCTAAAATATTTAGAATTAGAGGGACACTCCACCCCAAAAACAAGTGTTGCTTAAATGAATGTTCTTTGTCGTCTTACATGAGAATGGGTATTAGTTTTCTTCTAATCGTTTTAGTTTTAGAGAAATTTGCCTTTGTTTATCGTATTTTTGGTAAATTGAAGGCCGCCATTTTTGTTCTGATTGGGGGCGAATGCGGTGGCTTTTATTAAATTAATGGAATTTTTGATGTCATTGAGTGATAGAAACACTACACAAAGAAATCCTTCACAATAGCATGACAATAACGTGGTCTTAGTCGATTGTGCAGGATTTCTATTCACGCTATTGTGAAGGATTTCTTTTCAAAGTGTTTCTATAACTCAATGACGTCAAAAATTAATGGAGCGAACGCATTCGCCCGCAATCAGAACAAAAATGGCGGCCTTCGATTTACAAAAATACGATAAACAAAGCCAAGAAAACTATAATACCCATTCTCATGTAAGGCGACAAAAAACTTTCATTTAAGTAACACTTATTTTTGGGGTGGAGTGTCCCTTTAAAGATCGGTTTTCCGTCAGTTCTAATTGAAATCTCATGCAGGAAATACTATTATAAAATAACATGTATGCTACGCAGGCTCTGATTGGTCAATACCCGTGTTTGGATCAGGCCATCCAAACACGGAAATTTACCGCCAAAATTTTCCTTACGTTTTGCTGCTCATTCTCTTGTATTATTTTATTTTATTAAAGAAATACCTAATGGTTTTTCCGTGTTTGGATATTGTGATCCAAACACTTGGGAAGTTGCTCGACTTTCGAAAAGCTAAAAAACACTCGCCTAGCGGTGTTTCTCTACGCTTTTCTCCAGTCTCGCAACTTCTCGCGTGTTTAGATCACAGTATCCAAACACGGAAACCATTAGGTATTTCTTTATTCCAGAGACCCAGTATTTCAAAAAAAATTTCCGAGACATTACCCCAATTATTCTCCCTGTTATAGGGCCTGTTTAGCGCCAACCATATTTATCTGTATGATGTTATCTCCCTCTCTTGGAACCACTTGCCATGTTGCTTCAAGCGGAACATTCACTTTTTTCTCTTGTTTATCATTTCAGAACTCTGAGTCAAGAAGTCAACTGAAGCAAAGGACCACAAAGGAAAGGAAGAAAATGAAGGAAAGAATTAGAAAGAAAATTGAAAGTACGAGATCGACTTTTTCTGCAAATGGGAAATATCCTGCTGCTTTTAATACGCCAATCATTTACGATCAAGTAAGCGTGCTTTGTTGTGTAGTTGGTAACACGTTAATAGGGAGTTTAAGCAAACTAGGACGACTACAAATAAAATCACTTTCATTGTAGAATTTCAACGAAATTCCACATCATGGCCGTTTCAACGAACGCTAAATGTCCTTTTCTCCCACTAAAACATTTCTAAGGAATCGTAGTTGACGGGTTGAGCTTCAACACAACCGAAAGCTTTCTACGTTCTAGGCCATAACGTTGTCGTGAAAACGTTAAAATGCTCTCGGCAACGTTGTGGATAGAGTATACGGCGTGGATTATTCTCTAGGGATTAAAAATGGCGAATGCCTTTTGTTTTGGGTGTAAAATTATATTGTGGAGGGGCAGTCAATGTTAACGTCGCCGTAGTCTTTGCTTAAAGTCCCTAATAAGTAATAACAAGTGCGATAGGCAGGCACAACGCAAACTCTTGAAATTCTAAGAAATGTTGCATGACGTAATATCCGATTTTACATAGCTTTATGCAAGCAAACACTATTTCACGTAATGAGACCAAATAAGAGAACCTCTCTTTAACCAAAAAAAAATTAACAAGCAACTGTACTTACATGTTTTCATTGACGTCACAACACAGCCGTTGTCAATGGCAACACGCAAGCAAAGTTACTTTCTTGACACATTGAAATTCTCTTTGTTCTCTGAATGTTAAGGAGGAGCTGAAGTCTAAAAAATTCCTTTTTTCATATGAAAGTTACCAAAGGTTTTTGTGATATGTCCAATAGTATAGCTGCACATAAAAAAACCCGAAATATTGACGACTACGACGCCGCCATAATTGATGTTGGCCGGCAAGGGCTGGAAAATGTCCAACGGTTTGTAATTTGACGTCACAACGTCAAACACAGCGAATATAGCTTGCTCGCATGTATTTTCAGTGTTCTCATGTTTGTTGACTTGTAATGAACTCACAGAGTAAACAACTTGCGCCGTAGTAATTAATTTTTGGGTGTTTAAGCTTCTTATACAGCTATACTATTGGACATATTACAAAAACTTTAGATTTTGCTTTAAGGAAGGTATGGGCTTATCATCAAAAAGGAATTTCTAGACTAGTTATAGAAACGCGAGTGAAGAACGTTTGGGAGAATCGCAGTAAGAATTCGATACCGGAGAGCGAGTGTGTTTCCATTACGATATTGAGTTCTTCCAAACTTCTACGAGTGTTTATATATATCTCAATGCGAGCATCGAAACTGTTTTTTTAGAAAACAACCAATAATGTCGTCAAAACGTAAATTCTCGTTACTCCTCAAGATGGCGTATGCGAGTTTTTCCATGTTTCCATCGAGTTTTATAAAATAACAATTGTCTTACGCAGGTTCTGAGTGTTCTCATTTTCACTCAGAGTACAGAGACACAGGGACAGGGACAGGCTTTTGTGTTTCTATTTAACAATTAGACAACGAAGGCGAAGCCTGAGTTGACTATTCGCTCATAGACAACGAGGACGAGTTGTCTAATTGTTTTAGTAGAAACAAATTAGTGGACTATTACAAATCATGCATTTTCCAAAAAATTATCCAAAAACTCATCTGAAACCTCCCCGAAACGAGAGTTTTCTGCCATTGTTTTGAGTGCGTTTCCCAAACGTTGTCTATCACGAATAGACAACGGTTGAGTAGCCAATCAGAATGCAGCATTTCTAATAGCCCATGGTCAGTTTCTACTAAACTGTGATAGAAACATGAAAGACGCAATTTCAACCGGGAAAATATCTCCATGAAAACACTGGGCCTCGCCTCGTGTTGCCATTTTTCCGTTGGAATGACGTTATTCATGTTGCTCTCACAGGAACAAAAAAAGGTACTCGGTGGAGTTGGTGAATTTTGTCTTGAGGACACTGTATGTATACTAAAGAAATACCTATAATTGTTTCCGTGTTTGGATGGCCTGATCCAAACACGCGGGATGTTGCGAGACTCGAGAAAAGCGTAAACAAACAGCTAGGCGAGTGTTTTTTAGCTTTTCGAAAGTCGAGCAACATCCCAAGTGTTTGGATCAGGCCATCCAAACACGGAAAAACCATAAGGTATTTCTTTTATAAAATAATAGAACGAACGAGCAACACAAACTTGAGTAAAATTTTGGCGGGAAATTTCCATGTTTGGATGGCCTGATCCAAACACGGTTATTGGCCAATCAGAGCTTGCGTTGCACACATGTTATTTTATAATAAATTATCACGAATGAAAAATGTGTGTTTTCTATATGGAAAAAATCTGATGAAAAAGAGAAATAAGAGAACTTCAATATGTCGAAAAATACTTAAACTGTAAGTAGTTACGTATTTCCAGACGACATTTCGGACGATTTGTTCTTCTTCAGGTCAGATCTGGATTATATCATGAACGTTTGAGAACTAAGTCTAAAGTGCGTATCTCACGTTTGAGGATTTTACATATTCGTAATATTTGGGTCTTCCTGAGCAAAATCATGCATATATCTTGTTAGCCGAAAATTTCATCTTCATGTACTTTTTTGCTGTTAAAGTTATCGGGTGTGATGTCACAAGAGGCATTTTAGCCAATCACCGCGCATGTTTTCGAAATGTTATTTTATTAGTGTTCGAATGCCATTATTACCCGCCGCACATTCATCACACATTACTGCATTACTATTTCTAACTCGTAATTAGAGAGTAACAGTGATTAACGTTTGCCTTTATGCTTTTCTAGGAAGCTTCTTACGAGCAAGAATGCCACAGTCTGTTGCCAGGGATCGACGATCAGCTTTCTTTACTGTTAGTTGTTACGTTACTGGGCCGTGGTGAAATGAACGTACAGCGCTCAAAAGGAAAAGCGTTTGGAACACTGACCGAAATCAACTGCTATTTAGCTTTGATAGCATGGTTTCTCTCCCTTGGCGGTGCTTATAATTCTGATAGTTTTGTGCCTTTCTCTATAGTCGGCATGCAACAGGTTTACCAGAATGGCAAACTTCAGCTGTTTGTTGGTGTCCAACCTAACGAGACACTTTATTATGCAACAGCTGCAGGAAAAGGCATGAAGAACAAGACAAAGGCTTTTAACAAAGCCATCACAAAGTATCTTTCAACCCATTCTTTAAGAAATGTGTACCAGAATATGGGGGAAATTTACTTAGGAGGCAACTACCCAGTTGACGAAACCCTTTACAATTCAAAGATGTTATCAAGCTACATCACTGTTGGTCAAGATCCAAACGCGGTGCAACGCGTCTTCGAGAGTAAACCTGGCTTCTTCTGGGAAACACTGGAAATTATCGACACAAACGAAGTATTCCAGGATGGTTCTCGCCGCGACTTCACTGCAGAGAACACGATTGTGCTTGTGCAAGCAAGTTTGTATCACCGCCCTTCTTGTATTCTTGACTTACTATGTCGTATCGAGGATGAAGGTTGTGATCTTGCTGGACTTAGATTGGCCTACGGTGAAACATCTGAAACCAGTGATGGTGAGTAGTTGTCGTGTTGAATAGTGTCATTACTAGTTACCGTATAAACTTCCAATCATAAGCCCATGATGCATGGGCTTATGATCTTATAATAATAATGGTCTTATATTAACAGACACAACAGACGTGTGTCTTTACAAATTGTTTAGCTCGAACGTGGCCGAGTCGAAGGTATGTCATAGGCGCCGAAGGCACCATACTACCCATGTCTGACCACGGAGCATAGCTCAGATCTAAGTGTTGATTTTACTGAAGGGAGGAAAATCGGAGACCACCGAGGAAAACCCTCAAAGCACGGGAGAGATCAAGGGAATTTTGTGTTTCAAAATTGTTTTTGGGCTTGTTATTGGCTAGAGTTATGCGTCTAAAATGTTTCAAGGTACATGATATATAACATACAGTAGTACGAACACAGCACAACACAACAGTAGGAATATGAAAATGAAATACACAGGGGAAATGTTCAGCAAGTAGTACTGCAAGTTATTCGGTGTTGATTTAATGTTAAAAAACAGGTTGACATCCATTGTGCGTACAAATACTTTGTTGTGTGTTGGTGTCTATTCGAATTTGAAAAGGCAACTATAACCTCGCAATACATAAACACACGAGGTATATTTGCATCCCTATTTTGTTTGTTTATTTCGTTTGTATTTAGCTACCATTTTTCTATCTCACGGGGAGCATGAAATTGTACAGTCAAGAGAATACCTTGGTCCTCAACATACCTTGGCATTAGCTGTGAGAGGTCCCTCTGTCATTTCAAAAATGAAGAGCATCATTGGTTCAAAACTTCCCATCCTAGACTACTCGAGAGATATCCCCTCTCTCCGCTCCTTGTATTGCTCGACTATGTCCGAAGATAAATTATTTTACTGCCCCAGCTACTCAAACCAAGCAGCGGTGAACCTTGCCCGGTGGTTTGGTGGAAGAGTGTCGGAGAAAGAATTAACAGATGTGGATGCGTGTAAGTTTAAATCAAATTCATCTTTATCGGATGGTGTCCCTGTTCAAAAACCTCCCACTCTTCTTGTCTCCGCCACCCAAGCAGTATTCTACTTGATTATCTCGCCACTTGTTCCGCCCAGCTTTCTTGGCCATGTTCTTCATATTTGCAACGTCCGTGGTTTCTCGTTACGTGGTATACGACGCATGCACATCTACAAGCGACAGGGAAACAACTTTGGCCTGTCACAGCTTCAGCAAGCTGCCTTCTGTCCATTGTCTCGTGCAAGCAGTCCTTTCCAAAGTCCAAACGAGTCTCCACCGGAAAGCCCTGCGAGAGGAAAAGTGACGTTTAACTTCGAGTCAGCTTTGGTCTCGTCAAGATTAGGCAAAGCTTATCCTTCAACACTTGTCGTTGTACAGAAAGAAAATGGAATCTACCATTCAACGACGCTCGTCAAGCAGCTCACTGAGTCCCTTACAGTTTGGAAGAAAATCAATCTCAACGATTTACCTCACTTTGAGGGAAATCCCTGGCGATTGTATTTTTGTATAATGCCATTTAACGAAAGTAATTCCAAATCATTTTGGGGAGACGTATGTCATAGTCCTGATACCACCATGCTGCACCGTGCCAGACGCCATGGTTTCTGGTCAAATTCTGAAGACGAGCAAGTATGTGTGCTGTGTGCCGTTACAGAGGAAGCTGTGCAGTATATTGGTCTCCTACTGAAGATCTTATACTCGGAAAGCAATCCCGTAGCTGGGAACTGGGAATTGCTAGCTATCAAGAGTTTCGTAAATCTCAGTCTCATTCAAGCCAGGGAAGTAACCCCTATCGAAGTTGGTGAACAGTCCTGGGAGAACAGCGTAAAGCGTCTGATGTCATCTGTCGTGTTTGCCTGTGTCCTTAGAGGAGTAAACATCATTCAACGCCTTCGTGAATTCATGGCTTCTCTTACAAAGATAACTTCCAACAAAGATGTTGGTATTCCGCCTGATTTGGAATGGTGGCTTTCTCAGACGTCCGAAGTCGCCTTCCGCCAAATTACCGTGTTGTTTGAAGAAAAGGAACTGTTCCCCGATGAAAAAAACAGAGCAAATATGAAGTATGTCCCACCCCTCCGTGAGAAAGTCTCGCATAACTCTAAGAGCATTCCAGCCAAGGTTGTTTTTCATAAAAGGCAACGAAGGCGAACTAAGAAGTCCGTTGAATGTAAGAACAACGTTACAGATGATTCGTCTACCAGCGTAGAAACTATTCAATACAGAGAGCTGCCTGTTATACAGTCTTTGTTGGCTGGACCTCGACCAATAACCACAGTCGCTTTAATCAAACCTTCTTGTCTCTTTAACACCAAAAACCTTGGGAAAATCTTCAAAAGTATTTGCCAAGATAATTTTGGTATTGTTGCACTAAGGATGGGTGTCCTAACTGGACAAGAAGCAGAAGTGTTGGTTCACAGTGACAACGTGGTAAGTTTATAAAAGTAGTGCGCTGCAAATAAAAAACAATAAAAGGTTGGTGTCTGCCGAAATAGTAAATATAGGAGATCTAACGTTTGACGCGAAGGCTCTTCGTCGGAGAGTGAAATGTAAAATGAAATAAAAACTGAGTATGAAACTATTATAATGTGGTTAAATCACTGATCTCGAAAGAAGACTGGATCGAGCAACTATTTTTCAGAAAATGAAGCCGGAAGTCCGCCATTAGTAAGGGACCAACTGAGGATCGTATGAGGTTTTTTGTTGGATTATGTGCTCTTACCATCGACAAAATAAAATAATCTTACTATAAAGAGGACCAGAAGACATTTTTAAAATTACTGGGTAAAACGATTCATGGCCTACCTACAGATTTACTGCGACTTTGGTCCATTAGTAATGACCGCCGTTGGCTCTAATTATCCAGTGAGAGAAGCCTAATATGAGACGTCAAATTAGGTTCAAGATTTTATGCATTTAATGTTAACAAAGAAACTATATTGGCCAGACACTAAACCTATTTCACGAGCGTCACAGTCCGAATTGCTTGCAAACTCGGAGCTTCTTATGATCTCTCGTCAATTTACATTATGCATATATGCAAGCTTTACAATCAGCTCATCAGATACAATAGAAAGCTCAATCCAGTCCTATTTTTGAGATCAGTGGATTAAATGAATTTAGGCAAAGTTAGCTGCGGATGCAGTTGGCTAGCGGACTTCACAACTTCTTGGGGAGTCCCAAAACCAAGGGGATCAAGCTAGCATGTTCGACATCTCAGTGCAGCGTGTACTTCAGCATTGCTGCCTGTTCCGCGATCTTTGCTTCCATGCCATTCAGCAGTCCATGTTGCTCTCTAATCCACTGCTTACTCTAATACCGAGCCCTATATGGCTCCATTGCTTGCTCTATTGCGTATTGCTTGCTCTATTGCTTACTCTATTACTCAGCTTAATTGCCTATACGGCTAGATTGGTTAGCCTTGGCCTCCTATAGCACCTACCTGTACCTCAACACAACGGATATCTAGCAGTTAACGTTTACCAATCAGATACAAGTAAACACATAACTAATGAGTTGTAAAAATAGGAAAATAACGTGGATCAGTGAGTAGTGGAGTAAATGGAATCCTATAATAAGTAGTAGGTAAAATAAAGAAAAAACCCAAAGGAATTAAGTGGGATTAAAGGAAAAACGTTCGAAAAATTAGACGCTTTTTTTGCGGCTATCATGGGTGAGATGGCACAAACTTTGATGCCCGAAATCGAATGCGTTGAACTATTGAGGGGCCGATTACACGGAGACTTTCAGCCCGGGCTGAAACCTCAGCCCGGTTTTCCTGGATGAAGTTTCAGCCCGGTCTCATAAACAAATCCCTTAAAAATTGACATTGCTATTACATGGCGGAAATTTTCCATGTAATTTCTCAAAAATTTCAGCCCGGCCTAAATTTAGTGTGCGAAAGTTTGTGTGTGAAAGTTCATTACGCAGACGTAATTGGAAACATTGACGTGGCTTCTGTACAATTTCCGGGTTTCAGCTCGGGTTGAAATTGCTCATAAATCGAACGAGATAAGGCCCTGGGAACGAGGTTGGGTCACTGGGTTGGGTTGACCGAACATGCTCACAGTGAAGATCTGATTTTTATCTTCACATAGTTATTTATATCATGGCTATTTCATCGATTTCAATGTAGTGAACAGAATTTTAAATACGAATTTTGTCTTCTCGTGATGATAATATTTCTCACACGTTGCTTCGTGCATTCGTGAGACATATTACCAACACCGGAAGATAAAATTCAGTTACGGATTATAGTTAATTCTAGATATGAGAATATAGTTGTGGATAAGAGAATATGACACGGTGTTTAGATTATTCGATTTGTATTTCTACATGCATTGCGCATTTTCCTATATACATTTTGTGTTTGAACCTTTGTAGGTAATCATTAGCACAAATGCTGCTGTATCTTTGCATCTATTCATCTTAACCCTTGGTTATCATTACAACACTATGTTAAGCAGATATTCATTCTTCTGTATTAATGTTTTTAGGACGTAAACGAGAAGAATGTGAAGTATATAACATCTGGTGCATCGCTTTTGATGTGTTTGAAACGTGAGAATGCTGTAAAGAAATTGTTGGACATCTTAGGGCCTGACGATCCAGTTATTGCCCGTAGCCTTGATCCATTTCTTTTGCGAGGTTGTTATGGTGTGGATGCTATACACAACTCTATGCATGGTAAAAATAGTATTTCCTATACAACGTTAACGTTATCTTATCATTTGTTTCTTTACTAAACAACCAATTAAATTTGGTTGTCAGATACATCAATTGTTCTTTTTTATTGGTTGAAACGCCAAATTTTATTGGTTGAAACAAACAAAATACGGTCATTTTAATCAAAATATTTTAAACCATTCAGATTTCAACCATTCTGTTTTTACAGTGTAGTGTTGGTTAGTGTTATTTGTGCACTTTCCCTTCAGACAACCGCGTGTTCTTGTAACGTTTAAATCTGAATTTCCTAGGTTCAGAAACTTACTCTGCAGCCCAGTGTGAAATGAGAATGCTCTTTCCTTGCGGTCTTTGTTGTGATTCAACGGTAGATCTTGAAGCCGAACAGGTACGATATACTAAATATATATAGTAAATATATATATATATATATATATATATATATATATATATATATATATATATATATATATATATATATTATATATATATATTATATATATATATATATATATATATATATATATATATATATATATATATATATATATTTTCGCTTACCTAAAAACTGGTCTGCTACAACTTGTTTCATCTGTAAAAGAATCTTCAGGCAGTGACAATATCGAAAGGGATGACCGCTTATTTATAGGCTTTCTGCCGGAAAGTGGGGGCGTATGTGGGGGACAAAGCATGAGGTCATGGCTTTGTTTGCGTTGATTACGCGAAATTTATTACGATGACGACACTGTGAAATTATTTCCGCTCTTTTGTTGAGTAAACTATTCTTATTTTTTTCTTTTAAAATACAAAATTTTTCTTCTAAACATAAATTGCATCGTTTTGATCCTCCTGTGTACGAAATAGAATGTTTTAGAATTTGCCAATTAATACTGAAATCTTTATTGTTTTCTTTCAATGTCCAAATATATTTATCAAATCTATTATTTGCTCTAACTATATGTTGTTGAGCACTCTTTGCATTTCGTAGACCAAAACCTACACGTATATATATATATATATATATATATATATATATATATATATATATATATATATATATATATATATATATATATATATATATATATATATATATATATATATATATATATATATATATATATATATATATATATTTATAAAAATAACAAATTAAAAACGCACGCGCTGATTGGCTGAAAGCCGTGTTTCTATAACTCGATGGATTTTTCCCGCCATTTTTATAAAATGGACTGTAAGACGAACCTTTGCTCACAAACAGCTAAAATGTTGATAAATGTGTTCTGTGACAAAACGAAAAATGAGAAGATTGGATGCTTTTCTTCACAGTTAAGAGCGTTTATGTTCATTTGAGCAGCCGACGACGCTGTCTAGCTTGAGTAAAAATAGATATGAGTTATTCTGCAATCTGATATATACGATATATTATATGATATTTATTCTGCAATCTGATATACCAGCTGTTGTGGTCTAGTGGTTACCACACATGTCTATGAGCTGGGAGACCCGGGTTCAAATCCTGGGTCGGACCACCACTCAGGGTCTTAAAATAATTGAGGAGAAGGTGCTGCCTTTGCAATAACATCAGCAAATGGTAAGACTTTCGTGTCTTCTCGGAAAACGACCTTAAATCGTAGGCCCTCGGAATCCCTATCAGTTGGGTTTTCCGTTCACCTAAGAGTGATAAACTGAATAGTCGAACTCAAAATAAAAACATAAATCATACTCAAAATAAATCATACTCAAAATAAATCATACTCAAAATAAATCATACTCAAAATAAATCATACTCAAAATAAATCATACTCAAAATAAATCATACTCAAAATAAATCATACTCAAAATAAATCATACTCAAAATAAATCATACTCAAAATAAATCATACTCAAAATAAATCATACTCAAAATAAATCATACTCAAAATAAATCATACTCAAAATAAATCATACTCAAAATAAATCATACTCAAAATAAATCATACTCAAAATAAATCATACTCAAAAAAATCATACTCAAAATAAATCATACTCAAAATAAATCATACTCAAAAAAATCATACTCAAAATGAATCATACTCAAAATAAATCATACTCAAAATAAATCATACTCAAAAAATCATACTCAAAATAAATCATACTCAAAATAAATAATACTCAAAATAAATCATACACAAAATAAATCATACTCGAAATAAATCATACTCAAAATAAATCATACTCAAAATAAATCATACTCAAAATAAATCATACTCAAAATAAATCATACTCAAAATAAATCATACTCAAAATAAATCATACTCAAAATAAATCATACTCAAAATAAATCATACTCAAAATAAATCATACTCGAAATAAATCATACTCAAAAAAATCATACTCAAAATAAATCATACTCAAAATAAATCATACTCAAAAAAATCATACTCAAAATAAATTATACTCAAAAAAATCATACTCAAAATAAATCATACTCAAAATAAATCATACTCAAAAAAATCATACTCAAAATGAATCATACTCAAAATAAATCATACTCAAAATAAATCATACTCAAAATAAATCATACTCAAAAAATCATACTCAAAATAAATCATACTCAAAATAAATCATACTCAAAATAAATCATACTCCAAAAAATCATACTCAAAATAAATCATACTCAAAACAAATCATACTCAAAAAAATCATACTCAAAATAAATCATACTCAAAAAAATCATACTCAAAATAAATCATACTCAAAATAAATCATACTCAAAATGAATCATACTCAAAATAAATCATACTCAAAAAAATCATACTCAAAATAAATCATACTCAAAAAATCATACTCAAAAAAATCATACTCTAGATATGAGCTATTCTGTATTCTTCAATTCAGCCGAAAATTTCATTCATGGAGTTTTTTGGTGTTAGAGTAGAGTTATCGCATGTGATGTTATAAGAGGCATTTTTGTGACAAGTAACAAAAGAAAAATGGTTTGGTATGCCTCTTGTGACATCACATCCGGTAACTTTAACAGCAAAAACTCCACGAAGATAAAATTTTCGGCTGACAATATATATTATGATTTTGCTCAGGAAGACCCAAATATTACGGATATGTAAAATCCCCAAATGTGAGATATAGGCACTTTAAATCCAAATGACATCTTTAAACTCCAAAATAGTCTAATATATTTTATAGATTCCTTGCCGTGCCTATGATGAGACGATTGGGAAGAATTTTGAAAGAAAGCTGACAAAACGTAAGTGTTCTAATGTCGGTGTGACGCTCTAACCATTGAGGTATATTGTCTGTCTACTCCAAGTGGTAAGCTCCCACATTCACCACAGCGATGTATAATATAGATAACAAGAACATTTCTGTTGTGATCGTGTTTTTTCCCAAAAAAAACTTAGAATAAAACCTTTCTTTTGCAGATTCAATGCAGCCGACTGCAATTGAGCAAAGTTTAGTCGGTTCTTTGGTGCAGATTAATTGCCTTGTATTGACTCACCATATCGTCTACGGTCGTTTCGGAAGGAAAAGAATCGCATTGGTTGATGTTTTGGAGTGTTTTCTGTCATCGAATTTTACTCCAGTGGGAATGAAGATGGCGTTACTTTCAGAGGAGCAAATTGATAACTGCTTAAATATGATTAGCTCAAAGTCAGAGGAAAAACAAAAACTGGTAAAATTCTTATACCACGTTTACAATAGAGGAAATGTTTCCTGATTCGTCACGATTGGTTTTGCCGTTTACACACAAGATGATGAATCCGGAATAAAAACTTCCTAGTTTTGGTCGCATGTACGGAGATTTTTGAATCCGGAATCTAAGGCCAAGGAAAAAATATAGTAGTTTATCGTTCTAACTTTAAAAAAGGAGAAAGCTGGCACCTTTTTTCAAGATGGCTTAACACCTATTAAAGCTATTTAACGTTGTAACTGCTTCGATACAACTGCTTCGATACAAGATTGCGCTTAAAACCCAAAATGAACCGAAAAGTCCCGAAAGTTGCCGAAATTAAGGTACCGAAAGATACCGAAAGGCACGAAAAGGGCCGAAAGGTGGCGCAAAAGGCCCCGAAAACAAGACAGATTTTCGATGCAAATAAAATATTAAATAAAAAAATAATTTGATGCGGCAATAATTTTTACTTGGCCTAAAGTGGAAACTTTGTATACGGATACTTTTCGAAATCTTTTGTAGTGTAAATGGCTTCCAATGAATCCGGAAAGTGTTTCCGCGCGCGATCATAAGAGTTTACGGTGCAAGCTTACATATATAGCTGAGGCAACTCAATGCTTGGTAACCGTTCCTATTATCAACGGATTCATCAACGTATATGTAAACGATACGAATACTGTATATAGTGTAAACAGTCTGCGAATTTAAATACTCCTGTAGTGTAAACAGCTTATACGAATCAGAATACTATTGTAATGTAAGCAGCCTACAAATCCGAATACTCAGTTTGTGGTGAATCCGGAAACCGCTATATAAGTGATTTTTTATTATTTATTATTTTTTTAGTAATCCGGAAACTTTTCCTCTAATATAAACGTGGTCTTATAAAAGTCGTAAGCTTAGTGAAACATGAAAAATAAAGTAATATTCAACTTGGATTAAACCTAAGACATCAAAGCATTCTTTTGAAGTCATTTATATTTTATTTGTGTTTTGACTTCTTACTTTGTGTAGAGAAATAAACTCACTGAAGGACCATGCATTGTAATAGCTTTGCAAAGGGATAATGCTATTACCTGTTTTGATGCAATAATTGAAAGGTATAGTGAAGAATTATGTAGTTAGAATTATAATAATTGAAGAATTATAATTATTCTATATATCCGCAAATACGAATATATATATATATATATAATAAGAACAAAATATATATATATACAATATATATTTAACAATTAGTCACTGAAGTCGAGGTGACTATCGTTGAATATTTACCGAGCGGCGAGGTAAATATAACGATAATCACCGAGACTGAAGTGACTAATTGTTTTACTTTAATTTCAGGTTGAACTGAACATTCAATTGAGAATGCTACGCGCTACGCGGTGACTATCGTCTCAGATTTACTGGCCAGTCAGCCAATCAGAACTCGTTTGAGCTCAGAAATTATACTAAATATATATAGTAAGAACAAAAGAGACGAACTTTGGTAACTTCATTTAAACTTTATTTCACTACAGATCTGTTTCGTATGAAAAGCTATAAAACTTACCACACTCATCAGGTGAGTACTAGTGAGTATAATACTCACCTGATGAGTCTGGTGAGCTTTCTACCTTTCCATACGAAACAGATCTGTAGTGAAATAAAGTTTAAATGAAGTAACTAAAGTTCGTCTCTTTTGTTCTTACTATTCTGCTCTACTTAGGTATTGAGCACTCTACCTGATATGATTTTGAACCTGACACCTGACCCTTGTGGTAGTTTGAGCACTCTGGCCCTATACCGCTTCACGCTCTCTGGATGTGCGCATGACTGATTGTCCCACAAGCGGTTGTCACCGGCAATCACTTGGGTATAGATAGTTCTCATGGCCATATCTAGATTGCACCGGAGCTACACTGATGAGCTGTGGAACAGCGAAACACGTGTCTGTAGATTGTACTATATATATATATATATATATAAAAAATATATATATATAAAATATATATATATATAAAATATATAAAACGGATATATAATATATGGTTTCATTAAATGATTGGGTTAGAGAAAGTTTGAACGTATATGAGAGAGGCTGAGAGCGAAGGCGTTTGGTGACAGCTAGTCCCTATTCGGTATTGTATAAAAGAGCTTTACTGTATCCGATATACACTTGAGATTTTTCACGCTCCCCTTTGTGTCTAGAAAGGCGCTCCTTTCCGGTGTCTAGAACTTTGAATGATCTTGGAATCAGGGGCGTTGGGAACCCCCTTTGATTGCAGGGGGTGTCCAGTTAAATTTGCCCGAATATTCTATTTTTTATGAAATTTCCCAAATCATATTTTACGCGCATTCCGACGTTACAGCTACAGAAAATATTGGTATATAAGTACTATAGTACTATAGATATATCTTTCAACAACTAAGCGTCAAATCTCACAATGTATACTCATTTTTGCATAAACCCAGCCTAATTAAATGTCCTTTTAACACGTATAATAACCTTCTTACTTATGTATTTCAGTGCTGTTTTCCAAGACCAGAATTATATGGTTGTATTGCCCGAATTATATGGTTTTTAAACATAACCCCCACAAACCCCCCAGCGACTCCCCTTCTTGGGATGATAATTAAAATGTAATTGTTTCTCTATTTAAACTTAAATTATTTTCAAATCTCATCTCTTATTGTTTACTATAGCGCTCAAACAAAATGTCGGTCATTAGGAGAATACCAAAAACACATCATTCGAGGCAACACAGAGAAAGAAGTAAGTTATTGTATTTGCTGTATAATTTCGTGTGCTATATAATCGTGCTCTCTATAATTAGCATCACTAGTTAAAATGCCCCTAACCTAAAAAAATGTTATTGTCTTATTTGGAAGAACTTTTAAAATGATAAAGTAACTTCTTTTGAAGATTTTCACTTCTTCGCTTTCTTTTTTAGATATATCAATTTGTTTGATATACAAATATCTGGAATTTCGTCACACAATGCATAATGAGTTATCAGAGAATGTTATATATCTTTGCGTTCATGAAATAAAAACACTAAAGTGTGAATAACACGTGTGTGCCTTTCTCCCACAACACCAAACTTCTTGATTTTAAAGGATTTCGTTCGAGAATGAAAGAGATATACACATTTCTCCAATAAGTCATTATACATGTGTGACGAAATTCCAGACATTTGCATATCAAACAAACTGATATATCTCAAAAAGAAAGCAAAGAAACGAAAATCTTCAAAAGAAGTTACTTTATCATTTTAAAAGTACTTCCAAACAAGACAATAAAACATTTTGAGGTTATGGGCACTTTAACTACAAGCTAAAGCAAAACAAATCTTGGCGTGAATACTAAAAATATTACTTGAGTACTTCTTCTTATATTCGTGTTTCTTCTATCGGAATTCCGCGTCCTGAAACACCCACATTTACTAACCAACACTCCCCCGCTGCAATGATTGGTCGTTATTCAGACGAAATATCAAATTGTAATCTCCTTTCTACGAGGGAAATAAAAAAGTGTTTGCTAACTTCTTGAGTACTATTATATATGTAATGGTTCTAACACGAGTAAGCGTTCTTCCTCTGATTTCTAAATACGGGCAAGTCGGTTGAAAAAACGAGGCGTATCCGAGTTTTATTAACCGGTTTGTCCGTATTTAGACATCAGAGGATGAACAATTCCAGTGTTAGAACTTGCTTCTCAAAAAATCCATATTTCAAGAGAAAATCAAGAGTTGGGGAAATTCGGCTGTAATCTGCCTCTTATTTCTAAATACTGATTAAATATTAATTTATTTTGAATTTTCTCATGAATTATTAATGAGTTTGAGAAATAATTAACACTTATTTACTGGGACCGAGGGAAACAGTGTCAGTATGTTTTGTGGTCCCGAGACCGTCGATGTTTCCCGAGGCGAAAGGGAACTTTGGCACTTGGTATACAATAATATAATACATGGATGTGCGGAAATATGAAATTAATTTCGAATGGTGAACAGGATATGAAAGAGTGAGCGCAGCGAATGAGTGAGATTAGAGAATATTACAAGGCATTGCGGAGATACGAATTTTATCTTCGAGTATATTGGTAATATCTCTCGCGAAGGGAACGAATGAGAAATATTATCATTACGAGAAGATAAAATTCGTATCTCCAAGCGGCCATGTAATGTTCTATGAAATAGCCATGATGATAAATTCACATATGAAGATAAAAATGATATCTACACTGCTCTTAGTGAAGATAAAAATTATATCTACACTGCTCTCAGTGAAGATAAAAATTATATCTACACTGCTCTTAGTGAAGATAAAAATTATATCTACACTGCTCTTAGTGAAGATAAAAATGATATCTGCACTGCTCTCAGTGAAGATAAAAATTATATCTACACTGCTCTCAGTGAAGATAAAAATGATATCTACACTGCTCTCAGTCAAGATAAAAATTATATCTACACTGCTCTTAGTGAAGATAAAAATTATATCTACACTGCTCTTAGTGAAGATAAAAATTATATCTACACTGCTCTCAGTGAAGATAAAAATTATATCTACACTGCTCTCAGTGAAGATAAAAATTATATCTACACTGCTCTTAGTGAAGATAAAAATTATATCTACACTGCTCTTAGTGAAGATAAAAATTATATCTACACTGCTCTCAGTGAAGATAAAAATTATATCTACACTGCTCTTAGTGAAGATAAAAATTATATCTACACTGCTCTTAGTGAATATAAAAATGATATCTACACTGCTCTCAGTGAAGATAAAAATGATATCTACACTGCTCTCAGTGAAGATAAAAATGATATCTACACTGCTCTCAGTGAAGATAAAAATGATATCTACACTGCTCTTAGTGAAGATAAAAATTATATCTACACTGCTCTTAGTGAAGATAAAAATGATATCTACACTGCTCTCAGTGAAGATAAAAATTATATCTACACTGCTCTTAGTGAAGATAAAAATTATATCTACACTGCTCTTAGTGAATATAAAAATGATATCTACACTGCTCTTAGTGAAGATAAAAATGATATCTACACTGCTCTTAGTGAAGATAAAAATGATATCTACACTGCTCTTAGTGAAGATAAAAATGATATCTACACTGCTCTTAGTGAATATAAAAATGATATCTACACTGCTCTTAGTGAATATAAAAATGATATCTACACTGCTCTCAGTGAAGATAAAAATGATATCTACACTGCTCTCAGTGAAGATAAAAATGATATCTACACTGCTCTTAGTGAATATAAAAATGATATCTACACTGCTTTTAGTGAAGATAAAAATGATATCTGCACTGCTCTCAGTGAAGATAAAAATGATATCTACACTGCTCTCAGTGAAGATAAAAATGATATCTACACTGCTCTTAGTGAATATAAAAATGATATCTACACTGCTCTCAGTGAAGATAAAAATTATATCTACACTGCTCTCAGTGAAGATAAAAATGATATCTACACTGCTCTTAGTGAATATAAAAATGATATCTACACTGCTCTCAGTGAAGATAAAAATGATATCTGCACTGCTTTTAGTGAAGATAAAAATGATATCTACACTGCTCTCAGTGAAGATAAAAATGATATCTGCACTGCTCTCAGTGAAGATAAAAATGATATCTGCACTGCTCTTAGTGAATATAAAAATGATATCTACACTGCTCTCAGTGAAGATAAAAATGATATCTGCACTGCTCTTAGTGAATATAAAAATGATATCTACACTGCTCTCAGTGAAGATAAAAATGATATCTACACTGCTCTTAGTGAAGATAAAAATGATATCTACACTGCTCTCAGTGAAGATAAAAATTATATCTACACTGCTTTTAGTGAAGATAAAAATGATATCTACACTGCTCTTAGTGAAGATAAAAATGATATCTACACTGCTCTTAGTGAAGATAAAAATGATATCTACACTGCTCTCAGTGAAGATAAAAATGATATCTACACTGCTCTCAGTGAAGATAAAAATGATATCTACACTGCTCTTAGTGAATATAAAAATGATATCTACACTGCTCTTAGTGAATATAAAAATGATATCTACACTGCTCTCAGTGAAGATAAAAATGATATCTACACTGCTCTTAGTGAATATAAAAATGATATCTACACTGCTCTCAGTGAAGATAAAAATGATATCTACACTGCTCTTAGTGAAGATAAAAATGATATCTACACTGCTTTTAGTGAAGATAAAAATGATATCTACACTGCTCTTAGTGAAGATAAAAATGATATCTGCACTGCACTCAGTGAAGATAAAAATGATATCTACACTGCTCTCAGTGAAGATAAAAATGATATCTACACTGCTCTCAGTCAAGATAAAAATTATATCTACACTGCTCTTAGTGAAGATAAAAATGATATCTACACTGCTCTCAGTGAAGATAAAAATGATATCTACACTGCTCTTAGTGAAGATAAAAATGATATCTGCACTGCTCTTAGTGAATATAAAAATGATATCTACACTGCTCTCAGTGAAGATAAAAATTATATCTACACTGCTCTCAGTGAAGATAAAAATGATATCTACACTGCACTCAGTGAAGATAAAAATGATATCTACACTGCTCTCAGTGAAGATAAAAATGATATCTACACTGCTCTTAGTGAAGATAAAAATTATATCTACACTGCTCTCAGTGAAGATAAAAATGATATCTACACTGCTCTTAGTGAAGATAAAAATGATATCTACACTGCACTCAGTGAAGATAAAAATGATATCTACACTGCTTTTAGTGAAGATAAAAATGATATCTACACTGCTTTTAGTGAAGATAAAAATGATATCTACACTGCTCTTAGTGAAGATAAAAATGATATCTACACTGCTCTCAGTGAAGATAAAAATGATATCTACACTGCTCTCAGTGAAGATAAAAATGATATCTACACTGCTCTCAGTGAAGATAAAAATGATATCTACACTGCTCTCAGTGAATATATCATTTTTATCTTCACATGTGAATATATATTTTTTTCTAAATAGCAGAAAATCTATTTAACCAACAATCGTTGCAGAAATTGTTGAGACACATGTGGTGTGTAACGGTATCTATATTCTCTACCCCTTACAATGTTGGTTTTATCTCAAATAAATTATGTTGCGTGGCCTGAACAAGGTTGAATCTACTGTAGAATGAAATAACATTGAACAGGGGTCAAGCGGGCACCATGGAGTTTGTTTAAATTGTTATCTCAGGAGATTTACTTGTCTAATCGAGATTTTAATTCAACATTCGAATTCTATATAAGAAATCCAAGTTCAACACGAGAAATAAATTTCATATTTCCAAGCATTCATGTATTGTTATAATTATTATATATAAAAATACTCCCATTTTCCAACAAACATTACAGCAATCACGATAATCGGGCATAATTATCGGATTTATTAGTGGAGGAATAAACGCTTTTGACCGCGGGGGGGGGGGGGGGGGGCTTTTGCGGCAAAATGATCCTACCCGCGGTCTTTGGTCTGTGCGAAGAGACCAAAGGCAGGTTAATATTTTCGTTCACCTTACTTACCCGTTTGGTTGGTTAGGTGTAAGCTGTTGGCCGAGGGGGGTTTGCAATTTCGTGGAGCTCTTGATATTGCGTGACACCGCTATTCAAGCAAGTGCGCTAATGGCAGTGCGCGACAGTTCGTGCCAGTCTCCAGGCCTGCTCCTCTCACCACGTGCTTGCCTCGATCGTATGCGGTTACCTATCTTTAACCTATATGGCTCTTTTAAATTTCTTATAATTCCTCAATTTTTTCGCAATTTTTAAAAACTTTTCAGTTGTTTTGTAATTATCGGTGTTTACGCGTTTGTAAAGACCGCTCAGCAACCAATCAGATTGCAGAAAGGCTGCGTTAAGACCGCTCACGCGCCAAGCCATATAATATATGCTTATAAAACACTGCTTTTATATAGTAAAACTCGTTTTATTTCTGTTACAAAATGATATATTTTAGCGCCGTAGACCCGAGGGATGTATCTGGCTAAGAGCCGACGTTCGAATTTTAAAAAGTGTTTTGCCAAAATTTTCTCTAGGCGAAGAAAGTTTTTGTAAGTAGATATTTAAGAGCAGTGAGCAGGACAAGGATGAGCAATTGAATTCAATATATAATTAAAAATTCACGGGATGGATATGGATACTGCTCTGGTTTGTATACATATATATTACATTCTGTTAATTTTTAATTATCTAATGAATTCAATTCATCAACCTCGCGTTTCCCTGGAGACTATTTAAATCCCACCCAAGCTTTCGGGATGTATAGGATGTATAAGAACAAAGAAAACCAACTAAAATTTGAACTAATTGTTAAAGGTTAACACACACGAGGCGACAAATCGCGGGGGCCGTCTCGCGGGGACATTTCCCCTGTTGAGGACACACGAGGGGACATGTCAGAGACGGAAAAGGAAAATAAAATAACATTCTTTGATTGGTTTATTTTAATTTTGTGGCAGTGATTTCGCATGGTGCATACGATGGGATTTGTCCCTGCAACATGTCCCAGCGACACGTCCCCGCGATTTTCGTCTTAATAAAACCAAGAAAACTGAAGCTATATAACTGCCTCAGAAAGCGCGCTTGTATAACGCGTAGGTGTATGTCTTAGCAATTAAAGTGCTTGATTGGACTTGTATCTTTGTATTCCTTCACTTCATGTTACGTATCACATCAACATGCCTTTATTGAGTTTTATTATATGGCAGTTGGCTCGTGAGCGATCTTATATCACCATTGGTTCAGTTTCCTTTGTTCTCTAGTGGCCATTATCTATGATATCAACCTCAAAGTTATTCATGAAGTTGTATTTATGAAAATACTAAACTTCACCAATGGTGATATAAGGCGGTTATATACCTTAGACCTCGGTGTTTAAGCAATATATCAATCCTCGGGCTCGACGGGCTTCGCCCTCGGGTTGATATATCGCTTAAACACCTCGGTCACGGTATATAACCTATACTTAACGCATCTTTTCTGCAATTCAATTGGTTCCTAAGCGGTCTTTACAAACCGGTATTCTAAAGACCGGTCATTACAAATTTAAAATAGCAATATGTAATATATGTAATAAAAACCTTATATTATTTAACCTCGTTTGGCCGGTTTTTGTGCTAAAGTTATCCTGTCCTTGGTCTTTTCGCACAGACCTCGGTCCTTCGTCGCTCGATCTGTACTGAAAGACCGCGCGGGCAGGATAATTTGGCCGTTAATCGCTTATTTTATAATTTTTTACTGCTACAAACAATAGTATTGGTTTTGTATCGTTTCTGCTAATTTACACTATTTTAACTTCCATATCCTTGTGTTTTTCATACCATTGGCATTGCTATTGGATGACTACTTCATATTATAGCAAAAAAACAATATGTTCAATAACCGTCACCGTGTATACATTTGGCATTGTATATGTCTTTGCTCTGTGTTTTTGTTCACGTTTACCTCTATTGAATATGTCATCTCAAACTCATTAACAATTTATGAGCCGAAAACAAAGGAAATCAGTACCGAGACGGACAACTGGATACTTGGTCTTAATTAGCAGAGGATTTTGACAATTTCCACCTCAAATTTCTCTTAAAATACTGATTCGTTCGAGATGTAACATCAAACACTCGAAAGAGTGTTCAATCCTCTCACCTCGAATTCTGTTAAAAAACTCGGCTAACGCCTCGTTTTTCAACCTACTTCTCGGAGACTGGATATCGGATGAAACACTCTTTCTCGTGTTTGATCTATTACATAATTTACAATAATTTGTCCTTCATCTAGTTGTGGAAGTTTGGGAGAACTCAAAATTGCATTGGAAACGCTCGCCCTTCTCATGGCTCGTGTTCCCACTCGTTCTTTCAAACTTCCACTCATGTTTCTATAACTTAATTGAAACACGAAAAATGTTTTTTTATTTCTTAAATAAACTCTTCTTTTGTTTCAGGCAAGGAATTTACTTCTTTACTTCTTCGATGGATTAGTACCTAACTGTGCAGAGCAGATTTGTGCCGTGTAGTTCACACGCTCTTTTGCGTTTTGACTGAATAATATTTTTAAATATTAAAATGGCTAGTAATGGATATCAACAGATGTTCAATTATTTTTAGAAATTGTTTTCAAAGTGCCACTAACCCCCAAAAACATGTTTTCAATGGCACATTTTATTATATTTAACATATAAATTTTGTCCAAATTAGACTTTAATATATTAATTTGTAACCATCCACAGGAAAACATTTATTAACGCTAAATTTAAAAAGATGAACTGTAAGGTCGACGCTCGTCGCTTGCAATAATTAAAAGCCAGGAGGCCATT
This sequence comes from Chrysogorgia sp. JL179-B06, assembly GCA_035772405.1. Classification (NCBI taxonomy): domain Eukaryota; kingdom Metazoa; phylum Cnidaria; class Anthozoa; order Scleralcyonacea; family Chrysogorgiidae; genus Chrysogorgia; species Chrysogorgia sp. JL179-B06. Next base: position 2,673,093 of record JAYKKM010000149.1, read on the forward strand.
TTAGGCTATTTTCTATTCTAACTTTAATATAAAACATGCGTAAAACATTCTGAAAACAGTGACTATTCTCATGCTCGCGTCTGTTCAGTTCAGTTACGTAATTTACCGAAAAATCAATATAGAATTTTAGTATAAATACGTGAGGTGATTATAAAATCGCGTGCGCTGATTATACGATGTTGAATGGTAAATATTTGTTTGAATTTACTGAATGACTTATGACTGTTGATTATTTTTTGGGCCCCTAAAAATTTCGGGCCCTTGGGCACTTGCCCAGTGTGCCCATTGGTTAATGCGGCCCTGATGAAACAGTCGTCCAATAACAACGTTTAATTAGTGTAGTCTCGCCGTCACGTGTCCATAGAATTTCCTTTCTCCAACCAATAACAAATACTTTCTCCAATACAATAACATGACCATTGTGTCATCTTGAAAGACAATGGAGCTTCCAAACCACCCCTATACTAAGTTTACTTACGACCAAACTAAAGAACATGGTTTATGTTATATTATCACCATAGTAACAGATTAGTTTCCATGCCTCCTATTGTCTAAAACAAAATAATTTGTTTTCTCTCATGTATAACTTCTCAATAACTTTTTCAATAACTTTTCCATAATGCAATACCCATGTTTGAAATGGAAAACGTTGTTTGCGATGGCAGAAAATGAAGATTTCTGTATGGGGAACGGAGAGGTTTGGAAGCTAATTTGTTACTATGGTGACAACATAACTAGAATTGGTGGTGGATATACACGACTTTGACGTCATCCTGTGCCTCATTAACATATCACATTCAACTGAATACCTCGAGAACGAAAATAGATATCGCAAAACTGTCAACACCTTCTTCATAATTTTAAGTGGGTTAGTGGCACTTTAACATATTTAAATGAATGTGTACAAGAATTTTAAGTTATTTATTTTTTATGCATTTATAAATTATCATACTGTCACTGTCATTGTTCAACTTGTAATGTTAAATAAAACATATTTATAATAAAGCCTTAGTTGGCCACGGATCATCACCAAAAGAACGTTTAGAGTACGATTTGAAATTTTAGAGTAAATTTTCTGAGCAACATGCCAAATCTTTTCGCTTATTGGGTTTTACGCGTGCGCAAAGAGAAACCAATTTTACGCAAGCCTTGGTGAAAGAAAATTGTAAAGGACATTCTCAAACTCATTAATAATTCATGAATTATCGAAGCCGGGGGTGGGTCGTGAAATAGAGCACGCTGTTATTCCCATTGACTTGAGCTCTGATATCTCGTCGGCAATGATACTAGCTTTTTATAAAAGAACTATGACCAGAACATATATTTCAGTCGCTCGTATTCTTCAGCCGCATCAAACTCTTCGATCCCAAATCCTGTGTGCATCACAGCGATTTTAATACATCTCTCTTCGTAAACAAGTTCTGTGCCTGTCATTTCCAACCAATCACATGTCTCGTCCACCAAAACAGTGGACTTCGTGCAGGCTCTCCCTCACCTTCCCCTCCCCAGTCCCCTCGTGCGCGTTTTCGGTACCCCCTCCACGCAGGCTAATTACTCTCAGAAGTCAGGAAATCCTATTTTCAAAACTTTTCCGTGAGGGCATACCCCAGGACCCCCAGCAACCCAGTCCCATTACCGGAAAGTAGAAGTTCGAAAACAACATCTTCCTATTAATGTTCTGTTAAATTGTCAGAAGTAATTAAAAAAATAATCACAATATCTTTGCTTGTTAACCCGAGTGTTTTACTAAACTAAAGTACTAATATTTCTCTAGTTTACGCAGCCCTCTATACTCTAGTAGGCTTTCTTTTTTAACTAAGCGGAAGGGCGGAAATCGCGGAATGATTGAGGCTAAAAGGTAGCCCCCGGTTGAAAAAAACCGTCCTGAATGTCCATGTTGGACTCGCTGACAATTGCATTAATATATGTTGTCAGTGGTTCCCAGAGGCGGCGTGGCTCAAAAATAGGGCCCAGGAAAACTATTCGATTGGGGCTCACAGCAGGTGAGCAGGGTGTGTCATTGTTTGGGGCGTGCTGGGGCCCACCACAGTCCAAAATATGAAATTTATAAACTTCTGAGCTGAAAAATCACCGCTCAGAACGCAGGAAATGCCATTTGAGTAAATCTAGATTTCAAGATTTTTCGGGGGAGCATACCCCGGACCCTCCTAGAAAGCGCCTCACGCCTACGTCGCTCGGATTAATAGTTATCATGACTAGCTTCGTCACTGACAGGTACAACGAAAATTTTGCTTTGGTCGCCCCCCCCCCCCCCCCCCCCCCCCCCGAGTTTACAAAGCTTCCTACGCCCCTGATGTATTGTACAACATTATTCAAATGTTTAGCCGCAGCTTAAGTCAACTGTGGTGTCTCTCAAGGATCCATACTTGGACCCCTATGTTTTATTCTCTACATAAATGATATACCAGATCGAGTGTGTATAACAGACTGTAATATAAACAGCATGTGTGCAGACGATACCATCACCTACTTTAGTTGCAGCCAAGTCAAAAACAGAAATCGAAATAACATCAAATTACCTAAATATACGATATCGGATTGGATGACAAAAAACAGATGGATTGTAAATCATACAAGGACCAAGACAATGCAATTGGATGATCATGATTAAAAAATATCCAGTCATTTGATATATTATTGGGAGGAAAAAGAATAAAGCGTGTGACAAAATTAGAATACCTGGGAGTTATTCTTGACCAACACTTGATATGGCATGAACAAGTGGAATCAACTAAGGTGCCAGCAAAGAGATTGGGCATTCTTTCTAGAATTAGACACTTCTTGACTCTTGAAGCAGCAAACAGAGTTTATTACACCATGTTTATAATTACACTATTAGAAGCATGCAATAATGAATTACAAAGACTCCAGAAACCGCACAGAAAATTGTTTATCTTCCCTAAATTGGCTCCATTTTTTAATACAAGACACAAATTGATAATTTTGTATTAACTAAAATAAAAAGAGACCAATTGGAAAAATAACTTTTAGATTCGCAGGAGCAAAGGACTATAACGATCTATACGATCTAAACGACTATAATTGATATATAATATAAAGAATGTGTTATCGCTTGCCAGCTTTAAAACTAGGATAAAACATAATTTTAGAAAATTTAACATATTTCTGTAAAATAGTTTAATTTAGTTATCAAATTATTTCAACTGTATTGGAAGCAGGGTGCCTCTGAATACCATCCTTGTAGCTGAATAGGCTACCTTGCCTAAATAAAGTTTATCTATCTAATGATTCTAATTCCCAACCTTCCACACCGGTGGTTGATTTGCGTGGATGATGACAACAATTTGGTCACTATATAACCCTGGCGCCTACGCTACAGAAAGAGTAGATCCTCTGCATAACAACTGCATAACATGCACCAGGATGAGAAATCGGCCAGTTAATCGCAGTATGATAAACGTATCTTTAGCATAAAATTGTGCTCTAATGGGATCCTAAATAGCACGTATAGTTCACTTGTCACGACCTATATATTTCGAGTTCATATCTGCATCCACCCATCAAACAATCTACGTGTTTTAAGCTCCATGCAGTAACAAAAACAAGGATATGTCATGCCCCCACACATTTTTATAGTGTGATTAATCTTTAGTGTGAATAATCAGAGTGATTAATCTTTCTCAAATCTACCTAGAAAACATCAATGGCTGCCTTCCTTGATAAACACCACATTTAAATTACGTGTCTGTAGATTGTACATTGTATATTGTATATATATAGTCTGTAGATTGTATATATATAATATATAATATTTCTTTGTTTGTAGTCGATAAAAGAGTGCTCAATACTGTTAATATTCAGCAGAGCATTATAAATTTTTAATAAATATCTTAAAACTGAAACATCGCTACTCCGAGTTTCACGCCTCGTTTGTCGAGACGTTTGTAATTAAAACAGATCATTAGGAGTTCGCAATAGGTCTAAGAGTGCTCAATTTTTCTTTTAAATTTTTTAAAAGTTATCTTGATTTGTTTATACATGTTTAATTAACTTTGGCACCATGCTAATTAATTGCCCTAAGGAATTGTTATACTATTGAAGCTGTATAGGAAGTTCTCGTTCGCCCACATACTATATATTTGCATAATCTTTTGTATATATTTCTCGATAAGTTGTTTATTTGAAGGTTCACGAATTTTTTAATTTAGTTATTATTGGCAAAAATCTGAAAATATTTTCCACTCCATTGGTACTTATATAGCAATCTAATTCAAATGCTGTAATCTGCCGGATTGTTTGCGCTACCCCGGCGCTTTCTAATGTAATGGTAATTAATACGGATATATCATGCATGATGGCCATGCAATATAACGACGAGTGAAACGATGGGAGGTAATATTTCGTAAAAAACCTATCTATCTATCTGTCTATCTATCTAATATCTATGCCTGGTTTGGTAATAATTTAAAAAAACTCACGAAAATGCTAAAATAATTAGATTATTCGCCCACAGTAAAGGCGGGGAGATGGAATAAACGGTGAAAGACTACACGTCCCACACATGATGACGTTCATGCCATATGCAACATACATGTTCATGCCGTTTATGACTGAAAAGAACCTTCTTCCTACTCTCAAGAATTATAACCTAACCTAGCTTGATCTTAACCTGAAACCTATAACCCTAACCTGAAACCTGACCCTAACCTGAAACCTAACTCTAACATGAAACCTAACCCTAACCCTGCTAACCCTAACCTAACCAAAAATAAAGAAAGTATACAAAAACAGAAGATCCTTTAGTTTTGAGTCATCCCGTTTAGCTAACGCGAAAACATCAACGTCCTGGCTGTAATCCTGCTTTTATTGAAAGTGCGAAGACTGATCAGCATGACATGAGCAAAAATGATCGAGTGCAACACATGGAAATGACAAAACGGGATGACTCAAAAGGACCTTTCTGTTTTTGTCTGGTCTTTATTTTTGGATAAGTTAGGACATGGATAATAAAAAGTCTATTTACTATCCGACCATGGTTAGGGTTAGGGAAGGTACTTTTGAGTCATTCCTTTTAACCTTGTCCTTGATGTTTATGTTGATGATTTGAAAACGTTTCCAACCTTGGGGCTAAACATATAAGTTTCACGTTACACATCCGATTCTCTCTATTTCAACCTTGATTCTATATTTTAACACTCCTACGCGCACACATAGGTTCTGTTTTTACATGAAGCGGATTGAATGTTCAAGTCAAATCTGTCCCCTGTTGTTTCTCCTTGTTGTGTTACAGATGATCAAGAAGATTGAACATTTTTAATCCGATCAAAACGGTGCGCATGCGTGAATTTCCTGCGTGTTGGGAACATGGCGGAAAATGGTTGAAAATTAAAAAACCGCACGATTTTTAGTACCTTTTTACCAGCAAAAATTCCAGATCTGGGAGAGCCTGGTTTAGGTAAAATAAAGGGGTTTAACTTAATAAACAACGAGAAAGCGCCATTCCGCGCCCATTTTCGCGCAAAATTAAATTTAAAAACTCACTGGCGGCGTAAACATGTGCCCGGATTGACTTGGCTTGCGTTTTTCGATCGAATCGTGTACAGGGCCTTATATTCTAATAACATTTTTATTCATTAATAAGACTTAATGGCTAGCATTGAGAGAAAATTCTTCACGCACTGTCCTGGCTTTAAAAAGAAAATCGATAGAGTGCATCTATACTTTACTATCCACAATTCTCACTTTTATAAAGGGTAGCTAGGGGCTGTCGATATATAGTGTGTAGGGGGCTGTCGAAATATTATGAGGTCTAACGTTTCGAGCAAAGGGGGCTGTCGATATACTGTGTCTAACGTTTCGAGGGAAGAGGCTGTTGAAATAGTATGAGGTCTATAACGTTTCGAGGGAAGGGGGGGCTGTCGAAATAGTATGAGGTCGATCTATAACGTTTCGAGGGAAGGGGCTGTCGAAATAGTATATGAGGTCTATAACGTTTCGAGGGAAGGGGGCTGTTGAATTAGTATGAGGTCTATAACGTTTCGAGCAAAAGGGAGGAGGTCTAACGTTTCGAGGGAAGGGGGGGGGGGGGGGGGGGGCTGTCGAAATAGTATATGAGGTCTATAACGTTTCGAGAGAACGGGGGGGGGGGCTGTCGAAATAGTATATGAGGTCTATAACGTTTCGAGAGAAGGGGGCTGTCGATATACTGCAGTGTAGGAGGTCTAACGTTTCGAGGGAAGGGGCTGTCGAAATAGTATATGAGGTCTATAACGGGAGTTTCGAGAGAAGGAGCTGTCGAAATAGTACATGAGGTCTATAACGTTTCGAGGGAAGGGGGGGGGGGGGGGCTGTCGAAATAGTATATGAGGTCTATAACGGGAGTTTCGAGAGAAGGGGCTGTCGAAATAGTATATGAGGTCTATAACGTTTCGAGAGAAGGGGGCTGTCGATATACTGCAGTGTAGGAGGTCTAACGTTTCGAGGGAAGGGGCTGTCGAAATAGTATATGAGGTCTATAACGTTTCGAGGGAAGGGGGGGGGGGCTGTCGAAATAGTATATGAGGTCTATAACGTTTCGAGGGAAGGGGCTGTCGAAATAGTATATGAGGTCTATAACGGGAGTTTCGAGAGAAGGGGCTGTCGAAATAGTATATGAGGTCTATAACGTTTCGAGGGAAGGGGGGGGGGGGGGGCTGTCGAAATAGTATATGAGGTCTATAACGGGAGTTTCGAGAGAAGGGGCTGTCGAAAATAGTATATGAGGTCTATAACGTTTCGAGGGAAGGGGGGGGGGGGGGGCTGTCGAAATAGTATATGAGGTCTATAACGGGAGTTTCGAGAGAAGGGGCTGTCGAAATAGTATATGAGGTCTATAACGTTTCAAGAGAAGGGGGGGGGGGCTGTCCAAATAGTATATGAGGTCTATAACGTTTCGAGAGAAGGGGGGGGGGGGGGGGCGGCTGTCGAAATATTATATGAGGTCTATAACGAAAGTTTCGAGGGAAGGGGCTGTCGAAATAGTATATGAGGTCTATAACGTTTCGAGGGAGGGGGGGGGGGGGGGGGGGGGGGGGGCTGTCGAAATAGTATATGAGGTCTATAACGTTTCGAGAGAAGGGGGGGCTGTCGAAATAGTATATGAGGTCTATAACGGGAGTTTCGAGGGAAGGGGCTGTCGAAATAGTATATGAGGTCTATAACGTTTCGAGAAAAGGGGGGGGCTGTCGAAATATTATATGAGGTCTATTACGTTTCGAGAGAAGGGGGGGGGGGGGCGGCTGTCGAAATAGTATATGAGGTCTATAACGAAAGTTTCGAGGGAAGGGGCTGTCGAAATAGTATATGAGGTCTATAACGTTTCGAGGGAGGGGGGGGGGGGCTGTCGAAATAGTATATGAGGTCTATAACGTTTCGAGAGAAGGGGGGGCTGTCGAAATAGTATATGAGGTCTATAACGGGAGTTTCGAGGGAAGGGGCTGTCGAAATAGTATATGAGGTCTATAACGTTTCGAGAAAAGGGGGGGCTGTCGAAATATTATATGAGGTCTATTACGTTTCGAGCAAAGGGGGCTGTCGATATACTGTGTAGGAGGTCTAACGTTTCGAGGGAAGGGGCTGTCGAAAATATTTGTGATAATAGTATATGAGGTCTATAACGTTTCGAGGGAAGGGGGGCTGTCGATATACTGTGTAGAAGGTCGAAATAGTTTGAGGTGTAACGTTTCGAGCATAGGGGGCTGTCGAAATAATATTGTATGTATGAGGTCTAACATATAATTTCGAGCGAAGGGGGCTGTCGAAATAGTGTGTAGGAGGTCTAACGTTTTGAGCAAAGGCCCTTTGTCAGAGCATAATCCAACATGTCAAATATTATAACATTTAGTAAACTAATAACCAGGTGTTAATCTTTTATACGCAAAATAATCCGATTAATTACATGATTATTTCGCGTATAAAAGTTATTTCACTTTACGTTTCACTCTGTGACGAAGGGCCTTCGCTTGAAAGAATTCCTAAATAACACTTGGCAGTATACACCCACCACAAAGGAAACCAATAAACTGATTCCGCGGTTTGCTATAATATCATCCCCCGCATTTTATTAATTGAAGGAAACAAACTTTAAATTGCTTGCTGATTAGGCGGGGATATAATGCGATTCATATACATTCATGCAATTATGTTCGTACGTATTGGTATAATATTATTCCGTGTATGCATATTATACTTTTAACCCTACCAATTTGCTCGGCGCGCATTGTCTAATTGGCATGTGTCAGGGATTCCTGTAGTGAAGGTGAACTGAAGGAATAACCGGAAAAGTGAAATTTAATACGTGTGTTTCTTTGTAAACAAAGGGAAACGGGAACAAATAAAATACGTTGGCTTTATCGTGTTCGGTCAGTATTCTGGTCAATGGTGTGCTGGCTACACGTTGTAGAGAACCTATAAAGTATTTATAGTAGCAGATCACATCACACTGCTTCATTGAGGAGGGGACTACTGAAATATTTTGATCTAAATTTCAAGGTAAGTTACACAAAATGTAAATGTTTCAATATTTTACAAAGCATGTACAAAGTAAGACATTGCTAAAGTCAAGCGCAAACGAAAAAATATTGCAATGCATCGGTATACGTAAAACGCGGTCATGTACTGGTTAGTCGGGTTTAACCCATGATCATTGCGAAGCCAGGGTTGCTTTCTGGTTTCTGCATGCTGATAGCGCAGCTGAACGGCCCCGATCATGCAGTTGGTTTAATCACTCGATCACTGTCTGTATACATTTCTATTGTGTTTTATACTAGTGTCTGATGTTTCAAAGAGTTTTTCTGTGCATTGATTGTCATAACAACTTGGTGTAACGCGATAACTATACGAAGTTATCACGAATATTGGGGGAGATGTATATATGTCACATGTTGATGCCCCACAAGTTTGCCATAAGTGCCTTTTTGGGACAGTTCTAATTATATAAGAAACCCAAGATACCTACATATAGTCTATTTATATTGTTTATAACACAACGCTTTCTTAAGTGAGATGTTTGTTCGGAGTACCCAGAAAATTTAGACTCTAGAATGCGATTTTCGACGTTCTAGTGCAGCAGTGACGCAAAATGGGAGTACACCCAGAGCTTGAGATAATGGGATAACTGGGCCATTAGGACCGACTATGCCAAACGACTATGACGAAGATAAACATTATTTTAGGTTTGTAGCTTCGTATTTTGACCAAATGATCTTTTCCACGCTCAGAATTAAGTGTTTTTGACCATTATATTGTGTAGTCATGGGGGTCTCACACCCCCAGACACGTCACACGCCACTGCATACACCGGTGGAACGTCGCAGTCGATATCTTAATAAGGGTTAGTCTAATTAAAAATTGTAATCATAATCTTTGAATATATAGAGAGAGTTATATTAATAAACATGTTATATATAGCATATAATAATATAATTTCTGTACATACATGTATTGGTAGTCAAGTTATTTTTATATTAAGTATTTTTGACAATTTATATATATATGCATGAGTTGATCAGAACAATTATCGTGGTAAGTTGCTAACCCACACTAAGAGTAATATAAAGAGCTTTCACAGTTTAACCAGTTCGAGGTTTATATTTTAGTGTACGTCAAGGAAGTAGTGGCCTTTGTTGCCCAATTTATTAGTCTGCTTTAACGCGCTGATTTTCTCTGTTAGCAAAAGCTGATAAAAATAGAACTGAAAACTGGCATTATCACTGTTTGCAATTTGCGTCCTAAGATTTAAAGAAGCCTTACAATTAGCCTGATTTTCAGAGGGGGAAAATCAGATTAGCCGGCTTGGATTGGGGAGGCGTACGATTATATATATAATATAACAATAACTACTGTATATAAAGGTGCACAAACAAAATTATGTCACCATTTCTAAGCAAAAATATGACAATATATTGTTTTCAAACAAATTTGTCTAGTTTTCTGCATTATTTTGACCCATTTCCCCTGCCATATAATGAATTTGGTCGAATTTTGCCAGGATTGGAATTAAATGGGGAACCTGAATTGAGTAAATGGAAACAATTTTGGCGAGTTTAATGCCAAATCATGTGAAATTCAGAAATTTCGCTGAACATCGGCGAAAAGTTGCTCGCACATCCCCCTGACCAGTACGGTTCTCTTATAAATTGTCGTAAGTATCAATATTCAAAACTGTCTGGCCGTCAACTAACTGCCCAACCCGGTACCATTAGGTACATATGCTTAAATCTATAAACTAAAAAGTGACGGACGACAGATAGTTTGACGATCCAATGGAACGGCTCACTTTACTTTACGAAAATGTATTTTTTTTAAATTTGAATGTCAGTCAAAACAATTGCTTCGCAAAGAAAAGTTGCATTTGACCGACAAACAATAAAACGTGGCGCTGCTGTAGGTGGGGTGAGAAGTGGTCTCCCACGCACTTAAAAATGACGGAAACTTCTGACGCACATATCGATAGTATGGAACGAAATTATATCAATTTTATGTACACTCCTTTTCTAGATCGTATCATCAATTCATATGATCATATCACTTGATTCAGCCAAGCATAACATTTAGAACTGATGTTGTGAAACTTGCGCCACTCACTTATAATATATAACTGTTCATTCGAAGTCGCATTAATATGCTGAACAACGATTGGTTGATTCAGTCACGTGCCTGGAAAAGCAGCAGAACACGGAAGGACAGCGAAAGATGCGGTGATATGGCTAACCAGCCAAGTAACTCAGCGAAAACAACTGGGTTTTTAGCCAAATTACAAGACGCTATCGAGAAAGCCGTGACTCCAAAGATACAAGTTGATAGAAAAACTATCGATAAGTCATGGAAGCTGATGGAAAAAGTGATCAAGTACTGCCAAAATTCGCGAATGCATTTAAAAAACAGTCCACCGTATATTCTAGACATTTTACCAGATACATACCAACATTTGCGGGTAATAATGACCAAGTACGAAGATAAAATTCATATCCTTGGCGAGATTGAGTATTTTAAAATATTTCTCGAGAATCTGATGAAGAAATTGAAGCAAACCATACGGTTATTCAAGGAAGGGAAGGAACAAATGTTTGTTGAAGATTCTAATTGTCGACGAGGTCTTACAAAGTTGAGCCTCGTTTTTAATCATATGCTCGCAGAATTGAGAGGAATCTTTCCCAATGGATGCTATGTTGGTGACACCTTTCGAATCACGAAAGCAGATGCTGCAGACTTCTGGAGACATTCATTTGGAACGAGGTAAATATATTATATGTTTTACCTTGTTTACTGTTCTAATTTCCATGCTTTCACTCTTAATTTATCTACATCATGTCAGTTTGTAAAAATCTTCGTTTTCTCCTAATCAACTGCTTCTTCGTGTAGCTTCATTTTACCCTTTTTAAATTCGCTAAAATATTTAGTTCAAACTAATTTACTAAATCCATTGGAAACACCTGTTAATCGTTAATTTGTGTGATAAAATATTCAAACTATAAACACTACCCCACGAAGCCTTTTCACGATTATCTTTCTAACATAATCTTCTTTTACACAACATAACTTCTTGTTTATTTCTCTTATTTTGTGGGGTATTTTTTCCTAGAACTGAACAACATTTGCACATTTTTCTACAATTTAATGCTAGTCAATGCAATGTGATATGTTCAAAACCCTTGTATGGGGTAGATGAGGTGTCAGATCGTTTCTCGTACTCAGGCTTGGTTGATTTCTTCCCATCCCATCCTCATTTTACAACTATATTTATAACAGGACACTAGAGTCTAAGTTTATGTTGAATCCAAGAACCTAATCTAGACCCTAACCCTGATCCTAACCCATTCGGGTAAAGTATTAGAGTCGATTTAACAATTGAGGTTCCTAATAATACATAATGCTTGTGGGATGGGAATTACCTGATGCGAACAATCAAACATGTAAAATTTAGCATCTGTAGAGTTGCATCTTTTTAATATATAATTGTAAATATAGCATCCAGTTATGAATTTAACACAATCATAAAAGTAAGGTAAGAGGATATGTTGTTCACAGGCGTGGTTCCGGCCAGGTAGATTCATACTCAAGCTTGGTTGGTTCATACCCAAATATATTCTCTATTAGCAAAGTGAAAAGGTGGTAAACTGCCCAGATTTTTAGTAACGAAATACACTACCGCTTGCGAGTGGGTAACCTCGGCTCGTGAGTAGCAAGTGAAAATGCCGTGCCTTCCAACTTGTTACACATGCGTACTCACACTACTCTCACCTGTGACCAAGGTGACACTTGCAAACACTCGCGAAATTTTCACTCGCAAACCCAAATTTAACATACAGCTCTTGTCATGTAAAGTCGAAGAATGACCATGTTTTGTCAAAACAGTAAGTGCATGACAAGCGATCTGGCTTATGAACTGACAGTTTTTGTTTTCAAAAGACCTTCACTTTGGCCAGTTACATCTGATGCTTTTGTATGAAATCAAAACTTGCAACAAACAAACAATATGTTCAGAATAGATATCCAATGTTCGATTTTAGAAGAATAGCTATTCTTCTGAAATCAAATACATGAAGCAAGAAATTTTTCACACTTCGATTATGCAGTGGGTGCCAAAAAATCACCTTTCGAATTCAAGAGATGCTCGCCTCCGATGATATGACTTAAATTTGCCACAAACAAACAAATGTGGGTATCGTTACCTGTGCTGGTGAAATCGAAAACAAGAAATGGGATATTTTTGGCACAATTCGGTCCATGACATTACTCATTCGACGTGCGAGTGGGTGTCAGAAATTATTTTGATTATAACTGAGAGTCTCTACGCCAAAAGAAAATTATTTATTGTTATGTTGCTGTCATGTATCAAGTATTGTTGGAAAATGCGCTTTGTTTTGCGCTTTCTTAAATGATGACGCATCGCCAAAACACTCATGGTTTTCTTTTGACTCACAAGTGCATGTGAGACTTGCATGTGACTGATGTGCGAGTGCGTGTCAAAATTATTGTATAATGATGGCGCTTGTTCGCCACTCATATAAAAATCTATTGCGACTTTGTCGTTGGTTTGAGAATACTAAATAAAGGCTCTAACATAATAATCAAACAAAGATTTATACAGCACCACTGCCACTGGATTCTGGAAACATGCATGGCAGCATGGTACGATCTTTGTTGTTTAATTCAACGTTTAGAAGTTTTGTCAGCAGTTTTATTTCTATGCACTGTTTGTCAGTTATCATTGCTTTGCGAATCAGAAATAAAACCTTAATTAACAATATGGATTGTTAACTTTCAATGAATAATTTTGCTTACTGTGACTTTCTTAATAAGTCACCTTACTTGTTTCACTTGCGAGTGTGTGCGTAAAGTCCATTCACAATTTGCGAATGAGACAAAATCGATCTACTGGAAAATACTCGCGAGTGTCATTTTTACTCGTGACTTGCTAATCGCAATTGTAGGGTACCTTACTTGCAAGCAGTGCTGTATAACCATAAATATAGCATCCAGTTATGAATTTAACACAATCATAAAAGTAATGTAACAGGATATGTTTTTCACAGGCATTGTTCTGGCCAGGTAGATTCATACTCAAGCTTGGTTGATTCAACCCGGTAAACTGCCCAGATTTTTAGTAATGAAATACTGACGTTTCGGGCGGAGCCCTTCATCAGAGTAAGACAAGATGTCTTGACAAGATGTCTTGTCTTACTCTGATGAAGGGCTCCGCTCAAAACATCAGTGTTTTCTTACTAAAAATCTCAGCAATTTACCACCTTTTCACTATAATATCCAGAACACTACAGCGTTTACGTACGTAGTTTTTTACTACTCTTGTATATTCTCTATTATGTTGTTTGAAGCTTTGCATGGAGCCATTATATCTCAATACAAGTTTGTGGAAACCACAAATAGGTACATTATTGTATTGAGATATATTCTCTATTACAAAACAATGGATGCTCCGAAAAGGGTTAACATTTTATTCAATGTTTCAACTAACTTGCAGTCATCATTCTTGATCAATTACTACAACCCTTTTCAGAGCGTTCATTGTTTTGTATTTTATTAATTTACAGTACTCAGTGTATTATTACAATTAGTCATTTATTGGTCAAAAATGGTGGACACGCCCATGAGGAATTTTTGAACATCTTTGGCATCAACCACACTGTATTTTACTAAAAATAGTATTTTGAAGAAAATCCCCCAATCTGCATTCTGCCATGATTAGTTATTAGTGTGCTATCACAAGAGATATATAGGGTGACATCATTGTACAGTTTCTAGAATTACACCAGTTTGCAGAGAACACCATTGTTAACATAATTTTCATGTTAACTTGCTTGTTTTCATATTAACTTACTACTGTACAATACCTACAATATGTGCTATCCAGCAGACACATTTGCTATGCAGCAAATACATTTGCTATCCAGCAGACACATTTACTATCCAGCAGACACATTTACTATCCAGCAGACACATTTACTATCCAGCAGATACATTTGCTATCCAGCAGATACATTTGCTATCCAGCAAATACATTTGCTATCCAGCAGACACATTTGCTATCCAGCAGACACATTTACTATCCAGCAGACACATTCACTATCCAGCAGGCATATTTGCTATCCAGCAGATACATTTACTATCCAGCAGACACATTTGCTATCCAGCAGATACATTTACTATCCAGCAGACACATTTGCTATCCAGCAGATACATTTACTATCCAGCAGACACATTTGCTATCCATCAGATACATTTACTATCCAGCAGATACATTTACTATTCAGCAGACACATTTACTATCCAGCAGACAAAATTACTATCCATCAGATACATTTACTATCCAGCAGATACATTTACTATATCCAGCAGATACATTTACTATCCAGCAGACACATTTACTATCCAGCAGATACGGTACTGTAGATTTGCTATCCAGCAGACACATTTGCTATCCAGCAGACACATTTGCTATCCAGCAGATACATTTGCTATCCAGCAGATACATTTGCTATCCAGCAGATACATTTGCTATCCAGCAGATACATTTGCTATCCAGCAGATACATTTGCTATCCAGCAGATACAGTACTGTACATTTGCTATCCAACAGATACATTTGCTATCCAGCAGACACATTTGCTATCCAGCAGACACATTTGCTATCCAGCAGATACATTTGCTATCCAGCAGATACATTTGCTATCCAGCAGATACATTTGCTATCCAGCAGATACATTTACTATCCAGCAGATACATTTGCTATCCAGCAGATACATTTGCTATCCAGCAGATACAGTACTGTACATTTGCTATCCAGCAGATACATTTGCTATCCAGCAGACACATTTGCTATCCAGCAGACACATTTACTATCCAGCAGACACATTTATAAAATAACAAGTGTGCTACGCGTGTTCTGATTGTCTAATACCCGTGTTTGGATCAGGTTATCCAAACACGGGAATTTTGAGGTCGTGTCACACAAAAAGCAAATCATGCCGGCCCATCATCGTTTTCAAACATTAACATTCTACATAGTATGCACAATAACTATAAATAAAATATAGCAATCTTCCCTGTTAATTTTCACAAGATTTTGCAAAAATAGGCCGAAAATATATAGGCCATTATAAGTATTTAAAGTGGACAAAGCAACGCTAAAGCGAACGAGAATTTCCGTATAATTAATGAGGGCGAAGTTTACCTTATTGAAAATTTCAATAAAACCCCAAAAAGACAACACTTTTATAGACACAGTCCACCAAGAGAACATGGAAATGGTGTAAAATGTTAATTTTACTTCTCGTCGGGCAGGATATTTACGAAGAAACCATTCATTTTGTTCTTGTAGCCAACAAAAAATCACCGAACAGCACTTCGACAGTGAGAGAAAACCATTCAATAAAACCCAAAAAGACAACATTTTTATAGATATAGTCCACTAAGAGAACATGGAAAAGGTGTAAAATGTTTATGGTTTTTGGGAGAATTGCAATGTTGATCTAATTATATTAATAACTTTTAGTGATATTTCTCTGGTTATTTTATAAAAGAAATACCTAATGGGTTTCCGTGTTTGGAACGTGATCCAAACACTTGGGATGTTGCTCGACTTTCGAAAAGCTAAAAACTCGCCTATCGGCTCGTGTTTTTTTACGCTTTTCTCAAGTCTCGCAACATCCCGCGTGTTTGGATCACGTTATCGAAACACGGAAACCCATTAGGTATTTCTTAATTACTATCCAGCAGACACATTTACTATCCAGCAGACACATTACATTTTGCTATCCAGAGGATCACACATTTGCTATCCAGCAGACACATTTGCTATCCAGCAGACACATTACATTTTGCTATCTAGAAGAACGCACATTTGCTATCCAGCAGACACATTTGCTATCCAGCAGACACATTACGTTTTGCTATCCAGAAGATCGCACATTTGCTATCCAGCAGACACATTTGATTTTTCTATCCAGTGGATAGTTTTGCAAATTGTGAGTGAACAGTGCCATACTGTACAATGCTATCAACAACTGAACTTCTACAATCAGTAAGTTCTCATTCAATCATAGTTGATCAATGGAATAATCAGTTAATGATATTGCACGGTGTTCAGTCGACGATGAAACCGTGAAAACCAACTGTCGATATGAATTAGGCTAATTAATTATGTTGCCCGCTGCAGATCGGTAGGGATGGACACGGTTGCGATCGTGATTCGTTAGCTAGACGTTGCGATCGTGCGACCGTGCGATCGTGATTCGTGCTGTGCTCCGGAAATTACTGGATCCGGACTTCCGGTACCCTCTCCATCCCATGTGTGAAACACGGGGAAGAAAGACACACAAAAAAAACCCCAAAAAAACAAACCAAAACAACAACAACAAAAAACACACGAACCAAACAAATTAAGCATTACTCACCCACCGAGAGCATATACCTGAACCAACTCCAACTGTATAAACTGTGACCTCGACCACTGAGAACATTGTCGGACTCGAAGGGGACTGGGTGGGCTGGGACGACAAAATGACTATTACCTAGCTTCGGGTGGGATCAATCCCCGCGACTAGGATACCCGACTGGATAAGCCATACAGCATCCACCGTTTATACGTTAACTTCCTTTATTATTAACAATAATAAATACATTTAAAATAAATTGTTCCACATTGACAACAGAATAATCAGATTTTTTTCTAATACGAACTAAGATGTTCTAGAAAATGATCACCTATAATTTGCATTTGGTTTCTCCAGTGTAAAAGAGAGTATTTCTTACAGATGGGATATTTCTTGGCATATTTCTTACAACAGGGAAAAGTTATTATCAAAAAAAGTTATTATCACTGATTTTAGTATTGTTTGATTATATGGAGAGCTTGTGGAAAAGGATTGTTTTTATACTCTATTACCTATTTGATTTGTGTATCACCTATTTGAGTGGGAATCATCTGGTGTTTGCCAAAAAATTAGTGGTATAATTGTCCACTTCTTAAAGTGGTACTATACGATCAAATGTTTACCTATCGATATTTTTACGTATTTATAAAGCAGAGCTGCTAAATATTACTCGGTCGAAACCGTTTTGCGATTCGACGATGGCAAGTATTATTTTTCTGACTCCATATCTGTAGTTGTTATGTCCGCCATTAATCGATCATGTTCCTGACCAGCGTAAGGAAGTGACGTCAGACTCTCAACACGAAGACTCCACATGGCTAATTCTTCAAGTAAATCCATAGTGATCAAGGTCCTTTTTTCAAATTCTTCGTCTGAAAGGCTGGACATTTCATCTACTTCTCGAAGAAAACAAGTAACCTTGAGAGTCTGACGTCACAAACAATATTACCTTTTGACATTGCGGGCTCACTTGGAACACGTTCTTAGTAATGGTGGCCGAAATACTAGTGATCTCAGAGCTTAAAATACTTATTTAAAATACCATTTTTTAGGGGTTTTTACATCGATGATCACTTTCGATCCTGAAATACTATTCTATGCTAAAGAAAATCTAATAAAACGGTGGTGAATTTTCATCGTAGTGCCACTTTAAAGTGTCTATGAAGTGAAAAAATCGCTAGCATTTTTTTGCTCTAACGAATAAAGTAGTACGGAAGGATCGTTCACTGAAAATTTCAAGTGAATCTGCTGCAGAGTCTTCGAGCTATCAACTCTCAAAGTTTGTCCATTGGCATAGTTTAACGTTACAAAATAGGTAAAGACTGGGATTGACTATATGTAGTATATGACGTATGAGGTGGATCATTAATGTTCAAATCCATTGTTCTTATGCATAGTAAGCACACCTGCATACGTCACAAGACAATGAACCGCGCGTTTCAGATTTCACCAAAAATATTTAGCCATGCCAAACTTTGAGAGTTGATAAATAATGAATTTTTCACTTCATAGACACTTTAAGGGAAAACATTTTTCATATATGTTTCTCAATATGTTTGCTTAGAACTCATTCTACTGTGTAACTCTGCGGGAATTTTTTTCCCATTTCCCGCCCCAGTCCCCCGCGTCCATCCCTTACCCGGCCGGAACAACTCGGTTCAGTGGAGCGCGGTGATGCCTGCGAAGGAGGCTACTGTGTACTATAGCATTGTCTTTTTTTATTAGGTCTATTGTCCCATGGAAGTTATTCCGTCAATTATTTCAATCTGTTCACGAAATTTCCACTGGCTTAGAAGCAATTGCTTTGAAATCCACAATCGATTTGACCTGTGATAACTACATCTCGATTTTTGAGTTTGATGTCTTTGTGAGGTTATTTCAACCATGGGAAAGAATTCTAAGGAATTGGAATCTGCTAGCTGTAACTCATCCTGGATACTGTGCATTCTTGACTTATGATGAAGTGAAGGCTCGACTTGAGAAATTCATTGACTTGCCAGGAAGGTCAGTGCTTTATATTATCCCACCGACACGACGTTAAACGTTACGCCAAAATTATATACTTGCGCCCAAAATACAAGGCCTGTATATTGTTTTCTCTGGGTTAGATCAATTAGATGAGACTGGGTGTGCCCAAATTAGGTAAATCTAAAGCCCTGAAGGTATTTACCTGTAGTATAGGGTTTGAGTTTAATAAGAATTTAGTATTGCAACCTAATTATGGCTGAATTCCACCAAAATTTAACTATCATACATTATTTTAAAAGGTTTAAAAAACTATTAAAATTACTCTACATAATATTAAAATTACTAAAATTATTGCAAAAATAAAAATTTATTTTAAGTTTAAACAAGAGAAAATATATGTGTTTTTGGCCTCTCAGTTTTAACCCTTGGTACAACATATTGTGTACCTGTACTTCGTCTCAAGTTATTTCTAACATTTCTTTCTGATGGAACTAAGCAGTTTAACTTATGCGACTTATTATTTAAGATATCTCGGAAATGGTTTTTTTTTACAAATTTACGAACATGCAAGGGCATAGCATGCATACTTGTACCAAGAATCAAGTTATTAGGTGCAATGATATTCACAAAAAGTGTCATGGCACCAAATAACTCAAATTTAGTGACGTATAAATGGCTGTCACTCCCCCCTGTCTATGTAGCTTACCATAACTCTGATTATGAAACAAAATATGGTAATTAATTGTCCAAAGAATGTACTTTCAGAAAATATATAGTTTAATATGGTTTAGAATGAAATTGCAACCACAATTCACAAAATAATTTTAGGGATAAGTGCCCCCTTAAGCGTTATTAAATGAGCTAAATCTAGAGCCTCATCGTACCACGAATTGGGATATATAATACGCAATGCTCTCTTTTGTATCCGTTGGAGCTGATTACATAGATATTCTGGTAAACTAAAGTGGTATATCTCACAAGCATATTCTAACAAAGATCTAATACATGCAATATAAAAAGAACACAGTTCGTTTGCACGAACTTTGGCTCGCTTCAACTGAATTAAAAAATACATTTGCTTGGAGGCCTTTTGACACAACATGTGCAATATGATCATTCCGCTTCAAATCAGATCCAATTATCACGCCTAGAAATACGTGTGTGTAACAAACCTTGCTCAATGAAAGTGCAACACAAATATGTCAAATATGATGAACACATAAAAAGGTTGAAAAAGAGAAATAATGTTGAATGTAGCACTAAATGCATCTTTACTTGAAAATGGAAATCTAAGTTACGCACCTTTCTTGAGCAAGCCAGCTGGCAGCTGCCTGGCCATTATTATAATGTAGAGGAATTCAACTTTTCTCACTATTATCATCATAATAATTGCTAAGTGTAACATGTTTTTATATACATATAGTATTTTTTATATAAGTTCTTTTGTTTTTAGCTATCTTTTCCGCTTAAGTTGTACAAGACTTGGTCAGTGGGCTATTGGCTATGTGACTCCTGGTAAAAGTATTCTGCAGACAATTCCACAGAATAAATCCTTATTCCAAGCTCTGGTAGATGGTTTCAAAGAAAAATAGTAAGTTTGTGTCTTAGTGATGTAAACTTGTGTGACAGTGATATCAGATGGATGGATACAAATGGGTGGATGAAGAGATAGATAGATTATTATATGGATGGATGGATGGATACAGTATAGATGAATAGTTGGATACAGTAGATGAATAGTTGGTGGATACTTGCAGGTTGTGTGGTTAGGGGATGGGTGCATAAATGGATTATATTTGTGGAATGCAACAGATATACAGTATTGTTTTGGTAAAGGACTTTACATAAAAATTTTCTTTTTAACTTCCATGCTGTCATGCAATTAAGTATGCGAGCATTGCGAGGTCGACTGGTGTCAAATCTACACGCGATACCTGTATATCTTCTAATACCTATGGCTAAAATGTTTTGTTTAAAATGTATTTTCCCTCAGTTATATATTTCCGAATGGACATCCAAGCAACCCAGATCTTAGCCAAGATATAATTGTTAAACCAAACGACCATGTTAAAGTTACAGAGGAACAGTACGAGCTGTACTGCGAAATTGGTACAACATTTGAGCTATGTAAAATATGCGCAGAAAATGACAAAGATATCCGAATCGAACCATGTGGTCATCTGGTGTGCCACAGTTGTTTGGACCATTGGCAAGACATTGGTGGAGATGGCTGCCCCTTTTGTCGTCAAGAAATCAAGGATATCGAGAGGGTTGTTGTTGATCCATTTGTGCCTTTATCAAAGTCCGAAGAAGATTTGGCGAAACAGTCCTATAGTGATTCAGAAAAAGATGATGTCCTGGAGGTATGTAATCATTTATTTATTTAACCTTGATTATGTGGTTTATGTATAGTATGAAATTTACATTAAAAAGATCCTATATTCATTACAAGGCTTGTAAAACCGCAACAGCAATCGCCAGTTACTGCGGTTCCATTTCAACATTTTTAAATACGAAAAGCGGTCAAACATTATGCCTCCGCCCCGCGATCCACCCAGTGGCGAAGCTGGTCCCAAATGGGAGGTCATGCTAACTAATAATCCGAGCGCCGTAGGAGCGAGGCTTTCTAGAGTGGTCCGGGGGCATGCCCCCCCGGAAAATTTTAAAATATAGATTCCCCTAAATGGCATTTCCTGCATTCTGAGCGGTGATTTTTCAGCTCAAAGGTTTATAAAATTTCATATTTTGGACCGTTTCTCTTTATATCAGAGCGCATCAGCATGCCTAGAAAAATCAGCCGTCGCGCGCAGGCTAGCCCGCCCTCAGCCCTCCCAATGCATAACGCCTGACACGCAAATTTTAATGTAAACAGTAAACACGGCAATACTATTTTTTCTAATATCTGTTCGATTGAAGGTCTGCGTGTGACAAAACGTTTATAAAAATCAACGGCAAGGTATACGAAACATATCTTTTACGAAATTATATCGCTTTAATGGACATAAAAGCATTGAATCACCGGGTAAACGTCGAATAGATGTTGAAGCCACGTCCTTTGATTTTAATTTAAAGACGAGGTTTGGGTACTTTACGCTTAACGCATTTTCTCATATAACATCTGATATTCATATTTTAAGTAGACGAAACATACAGCGTTCGATTCGCCAGATTCAAGTGATCATTTCGATATAGAATTTATTTAAATCAGACAAAAACAACGTTTCATAATAATTAATATTACGGAGTCTCACGGATAAATGTCAACACAGCATAATAATATTTTCCTGTCCTTCGTCTTCATGCTGTCCATTCCGTCTTCATGCGTGCTTCTGTCATCTAGTCATCTTGGAGAGAATCTTTGGAGAGAATCTTTGCAATGGTTTGCCGGTTTACAATTCTCGGTAAACATTTCCAACTGCGATTCATTGCCAATAAAGCGAAAGAAAGACGAATGGCCAAGAACCGGCATTGGTCGCTGTCCAACAAGAAGATTTTTCTCGTTGATGTTTCGAACCGAAAACGGTTTTCTAAGCAGTTCACAAACAAGGACTGTTTGGACAGAATCAGAGCTCGTTGATGCCATGATAAATCAAGGATCTCCTTAAACAGACGCACTGTGCAGTCAGGCCATAGTTGGTAAGGCGGAAAGCTAATATTGCTATATCAGGCTATGGTCATGCTCATCCAAAATAGCATGACTAGCTTGTCTAAAATAGGCAAACTGAGCATGCGTCAAGTGCCGTCAACCAATCATATTTCGAGAATAAGCATGACTGTTCATATAGTTGGTCATGCTATTCACAAAGAGCATGACTTGGGCCGGGGCCAGGCTGAACAAAAGAGCCTGGGAATGAAGACGGCGGATAAGGAGCGAGAATATCCGCGTAATATGCGTGAACTATTATTGCTTGTTCTCTTCGAAATGCACGCGACTTCAAAGTTCTAAGGAGAGATTTCAAATAAAGTAAATAAAAGGAAACAAAACTATATATTTTCAGGAAATGTTTAGTCATGCTGAGCATGACTAGCATGACCGCTAGCTTCGCCACTGGATCCACCCCTCCCGATTGCTCCCCCAGTCACATGAGCCCTTAGCCGGAACGAAATTTAGTCGAGAGCTCATGAGACAAAGGAAAGCAACCGAAGAGAGCAGATCACAAGTTAAAAGTAGAGAGCGGAAATCCAGCTCTGGAAGGAATCTAAAAACAACAAGTATAGGAGTAACATTCAGACTACGGACAGAGTTACATTTACATCTTCCTATTTTTCATAACACAAAACCTGATCCAAAGATAAATATCTTGCAAAAGTCAACATATGAGTCAATAAACAATGTTTAGTGAGATAATATTTCGACTTTATTCCGCATTTCCAAAGTCTTCATCAGATCAGCTCCAAATTCAGGTCAACAAAGACTTTGGGATGAAGTGAAAATACATAGACGATTGTGAAGCTCAAATCATCAGAAAATGTTGGAAAAATAAAAAAATCCTGTGATGTCAGAAAATCCCTGACAGCTATCGAACCTGTAAATTTCGGTGTGACGCTTTAACGATTTAGTATGAGAAAAATTGTAATTATATAACATTGTATCATTTCAAGTAATGGCCGTTATATATACTAACTTTTCATACATTATGAACCTTCTCATATTATTTGCTGAGTATTAATCTTCCTCTCAAGAATAGCGATATTTGCCATGACATACCTATTGTTATAATACTTTATAACATCCTTCGATATCGGATGATGATGGGCCTGTAGAAGCTGTGGATACCCAACAACCTCTGCACAGTTTACGAACCAAACTGCCTTTGTATGATGGAATGAAAGACCCGCACTCGTGGCTTTCTCGAGTTGTCGAAGCCATGATTTCGCGTCTTTCATTCCATCATACAAAGGTTGTTTGATTCGTAAACTGTATTCACAGCATTTACAGGCCCGTCTTCATCCCACATGCTGTATCCCACCGCTGCCACCAGTGTCAGAATGTTATAAAGCTTTATTGTAATTGAAAGTGCATGTTTAAAAGTGAACTCCTAAACATCACGTATATCTGTTACACGTATATCAAACGTAATAACAATTAACAACACGGGGGTCTATGCCCTTTCGCACATTATAATTAAAAAAATGTTGTGCTACGTACTTGCCTTTTGTTTCTTGCACTCTATCAAGTTAAAATTTGAAAAGAAACCCCAGTTTACATCAACTTTGAGCCATCGAGCAAACTCTAAAATGGCAGCGTTTACAAGCATAAAATACGAGAATGAAAACGTTCTTTCTCGAGTACTAGAACAGATATCGTCATAAACATAACACTTTGGGGTCTTTGATTTAAATATTATTTATTTTTTGACTACAGCTCCCCTTAAAGTGGCACTACGATGAAAATTCACCTCCCGTTTTTTAGATTTTCTTTAGTATAGAATAGTATTTCAGGGTCGAAAGTGATCATCAATGTAAAAAAATTAAAAATGGCATTTTGAAGTAAGTATTTTGACCTCTGAGGTCACTACTATTTGGGCCACCATTACTAAGAACGTGTTCGAAGTGAGCCCGCAATTTCAAAAGGTAATATTGTTTGTGACGTCAGACTCTCAATGCTACGCCTGCATTTCAGTCAAGGTTACTGGTTTTCTTGTTTTCTTCGAAAAGTGGATGAAATGTCCAGCCTTTCAGACGAGGAATTTGGAAAAAGGACCTTGATCACTATGGATTTACTTGAAGAATTAGCGATGTGGAGTCTTCGCGTTGAGAGTCTGACGTCACTTCCTTACGCTGGTCAGGAACAAAACGGTTTCGACCGAATAATATTTAGCAGCTCTGCTTTATAAATACGTAAAAATATTGATAGGTAAAAATTTGATCGTAGTACCTCTTTAAAGAAAAACTATTTGTTGGCGGCATAAGCGAAACATTTTCCAACACCCAGAGATGTTTTTTTCGTGAAACAGGCACACCTAAACATGCTCCACGCCACCCCGTCTTGTTTTTATCTAACAATTTGTCTTATCTTTTCCTATAAAGGACATCAATACCTGGTTTCCTAATGCTAGTGGTGAGAGAAGAGAAAAGTTACGTATGGAAATGCCGTCAAATCCCCATTCTCTTCCACCTTATGTTGAAGAGTCAGCTCCGCCTCCTCTTCCTGCTCGTAAAAGCCATGGTCAGTATTCAAGTCATCTCCAGTCTCCGACGTCACCTCATCTTTTTCCCAGATCTCCCAAGACATCACCGCGACACACCCCAAGAAGTTCACCTTTGGTATCCCCAAATTTATCACCCGAAAATTCACCCCATGCATCCCCACGGTCCCACAGGCATCGCAATAATCCCATGTTAGGGGAAGATGAAAGTACTGCACCACCTAAACTACCTGTTCGTTCAAAGGGAAAACAATCGAGGAATAAAGATCACATGGACGCTCCTTTTGATGCAGCCAAACACTTGGCGGATGGAGAACCACAGGGTAGATTTCCGTATGCAGGAGTGGAAGTATCCGAAAGACCTGCACTAAATAATGAGCAACGAATACCCGCAAGAACGAATTACGCTGAACTTCATTTTCCTCGATCAAAGAGCGAAGAGTTAGTTGAACGTAGCCATATCGCGCTCGGTCCTCGCCTTAGTTTAAACGATGAGGAGTTAGAGGAAGAGTATTATCAGACACCAAAGACACCTGATCTTCCGAAAACGGCTTCACACGAAGATAAGCTTAACCTCGGTGACAATGGGTTTTTTGTACGCGACGATCCTTTTGAAGGTTTCAACCCATTTTCAGGAGAAAAGGTCGAGCAGGCGACTACTCTAGTACAGCGAAATGGTCAAAGTGGAAGTACCGACCACCAGTCTCATCTAGTTGATAAATTACCACGTCCTCATCTCCCCTCATCCTTTCCAAATGAAACTTCAACGTCCTTGGAAGATCTTTCTATGTGTGGTAATGAAAGCAAGGATACGGATGCCGATGATGATGATGAATATATGGTGCCAAATCCATTAGTTAAACACCAGCTTCCGCGATGCTTCAGCAATCCAACATATGGTAGTAATGTTGATTGCAAATCCTCCCTCAAGACTGGACAATCCAACACGTTCCCTTTCTCGCATGGACCACATGTTGACGACACTGAAAAAGATCAAAGTTCAATGCAATTCTGCGAAGAAGATTTTCAAATTTTAATGGGACAAGGATATTCCAGAGAAGAAATCAAAAAGGCTTTAATAATTGCTGACAACAATTTTGCTATGGCTCGAAAAATCCTCCGTGAATACCACGGTAGCAGAACGCTGAAAGAATAAAAAAACGTTAGAGTCAGCCAAAAATCAAGGAATAAAATGTAAAACACCCCAACTGTCCAATAGCAGCTTAGTCACTGGTTTTCAGAAACCAAGTTATGCTGAACGCAATCGTTGTAATAATTAAGTCAACAACATTTCATGTAATGAAAAACTAATGAAGTCTGCTGGACATCAGACTTAACAGTTATTTTTTTAGTTGCCGAAATCGTTTCCTTAGAAATTGTACAGCAATTGTACAATTTACAAATTGTACGTTGAATAGTTTCCCTAGATTTATAATTGATTTAAAAGTCGATAGTGTTAAATTTAAATGATTTATTGTATATTTGATAACATACCAATTCGGTTACTTTGTAGGTTATAATAATGTACTGAAAATTAGTTTCAATGAAGTGTTTGTTGACTATCATTCGCACTCAATAAATCCAAAAGTAATTGTGAAATCGATTTGTTTTTCACGAAATCAATTTGTTTTGTCACTATGAATTTGGGTCGTGGCTAGATAGATTACTCGCAATCTTTTTTAGTATCCGCGAGAGGTTGGAGCCTGCGTATCAGGCGCAAGGGGAGGGAGGGGGGCGGGTGAGAAGGGAAAGCGTAAATGAGAGATTGTACTGCTATCATACGATCGGATATGTATGGTGGCCTATGGCTGCCATTCAATTTTTCATTATTTCAAAGAAATTTATATTAAAACCAAATAGAAGTGTAAATAAGAAGAAAAACATTTTCATTTTGAAATTAAAATGAAACTGAAAGTAAAATGAAATTGAAAACCATTTTAATTCTAAAATTACATTAAAAGTAAAAGCTAAACTAAAATAAAAAACAATTTAATTGTGAATTGAAAATGAAAATAAAAGTAAATTAAAATTAAAAATATTTTCATTTTAAAATGAAAATTATTTCAAAAGTAAAAGTAAAAATGTCCATGGCCTAGGACTGCCACAGTATACCATAATGCTTTGCGGGCGTTGTAAATAGAGCGAATGTAGCTTGGGAACTGGGGCTAGGACGGTGGTTCAATTTATCCCGGGCATTCTGTGTCCCCCTCCCGCGATACTAATTGAAATGTCAGCGGTCAGCGAAGAAAGAACTATTGCGCGTTTTGTCGCGGTATATTCAAATGTATCTGATCGATACAAATACCGATGAATGCAGAACTGCAGAAGTCTCGTCATTGTGATTCTGAGCTAGAATTTATTTGGAAGAACCTTCAGGACATTAGAAAAGAAGGAAATTATTGTTTCGCGGTCACATCAACGGTAACAATGAGAAGGTAAACCTGTTCGTCGAACACCTGATGTAATTGTCCTTAATCTGCAAGTTTTGTTCGTCTGAAAGCCACGACAAAGACAAGGATCATAGATGATACATGAAAAGCTCTAAGTGTGTTCTCACTGTACTTATTATTTAATAAAACACTGCTATAAAGGGAGCGTTCATAATTTATTTAGTGTGTGTAATTTACGCTAAATTGTCGAATACCCGTCTACTTTCGCTATTTGTATCTGTTGACAGTTAGTAAAACGGTCAAATTACGGAAAGTTCAGCATATACAATTGCTTCGTTCTATTTTAAAACCCCGTTTAATTTGATAACAATCAAAAATTTTGTCAACGAACGATTTGACCCCAGCTTGTCTTGGCCAAACAAACTTTAAAAAATCAGATTAAACTGATTATTAAGTTCGTAATTTACTTATTTATCCATATTAAATGTTAAAATGATATAAATAAAATTATACTGGCTTTCCATGTATGTAAAATATACTTAATACATATCACCAACTGCTTACTAAAGCTACAGAATAGCAGACGCTGAATGGCACTTACGCGTTAACCGCTGATATTTCAATTAGTATCGCGGGAGGGGGACACAGAATGCCCGGGATAAATTGTACCCCGGACAGCAATATGGCCGCTGCATGGAAGGATTTCAAGACCGCCATGAAAGAGAAAAAAAATAGTAAAAAAGGCAGTAATGTGAAAAAATTTAACTGGATAAAAGATGAAATTGTCGTGCAACAATATATTGTCTTCGGAGGTTACCGGTAAAGCACAGAAGTATTCACGGATGGGACCCAGATTTAACCCGTGATCGATACGAAGCTTTTTTTGCATGGGCCTGTACCCTAGAAGCTTCCCAGGACCATTTAACTCTGCTCCAACAGCACACCTAACTTCTTCAACGGTGACATTAGAATCAGTGTAGTATATATCGGAGTGTCTGAGTCGACGATCTAAAGACCTTATACTCCAAGTATACTGGCCAAAATTTTGCTTAACAAAGCTTAAGATTTCTTCTCTTTGTAATCCTTCTTTAACGTACCGTGCTAGTGTCTCTTTCAACTCTTCATCGTCCGTCCATGTAGCATTTCTAATCATCGCCATTTTGAGTATCCCGCCAACCTTGTTTACATTTGTCGCTCTACCACGCCCGCAAAGCATTATGGTATACTGTGGCAGTCCTAGGCCATGGGAATTTTTACTTTTACTTTTGAAATTATTTTCATTTTAAAATGAAAATAATTTTAATTTTAATTTACTTTTATTTTCATTTTCAATTCACAATTAAATTGTTTTTTATTTTAGTTTAGCTTTTACTTTTAATGTAATTTTAGAATTAAAATGGTTTTCAATTTCATTTTACTTTCAGTTTCATTTTAATTTCAAAATGAAAATGTTTTTCTTCTTATTTACACTTCTATTTGGTTTTAATATAAATTTCTTTGAAATAATGAAAAATTGAATGGCAGCCATAGGCCACCATAGATATGCCTGTATGATGAAATACATTATGGAACTGCTAAAACAACTTAGATCCTAACCCCCCGCCTAATTGTTTTCTATTTAATACTAATAAAAAGATCGTCCAGAAGACGACTCAGACCTAGTACCTCACGGTCACCTCAACTGCCAGTATTCCATCTACCACGACCCTGAATTTGTCAATATCAATTTGTTATGCTTTCTTCCTCAACGTAAATAGGGCAAAATCGTGTCGGGCACAAGCATGATTTTATCAATTCTTGGAAAGTTTGCATCGTAATGTAGTACCTCGAATGTAAATAACGACGTTAATTAAGCAAACTGACAGTTGGATAAGAATTAAGCTTGGATTTTTATCGGTTTAACTACTGATGTCCACGTGGTTCTTGCTTAAAGTGTATATGAAATGAAAAATAAAAACTCATATTCTCAACACGTCAAAAGTTCGAATTTGAGGGTTTTGTTTATCTGACGTGTTTTGTGGTATTAGTAATTAGTAGAGTGCTGCGTAGGTGTTTTGGATATATAGCAAAGTGAAAAGGTGGTAAACTGCCAAGATTTTTAGTAATGAAATACTGACGTTTCGAGCGGAGCCCTTAGTCAGAGTAAGACCAAAATCTTCATCAGAGTAAGACTTACTCTGACGAAGGGCTCAGCTCGAAACGTCAGTATTTCATTATACTAAAAATCTTGGCTGTTTACCACCTTTGTATTAGCAAATTGCAAGGTTGTGACCACACGATGCTTGAACAGGAGTGGAGGCATAGGCGTAGGAACCGGGGGGGGGGGGGCTGGAGAGGCTAAGAGAGAAGCTACGCTACGGTAATCTACCTACGGCCTTCATCTACACGAGATTTTACAAACGGGTGTAGGCTGTAACCTGAAGTGTTAGCCAACCCCTAAACCTTTGCCACGCGAGTGTTAGATTGGGACCCTTCTGTCAGTACTAAGAATATTTTAGGGAGTTTCCGAAAATACGACGCCAGCATCGAGGAGTCGAGGTCGTATTTTAATAATGCAATTTTTCATCCCGTACAAAGGCTATAGTTTAATTATTAGTCGCAAGAGAATTTTCACTGACTTCCTCCTAAATAGGACGTCATTTACAGCATTTTCGTGTTCTCGAAAAGTGAGAGAAGAGGACTAGGAACTAGTCTGTGAGACCTTTCAGCGATGTGAGCAGCAAATGATATGCGTAAGGCCAAATAAAAATATATACCGGTTTCTCATCAGCGCCCGCATCTGAAAATGGTGCCGCGTTAAAAAAAAATGTTTAATATTATTTGATAATATAAAAATTGTTGGCTTCCCGCGCTGATGCGTTCGGAAGAATACCGAATGACTACCGAGTGACTTCCGATCCAGCTCGACTATCCCGCCAAAGTTGATATTAGATTGCAAATGGCGACTGTGATTGTAATATTAAACAAAACAAAAAACGCATCCCTCATTTACTTTTTGAGTAAGTTCTGATGAGAAACCGGTATATTTTTTTATTTGGCCTAAACTCAAATTTTTCATCTTTTTTGCACATTGTGTTGCTGAAATTCCTTCCAATTTCTCAGCAATAATCCAGGTATGTTCTAGAGGGAGCAATTATAGAATACCCGTCCACTTTTGAAACTGCATTTAAAGGCAGAAATACAAACCAGGTTGATCTAAAATTTCTTTAAATATAATGTCGAAGGTTTATATTGTGTGTACTTCTTGATAGTTATCAAATTAAATGGGGTTTTAAAATAGAACGAAGCAATACTGTCAACAGATACAAATAGCGAAAGCCGGACGGGTATTCTACAATTTAGCGTCCTAGAGTAATTTGTGATGCTCCAGAGTATTTCAATGTTATGTCTAAAAACATTTTGAAACTACAAACTAATTTTCAAATTTATATAATTTGTATAAAAGGGACATGTCATTGCTTTATTAGCTCAAAATGTGGACAAACAAACCAAATTATTTTCTTTTGTTATGGCTGCAAGAATTATGGGTAAAAGCAGACAAATATGGTACATGATGTCATCTCGACGCAGTGGTATTTGCTACTTATGAATTATCTCTCCAAATGTTGAAGATTGTATAATTCTTATTAGTAATATATCAACCAACGATGGTCTATTACAAATTCAGCATTCTGATTGGCTGAGCTACTAGTGGTCTATTGGTGATAGACCACTAGTAGCATTATCCAATCACAAACCTTCTTATAACTGGAATATTCCTACCCTGACCAACCAGAAGCCACAACATATTCATGCTGCAAGCAAAACCTGAAATCTAGGCCAAACATGGCATCCGCTAAAATTTATATACGAGTGATGAAATCATGAAAACATTGCCCCGAAAGTAATGGCAAATTGTTCAGTTTGACATTTTCGAATAAGAAAATGAATTCGCTTTTGCCTATATGGAGTATATCTACACCAAATTTGCAAAAGCAAAGTAATTACAATCTTGTTTTTTGTGAGCAATTGTTTATCATGTGTCATCGAGCTTCTACATTTTGAATGGGGAGACTTCTACAAAAAAACAGGTGAAACTATCTGAAAATTTGGAACAATGTTTGATAAGACTTTTTTACATTAAAGAAAGGTTGTTTATGGTTGTACGAAAACAATTAGACAACTCAGGCTTGTTGTCTAATTGTTAAATATTCACATTAACTGCAAAATCATTTTGCAGGGGACTAGTATAGACTGCAACCCCCTGGCCTAGCCTGTTGTATAGACGCTCGCAGGCACAAAAAGGTGGCGCTAAGTAGCATCTGTGCATCAGAGTCAAATTGTGTGTTTTGTAATTTATTTTATGCCGATTATTCGCAATGCTTATAGATTGTGCTTATGCCTTATACCGGTAGTAGACTTGCTCCAAGTTTGCCTCTTGATTGTTTCGGGTTTGTTTAAAGAAAACGGGTTTATTTTGAGAGTGGTTTGGTTTCAAAATCGGGTCATGTTTCAAGGTTTTGAAAAGAACCTGTCTCGAAACAAACCCATATTCTCAAAACAAACCCATCTTTAAACAAACCCGAAACAATCAAGAGGCAGACTTGGAGCAAGTCTATGCTTATAGCAACTAATGATATATTCACTAAAAGTTTAAGAAATCATATGAAGAGCAAACTTAGTTCTAATAGACAAATAGGACAAGCTGAAAAGCTAAAACGAAACAGCATAACGAGAATCGGCACTCGACGGCTAACTGGAAATATTGTATGATTAACAATTCGATTCCCGCATCTCTTCGACTGTTTGATCATCCACGAATCAAAATTATGCCGACTATAAACAGTCACCTTTGAAAGTATTAGCAAACTCTTTAATAGTCTCGTTTACAAAGAATACGTTGAGGTGGCTGACAAACTGTCTTTGTGGTAAACAACAAACATTGAAAACGGAAGCAGTTGTTAAACAATTGAATATCACGTATTAACTAAATTTTCTAGGTGACCAATCATGGTCTGCTATATAAATTCCTTATAGTAGAACACGATTAACAGCGCTGGTTCATAGTCTGTTTTTCAAATTTCACAGACTGGTTCATAGTCTGTGTTTTTCAAATTTCACAGACTATGACGTTATGACGTAAGGCTACGCTGGCCCTCCATCAATCAGAATGTCCTTTTGGCGTCCATGTCTATCACTGATGGCTACTTCACTGGGACAGCCACCTACTTCAGAACTAAGCAAAAGCCCTGAATACCAAGCTGTAATTTACCTTCAATAGTGTAAATAGAAAATGCTATATAAGATGCTATACTTGTTATTTAAATGCTATAAGATGCTACAGTACTAATCAAGTGAACTTAGTGAAGGTGTGAAACGTAAAGTGAAACGTCTCACTCTCTGATGAATTGTCTTCACTCGAAATGTTATACAATATCTTGACAGTACACCACACATGAACCTTTTAAAGTTTTAGCATTTTTATATGATATTTTAAGCTTTAATTGTCCTGTTGAATATACCAGTTCTACATCAGATAATCAAATCAGTAGCTGGCCAATCATTGTCATTATTATCACTAGTACAGTACTCTTATGTGGTAAATCTCACACAAGCTATTTTTATTGATTCAAACTCTAAATACTGTAACAAAATCTTGTGGACCTGTTGTCCTGTTTACTGCAGCAAGGTAGCAAAATTATGGTCTACAAAGTTGTATAAGTTGAATGAGATTGTACTATTATAAATCAATAAAATAATGCATGTTATTCCAGAGTACACGGCCCCATGTACTGTTGTTCAATTAGTTTTGATTCAAGCTGCATTTTCAGTCAACCAATCCAGTAGCTGTGGTACAAAATATGTGATAATCACGTCTGCACCTAAAAACCATTAAACAAACAACTCTTTACACCGCAGGAATGATCACCACATAACTTCTCCTAATAATATATTAATGATCAATGGTTATTCCAAGTATAGAGGTTATGAGAATAAATGAAATGATCACCAAAGGTGAACTCAGAACCATTTTAAAACAAGTACTATAACAAATGCTTGGAGACCAATAAGGATAATTTATATATACTGGGGAGTAAAGAGTTAACTCTCAGCATTTATGTAGATCTGACACTGTTCAGACCAATTGTAATCAGTAGCATACCAATCGTAATCAGTAGTACCATGACCATTTCATTGGTCACTTGCCATGCAGACAGACAATGCAGTTGCTTTTTCTTACCAGATCTCCTCATACATTGTAATGTTTCCAAAACACTGTCTTTTAAGTTAAAGGCTCCAGCTTGGCTTGCATAGTAAAGCATCGCATATTCTCCAGATACCTGAATTAATGTATTAATGTCAAGTATCAGTGCCTTATCCAGAATTAATTTGGGTATACCTGTACCAGGTTTTGTTTTGCTCAAAACAAATTGTCTATTGACATTGCCGAGTGCTCAATATATAGCTGTTTGAATGATTGAAAATATGCTTGGATTGTAGTACAGTGCAGTTTATAATGATAATAGTCAATTTTGTTCTCTTTTGAATTAATGTCATTTCTGATTTTTGGGGTACCTATTTTGGGTGCCTAAGCTGCAGTGTTCAGCAAAGTACTGATATTTTGTACATAAGTAAAAGTAAAAAGTAACTCCTCAGTTTATACTTAAGTAAAAGTAAAAGTATGGCCTGAAAATTGTACTAAAGTAAAAGTATGGCAAAAAAATATTCAAGAAAAGTACTTCTGAAACAAACTATATATTCGACATGACAAATGACAATTGATAATCTGGTAACTGTACTTTAATCTGGGTGCTATCTGTGCCAACTTCACGCGATTTCTCCACTCTAGATCTCCGCGTTCCGAATTTTTTTTTTTACTTTGCCGATAAAACAAAAAGTAACGAAGTTAAAAAGTAATTATTTAACAAAAATTTTACTTCGTTACAAGTAAAAAGTATTTGTTGAAAAATATACTTCGTTACAAGTAAATACTGATTTTTTTTACTTAAGTAAAGTAACGAAGTAAATTTACTTCGTTACTGGCGAACACTGATAAGCTGGTATACAGTACCAGCATCTCAAAGCCCAGGGTATATGTGGCACCGCATATATTATTTGAACAAACTGTCTTCCAACTTTATTGTACTATGCAGTACAATCTCCATTCATATGATCTTGCAAGATCTATTTGATATTGTAAAAGTTAGCAAGATGTTGTAAGATCAAACAAGATCTTGTAAGATCATGCAAGAATGATCTTACATGATCTTACAAAGTCTTGTGTGTCAGCAGTGATCTTACAATAAGATGATCGATCTTGCAAGATCTTGTAAGATCATGCCAGATCTTGCAAGATCGTATATAAGATCTTACATAATATCTTATACGATCTTGCAAGATCTTATGTAAGATTTTCACCTGTGGACTTTTACGATTGTTTTACCATGATTGTTTTTCATTATAAAGGTTTTAAGACTGATACAGTAATATATAGTATACCTGGTAAATAGCCAGTGGTAAATTGGGAAACTATTTTAAATAAACAGAAAACAATGTTATTTGTATGTTACTGAATAACTATAATAAAAGTACAAAAATTTAAGTTGTATTAATTGTTGGTTAATTGTTGGTTAATTGTATATTACTGTATTACAGCTGTATATTATTGTATTACCTTTAAAAATTGGGTACATATGTAGTTTTTCTGAATTCCGAGGATGCTACTATTTAGTTATGATTAAAGTGCATCCTATGCAATGAAAAATTCAGTTGTAAAATAACTCTCTTGTTTGAAAGACTAACCATTTACAACTTTTCATATCTCACTTCAAATTATGTAATGAAATCACATGAAATTCAGGTGCATGTGCGTGGATGTATCCAATGACATCAAATATACAAATCATCAAACGATTCCATGTGATAATGGTAAAAATATGCATAATTTTTCAATAAGTCATTATGCATTGTGATGTCATAAGTATGATCATTTACATTTATTAACTTTACAACCAAGCAAGAATGCAATATAATTAATGCAACGGTTAAAAATAAAAAAAACAAAAAAAACGGAGAATGGTTGAAGGACATGTGTCCCATCTGAAGACCAACCTGACAAAAAATTACGGAATAGACATAAATTAAAGACAAGGACTAATACACTAATAACATATGATAGGACAGATTAAGAACAGCAGCTTAAATTATATGAACGGCACTTGGAGCAGTACGTTTTCCAAGTGCGCATTCTGTTTACATCGAAAGAAGAGAGTATATATAAAGTTGGTACTTAAAAGAGAAAACAGACGTACTATTACGGATGATCGGAGAGAGATTGTTCCAGAGAAAGACAATTCGATTAAAAAAATAGTTCCTAAAAAGAGAGGTCCTGCAAGGATTGGCTTGAAGCAAATTGTCCTTGCTAGAACGGGTGCGAGACGAGAGGTGAGAAGAAAAGGTAACAAAAGAGGAGATGTCTAGATCCTAGAGGCCTTGTTTACATTTGAAGAAAAAGATAAGATCCTTTATTTCAAGCCAGTACGACATTAATAAATTGAGCTTCTTGAGACGCTCAAGATAAGACAAATCGTAGTCTTGAAATATAAATTTGGTAGCTTGTCTTTGAGCACCCTCCAGGAGTGCAAGATCACGTGACGAACTTTGAGGTGCCCAGATCTCACTAGCGTGAGACAAGTGAGATCGGACAAGAGCAAGATAGAGTAGCCGACGGCAGCGAGTATCAATTAATTTAGTGCAATTCCTGCGAAGAAAGCCAAGCAAGCGGTTGGCTTTGGCAGTACAACTGGCAATATGAGGGGACCATTTAAGGTCATTGCTGACAACCACACCCAAGTCGACTTGATTAGAAACACTCTTGATTGGTTCATTGTTGAGCTAATAGGAATGAGTTGGAGGGTTGCGTTTGCGAGATACTCTGAGCAGGAGTGTCTTTGACACATTAAATTTCAGTTGCCAAGACAACGACCAGTTGCACATAGAGTCGAGATCAAGCTGGAGCAGATCTCGTTCTGCTGATGACTGAATTGCGCGGTAACATTTAGATAGATAGATAGATAAACTTTATTTAAGCAGGGTAGCCCATTCAGCTACTTGGCTGGTAGAGGGGCCCTGTATATAATTAGTTACAATACCTTCATAATAATATCAAAGAAAAATAATATTATAAAATATGTTAAACTAAACCAATAAATAAAAAGAAAACCTAATAGAGTATATTACATAGTTTGAAATAATTTTAAAAATCTACTAGAGTTAATTACATAGTTTAAAATAATTAAATTTTAAAATGTTTTATCCTAGTTTTGAAACTGGCAAGCGTTTAACCAAAGTTTTTATAATTGTGACATTGGTGCTAACGCACAACAGCTTCTGGTTAGATAGATTTGTTGCAATACTGTTTTTCCAAAGATAAAAGCCGTGAAATGATATGAAAATTAGGCGAAAATTAACGATTTTCTGGAGCAAACAGTTTTCAGATCGGTGGCCATGATAATTGCTGCGCAGCGAGCGTAGCGAGTGTAGCAGCGATTCATAATTCAAGGCGCAAAAAATCTTGACTAGATTTTCAACCACAATCCTTTGCGTTATCAACCACAATCCTTTGCATGTGAATCGGGATTCTCTTTCACACTTCTTCGATCGCCGTTGTCAGTCATCAGTGCCACAGTTGCAAAGCGATGCAAAGCTTAAACTTTAAATGAGTGAGTTCAATTTTTAACTTGAAATATGCGGAAACCATTTCTTTCATCTATCTAAAACAATCACAACTATATACCAGTTGTTTTCGCGTGTGTGGGTTTCAGATTTCTCGCTCCGGCTGTATTAAATACAGACATAATTTCTATTAAATCAGATGAGTAGATAGATATATAGATCCTATCTATGGCTTAATTGCTCAATTCTCATTAAAAACACACAAACAATTGTGCTCAATTCGCCTTTGATACGCCACTTTTAAAAACACACGAACAATTGTGCTCAATTCGCCTTTGATACGCCACTTTGCCTTAATTAAATCCACCCACAATAACCTCAGGATACCCCCTTCTGTTGCCTCAGCACAGTACTCTGCGCAGTAGTATAATATTATAACCGATGTTGTAAATATCAGGGGAAATCCCGTACACACTTAGAAACGAAGAAAGTGTCAACCTCGTATGAAAAATTCAAAATTCATTGTAAATATAGAAAAGTTACTTGAATAAGAGGATAAGACCACAAAAAAACAAATAAATTACGAAGTTATGACCAGCCTAATGCACGGAGAGCGTAGAAAAGTCAGGAAATCTGATACTCAGGACTCCAAGTTAAGAGCTAGACCTGCAACGGTCAAACATAAATTTTAGGAAAATTCAAAATTCCGACAACAGATACGAAAGTAAAACATGGATAAGAGGACAGGCCGCGAACACCAAATCCAAATAAATGATGAAGTTGTTGCTCACCAACTGCACGAACCACGAAGAAATTACTCAAAGACAAAACCACGAATTTACTGTGACGAAAAAGCCAAACGGACAAATAAAAATTCCAAATTAATCCACGAGAAATAATAAATGAATCACTCCGAAAAAATAGCACAGAATGATAACGACACTTATAACAATAAAAATAACCAAACTTGACATAAATGGCACTACTGGGAAAATAGTTTAGAGAAGATTAGGGCTGAGTCACCGAGACCGGTTGAGTTCTTCCACGGTTAAAAAATAAATCTAATTAATATCTAAATAAACAAATAATAAACAAATC
Source organism: Chrysogorgia sp. JL179-B06 (assembly GCA_035772405.1). Taxonomy (NCBI): domain Eukaryota; kingdom Metazoa; phylum Cnidaria; class Anthozoa; order Scleralcyonacea; family Chrysogorgiidae; genus Chrysogorgia; species Chrysogorgia sp. JL179-B06. The sequence continues at coordinate 2,711,264 of JAYKKM010000149.1, forward strand.
TTAATATCTCAAGAGTGAAGTGAGATATGAAAAAGTTGTAAATGGTTAGTCTTTATAGTTTCAAGAGTTCTTTCAAACAAAAGAGTTATTTTACAACTGAATTTTTCACACTATTTACCTTGTCTTTTGTTTTTCTCACAACATCTAAGTATGGTAATCCAGGTTTGACCATCAACATGTCTGCTCCTTCTGCTGCATCCCTTTCCTACGGTTGAAATTATAAGGTCACATGAACAGCATCTGTCTCCAAATCAGCATATTATTATCATTAACTCTATGCCTTTATTATTAGTTGATCTCTCCACTGCTTCAAGGGTTTAATTGGTAATTTAAAACTGGGGTCTCCAGTTTTCTTCCCTCAGTAAAATCAACACTTAGATCTTAGCTGTGCTCTGTGGTCAGAAATGGTTTGTATGGTGGCAGACTGCAGCACATTTGACACTGTACCTTCGACTAGGCCATGTTCGAGCTAAACAATTTGTAAAGTTGCATTTCTGTTGTGTCTGTTAATAAGACCATCAACTGGTGATCTCTTGGTATTCATGAGTTTGGTTTCTTCTAAAGTCAGTTTAGCTTTGTGACTGTCATTTTAAGTCCTGCATTGCTGCCATAATTGTAATTAATTGGTGTACCTTAAGTATATGTTAATAAGTAGCTTATCTTAACTTCGTTTGTTAGGTACACCAACATGGCCACCATATCCATTGTCAATAGCGCTCCGTTGAGATGACGTCAGTATCGATGTTTGTCCGCTTTTACCCATAATTCTTGCGGCCATAACAAAAGAAAATAGCTCATTTGCAACATTTGTGAGTCAAATTTGGTTTGTTTATCCGCTTTTTGAGCTATTAATAGCAGTCAGACTCTACGCTATTTGAATCTCTGGGGGTTTAGTGACAATGCTCTATTGCAGTGTAATAGAATTAAACCATAACCATAAATGATCACTTCTTGAAATTACTCGCCAAAGCACGCATCGCCAAACCCATTGAACCAGGAGGAAGTTGATAGCAGCTTCGATCACCAGATGAAGGTGCACTCTTGGGCCCTTGGCAGCATCTCTAGATAGAGAAAATGAAATCACATCACTCTTACTGAGTTTAAACACTGCCTAATGTTCAGGTTTTTTTATATACTTTCTGATAGAAATTGTTTGATATTATCATCAGCTAAAGTTTCATGATCTCTAGCTCCTTTGTGTACCAGGATACTGCCACTATTACATCGTTAAAATGTTGGGTTTAGAGGTAGGGTTGGTGTTTCTTTATTTTATGGTAAGGACTAGAGTTTTTATTTGGGTTAGGATTTTGGATCTTGTACTGTACTGTACTGTACTGAAGTATAAGCTTCTGAATGCTGGAGAAACAACCTTGATATTGCATCACTATTGTCTGTCAGGTACATGCAGGGGCATACGGGAAGGGGGGTCCGGGGGGTCCATGGATCCCCCTGTTAGCATTCCTGCCACGCCCAGTTGGTGCATTTTTGGTCAATTCAGTTGGGTCATTTTGGGAAGAAGAGTTGGAGGAGGAACATGAGAAAAGAAAGAAGTATAAAGAAGTATACTTGTTTCCTTCTTGTTTAAACTAATTGTCTATAATGACTATGAGTACAGTAATGCGGACTGTCATATGAATAATATTGTATTCGTAGTATACCTCAAGAAATTTGAATAAACTATAAATACATACTTGAATACTACTCTTAGCTGGCTGCTTTTTAGAGTTTGGGGGCATGGCGGTGGGCGGACGGAAGCGTTCCGTAACTCGTGGCCTGGGGACGACTCGGTCAAAATCTGGTGGACCCCCCAGTCTTCCCAAACCAATACGCCCCTGGGTACATGTCACATGAAGATGCCGTTTTCCTCCTGCTAAAGTAGTTAACTATTTATAGGAAGTGATGTTACCTAAAAGGACCATAAAATTTTGAACAAAATTTTGCACTGTAGCTCATCACAGATACCTTGTTAAAGCAAGAAAAAAAGAAAAAACATTTTAAAAACTTTCCTACTGTTATATATAGAGTAACAGCTGTTATACAGTAGATGCCTCGTTGTAGTTAACATATTACAGTTAAAGTAGCCCATTGTTAAGCAGCTTCAATAATTAAGATTCAACTGGCAATTAACTTAAATTTGTGCAAAACTAACCTTTGAAGCAAGTGCATGTTGTTTCAGTTTTTCTTTGATGACTCCAATTCTGCCATCACTCATATCTGATGGTGCAACAACATGACAACCTTAAAAGAAAAGGTGACAAATTTCCTAAAAAGGTTAATTTACAAACCAAGCCAGCTAATTCCTTCTCAGACAGTCATTAGACCATTCTCTTCCCCTTGATCATGGATTATTAATCTTTTAGTTCTTCGAGTCTTTGAATAATATATAGATACCGTTCTGCATTGGTAAAATGGCACACTATGGTGCTGCCGACTGCTCTGCGTGAGCATTGCTAAAATGGCATACTATGGTGCTGCCGACTGCTCTGCATGAGCATTGCTAACATGGCATACTATGGTGCTGCCCACTGCTCTGCATGAGCATTACTAAAATGGCATACTATAGTATGGTCCTGCTGACTGCTCTGCATGAGCATTGCTAACATGGCATACTAGCTTGGTGAGTATTGCTTCCATCTCGGGGATTCCGATTGGTGGGGATCCAGAGAGACGGTTCTTATGGTGCCATTAATGGTTCCAGTACATCACTTATGGTGGTCAGCTCAAGATCCTGCATGGATGGATCTTAACCTGGATCCAAGTACAGCTATTCTCCCCAGGCCCCCACCAGACTACGGCTTGCACCAACCAATTTGACACTCATAAGCCATGCAGTCCATTAAGTTACCTGCTTTTGCATAAGTAAGTGCCACGTTGCCTATTCTTTCAATGCTTGCACTGTTGTTTAATGTGCCATCCTCATCAAGGATCCCTGTAATAAGATATATACAATAATCTGTCATTTAATGTAACATATGTAATTAATATTATATAAGCTTGCCATACAAAAAAACAACTTTAAGTCAAAACCAACCTACCACAGTGACCATGTTGTGTATATGCACACAGACAAACATTGCAGATTATCAGCAACTTGGGGAACAGTTTCCGTAACTTTTTAATTCCAACAATAACTGGGTTAGAGTTGTCTGTAGCTGATGTCCCTTCATTATCCTGTAACAAAATGAGATTTTTTTACTGATGCATGATATTAAGAAAATTTTCATATCTGAAGTCGGAAATATTTGTGATTACTGGTAAAGAGATATATTCAGATATGTCTTTAGCTATATTGAGGTGGTTCTGGTGTGTGGAAAGGAAGAACGATGATGAGTCTGTAAGTGAAGAGATGTGTGAGGATGGAAGGGTTGTCTGGGGGGGGGGGGGGGGGGGGGGGTTGGACCAAATACGTAGATATGGAAGAAAACTTGGATTAAGATATGCAGATAGAGGAAACTGCAATAATAATTATACCTTTGGAAACTTTGTTATTAGTCCAAACAGTAGCACACTGGAAAGACCCTTGTGTACCAAAGGTCTCAGGAATTCTTCAAGTCTCTCAATGCCAAGCCTAAAACATTTGCACAATTATTACTTGTTTGACTAATTGTTATGTATTATATATTTATTATAAATGAAAAATTACATTAGGTAATTTATGATTCTATTGATAATCATTTGTTTATCTATTATTGTTAATAATTAATTAAATAATCATTAATAAAATAATAATTAAAAATTTACATCCTACAGTAAATGACTCACCTATATTGACCTGGTAAACTCTTGATTGGTTCTAAGCTGTTTTCATCATCACTAAAAATAATATTAATTATTATGCATTTTCCACGAGCTCTATTTTGATTGGTTAGCATACAGATAGTGGGTGTTTGGTGTCCCCCTCCCACAGGCAATTGTCTTCTGGATGATCTTTTTCTTAGTATTAAGGTTGTATTAGAAAACCATTAGACGGGGGATTGGTTAAAGGTGGGTTACAGTCCCTTCTGCGCATGTGCGGGGTTTGTTTACGTTTTGCTTGTTTTGTTTATGTTGGGAGACTCCACACCGGAAATGGCTGCTATATACGTTGTTTTTATCGCAAGCTGGATTCAAGTCCTTTGATATCGAATCCTGGATCTACTTTGCTATTGGATCCAGCTATACGTTAAGATACAATACTAGACTGGTAGAGATGCCTTTAAAGACTAAACCAGCCCTGGACTAAACTGTATTTATTTCACACGCACGATCCGACATGGCGAAAATCCTGGTCAATTTCTACGGCTACTATGCTTCGAAAACCTCTGGGGAATCGCCGCCGAATCGAAGAATCAGTTCATTTTGATAAGCATTTCATAAAATACAACAAACCTTTGACCATTTAAAGGCCTTCCATGTTCTTTAAGATACAGTAAACTCGCACGGCTTTCGAGTTTTTTTTACTGACATGACAATACATATAATCCGACGACCGACTTCGATTTTAAACATACTATAAATACACCACACTATAATAAGGTACATATATAAAGTAATATATATATACTGAAGTTATTTTTTCTTGCTTGAGACTTTTACTACTGAAAGAGAGCGCTTGTTTGCATTTTATAAAAATATGCTTGACATTGCCTCCGGTGTTGTTTACACACCGCGGCTAAAAAATCGACATCAGAGCATGTATTAAAGAATATGGAAGGCCTTTAAAGGGTCAAAGATTTGTTGTATTTTATAAAATGCTTACCAGAATATTAAAATTGATTCTTTGGTACCCCGAGAATTTCACTCGTATATTTTCACGGCATCTACTCGCCACTTCATTGTTCATATTTAATAAATTATTTTCTTCTTTGAATTTCTTCCATGTGTGTGAAATAAATACAGTTTATCTCTACCAGCGTAGCAAAATAGATTGGAATTCGAAATCAAAGGATTTAAATCACCATATTGTCTACACGCCTGCGATAAAAACAACGCACTTATATAGCAGCCATTTCCGGTGTGGAGTCTCCAGCATAAACAAAACAAGCAAAACGTAAACAAACCCCGCACATGCGCAGAAGGGACTGTAACCCACCTTTAAGGGTTAGGATCTATCGGTAAGTTGTTTTGGGGTTAGCAGTTCTATGATGTATTCCATACTAGAAAATACACCCATGAGGAATTCCATACTTGAAAATACACACCCTGAGGAATTCCATACTAGAAAATACTCCATACTTGAAAATACACACCCTGAGGAATTCCATACTAGAAAATATACACCCATGAGGAATTCCATGCTTGAAAATACACACCATGAGGAATTCCATACTTGAAAATACACACCCATGAGGAATTCCATACTTGAAAATACACACACTGAGGAATTCCATACTTGAAAATACACACACTAAGGAATTCCATACTTGAAAATACACACCCATGAGGAATTCATACTTGAAAATACACACCCTGAGGAATTCCATGGAATCCTCATGGGTGTGTAATTTCTAGTATGGAATTCCTCACGGGTGTATATTTTCTACTAATGGCTTACTTTAAAATACACACCCTGAGGAATGCCATTTGTAGAAAATATACACCCGTGAGGAATTCCATACTAGAAAATACACATGCACCCATGAGGAATTCCATACTTGAAAATACACACCCATGAGGAATTCCATATTAGAAAATACACACCCTAAGGAATTCCATACTTGAAAATACACACCCATGAGGAATTCCATACTTGAAAATACACACCCTGAGGAATTCCATACTTGAAAATATACACCCTGAGGAATTCCATACTAGAAAATACACCCGTGAGGAATTCCATACTAGAATTGAAAATACACATGCACCCATGAGGAATTCCATACTTGAAAATACACACCCATGAGGAATTCCATACTAGAAAATACACACCCTAACTAAGGAATTCCATACTTGAAAATACACACCCATGAGGAATTCCATACTTGAAAATATACACCCTGAGGAATTCCATACTAGAAAATACACCCATGAGGAATTCCATACTAGAAAATACACACCCATGAGGAATTCCATATTAGAAAATACACACCCATGAGGAATTACATACTAGAAAATACACACCCTGAGGAATTCCATACTAGAAAATACACACCCATGAGGAATTCCATATTAGAAAATACACACCCACGAGGAATTCCATATTAGAAAATACACACCCATGAGGAATTACATACTAGAAAATACACACCCATGAGGAATTACATACTAGAAAATACACACCCATGAGGAATTCCATATTAGAAAATACACACCCATGAGGAATTACATACTAGAAAATACACACCCATGAGGAATGCCATACTAGAAAATACACACCCATGAGGAATTCCATACTTAAAATACACACCCATTGAGGAATTCATACTTGAAAATACACACCCATGAGGAATTCCACATGCCCAGTATGCCCTACCCTGCCTGAGGAATTCCAAGGCTCAATACGACCCTTTTTGGCTTTTAGCCCATTTTGAACTAGGTTTAAAAATACGTACGTTATAAATATTGGATATATCAAATTCGATGGACTAAGATGAGTATTCGACGACTGCCAGCCCCTTAAAAGCTCGTGATGAAATCCACCATGAAGAATTGTTGCCATTTTGATTACGATGTTGGGTCGTCTTCTAGACAATCGTTTTTAGTATCCGCGAGAGGTTGGACGAAATGAGAGATTGTTACGATCGGACATGCCTGTATGATGAAAAATATTATGGAACTGCTAACCCCAAAACAACTTATCCCTGCCTAATGGTTTTCTAACCATAATACTAATAAAAGGATCGTCCAGAAGACGACTCAGAACTATGCTTGTTTTTTCTTTCTTTTTTGACAGAACGCCTGTCGGCGGCTAAAGGCCGGAGTCAACAAGTCGAATGTTAATAAATAATTAACGTTGCGTTTCAACAATTTTTCCCATAGTATTGATCTTGTTCACCATGCAAACATTCAAGAAATCAATGTTAATAATGTACAATTACCCGCATCAGTTGACGTGCGTTTAAACTGTGTCTGTGATGTATAATCACTTATTATAGCTTTATACTATTTGTGCTTGACGTCAATCATGGCGGTTATGATTGCATGATGGCATCATGCATGGTTCTAGCCTCCTTCGCAGGCAAAAAGGCATTGCGCTTGTCAAAACAAGATTCTGCAGTCAGAAGTTCCGCCATTTTCTACGAGTCATGTAAATTCCCGTAGCACTTGGCCGGCGTAAAATACTTTTTATCCCTGATTAAGGATGACCAGTTTTACGTTTGTTTGTTTTAAGTTATCTTATCTTATCTTAACGTTTGTTTGCTTCTTGCAACATTATCAGAGCGATAAATTGTTGCGAGATTCAAATTTGAGGATAGCAAAGATTTCTGTTAAAGATTTTGACTTTTTATTTAGTATGGCGATAATACAAATTTTGAGCATCACTGCCCTTTCCGCCCAGTAAATCGATTACCAAGATTGATATCGTATCAGTCCTCTTGATCATCAGTTCTCTTGATCATTAGCCTATTTACTCTTGATAATCAAACTGATTATCTGACGTACTCTGTGCTCTGCTACACGGTGAAACAACCTAAATGGTCCAGTGTATTTAGTGAGCAGAGTCTATAGATGCTCTGGAATGCAACATGCCGAAATAATCGCTCATGATCCAGCTATCTTAGATCTAATACCACAGCCAAGAAGGCCGTTCATTTTATCACACAGCGTGTTTGCTTTGAAGAAGATCTATAATATTATATTTCTTATCTAGAACGAAAACCTTATCACCTATTGAATACGAGACATTTCCCTCTGGTTTACCAGATGAATATCAGGCACCCAGTCTAACGGTAATACGAGATTGCTTCATCCATGCTTTCGAAAAAAAGCAGCACATGTATACTTCTAAAATGATTGAACAGCAATTGATCATACATTTAAAGTGGCTGCAAATATTGGTGCACAGCGAAAATTTGACTCACGGTGGGAAAAACAATATGACTCGATGTTCTGTGTCATGAATGATATCGGGTGTGTCATCGCTTGGCAATTAAGTTATGGCACAGCTTTTAAGAAAGTGGAAGATCTACTAACAGGACTTAAGAAAAGATTTGAACGTCAAGGTAAACTGGTTAATTTATGCTTTACAGATAACTGCTGCTCGTGGAGAAATAAACTTCAGTCTGTGTTTGGTGCAGGTTTAACGGTGAAATTAGATGTATTTCATGCAGTACAAACTACAAAGGATTGTCAAATTTCCCAAGCATTTCCCCTTGTTTTCCGTCATCCGCATGATCATGAGAATGTCGCACCAAACCTACTATTAATTCGGACACAATGAACAGGCAACTTAATGAATTTGTGTTGACAAAAACTTTTGAATAAAAATCAGTTCTGCCTTTGGGGGCGTTGAAAGAGATTGAAAATCTAAGAGAGCACATCAATAAGAACTGTTTTAGTCAGGGAGCATATGTCCAAAAATTAGGATCCGTGGGAAATTTGTGATTAAAGCAAGCCACTCAGCTAGCCGTGTTTAGGGGACCATAAATAACAAGAAAAGAGATGTTGCCAAGTCTGCAACCTGCACGGAGGTGTTTTAGGGGGTATTTTTCAAAATGACGTCAAATACCTAGCATGAAAACGAGGCTCTGAATGAAACTTATCTGTATCTTTGGTATAAAGTGATAAAATCTCGCCAAATTCACACAACTTCTTTGAGAGGCCTTTGGGCATTACATTGTGTACAGGTTGCCGGTCACGTGATCATTCCAACGTCAAAACGAGGCTCTGTATTGGCGCTCTTGATTGTAAAATGCCATAAAAACAAACCAGAGTTCGAAAAAGATCGTCTTGTTCATCAAAAGGGATGCTAAAACATCAATATTGCCATGCTTAAAGATAACCTGAGACTATCTTACATTTTTGTCAATCCTAAAGGGTATTTAATTCCGATTTGCTGTATATCCCACAAACATTAATGTGGGGAAAATTTGCCCCCACAATTCCGGCCATACGAGGGCTATGCCTGTAGGATATGAACGAACTCCAGTCGAAAAATACGAGTTCACGAAATAGAATGGCGATACATCAACAACCTTACAACCCATAAGTGACATTTATACGACAAGCCTCTTTATTATACCTCTTTATTAAACCACAGTATGCATCTGGAGATGACTAAAACGGATCACTCAAAAGGACCTTTCTGTTTTGTTTTTTTTGTTAGGTTAGGGTGAGGTTTAAGGTTAGCTGTTCTAAAATCTGTTCTACGCTATCGCTTGTTCTAACAATAAATAGTCTGCTGTATTGAATAATCTTATTTCTTCCCAATCAACTGCTGTCCAAATCAGAACAAGGAAACTTTCACAAGAATCACAACCAGAAATACAATTAGAAGAGTGGACTCTTCCCTACTTATATATATGTATGCAAAGTAAAAAACACGCCTAACAACTTTCTTTTGGTGACTTTGGTTCCACCGCCCTTAAGTGCGTTGTGTGGTCAGATTTAAAGTTGGGGGGCTGAAGTCGACAAGCAGGTAATCAGTGACCACATTTTTAGGGGGGTGCGGGGGTCCTGCCCCGGAAAATTTTGAAATCTAGAAGCTCGGAAAGACAATTTGCAGCAATTTGAGCAAACTTTCACCTAATTCTACAGCAAGCATAGTTCAAATGAATCCAAGCTTACCTGCTACCTCTTACCATGTGACACCATTTTTTGCGCCTATTACTGACAGAAAGGGTTTAGGGGTTCGGCTAACACTTCAGGCATTTTAGGCACACCGTTTGTAAAATCTCGCGTAGATGAAGCCCTTAGGTAGATTACCTAAAGTAGCTTCTCTCTTAGCCTCTATAATCGTACTAATACAATTGGAAAAAAAACATTAAATTTAGCAACGCTTGTCTTGATTTTTTTTGGGGGGCTTAGCCCCCCCATTTATAATTGGGGGCAGCCCTCCCCCGGTTCCTACGCCTGGCAGTGTGGGTTGGCTGGCTGATTGGCGACTAATATGTGTGGTTACCTAGCCATTAACCCGGCCATTAATAATAATTAATTAATAATTATGATAAAAAAACTTTAATCAGGGTGCATTCAAAATTGGTAAATTGTGGCAAAGAAAAAAATAAATGAAAAATAAATATTTGCTGATCGCACATCGCCAAGGTCACAATGAAAAGGCTGCTTTCACATACCCAGACAAAGAAAGACCTGGCCGAATACTTGGCAAAGAAGACCATTGAGCGTGCCGAAGGAAATGGAAGCCGGGTCGTGGTGGCGTACGGCTGTGAGTGCAAGGGGTCCAAGAAAGACATGGCGTACCTGAACAGTAACCAAGAAGAAGCAGATACCAAGATTCCCTTGCCGCCCTTGATGCCACCGCCAATGGAGAGACTGAGATCCGGATACACTCCCCAGACACAGATGTCTTTGTCTTGTCCCTCAGACGGCGTCCTGACCTTTGCCAGAATACAGTGTTTGTTACAGGTCAAGGGCAACATCACCGTGTAACTAAGCTTCAGCCTATTGTTAGTGCCATGGGTCCCCTGAAGACAGCTGCACCATAGCCTTCCACGCTTTGACAGGGGCAGATAATACAGGCTCCTTCGTAAAGAAAGGGAAACCTTCGTGCTGGAAAGAATATAGCGAGGCAAGCGACGACACCCTCCGTGAAATATCACATCTCGGGACAAGTGACCTACCAAGCATTGAGACCCTGACAGCAGTAGAGAAGCTTGTATGCCAGTTTTTCCTGCCTCAGACGGAAATCTCCACAGTCAAGGAGCTGAGATGGTGGTTGTTCAGGAAGAAGCAGGCCCAATCAGAACGGCTTGCGCCAACATTGGCCGCATTACACCAGGCAATTATGCGTGCCCAGTACCAACTTCTCGTATGGCGGAATAATGACATTGTCGCCAATCCAGCTCTGCCATCACCAAGCGACTAACGACGAAGAGTTCTCTGATCATGAAGATACAGAGGAAGAATCAATCTGAAGATTCAAACGTTTACAAATGAATAACTATTTATACCGTATATTATACGAGATATATTGTAGGTGCATGAGCGCAGGATATGTGCGCTTTATAAATTAAGTTGATATTATTGACTCATAATCGATTTGTCAGTCCTGATACTGTAGTCCTTGGGAAATCAAATTGCTTATCCAGAGGTTGAATATCAATATGAAATATATAAATGTTGATCAGGAAAAATAGGATTGCATATTAATTGCGTTGTAGTATTCTCAGTCTCAGAAAATGTAATTTCTTGGGGTGGGTTGCCTGTGTTTTTTTACATCAAATCCGCAGAAAATGCCCTCTAAATGGACAAAAAATATTAGAAACCATTACATTATCATCCTACAGCATGGCAATATTCAACCTCCATTTTGATGAACAAGATTTTTCGAAGTCTGGTTTGTTTCGAGGGCATTTTGTGTTTGTGGCAAAAACCGACAATACAGAGCCTCGTTTTGATGTTGAAATGATCACGTGACTGAAAAATTACAGCTTCATTTACACTCTGCGACATTCTAAATAAGTCATGTTAGTTTGGCATGAATTCAGCCCATTTTACCAAGGATACCAATCGCGTTTCATTCATAGCCTCGTTTTCATGCTGGGCATTTGACGTCATTTTGAAAAATACCCCCTTAAACACCTCCGTGCAGGTTGCAAACTTGGTAACATCACTTTTCTTGTTATTTATGGTCCCCTGAACACGACTAGGATAATGGCTTGCTTTAATCACAAATTTCCCACGGGAGCACAGATGCTCCCTGACTATTTATCAGATATCGCACCCGGATGTGGTACAGAGTAATGAAAATCTTCACAACTTACTATGGGGAACGTCCAAGACCACACAAATAATCACCAAATCGCAAAATGTAAAGGTTTATTTCACAGCTCTCAAAAAACTCACAGCTCTCAAACTCTTCGAACGAAAACATAAACTTCGACAATATAAAATTGTCATAGCAACGCCGAACACGTCAAATCACCCCACCGGAAGTGGTTTTACATAAAATAAAATAAAATAAATTAACTTATTCTCGTCATTCCAAAGTGCGTGTTGGTGTACATCTAGCTGTTGCTCTTTTCACAACATTTCTCTACGTGTGGAACGAAAAACGAAAATCTGGAGCTGCTGGTAAAAGTTGAAAGTGATCCCTGTAGTTAATCCCGTTGATATTTCAGCTCACCATAGTCCATATACCAAAACAGACGAAAAATTTGGCGTAGGTGTTTCAAGCGAAAGAAGTTTTAACAGTGATGATGATATAATACCATCATCATACTGTGATATGTTTTCAAATTGTAGTTGGGACAATGAAGAACAAAACTTAGAAGATCTGTTAGAAAACTCTAATTATAAAATGGACAAAGATAATGTGAAAAGAATTGTAGAAGCAGTGTCTCGTACTGTATGATTGAATCCCAGAATAGAAATTCTTCCTCCCATGATATAGATATTGATGTTTCATCAGCGCATTGGGAAAATGCCTCTCTTTAGTTTGTGATGAGCCAGAGCGGTGACTTGATGAGCATGTCTGAAAATTAATCATATTACTTTCCTCAAATAACTGTTATTACTTACTAGAACTACGGGGCTCTTCTGTACAACACCTTCATTGCCCCTGGATGTCATTGTGCCGGGTAGAGTAGCAGATTCCACCGGAAATAACACACTCAGAAAAACTAAATCGCGACCTACTGCAACTATACCGACTTGTTTGTAAACGCTATACCACAATCAGTGTTATGGTCACCCCAAAGGTTGTATGCACAGTTACCTTATTTATTACCACTTCAACATACCTAGTTCTTGTTAGATGCTTCGCCTTCAAGAAGGAATTCGCCACACCAGACGAGGCCACATCACCCTCAAGGCGACAGTCCAGCCAGATCCGTCTAGCAAATCGCCAAGCACACTCCATAGTATTAGTGCCATTTCGATGTGCAGGCCACCTACATGTGCAGACATCCACACAGTGCTTGACCATCGCTGGGGTTGCCGCCTTTTCGTAGAACAGAGGGGAAGTAGTGCAGTCAAAGCAGGTGGGCCCTCTTCCGTCTGGTTTGGAGCGTGATATGCTGCCCATGTCACCGCATCACCAGAAGCAACAGATTGTTCGTCTAATTTTCCAAGCGAATGCTCCAACCACCGTTCTTCACTTTGTTTCTCTTCAACCATACAACTCACTGCTTCCTTCATCTCACATACTGGGACAGCTGCCTTATTAGTGTTTAGCTGGAGAGAATGCCCTGTTCCCTGTGGAGGTAAAGTTACTGGGGGCCTTTCCTCGCAAGGATTATTCTTTGTTGGTATAGCCAGTGCCATGGAACGACGAGGTTGCTGTCATCGAGCTAGGATTGTGATCCAAGTTATCAAGAGCTCCGATAGTAAAAACTCCCTTTCTCAAACAAGCAGGTGCCACACAGCCGTCCATTTCAAAGCGCTCACTAATTGAAGTAGCATTAAGCATGCCCTCCAACTCCATGATCCTTTGGTAAGATACCGAAATTGCCATCTGATACAGCTTGGTTATGAGTGTCCTACTCCTCGTCATTGCGTGCACGTTAAATCCAATGTACAAAGGAAGAGGTGGTTCGCGTGCTTTGGTATGCCGTGTCTGACCGGTTTTCCACTTTGCCGTTGAGCGTTCCTTGGCATTGAAAAGAATGGTTTGGCACACTGTTAAACATAATGGTTGGGACTCTTGTGTCTCAGTGTTCTGAATGTTCACTCATTTAATATCATTGATACCAATGATTTCATACTAGCAGAGACGGACCTTTCTTGGCAGTCATCCGTAAAACTTCCAGAAAATGTGAAGTCTTTATGGCCAAACATGCATGTCTTTGCGTACAATTGCTGAAGCCTTACACAAAATCATAGCATCCTCTGAGAAGTTTCTTTGCTGAACTGCTTCTTTGAGCATGTCCTGAATCGCTTTCTTGAATATTAGGACAACATTTTCCCCATCATTTTGCTCTTGCGCTTCTGGGAAGTTTTCCAATAAACAGATTTTAAGTCTAGTTTTATTTACCTGTTTGTGAACGCCTAAGGTTTCAAGTCGACTTATATATAGTGAATGCAACTCAGAAAGCAGAAAGAGCAACTTGTCACTGTCAACAGACCTCTCAATATGTTCAATCAACTCGATAAAGGCATGAGACTCCTTTATTTTCTCATCTTCTTTTTCATAGGATTCTTGTCGTTTTCTCGATATGTTACCTTTGTAGCGGTTTCGCAGGTCTGCAATCATGCATTTGAAATGATATTTCGCTTCAGCTGCCATGAGGTCAACCCCAGAAATTTTAGGTAAGAGCGTGGTGTCTTGAAGTTCTGTTATCATGCGGCGGAGTTTCTGATCAGTGGCAAAAGTAGTGACTTTCAATTCCTGAGAAGACCACCCTGAGAAGACAATGACCACCCTGAGAAGACAATCTCCGTGTTTTCGATTCTCGGATTTCCTCATCTTCTGGCTGTGCTTGTTCCTTCTCTCTTTTACGAATTCTTCTTTCTTTTGTTTTGTTCAGTTTAGATGTACTAAATTGTAAATGGCATGATTTATGCCATGAAGCTTCATCTCAATCAAGACATCAACATTTGTGTCGAGCGGCAGAGAAAGACTGATGGGCAGGGCATCCAGTGAGTTATATAAACTCAGAAACATTCTGCAGAAACGAGCTATAAACAGACATGGGATCAAGCTTAGCTCCACATGCTCTTAATGAACATCTTAGCTCTTCTGCTGTAGCCTTCTGGCAGATGATACATCGACTCCAAGATAATGCCATTATTTCTGAAATTTTGAACAATCGTTAAAGCCACACGATCAGCGGTATTTTTGGCTCAAAAAACGGCAAAACAAATAGTAAAGACACTTAAAAGTTATCCTAAAGTATAAAAAGAAGTTTTATCTACATAAAACTATAAAAATTCTTAATACAATTGAATATTTCCTTAAATATTCACTTACATGTTCTGTTGATGTGCCTGGACGCACATCAGCCACGATACGAAGAGCTAAAGATGTAGTCAGTAAGGATAGTCTAAAGAAATTATATCAAGCTCTAGTCCTACCTCACTTTGATTACTGTTCCCTTGTTTGGGACAACTGCTCAGGTGAATTAAAAGATAAATTACAAAAGTTACAGAATAGAGCAGCTCGCATTATTACTGGTGACAGCTATTACTCATCAGCAACTGTTACTTTGTCCAAATTAGGATGGAAAACATTGCAGTGTCGCAGGGATGAGCAATTATTGTCCCTAGTTGATAAATGCGTCAGTGGAAAATCAAATTTAAGTAATTTATTTGAGTTGGTAAACCGGGACTGTTATGATTTGAGAAGTAATAATAAGAAGCTATCCTTACCCAAACCGAATACTAATGCTATGAAAAAAAGTTTTAGTTATCGAGGTGCCATGATCTGGAATTCAGTAAATTAAATTCATTTTCATTAAAATTATCTTAACTTGTATATAGTTAGTTTTATTTTAGCAAGAGTTCTATATTTGTATTGTTGTATGGTTTTATTATTTTAACCTATTGAATTGTAAGTAATATAGTTAGTTAGTTAGTTAGTTGGTGAAGTTAATTAGTTAGTAACTGTTAGTTAATTAGATACACGGCCCTTTGAAAAACAGCTTTTTAATTTTAAATATTTTATTATAATATAGCTGATAAGCCTACCGTGTATAAATAACATTAAATAATAAATAAATAAATAAATACGTAAGCCAGGCGAAAGCTCAGCAAACGAATCCTAGAAACATGGATGTTTCCACAAATTATTTTCATTAAGATATAGCGATGTTTAAGTTAAGTCAGCATAGCCGCCTTATATAATGTCAGACGTCCCAGTTGATGAGGAAAGCAAGGTCTGGATTAATAGAAAGTCACCAAATATAGTAATCACAGCTATGGCCTATGGGAGGATCATGGCCAGGAATTCCAAGTACAATACAGTCATGTTTTCCTTATTTAACAGCGGAAAACGAGTTCTACAAATGGTTGTAGAGAGTTTCACTCTAAATTCCCAATAGTTTCAATGTAAATAAGACAGTTCAAATTGACGTTGTATTCAAATCCAGGCAGTAATGAGACATTTTCAGATAAAAGCAAAAAGGGGCACGCAAATAGCATTAATTGTAGTGTTATTCTTATAAAGCGCCCCATTGAAAAACTCCTTTGGAGATATGGGCTCCCTGTTTAAATATTATAATAAAAAAAATGTCAAAGTAAGTAAAGTAACTAAATTATACTCAAGCGAAATATACGTGGCAGCCATATTGGGCACCAATACTATTCTGGATATAATATGAAAAAGAGAAATAAGAGAACTTCAATATGTCGAAGTGAGAGTACTTAAGTATTTTCATGGACGACGTTTCGGACGATGTGCCCTTTCTGTGACACGAAGCCTTGAACACATCGTCCGAAACGTGGTCCACGAAAATATGTTCAAACAGAGGCAATGTGAATATAAATAAAACTGCTCGACATTGCTGCTGCAACCAATGTTGAGTAATGGGATTCCCCAAGCTTGCGTGATCTACAAGACCACAAGCTTATTTATGAAAAAGGTCAGTTTATGAACTCAAATAAAATTTTGAAACAAATAATGACATATCACACATTTCATTGAAGGAATAACTCAACCTTTTATTTCACATTGCCTGTAGTACACATTTTACTTCAGTTTCTTCTTTGGCCTCAAATCATTGCAATGCCCACATTTTTTCTTGCGACAATTTGTAGCTCTTGGGTGAAGACGAGCATAACACCTGTAGTTATTGAAAAATAGAAAATGTAAGATACTCAACTTTGGCAAATTTCTTACAAACCATTTCCATATATAATAACATTAACAACTACACCCTTAGTCTTAAACGCGGAGCAAGCACATAAGTAGAGGCTGAATAGATCAGTCATTTAAAGTGCCCATGACCCCAAATACGATATTACTGATATAGATGCTACATGAAGTAAAAAGTTGAATGCCAAAATATTTTATGATTTGAGCTTTGCGTTGATGTGCTATAAAGATTTGTTTGTCAGAAATGCTAATGAGTGTGACGTCATTTACGGCATCATTTCGGATACAATATTCTACTGTTAAAGCAAATTAATCTAACTCAAACGTTGATGATGTACTTGACCACTATAGTAAAGATTTTATCAACTTTTTCACTCAAATCGTCAACCAGTCTATCACACGGAAAGCAGAAAAGAAAGCCAAATGCCGTAAATGACGTCACACTCATTACCATTTCTTACAAACAAATCTTTATAGCACATCAACGCAAAGCTCAAATCATAAAATATTTTGGCATTCAACTTTTCACTTCATGTAGCATCTATAACAGTAATATCGTATTTGGGGTCATGGGCACTTTAAAATTGATATTACAGCGCACAAATCCTATTGGTCGGATTCCAAAACAGTCGGTATTCCAAACGTCGGTATTCCAAAACAGGTTTTCCGGCTGTAGACCTTTTACGTTTTCCGATTTTTCTAAATTTTTTGAACTTCAGCTGGGAAAATATTTGTTAATTGAATGTTTTATAGATAATACTCGAAAACATTAGTTGAAGTTTTCATCCAATAATAACATTTATTACTCGCTATGCTTCAATGCCAACGTTTCGTCCAGAATTAGCGGTCAAACGAGACACAAGCTAAAACTTGCGGTAACTGCGTTCTCGTTTAATCCTTCTTTAAGACCAAACCGGGACCAGTTGCCAATATAACTCAACTAACCCGCGTGCCCCTGGGAAATTAGATAAACACTAACCGACAGAGCTATACAGGCTGTTGCAGTGACCATTGCCATAAGTTCTGTATTTATATAATTGCAGGTAATATGTGAAGTAAATGGGTTTAGTTTTATATTATACTGTATGTGAAGTAAATGGGTTTAGTTTTATATTAATCATGGGTGGCCGGAATCCTATAGGCTTTCCCATAATTTGATCGGCTGCCTAAACAGGCGATTTTTGGCAATATTTGACCACAATTCAGTTACACCTTCACGTTCCATTTTTTGCAGCTGGACCCAGTCGAGCTATATATAGTTCAACACTTGAAATTTGCCATAACTTTTCAAACATAGCGTAGGATTGTTTGGAAGAACATTTGGAGCTGATTGAAGCGATCACAACAACTTACTTTCGGCAGATCATCTTGTCACAGTTGTACTTTTGAGCCAGTAAACGAAGACTTGGTTCAATGACACCACCACGTAGCCGCAAGACAAGGTGAAGAGTAGATTCTAAGATAAGAAATTTTACCAGAAAACATGAATTTGTCAAAAATGCTACTGTAAAAGGTTGGTTAACGGTGGAAATTGTGTATAGGAGGTTAAGGGCCCTGTAGTGGAAATGTTACACCCTACACTGTACACAATTTTGTTAGTTTCACCACAGTTGTTTCACCAACTTTTTATAGTACTTTTTACTCGTATTTTAACAGTCTACAATACTCTACTTTTAGATCATAAACTTATTACTCGGGTAACCACCTGTGGTGGTAGCAGAGTCTAGGTTTCTGTGGTGGTAGCAGAGTCTAGGTTTCTGTGGTGGTAGCAGAGTCTAGGTTTCTGTTTTTTTTTAAATTTTTCGGGTCAACAAATTGCAATTGTTGCATCATCCCGATAGGCTTTGCGAAAATCTTGGCATCATGTAAATTTGGTAAATATAGTAAATTTGTGACAAGATTCATAAGGAATGTGGCTGGCAAGTATTTTAATCATAAACACGCTCACACTGTTTACAATCGCACACGCCGATGGCGGTAGACCTATATTAAAATATGACGAGTGATTTTGGTATGTACGCGTGCGATCAAATCTATGTTTACATGTTTTATTGAATCGATCAAACTTATGTTTAGCTGTGCTATTGAATTGTACTGAAAAATGTTGCTCAAATGCTGTTAATCGAAGAACGAATTGATGAAGTGAACTTTGAAGTAACAGGTAAACATGCTGTTGTGATAATATATACCCGAAGAGACTCAATGCAGTATGGAAATATGTTACATGTAAGGTAACTGTAATATTTATGATAAGCTTTATTGCCTGTAGGCTGTAGTGTTTATTGCGATGTCATACAAAATAAAGTTGATGCTATTCAACAGTTTATAGGCAAAATATGTGAATGTATAGCCTCCTTCGCAGACGTTCTTATACCGGTCTGCGAAGGAGGCTAGTGAATGTACTGCAGTGATGATTATAGAAGAACGACGATATACAATTTGTATAAATCAGAAAACATATTGCCATCGAATAACCCTGTTTCACTTGATATTTTACCATTTTATTCTATCTAAGTAATTAGTTTTTTATCAATGTAATATTTTAGTATTTGATTAGTAGGCTGTTGCTGTATATTTGTATTTTAGAATTTTAGACCTTAATATTTTAGTCGATATAGTATCTAAGATTGAGGGCCGCTGATTTATCAGTTTTTTCCAAACTGTCATGCGTTTTTTAACCCTCTTGAAATAAGGTTTTCAAATCAAAATCAAATCAAAACCTGTAAATACGACACCAAAATGTTCTGGGTTATCAGAACCAGTTACAGCCAAATGATTATCAAAGATATTTACTATACAAGATCTTTATATCCCAGTTTGTGTCTTGGACACACTGTCACGACAAACATTAGTTCTAGTTCATAGTTCTATATAAATGTTCTTGACAATATATTTTTGTAACTTGAGTAGTGCTAGCTGTCTGTTGCTTATTGTGAGCTAGAGTTAAAAACCCAATCAAATTAAATTTATTACGACTGTCTTTTCAAGGGCACTAAAAACAACGGAAAATATATGGCCTTTATGACTAATAACTTGTATATCTTATTATCTTATACCATTCTTAAAGTGCCTATGAAACGAAAATTTCGTTGTTGTGATTATATTTTTATCTGCAAGAGTGCGTTAAATGATAGAGTAACGTTATTGACAGATTTTCCATATCTCTTTTCCTTCTCAAGATATTAAGATTGGTTTGATATTCAAATGAGATACCCTATGACGTCACTGGTTGTACACAACGTATTTACATATTGGAAAATCGTGTATATCTTGAAGATTATTTAATGAAATCACTCGAAACGTTGCATCCGTGCACGTTTTATGATTGCCATATTAAATTATTAGATTCCAGACCTCGTGATTTCGATAACACAATTGTTTGCATTCTCTTCAGTGGCAACTTTTTTTGAGTTGGTAGTACTTGAGCAGGATTTGACTGACTTAGTTAATCTGCTCCAACAACATCGATTCGAAAAGGGTTGCCATCAAAGAGAAAACAAACAATTGTCGTTTGGAATTTATGAGGTCTGGAATCTGATAATTTACCATGACAACCATGAAACTTGCACGGTGTTCTTACATTTAGTCGTCTGTATCCACATGAAAAGTTTCGAGTTATTTCTTTCAATAATCTTCAAGATATACACGATTTTCCAATATGTAAATACATTGTATACAATCAGTGATGTCATAGGGTATATCATTTGAAATCTTAATATCTTGAGAACGAAAAGAGATATTGAAAAACTGTCAATAAAGTTACTCTATCATTTCACGAGCTCTTGCAAATAAAAGTATAATCGGAACAACGAAATTTTCGTTTCATAGGCACTTTAAGCTATTGCGTAAAATGTGGTTTTGAGTTAAAACATCATTTTCTTCCACTACCGGTATATCTTAAACTAGTGGGGGCCTAAGCATATGGGACAAAGTCAAAGCAGTTGAAGACCACTATTAGGGGAACAATGAAATACCTGTATATGGTAATTACCCCTACAAATGGCAGTCATTAAATGGTTACAGTTTTTTGTCTCTGACCCGTCAACTTCCCTACGGTCCAACTCCAAGCAAAAATTGGATGTGAATTGCATCTGGAAATCACATTGCCAAGAAATTAACCGCGCTCCAGGAAAACAAAATCAGCCAACCCAAGGCGTCTTGTTAAATATTAACTAATAAAATAACACTGTTCACAGCATCTCTCAAATGCCAAAGCGAGTGCCTCAAATTTGGACTATTTGTCATCATTATTCCAAATATCCAGTGAAAAATCAAAAAATCAACACCAACAAAACAAACTAGCTTTTACATTACTGTAGCACCTAATAATATACTTGTGGTACTCCTGTATGTGTATGACAGTGACTGGATCAGGCTTCTCAATAAGGGGCACAAGATCACATGTGTGCATGCCCAAGTTGAAGAAATGAGCAATTGATTTTGCACACAAAATATTAATTTCTTAAATAAAGGAGCGAGTTGTTGGCAAGTCATTTTGAGGAACCATTGTTGCTTGCATCCTTAGATAAATTGTGTGCTCTTAAAGAATGGAAAAGCTTCAAGTCTTAGTGAAAAGCCACTATAATAGCACTCCGTCGAGATGACATCAGCATCCATGTTTGTCCGCTTTTAGCCTTTTACTAATAATTATTGCAGCCATAACAAAAGAAAATAGCTCATTTGCAATAATTTGTGAGTCAAATTTGGTTTGTTTGTCTGCATTTTGAGCTATTAATAGCAGCCAGATGCTACATTATTGCCATTTATGCTGCTTTGTAAAAGTGAATTTATTTTTTACCTTTCTGAATATTATAGTCAGAAAGTGTACGTCCATCCTCTAACTGTTTTCCAGCAAAAATGAGGCGCTGCTGATCAGGAGGAATTCCTAATAAATTAGAGAAAGCATTATAGTTAATAATTGTGTATCAAGGTGCCTGGTACTTACGCTTCTGATCCCGGTTGGTAATACCAGTAACCTTTCGAACGCCTGCAGTGAGATCCTGGTAAAATCCCATCTTTCTTAGATCAGTTTTATTCAGTGAGAATTAAAGTACAGTATATTTGAAGAATAGTACCATATTATTTAAGCTATTTATGAAGTACAATGCTATAATATTTAGATTGTCATTTTTGATGAATTGTAAGTCGTTTTAATTGGATATAAGTTAAATCAAGATGTCAACACAAGGAAATGTTTTACTTGCAAGTTTGAGACCATTTTCATTGCTGAAATCACCAATTATGAGGTGTTACGAAAGCTACGTAGCAACACCTTTTATAACTGGTAAATATGCACTTTTCTTTGCTTTATTGATTTAATGATATTATTAATTTATAAAAGAAATAAGAAGATTTATCGCTGTGCAATTATTGAGTTATAATGGCACTCAAGAAGCTAGTAAAATAATCAGCTATTGCCTCGTGTTTTACACACATTATAACTTGAGAATGACATGCAACATCTTTTTTATTTCTTACAGTTACACATTTCTTGTGCCATTATAACTTGATAATCACATGCAACATCTTTTTTTACTTCTTATAGAAACATTTGTTTAAAAAATGGTTTCAAAAATGGTTGATTGCAAAAAGGGGGTTCTAAAACTCAGGTTGTACTGTATTAATGATTGGGAATGGATTCCAGTTTAATCTAAAAAAAATCACATTGATTGCCTAACCTTCCTTATCCTGAATTTTAGTTTTCACATTTTCAATTGTATCGCTGGGTTCCACCTCGAGTGTGATGGTTTTCCCAGTCAAGGTCTTCACAAAGATCTGCATGACTAAACCTATAAAACGAAACATTAGATATCAGAAAGTAGCACTGTGCTAGATTGCCCATTCTTATTTCAAGTCTACGTACTGAGTAAATATATTAATTGTAAATATATATTAGGGATGTAGCCATGCCAGGCAGTGCCAGTCACAACCACCTTACCCAGCACAAATTTCAAGTGCCTGGGGCCTCTATAGGAAGAAACAAAAAGTGCTTGCTAATGTCTGCCAAAGTGATGGGGCACTCTAAAAAGAGCACCTGGGAAACTGGGTAGTGTCAGGACATTGGGTAGGCTATCCTGCATGCAGACACTTCCTGGTAGGCCTTGCACGATCAACTTCACACTTCTAACGATACTCCTAGGCTCAAACCATAAACTTTTAATATTGGTGATGATTGATGACTGGTACCATTAATCTGGCAGAAGCCAGTTCCAATAGCACCTGGTCAAAATCTAATTGCTAGTAAAATTTTACGGCTGGCAATTGGCAAAACCTGTTTTTTAGAGCTGGCAAAATCTTGAATGGCAAAATCTGGGAAAAACATCTGGGAAATCAAAAAAAATGGGGAAATAAAAAAAAATGGGGAAATAAAAAAAAATGGGTAAAACATCAATGCTTTATAGTGTTTTGTTGTTCACTTTGAATAAGCTTGGACTTCGAATAAGCTTGGACCATAGTTTATTTAATACTTTTAGATATTTATCATCAGATATTATTTTAATTTTCCCTGCTTATATATGAGCCGCGCCAGCCCGCCTAGCCGAGATCTCGCTTTGTGTGATTGGGATCTTGGTTAACCCGGGCTAGCAAGTCAAAGCTCAGTACACGCGACAAAGTTTGTCTTGACCAATATTTTGGGGACACCTTTTCATTTCACAAGTTGTGTTTGTTTATGTGTTGGTTAAAAATTGAAACATACTCGTAAAAACGTGATTTCGGGCATCGTGGGAAAATAATTGCAGTTAGCTCGGTGTGTCACTGAGACGAAAAATCGACCTCGCAATTTTTTCAAAATATTTATGCTACAACCTTTAATGGCATGTGACTAACTTCTGTGCAAAATTTGGACCGATATAAACGAACTGGTTTAAAGTTATAGGCTTCTAAAATGCTGAAAATTGCGTCCGCCATTAAATTACATCCATATTGGATTCTGATACCTGAGAAGGGTTTTGACGTCATAGTCTTAACGCAGAACAGCGTGATAAAGGAAAACACAAGGGGAAAGTTTAAATGTTCTCAACATAAATGTTGAATTTATCAACGTTTAATGATTGTTTTGGTTCTGCGACTGCAATGGAATCTTCGAACACATCATGCGACTAAACAAGAGCCAAATCTGATTCCAAAATTCGCGCATTTGATGACAGTGCGAATTGCGATCAATAGCAAACCTCTTCCTTCAGTAATATAATATATATAGCTTACCAGGCCTGTGAAAGCTTTAGCCTTGACTTTGTCTTAATAATAATTGTGGTTTGACTTTATCTACTTACAGTTACAGGTTTCTACAGGCACATTTTGCGACTCCACCGGTATAGGTTAGCAGCGACGGCGAAGCTAAGGCTCTCATCATTTCTCATCAAGTCTTTACCTAATCTCGTGGAGTCGTGCTGTTGCAAGTCTATTATACCAACATTGCTAAATCATGACAATCACTATTACAGAGAGTTTTACTGGCACTGCGATTATAAAAATCGTCAACAGTGAATATGTACACCAAAACTATAGGGCAGTCTTCTGCGTTAACCATCTTTTGCTGTGAACAACCATAGTGGAACAACCCATCTAAGTGCATAGATGTACTCAAGTTATACTAATAGGATTTTGTTATGTTTCCTTCTAATTTTGTTTGCTCATCTTGGTTCAAACATTATTTAAGAAATTGTTATATTATAGCTTCCATAAAATTATTGTCAGCATAATTCGTAGCTGTAAATTTTTGAATCTAATAATCAATAAAGAAATTTAATTAAGCGGCATGGAATATTGAAGTACTTGTGATATATGCGGTGTATTGAAGGAATGTTTATCCAAAAGTCACGTTTTTCATTAAAACGTTGGTTAAATTATGCACTGAAGAACTCTTTACATGTGACGATCTTGCTTTATTAAAATACTCCACGGCAGAATAGGCTATCGATACTCACAGACATGAGACATAGCATGCAAAAATTAGATAGCTTTGTTTGCGCAAATGTAACCCAGTTTACTCATTTATAATGTTGCCAATTGGACTTATATACAAAGGGCTATCTCTGGTTAAGCATGTGATTCATTTGTATAGTTCTGTATTCACACAGTACCTTCGTATATTCAATTTATTTGTTTTATTGCTGCCGTAGGCAGCACACTAATCTTGACTTGTGTCTCGTGCCCAGACCTCTTCGCAGAACTATGTATAGTCGATCGACTTTAAATTACGATCATGGATGGATGTTGGATGGATGTTTGTTTGTCCACAGATTTATGACGTTTTATGACGTAACTCGTAGATGTTCGTATAATCGCCGGATGCGTAAACTATCCGAATCAAATGTTCGGAACTCGTACGAGGGCCATCATACTTTGTGAAGAGAGCTTCATTCGTCAATCGTCATATAACGTGTTCTGCTTTAGTGATGAACTTCTGGCAGCTGTGCTTTAGCCTGGTTGTGCTTGCGAATTTTAACTTTGACTCTTGTCAAGGTAAGGCAACTAGAATTTAACTCGCTATTAAATTTTAAGGAGATCAATTGTCATTGTTTATAATATGCTACTCGTCATGGTTATCAATATCACAATTATCAAATTATTTGTTTGTGAATAAGATTTACCTTCTATTTTAGGTGTATATTGGTGTGACTTGTGAGTTCATCGTTTCTCACGATATGCTCATACACAGCTGTGAGATATATTATTATTGAACTGCATTTTTATACAAATTTATCAACTGTTATAATGTCAAGAAACAAATTCTGATTAACTTAGTTTATCAACTGTTATAATGCCAACTTTTTGTGTTCATATTGAACTGCATTTTTATGCAAGAAACAAATTTTGATTAACTTAGTTTATCAGCTGTTATAATGTCAACGTTTTGTGTTCATATTGAACTGCATTTTATGCAAGCCTTGTACAGAGAGCTATGTTACTGTATACAACTATTTTATCTTTATGTTCGACTGCATTTTTATGCAACTGTTCAACTTACATCTGTTTAATATTACACATGTTCATGAACTACTATATTGTGAATAGATGTTGAGAACGGTTACAACACAACAAGTGGGGTTCTCAGACGTGCAGCATGTGCAAGGGGCCCTGGCTGTGCATAATGAATGTCTTACCCCAGATAGATGTCTAACGTATCCCAGAGTGCCCCAGAGTTAGTATGTACCTATGGTCCAGCAAGCTCATTGTGAGCTCCATATATATGTAGAACTCACTGCTCTGGTATTACCTGAACCATAACCGCATGGGTACGAGACTATACTACCTCTGACTTGAGTTCAATAACTAGCCCACCACTTAGTTTTGCAATTTTGCACAATATTACGACTGCCTTGCATTTTGAGGCAGCACTTCCCTTGCGATCTAGTAACTTCTAGTTTACTTGTAATTTCCTACTACCACACTGCGAGAGGTTCTGTAGGGTTAAGACTATGTCGTCACAAAGTTACGTTGCAGCGCTTTGAGTAATTTTAATGGCGGACGTCAAATTTGAGATTTCAAGTCGCTGTAACAGCGCCGGTTTTTTAAATTTCGACATAAAACTTCGTACAGTAGGTCATGGGTAGGTGTACTTCACAGTTATGAAATAAAAATGGGGGGTGAAATTTTCGTCTCAGTGACACTTTAACAACACCAGCCCGGGTAGGCGGGCTAGCCCTCCTCATGTAAACAAAATCAGCCTTGGTTACCCAGGAGAGGATAAAATTGATAAAAAATTTATTGTTAAACTAGTAGATCTCGTTTAGTTTAGTTCCTCGCATAACAAAAATTTATAAAAGGAAAAAAGTCAAAAGATATAAAATGTTGAATCAGTGAATATTTTATGTCACCAAGAAAATATACGTTTTCGGCCAGACAGGTTTTTTGAACATCATATCATAAACAATCTTCATGAGTTTACTAGGAAATGATTAAAAATCACAGAATACGACTAATCTACTGACTCATCACTGTGAAATTATGATCACCACTGTGTCATTTATATTAAACATGGACTCTTTTTGAAATAAACGTTGACGTATATCGAAAGTCTACATTGGCTAAAGACATTTTAGTTCAAAACAAACCTAAAACGATAAAATACCTTACGAATATAGAAATAAACCACGAAACAACTTACCTCGTGTCGACGAAGAACTCCAGTCTAGAAAGAAAGGTCTGAGCGGGAGGGCCGAGCTTGGAGAGTTTTCTAAGGGCGTTTTGGGATTGGGGACGAACGGATGGAATATTTTTCAGAAATCTCGTTCCCAGAGCCTGAATCATTTTGGCCTGAGTCAATTTATCCCCGTTCTGTGACCATCGTCTTCTGGACCGATCTTTTTTAGTATCCGCGAGAGGTGTGACGAAATGAAAGATTAAGATTTTATACACCTCGGATTTTGCTGGAGCAGAGCTCTAAAAGCAGCAATATTTCACAATATTTCCCATGTGGTTCTTCACCTGCCAGAATTGCCCTTGTTACGGTTAAGGCTAGTTCCTGTATTCAGATATTTCCCAGTGACGTTGCACAAAACTGTATTTTTGGCAGGAGGATTCCGACCATGCAGGAAACGTTACTAGAAAAGCGTTTTGCACTGCGGCTATACTTTGACTCTGGTTATAAGTTACTACAATAAACACTCGTTGCTCACTTGCTCTGTGGTCGGTTGAACCATTTTTAATCAAACTGATATGAATATATTTAACATGTTTCTTTTCAGTTATGCTCCTTCTTTCGATTAGGAGTTATCTTAATGGTTCAGTTTTTTTTATACACACTGTACTGTAAGTTATTTAATTGAAAGGAATGTTAATTATATTATAATTTTATGCCGGTTCCGTTTTTTTTATACACCTGTAGAACGACGTGAAATATATTATTACAGAGATGGTGCAATAGCCCCATGTTAGGAAATAAAATTAGTGTATTTCCTCTATTAAGCCACCCGGGGGGGCTTTAATTTTAATTCATAGAAAGGTTGGGTTTCACTTGGAAGTCACACTGCAGCCACTAGCCAGACTTGTTGCAAGAGTTAAAAAATCAGATCATATCTCCCCTGTGCTTCATAATCTTCACTGGTTGCCAGTGAGATCAAGGATTGTTTTTAAGATACTTACGGCGGCGGAATAGGGGGGGGGGGGGCTAGGGGAGCTAAGCTAGGGGGGCTATAGCCCCCCAACATTTGAGTTGTTCAAAGAACAAGAAGTTGTTCAATAAACTAAGTTATTCAAAGGTCTGGTTCGTAATTTTCCCCTTGAATTCTGGTGCCATGTCAGTTCTTACAGACTGTCTCATCTCCCAAATGTGCTCATTTTGGGCACACTGAACCAATGAACCTGACAAGTCTGAGGAACAGTCTCAGAATGCAGGAAATACCATTTCAGAGACTCTAGTTTTCAAAAAATTTCCGGGGAAGCATGCCCCCCGACCTTATCGGCGGCGGACTATATATATGGCTATGTGGCTATAAACAACCTGGATCACATGACCTTTTAGAAACAGTTGTGGTTTGATTTTCGAAATTCCCGCGACATGTCGTACGAATTCAAATTGAGGCAAAATCACTCGCTTGTGGAAACTACAACTCGCCCGTTGAGGCAAACTATAACAAGTCTGTTGAGGCAATCTACGGCTACACAGCTACTGTATAAACACGAATAATTTGAAATGGGAGTAACGATTGAGCAGATATAAGTGCTCGAATTGGTGCCCAAAATAGCATTTCAAAAACCAAAGAGGATATTAACTCTCATCTCGAAGGTATTATTTGGAATAGAATGCCAATATTGATATTATTATTATACCGGTGTGTATTTTTAATAGGCTATATAATATCGTGTATGTTGCACTATTGTTAAGAATGGCAAATGATATTGAGGAAAATCCAGGACCTACTGTATTATATGATATAATTTATCCAAGTTAAATTGTGCAGATTTTAGTGAAGGAAATTCAAGACAATTTGGAAACTAATTACTAATGCTAGTAAACACTGACTGCAATAATATATACTCAAGTAAAATATATTACAACTTGGGATTCACAATTTTTAAATACAATATTATGTGCTGAAAATAACCTTTATACTTGCACAGGTAATTCCATTAAAAAATATTTTTTGCTATTTAACT
Source organism: Chrysogorgia sp. JL179-B06 (assembly GCA_035772405.1). Lineage (NCBI taxonomy): Eukaryota > Metazoa > Cnidaria > Anthozoa > Scleralcyonacea > Chrysogorgiidae > Chrysogorgia > Chrysogorgia sp. JL179-B06. The sequence continues at coordinate 2,740,215 of JAYKKM010000149.1, forward strand.
GATGTGCCAGAATTTATTTCAATTGATGATAAGTTTATTATTTACAATATAGTGACTCCTTTGCTGGTGGGTTTTTTTATATACAGTACCTGTGCAACAGTAAATACTAAATTATATCACTATCCAGTGCCAAAATTCTTTCTTTTCATGATTGTTTATTTTGTGCTAATTAGAACTGTTTGATAGGTATAATAGCTGCACTCTACCATGCTGCAAAATAATATTAAAGTTTATGATTGACATTGTTCAATAACACATATTCCTGTAATAAGAAACCCAAAATGCAAGTAGTCTAATAACCCAAGACCAAGTGCTAAAAAACTACAATGCCCATCTGTAGGGTAGCACTGTGCCCATGTATGCAGTCAATGCATCAGATAAACAATGGGCTATACCAGTAATGTACTAATGGGTGTATAGTTTTACCATAATAAATATGTTAATGTTAATATATCTGCACCAGTCCACCAAGTCATATAATGATTTTCCTTCATCTGAAATCATTATAGCAATCACTTCCAACAAATGTAAATACCAATATTAATTACTTCCAGTTTTACTATTGTATATCTGTGCCACGATGGTAATCTAATACGCCCCTCTCACAACCAAATTAAAGAATCCTTAGCGTGTCCATCAAATTTCCTTAGTTTTCCCAAAAATTCCTTAGATTTCTAGTTTGTCCCATTTGGTCATATTTAGTACTTCTTGGGCCCCTTATGACCATATAAATATATTAACATAAAGTAGTATTCTTCTTTAGTACGTATATACTGCTGAAATAGTAACCGCGGGCAGTTGACCGGAAAAGATGGAAATGAGCGATAATCCCTAGTTCTCAGTCTGCTTGACATGTAATTAAATTTGAAGCTAGATTTACATATTTTCTGGTCAACACGTGTACGAAAATCCTTTAAAAAATTCCTCAAAACATGGAATTCCTTAGATTGTTCTACAGAGCACTGATATTCCCAAACGTAGACGCATGTACGCATTGAGTACCTATTTTTATATTTCTTTAAACAAAAATATAGAACAAACTCAGCTCCATTAAGGCATGGATTTTACTCCGAAAGTCGCTTAAACGTTCAAGTGATATTTATCATAAAGAAGGTAATAATTGGCAGTCTTCGTTTCAATTGAGTACTATAAACATTAGAAGTAAGAAATATGCCATTCAATTTAAAAAATTTAAATTCCTGAACAAAAGATTACTACTTACGTACTGGTTTACTCCGCATAAACTAAAGGTAAATATTCCTTAGAAATACACTTATAGTCTATTAATAATTGCTCTTTACGCAAATTAAATGCGAAATAGCATGTCAATTGTCATGATGAGTATACCGCTTCATTAATAAATCTATATCCAACTGATTCCATCAGCCATGAATCAAACTGTTTATAATAATTTCAACAAATATATATTAATATCGCTGTGACTATATGACCGGCAGCCGGTCACGGTTTATGAAAAACTAAATGACCGGCGGTCAGTAATCGTAACTGCAATAATTTTAAAATAAACCCTTATCACAACCCAACACTAATCCTAACCAAACCCTAGCCCTAACCGTTAAAATTCAAAACAAAAAATGAAAGAAAAAAATTAAAAGAAAATCCATGCACGAAAAGGATGTCCGTTGTGGGATTTGAACTCGCAAGCTTCGGCATCGCAACCTTGGAAACTGCCGGTCATATAGTCACTTCATATTAATATATTGTCACTATTTTAGTCATTGACAGTAACTCTGGTCTCATCATTGCTCTACACCATTAGGCAGTAGGCGTACAGGCAATGAATTTTGTAGGTGGGGCTGAGCAAAACTTGCCCGAATAAATGATGACGTCAATATTACTGAAGTTTAGCCTAGGAACATTTTTTCAACATTTTTTCATTTTTTGGATTTTTTGGATTCCTGAAAGTGTGTTTACTGCAATTTGAGGGTACTTTTCTCGTTTTTAATTACTAGTATTTAATTACCGTTAAAGTAACACAGATTTTCCAAATTTAGACCACGTGGATATCTCCCCGCGCATGGGGATGCGTTGCACGACGGCAAGAGAGAAGGAAGGAAAAGCAATTAGCCACAAAACCAAATTTATTAGGTATATTCATTTCAAGTTGAATATACGACTACGAGATTACGAGTTAGACAATGCCTGGAAGCAGGCCTGGTTATGCCACAACCATTGCTAAACGATGAACAACAATGAAATCCCAGATTTCCCTCAATGAGAATCCGTTATAATGTCATTAAGTTGCATTCAAATATTAGAATAATTTCAATACAGGACTCTTTTTGCCCAAATGACAAGACCATTTTTGTCTGAATAGAGATATTTTTTCGGACAGTACACCCCCCTCCCCCCAAGCACCCCCCGCCCGTACACCTAAGCATGCAATCATATTAAGAAATCATGAAATATGAAATTCAATGTAAAAGCTAGTTTAATATCTTCATCAAATTAAAGATTTAGGACCGCAGTTGCAGTGCGACATTAATGCAATATAATCGCCACATTGTTTAATTTATATCAAACATTATACTTATGAATACTCAACAAAATAAAAATTTATAAACCTTGTTGTTCTACTGACATGTTCATTGTGTCGTAATATTCGTCCTTGTGAAACTTGACGCCATTCTGTTCATTGCACTTCAAATTCGCGTTGCACTTCAAATTCCATTTGAAGTATAACGGAACAGAATGGTGCCGAGTTTTACAAGGACGAACATACCGATACAATAAACATGTAGGTAGAACAACAAGGTTTATAAATGTTTATTTTGTTGAATATTCTTAGTGTAATGTTCGATATAAACAAATTTAATATATGGTTATATATAGCCATTATATTTTCACACTGCAAATGTTGTCCTAAATATTACCGAATAGACACTGATCACACATACACCTTATGGTAGATATAACTACACATTATTTCATTATATTGTAACAATAAACTGCAAATAATAGATGAAAATATCCTCTAATTTTGACAAATCGAATAAATTCCAATATAAACACAGATTGCCACACAACGAGCTTGGGCTTCAGTGGTTTTCCGGGTACAAACATGTAGAAAACACTTAAACAACAACATCAGTTTAATAATAAACAAAATTTGCAGCGTCTGTCTGTCTGTTTGTGCGACTGTCGTCTGACGTCAAGTTGCACACCTTCATGGATCAGACACACCTACTTATCGGATAATTTACAACGTTTCTTCCCCTGCTCAAAATTCCTAGCTACGTGATTGCGCTATCATATAGTTAGACATTTAGTGTACAATCATGCAAGCACAACCAACATTATATTCAATGGTCGCTATCACGGGCACATACAATCCTTCCATGTATTTTTCCACATCAATGCTTGATACAATATTTATGCAATCACCTTCAAATCCTTGGCATATCGGATTTCCTGTTGCAGAATTGATAGAATTGCCTATGCACGAAACCTCTCTCAACGTTGATGGTATGTAGAAAACTCCTTTAGATCCTTTATCAAGATTTATTGTTTTTACCACTTCTACTTGATTTTGGCAAGGATTCGTATACGTTTGGTCTTCTTGAAACGAAGGGATCTGATTTCTGTTTGACAGATGTTTGAACCAAGCCGGGATCTCATTTCTATTTGACCTAGGGAATTAATGTTAAACACGTTGGGAAAACATTACACATTAACACAAATACATGCACAATTACTGAACACAGTTAAAATAAATATAGGTAGCAAGAATAAAGTTAATGAACAGAATAAGGTGCAGCGCCAAGCCGGTTGAATAATTAAAGTCAACTCAAGCCTATACTTTGATTTCATGATTTTCAATTGTTTTTTTATGGGAGCCTGGAAAATATGGGAATAGTAGGGTTGTGACGCAAACAGAACTAAGATCACGCGGTCGTGAACTAAAGACCCCCGACCCAGTGGAGCCCCTGCCAAAAATGGAGTGGAAGATTATAGTGAAAAATGATACGGCTTATAAGTACGCGACATTACTTACATATATTTCATCGTCATATTTAGTCAAAACTAATTTACGTATACAGTGCGGCCCCAGACCCAAGACATGTATAAGGGCCCCCGTCTACCTTTGTTACACCACTGAATGTTTGCCGCTGTTTACACTGATTTACACTTTTCATTCTAGATTCTCTCAGAAAACACAAACAAAATTATTGTTTACTGCAGTGAACGAGCCCGTCCGTTTACGTCATAAGCTCGCCAGTCCCAGACTCTAGCTGAAGCGAATAATACAAATGTTTAATAACCATATAATCAATACAAACGTTTAATAATCATTCGGATTCTACGTGCTTTCATGCATCAAAAATCTGCCAGTAAGCTTGAGTTGTCCTTTGAGTTTTGAGAGCACACGATTCTGAATCAGGTTTATTATTGGTTTATAGGAAAGCAAAATATATTTGAGCATAAAAGAACGTCTATATTTGCGTCTTCTAAATTTCAATTTGTAATTTGCCAAAATTTCAGAAACTAAAAATCCGTTCTCAAATTTTATGAAATGAATAAATTATTATATTATTGTCTCTGTAGCAGAGCTTGTCTATCTTAATCAGTTTTTTTATTCATCGCAGAGTATAATTTTATTTCACTTACCGACCTTACATGAATTTGAGCAAATTCATGAACAATATTTATATTTTATATTGGTTATCAAAGTTATATAAAACTTTAAATATGTTTTTATTGTCTTATTTGGAAGAACTTTTAAAATGATAAAGTAACTTCTTTTGAAGATTTTCACTTCTTCGCTTTCTTTTTGAGATATATCAGTTTGTTTGATATGCAAATGTCTGGAATTTCGTCACACATGCATAATGAGTTATCAGAGAATGTTATATATCTTTGCGTTCATGAAATAAAAACACTAAAGTGTGAATAACACGTGTGTGCGATTCTCCCACAACACCAAACTTCTTGATTTTAAAGGATTTCGTTCGAGAATGAAAGAGATATACACATTTCTCCAATAAGTCATTATGCATGTGTGACGAAATTCCATACATTTGCATATCAAACAAACTGATATATCTAAAAAAGAAAGCAAAGAAACGAAAATCTTCAAAAGAAGTTACTTTATCATTTTAAAAGTTCTTCAAAACAAGACAATAAAACATTTTGAGGTTATGGGCACTTTAATCAAACTTTCAGATAAACTAATAAATTATTCACACTAAACAAGGAAATAACATAGGCATAACTTGGTTACGTTTAATGTCAAATATAATCCGTGATCTGTTTTACAACCTATACAGGTTATACGAAATATTAGTCAGCAAAACATGTGGTGCGGTAGACACATGCACGCTTTGCGTATCTATTTTTAAGCGGTGTGTACAAGATGATAGAGACCTTAAAATCTACGATGCGGTAAGCTCCACAACGCGGCCTTCAAAACGTTAATAAGCAGTGTAAATTTAAAGTGGCACTACGATGAAAATTCATCCCCGTCTTTTACATTTTCTTTAGCATAGAAAAGTATTTCAGGGTCGAAAGTGATCATCGATGTAAAAAAAAACTAAAAATGGTATTTTGAAGTAAGTATTTTGAGCTCTGAAATCACTATTATTTAGGCCACCATTACTAAAAATGTGTTCCAAGTGAGCCCGCAATTTCACAAGGTAATATTGTTTATGACGTCAAATTCTCAATGCTACGCCTGAATTTCAGTCGAGGTTACTTGTTTTCTTGTTTTCTTCGAGAAGTAGATGAAATGTTCAGCCTTTCAGATGAAGAATTTGAATAAACGACTTTGATTTACTTGAAGAATTAGCGATGTGGAGTCTTCGCGTTGAGAATTTGACGTCACTTCGTTACGCTGGTCAGGAACATGAAGGATTAATGGCGGACATAACAACTCCAGATTCGGAGTCAGAAAAATAATACTTGCCATCGTCTAATCGCCAAACGGTTTCGACCGAGTAATATTTAGCAGCTCTTCTTTATAAATACGTAAAAATATCGATAGGTAAAAATTTGATCGTAGTGGCCATGGTAAATTGACTTCCGTGTTTGATGTTTGAAAATTGTTTTATGCCCTCCAAAACGCCCCAGTTCTGCTAAAACTATTGTAGTGTTTAAGATGAAGCGCATCCTCTCAGCGAGTTCACATCGATCTAAGACGCATGAAAATGTTCAGAGTTGCGTTGTAAACAGAACGAGGAGCGTGTTGAGAATACACTTGGGACCACAATTTGTTTCGCATGAAGAGTTCTTTGTTTTGAAGGCTGCGTCGTTGAGGCCCTATTAAACTAGCTTTTTGAACGCAGTACAAAGAAAAAGTTAAGATAGATTAAATATAACGTCGCATCTGATCGTACGTGCTCTATTTCGCGATGGAGCACAGGAATTTCAAGCGCCCAATCATAAACGTTCCCAACCTCGTTTCCAGGGCCTTTTCCCTTTTTGAAATTGCCCTCCCAATTTCAAAAAGGGAAAAGGCTCTGGGAACGAGGTTGAAACGTTCCAAATTTGCGGCTTCCGGTAAAGAGAAAATTAATTTTAATCAACGAAATAAAGCTTGTTTTTATCAAATTTTGTTTCTTATTCTATGTCATAAAAGAAATGTTTCACGGTTTGGCGTGCTTCGTCGAGTTATAAATGCCATGCATTTGGAAAATTGGGAGTGCACTTTCACGTGCTTTCTTTGTCCTCTCCTTATATAACACAGCAGTTCTTGTCACAAAGGGGCGGCGATCATTTACGAAGTCATGGAAGCCTTCGAATCCAAGAATGGTGAATACTAAATTGGTAATTAGATGTACTAACCCTCATCCGAAAAGAGCCAAGAAAAAGAAAGAAAAAGTGTTGTCAACCAACGACTCGCTGAGAAAACAATACAATACAGTACAATACAATAACGTACAACTAATTTGAAGTGGGTGTAAAAATGTAAGGGTTTGGAGACAGGCTCTCTTTACACATAGACCTCAATATATAGGAATGTTATGAAAGTGTTTTATGAGAAATGAGGTATATGTTGAGAACATTGTTTGCATCTAGGACATAAACAGGAAGTAGTTAGCATCATGGATATTTATATAATAACATCGATATCCTGGGTGAAGTTTCATATAAATCGTATAGACTATCGGTAGTAAAATTTGAAATTAAAATCAACTGTTATTTCTAAAATAAAGAATTATCGTAAGAGTTAGGTTTGGTGTTAGGTTCAGGGTTAGGATTAGGATTAAGGTTAGGTTTGGGGTTAGGACTATGTTTTAAATTCGGGATACTTATATGAAACGTCAGCCGATATCCTTGGTAACATCGATATCCTTAATTCGATTGTATTAGGATTAGGGAAGAACAAACATAGTGTTACACTCTGGAATGGCGAATGCGCACATGATCATTTTCGCATTTGACGCCAGAAATTAATTTTTTTAATTAATTTTTAAATTCGAAAGAATATCTCTGACGCCAAAAACGTTAATTATGCATCGGTTGATATTTGTGAAAAATGTAGTGTATTGTTATCGGGAATAATTAACCTGCGGGAGCCTGATAATATCAACGACGATGTCTCTTAATCTTAGCCAATAGAATTCTTCATGAAAAAAAGAAAATGAATAATTTTAGGCCCCATAATAATCTCAACAACCGTCCTAGTTCTTAGACACCCACTCGACGTTAACCAACAGAAAGCTGTTAATTAAAACTGCAGATTATACAAGTTAATAATTATTTTAAAAACTTTGAAACTTTTTGGAAGTCGTAGTCAGTGTCTCATGTGGTTTCAGTTTTAAATACTAAAATTTAAATTGTTTATTTACCGCCGTAACCGCGTCCTAGTTTGCTGAAGACCTTCCGTAGCTCACCGTAAAATCCCAGGTTTGCACCATGTTTTTATTATAAGGTTTTCACTGCTTGTCGTACTAAATTGCAATTTTGTATTCATCAGCCACGACGGCCCTGTGAGCCGGATGCTTGTTCGTCAATTAACTATGCATGCGTGCTGTTTCGTTTCCCCTATGACGACTCATAGCATCTGCTTGGCTTATAGCCTTATACTTTAACACAGAGTTAGAACCTGAAATGATCGCCCCCCTAGCAATGTCATAGGAAGGGAGGATTTCGTAGCAAATAACAATTTATCATGCAAGTAACACCGCACTGAACATTTGAATTGGCTTTATAAGTTTCAGCATTCTTTGAATTACTAACTCAATTAGATTGATAACAGTATTCTGCGATGTTAATCATGTATATCGATCATTGAAAACGTAATTATACTAAGGCTTTGTTCATTAAAAGTCCTCGTTCAATTCTTCTTGTTAACCTGTTCATCAATAAAACACCACCTATACACTGGCGGCATCCGCGGCGCGTATGAATTCTATTTCCTCTTATCAGCTTTTAGAAATTCAAATTAGAAAACCTTTTTGTGTGTTTGTCAAAACACTAAAGCACTTACTTCAATGAATAGATGGTTGGGTGATTTCAAAGTACTTTTTTAAGTTACAAAAGGAATACTCTAAAAGGTTGATGTACTGCCGAAATAGTGTGTATTACTTGCCGGCAGACTCTGTAATATTCATTAATTGCTAGCACTGCATACATACTTTACTCCTTCATACGTGCGTGGCAACCACAAGGAAATTAACAAATCAATAAACATTCCGCAATTAACAGACTCCACAATACAAGTTCATATACCATATCCAGATTAACTTCCGTAGAGTTGTATGAGTTATATCGATAATAAACATCACATGTATAGTTCCATGCGGTGTTTGTATGTATATCAAGTTTATATCAAGCATTAATTGACAACATATACACGCGTAACCTCTTAAGACTGGGGTTTCTATAGTATTCCTATATACCATATAACAGTATCACATTATACACGCTGTCAATACTCATTCAATGAAATTAGTTAGGAGTACATTTTATCGATAGCTGCTGCATGCCTATGCACACTAGACGTAGGCAATATATGACATCTCAGATACAGTCATCGTAACTTACTTCAATTTTTCTTGGATGTATTTCTTGCGAAAAGCGGCTAGGTCTCTCCTGTTTGGCACCAACCGTTGATTTGATAAAGAAATAGTTAATTCGAGTAATGCAGATATTATCAGCAATTTGAAGTAAAGACTTGTGATGATTATCTGTAAGAAAAGATGACTGGTGAACTACATCAAATATATATATATACTGTATATATACATATATCATATATATTTATCTTACTTGTCTTGTCTAACAAAAACAAAATCTATCATAATTTTGTTAACATGTAATTAAACAAGATCGAGTAAGTAACTGTCTTATATAGTAATTCTGTGTCACTCGCTCGCTGTTAGTAATTAAACAAGATCGAGTAAGTAACTGTCTTATATAGTAATTCTGTGTCACTCGCTCGCTATTAGTAATTAAACAAGATCGAGTAAGTAACTGTCTTATATAGTAATTCTGTGTCACTCGCTCGCTGTTAGTAATTAACCAAATCGACAAAAATTGTTTCATAATGTTAATGTTATAATGTCTCAGTTGCTTCGTTCTTAAAAAGCGATCGTGATAGGCTACGTTGAGGTAGTCTCGTGATATCGATCGAGGTCGCAACATTATGCAACTGACACAGTTTGATATATAACCGCAAAACCGAGGCCGATGGATATGGCTTTCCATATTTTTAATAAATTAATCAAAACACAACAGCTAAATAATCACAAGAAATATTCAACAATTTGTTTGATATACCTTTTTATACATGGCTATAATCCTTTATCTTCTGATCTTCCTCAGTGAACAGCGACAGACGAAACTACTCGAAGTTAATGTCACTGCGTCCCTATATACATATGTGATTTAAGAATTCTTTGTCAAGCAATACAGTATATTTTAATACATTAACTCTAATTCTACAATTAAGCACCTATCCTGTTTTCTCAAACCAAAGCAATTAGAGCTATTCGACGAAAACTTGATAGAAGAAACCCTGGAAAGTCTATATTATATACTTGAAGCTTATGCAAACAAATAGTCGTGATTAGTGTTGATACTAGCTGTTTTGAGATAATCGGCAAAGCCTTGTGCCATCATGGACACAAAATAAATGAAAAACAGTAGGGATTCTGTAGGCGGAGTTATATACTTATTTGCATTTCGACATATAGTTATCGGCATTGTTGGGCAACAAAAACGTTCTTACTAGTTATTAGTAAAGGTACTTGAGATCAACTTATTAAGGATTAACTTCCCCCAACGCCTACATACAGGCATAATAAGAGGAACTGAAACTGAAGCAATAACTCACACACACATGCTGGGATGGCAACACTACGTCATAGTCATATAGTAAATCCCACTGGGATTTACTATATGACTATGACGTAGTGTTGCCTAATAAGGATATGAGATACAGTGAAATCTGATGTAGAATACGCACTAAATTCCTATATATCACGTATACTAATAATGCTAGGTTACCTGCCAGGTTGCTGATGACAGTGCATTTGTTAACTTCTTACTATACCAGTTTTAGCGGTTTGCGGTAAAATCTGCTTCATATGGCTGAAACTCAAAATTAAAATGACCGATGTCAACTCTCCGTTAATAATTTCGGATCAACTCTCCGTTAACAATTTCGGATACTGGATTATTGACTATGATCGACTTTTTTATTACAGCTTTGGTGAGTACACTGCATGCGACAAAACTATAGAACCGGAAATAATGGCAACAAACTGTCTATAATACTGTACATAAATCATATAATTGTTCATATAATAAATATCTCTTGCATTCGATGGTTTGGCAGATAATACGGGTCAGTAGACATTTTACTCTCGCATAATGTAATAACGGATCCAAGCTTTATTTTTCAGTTTGCGATATATTAAAAAGGCATAATCAAAAGTGATTATTATTTTTTAGTCTCGACTCATGCTCATGTATGGGGTCCATGCAATTTTGGACCACCGAAAAAACTGACAGGATACATAAATGCACTATAATTCATCAACATTGCTTCACATTTGCAAAGGAGTAGTTTTATCAAATTTAAGGTGAAATGAGTTTGTCAGGTATCGGAGTCTGGACTCTGGACTCTGGAGCTTTTCAAAAGTGTGGGGAAAATAGACAGCCATAACTATATCTATAATCCCTCTGAAGTTATTGCTTTTATCTAGCATGGGCGGCATAATCAGCGGCTTTTCACATTATTCCCTTCATAGGTTTTTCTTTGCTTCACCCACTACTTATTAGCATTCGTTTCTGATCCACCCCCGGATGCCAAAAAATATTTTGGAATCAATGGGTGGAGTAGCAATCGAGTAGGCGAGTGCAGGTATTCCTATCATCGCTGGTCATGTGGAACCTGCAGCTGGTTCCGTTCGAATCCTTTTTGGAGGCCTTTTTTACGTTATATTTTTCAAATCCATCCACTATTTTATTTTCTTTAATTCGGATTCGGTTAATTAGGGTTGGGGTTAGTATTAGGGTTAGCCGATATATGGTTAGGATGAGACGTCCCATGGAAAGTACGTGATCCCCAAAATTGTTTTCCCCTCGGCTTGCGTCACTGAACGGCGCTAAAAATAACAAACGACTTTCCTTTTTTACATCATTAATTATTTGTTATTGTTTATCGTAATTATTGGTTATTATTTTGTGTATAAAAGTTTGATAACTGGTTTTTATTTCACTTTACGTTTCACTCTCCGATGAACCCTTGAAACCTTAGACCTCCTATACACCCCCCCTCCCCACCAACTTTTACAAAAATTGCAATATTCGGAAAATTCACAGGTCTATTGGGATCTGTTTTCTTTAAGACTATTTTAAGAGATTATGTCAAAATATACTGTTTAAATGTACATTAAATGTACTGGTAACAGAAAACTTGTCAGTTGAACGAAAGTTAACATGGAGATATCGTGTGACGAGTAATTGTGTCTTATACTCTTATACTTAATCTACTGTAATAGTTTTAGTATATTGGGTTAAATGCAGTACCGTTACTACCGTACCATAACTGTGATAAAAACTGTTTTTTGTCCTTGTCGTTTTGGCAGTTGGCAAAGTATTGTGATTATCATTGCAAGATTGGGGGGGGGGGGATTTCATTCGGAAATTTTGTGTTGGCACCCCTAATTATGACCTGTTAGCTACATCCCTGACTATCTCAGCAGTACACCAACCTTTTAGAGTCGTTGATTTGTATTTGGCTACATTGTCTACACCACACAACACTTTTATAGTTGTATAAGATACAAGATAACAAGAAATGCGTATCTGCAATAACTCCTCGCCCGCATGTTCTATAGAATTACCAATAATCGGTGATTGTACAAGTAACAATATGGTCAAATATATGTATATGAAAATTGACTGCCCCAACCGGGAATCGAACCCGAGCCCTCCGAATCAACACATCGGCGCTCTAGTCAATTGGTACTATTGTACCAATATTTTAGTTTATCAGATTTATCACTCTTAAGTGAACGGAATACCCCAACAGGCTAGAAGTATATGTATGATAGGGGGGTTCCGAGGGCCTACGATTTAAGGTCGTTATCCGAGAATGCCTGAAAGTTTTAAATTCGCTGATATTATTGCAAAGGCAGCACTTTTATTATTTTTAAGACCCTGAGTGGAGGTCCGGCCCATGATTTGAACCTGTGTCTCCCAGATCATAGGCATGTGTAGTAACCATTGGCATTAGACCACAACAGCTGGTTCAAATAATATAATTGTTAATTTTAGGATTCTAGACCCAACACCAATCCTAACCCTCCGCCTTCATTTTAACCCTAACCCCCCGTCTGTGTTTTCAAATGGCAAAAGGCCGTTTCGTCGTAGATTTTATCTTGGCCAATATTTATTCGATTTAAATTCTGAAAACAGATTTGGAATTACCGAGTCTAAATACATAACATTCGTGCCTATTAAGGCCCATCTACACGATACCATTCATCGTATACGATTGTCATTCTGGCGTACGTTGTATACGATTGTCCGACTGGCGTATGCAATTGTTTGCACACGACATAATTCTTGTTTATGATTCGATGACGAATGTTGACACGCGTGTACAGTTTGATCACATACACCAAGATGAGAATCGTATACGACAAATCGTATCGTGTAGATTGGCCTTTATATTACGAGAACGTGCATACCCCTCGTAAAATCCTGCTTATGTATTTAGAAATTAATACCCAGGTCGTACCCGTAAAAGTAGTCACGAGTCCAAGGATATTGGATTATTTTGTAACCTGGCTTATTCTCGCTTATACCGGGGGGCCGGATCGCTGTGAAAACATACCACAAACTTCTATAATTGAAAGTATAAACAGTATATGGATAATTTAAAAAGATTACAATTTATTGAAAAGACAGTACGGACTGCAGACAAGTAGAAAGCCTTGAAAGATGGTGGATTACTTCGAAAAATACGTTGATTTACGGACATTTGTTGCTGTCATAAGATAAACATTAGGGACTTTAAGATCTATGACGGCAACCTAGGACGGGGATGTCGTTCAAACAAAAGAATCTTCATGCGAAACAATAAGAATGAATAATTTTTATTCCCAAGAGTAATTTCAACGCCGTTCTCGTTCTGTTTACAACGCCACTGAGAGCACTTTCACGTCTTTAGGACGACGGTAACTCGCGGAGAGATGAGAGATGTGACTTAAGACTGACTTAAACACAGACACTATAATCGTTTTAGAAATATTGAAGCGTTTTGGAGATCATAAAACAAGCTTGGAGTGTCAAATACGCTAGTCAATCGACCGGGTTTCATTCAAATGCTAAAATTTGTATTTCTTTTACTGCCGTCGCCGTCCTAGGTTGCCGTCGTAGATCTTAAAGTCCCTATGATCAACGCCAGAACAGTTCGAATTTACAATTTTAATACAGTCAGACTATGACTATTATTTTAAATACGAATCATGTTTATCTTATGACAGCAATAAATGTCCAGTAAATCAACGTATTTTTCGAAGTAATCCACCATCTTTCAAGGCTTTCAACTTGTCTGCAGTCCGTACTGTCTTTCCAATAAATTGTAATATTTTTAAATTATCCATATACTGTTTATACTTTCAATTATAGAAGTTTGTGGTATGTTTTCGCAGCGATCCGGCCCCCCGGATGATATAAGCGAGAATAAGCCAGGTTACAAAATAATCCAATATCCTTGGAGTCACGTGACCAGCCTTTACGGATGTCTTCTCTTCACGAGGTTGGAACTTATACCGGTTTGTCCGTCCAATGAAATGCTAGCATCGCTCGCGAGGGGAAAACCTCCAGAACTTTCATTTATATTGAACAAATATTTATTACGACGCAGGCTAATATTTATCAGTTTGGCTGAAAAATATTGTGGGTCGGACACCTGCTTATACAACCGCAACTGCTTCCAAAACGCAGCCGAGCCACATATTTGTGTCAAGGGCGGCGGAAGATCATTACCGTTGGGGGAGCTTTACCGAAGCGGAGGGCAAAGCCTGACTAGGGGGTCCGGTGGCATGACCCCCGTAAATTTTTGAAAATGTAAACACTCTGAGACAAGATGGGTTTGCGCGATTTGCATAGTTTTCACCTAATTATCCCAATAATATAGATAATTTGATTCCAAAGTACAACTATTGGGGGCTGTAGTCCTGTTCCGCTGCCCCTGATTTGTGTTGAGGGATGGAGATTTAGCCCCCGTACACACGGAAACGTTTCCCTGCGTTTTTCTATTGTTTACTGTTCTCAAGGGAATCGAGAACAACCAACTCATTACTTGAAACAATAGGAAAACGTTTCTGTGTTTACGGGGCCTTAATTAGGTGACACAATTCAAAGACGTATAATTATTATGTATATATGCCATGTATTTATTGCAATAACATATTTAAAATTGTTGAACATCAAAGTTTGACCACTTAGAGGAAGACAAATTAAAACAGTTTGTAAAAATAGTTTATATCTAATTGGGGCGGATCGGAAACTGCGACAAATATAGCCCACTTAACTTTTACGCCTTGCGTGGGGCAATCCAAAATTATGTTCAAAAATATAATTACTAAAATGACCTTGCAGATGCATGGGAAGTGGGTGGAGCAGTACTCGCTCGATTTCAACTCTTGGTTGTTTAGTACAAACTATAATCAAAAGTATATTAATGCACATTGAAGAACCTCACAGGCAGTATATAAGATCCATTTTCTCATTTTTTCTAGTAAATCGTTAGTTTAACTAAGGGAGCGGTCATTAAGTATGTGTAATGGGGGGCGGGGGTAGGGGGGTGGCTATTTGGCGGGGGCATGAAGCAAAATATTTTTTCTTAGCAGGGGGTTAAGACCAATTTTATAAAAAAGCACTCTCCCAAATAAAATTATCTGGCATTGTCCAGAATAAGATGTTATTAAAGTGCACCCTTGCTCGTTAAAGGGTTAAATATGAATGTTGATGTCTAACACACATAAAGAAGCTTCATTCAGCTGCTTTAAGTGTATTCATGTACACACTACAGTGTTAAAAAGTAAATCATTTGGATCACAACAGAAACAGTGCATGTATACTATGTATATTTCTATACCCCTGTTGACATTAAAATATCAAGGAGGGGTATGAGATTTTGTTCAAGGGGTATCAAGAATATTATAATTATATTATAATTATAATATTATTATATTAAAATAATAAAATTAAAATAATAATAATTAAAATAATAATAATAATTAAAATAATAATAATAATAATTAATAATAAGTAATAATAATAATAATAATAAGTTCACGAAGGGATACAGGTCGAAATTTACTTACTTCATGCGCACAATCGAATCATTCGAAGACTACGTTGATCCAATCCACGAAGTGCTGAATGAAGTATTTCTGCCGACAATTTTTGGGCAAGATGAACAGTTTCCTGATGAACTCGCGGAACTATTCACATTATCACCAGCTCAAGGTAGTTTGGGTATGCCAAACCTGAAAGTCGAATCTCCACAGCAATACGCCGCCTCAACCCTGATAACAGCATCACATGTAGAATCGATCACAACACAGAGCATAATGATGAAAAAAAGTGAGCCATCAACTAATGACCTGAAAAAACATCAACAGGCGCTGAAGGCCGCATCTCTAAAGAACAAGATGGAAACAATCGACGCATCTCTACCTACTGACCTACTGACTTCACCTTTGATGAATCAAGCGAGAGATAAGGGAGCCAGCTCGTGGCTTAATGCAATCCTACTTGAGGAACAGGGCCTTCGTTTGAATAAACAAGAATTTAGAGACTCCCTACGTATCCGCTACAACCTGCCATTGTCCGATTTACCAAGCTATTGTCCATGTGGTGAGAGTTTTTCAATCAACCATTCACTGTCATGCAAAAAGGGTGGCTTTGTGGCGCAAAGACATGACGGAATTCGAGACCTGCTGACATCTGTAATCAGTAAAGTTTGCAAGAATGTGGAATCAGAGCCACATCTCCAACCACTTGACAACGAGACTTTGAATTTGAGATCGGCAAATGCTAGCTCTGAAGCAAGATTGGATATTAAAGCCGGTGGATTCTGGTCGCGTGGAGTTACAGCATTTTTTGATGTTCGAGTTACGCATGTAAACTCCGCAAGCAACAAGAATAAATCTTTGCTGTAGGTACAGCAAAGATTTTTAGAGAACAGGAAAATGAAAAGAAGAGACAATACCTACAAAGAGTTTTGGATGTTGAAAATGGAACTTTTACGCCTCTCGTATTTGGGACCAATGGTGGAATGGGAGTCGAAAGCACTTTATTCCTGAAAACATTAGTGGAATTGTTAGCAAGGAAAAATGGAGAGCCATACGCCATCGTTGTAGCTTGGCTGCGGACACGCTTGTCGTTTGAAATATTACGATCCGTCCATGCACCTGTGTGTAAGAGGCTCGCGAGTGCCTTTTAGGAAACGAAATGAAGGAGAGATGTTAGAGGATTTTCAATTAAATGTAATCGCGGCGGGAATCTTTTGAAATTTGTTATTGAACTTTTTTACTTATTTCTTATTGTATTATATTAAATTAATTTATAAATTTAGTTCCTAGGTTTCACTAATATGAATATTTTTAAACAATTTTTAACTATATAATATATTGTAAATATGATAATTATGTTGTCAAGTGTTAATAAAGGTTCATTATTATTATTAAAAAAAAAAATAATAATAAATAAATAAATAATAATAATAATAACTAAAATAATAATTAAAATTAAATTAAAATTAAAATAATAATATTATTATATTAAAATAATAAAATAATAAAGAATGTTATAATTATATCAAGAATATTATAAGGGGTATTAAGAATATTATAATTCTTTTTGTTCAAGGTATCAAGGGGTATCTTGAGGGGTATCAAGTAATTATTTAATGGATGGATGGGGCACGAAACATTTTTCTAAATTTTGTAAATAGCCTCGCCCTCCCCCCCCCCGCATTACACATAATTAATGACCGCTCCCTAACCTAGAAACGTACATTAAATTTTTCATGTCTGCCCCAGTCGAACTCGGTCTAATGAAAAATGAACCCTCAGACCTAGTACCTCACGGTCAACTTCGAGTATTCTATCTAGCCACGTCGATCATTCAACAGCTTTAGTGTGTTTGTGTGGAGTAGATGACGTCACAGCGTGTAACCCGGTGGGATTTTGCGATTCTAAGAATATAATGGCGGACAGATTAAATGCCTTGTTTTAGAACAGATCTCACGCGAACCAAAAATGAAATGTTTTTATTTTCATTTTCGTGCACCTGGTAGTCATTATTACCCTGCAATAGACAGCAATCACACACGATTTCGGATAAAAATATTGAAATATTGAAATTAATATATTTTATACAGTTATTTAACGGTTCAGAATCATTTGCAGGCTAACATGAAAATTATTAATCGGCTGTACTACAGAGTTAACGAGAATTATTGACTGCGCAAGACAACACAGTTCTTTTTTCTTTTGATAAATAAAACAGTTGACCAAAATGTTTTTCGTGAAATTAGATTTCATAACCATCTTCTATGATCAATTATCTTTAAATTGATATATTATATGTGGTGATCGCATTAATAGGAATGCAATGCGAGCTTTTTAAGAGGCGATACCGGATAACCTTGTTGGCTATCTTAGCTTTAGTGCACGAAATATTTTGAAATAGAACTGAAGCTCTGCACATCACTACAGATAAGTATTAAGTTGTCACGAAATGGATCTAATCAGCACACTGTGCCCTGCAGCATGGCTCGGTAGCTCAATAGACCTTACCCATTGTTTTTCACTTTGTGCCCGCTTTTAAGGGGTCGTTGCCCTCGAATTCAGGAAAAGAGAACACCGGACTGTCGACATTAAAATAAATTTCTTACATTTGATAGATCGCCGAATTGAAGTCAAAATTTATTATATTTGAAAGATCACTAAATTGCAAACAAAGGGGAAAAGACAAGGACAATCGACTGCAAGAAACAAGCGTCTGAAAGTAGTAGTCAACAATAGATTCACACGTCATAATGGGTATGGTTTATTGGTAGAGCAGCAGACCGTGAATTTCGCGGGAAGGTAATAAATCCTGCTCAATAATTTGCCATCAACTCAGCAGTGTAGGTTAATCATGATGATAAATCATCACAAATTGACAGGTTTTAAAATTTCACTTTGATTTTATATTAATCTAACTGCCTTTTCCAAAACGTCATGTCAGGTGATGTACCTATAGTACAGTTCAAGTATTCGTATATTATACATCATTATTAGGCACTGATTATACACTTTGAGAGATTTATAGCCGGGATTTATATTCAGTTAATTCGACTCACCATACTAGTAAAAATGTAAAACAAAGAATAAAGAGTTTCTACTATTTGTGCAAATTTGAGACAAATTGGGAAAAAATGGAGCGGGTAGTAGCAAATCTCTTAAAATGACTTCCTATAGGGTATCCTGTAACCGAAGTTATAGTTGTTGAACTTAACATCGTATATGATTACATTTACATGTATCATTGCTATAACCATTTCCTGATCACATCATTATAATTAGCCCGGGCTCAAGCCATTAAACAAAACGTATATTGAAGAACACCATCGCATTATCAAATAAACAAAAAATAAAATACTTTATCATATATATATATATATATACTCACAAGTTTAAAATCACGGTACCTTCGCGGTTGTTGTTCATCGCTGGTTTTACTAAACATCTGTGAAATTATCATATTTACAATTTCGATGATATTGTTCTAAAAAGTGTGTTCGCGTTTATTTATATTACTTTATTCTTTCCCAATTGTATTATATCAAAAGGAATGGACAAAACGCCTGTAACTCAATTAATTTGAAGACAATTACATCAGGCGAACACTCTTTTAGAACTATCATTGAGAAATGTAAATATGAGAAATTGGTAAAGGGGAAGGTACCGTGATTTTAAACTTGTGATTATATCTGACAAAGTATTTCGTTTTTTGTTTATTTAATAATGCGATGGTATTCTTCATCAATCTGGCTATGCTGCAAATATGAGACAAATTGCTGAAATTTTAACGGTGATTACACATTTGACCATGATTTTGTCATATATATGTCTGTTGAAGAGCTATAGGAGAACACCGTTAGGATAATATTTCTCCCCATAGGGAGGCAGCAAACTATTATTGGCATCATGATAACTCTTGCCCAGTCCACTCCCTATTTAATTTCGCAATTCATTATTGAAAAAACAATAAGAAATGGTAATGAGATGAAAATAGCGAATGAACTTTCCTATTTTCGCAATTTATTTATTAAAAAACAATAAGAAATGGTTTATGAGATGAAAATAGCGAATGAACTTTCCTATTTAATTTCGCACTTCATTATTAAAAAAACAATAAGAAACGGTAATGCAATGAAAATAGCGAATGAACTTTCCTATTAAATTTCGCACTTCAATATTAAAAAAACAATAAGAAATGGTAATGAAATGAAAATAGCGAACGAACTTTCCTATTTTTGCAATTCATTATTAAAAAAACAATAAGAAATATAATGAGATGAAAATAGCGAATGAACTTTCCTATTAAATTTCGCACTTCAATATTAAAAAAACAATAAGAAATGGTAATGAAATGAAAATAGCGAATGAACTTTCCTATTAAATTTCGCACTTCAATATTAAAAAAAACAATAAGAAATGGTAATGAAATGAAAATAGCGAATGAACTTTCCTATTAAATTTCGCACTTCAATATTAAAAAAACAATAAGAAATGGTAATGAAATGAAAATAGCGAATGAACTTTCCTATTAAATTTCGCACTTCAATATTAAAAAAACAATAAGAAATGGTAATGAAATGAAAATAGCGAACGAACTTTCCTATTTTTGCAATTCATTATTAAAAAAACAATAAGAAATATAATGAGATGAAAATAGCGAATGAACTTTCCTATTAAATTTCGCACTTCAATATTAAAAAAACAATAAGAAATGGTAATGAAATGGTAATGAAATGAAAATAGCGAACGAACTTTCCTATTTTTGCAATTCATTATTAAAAAAACAATAAGAAATATAATGAGATGAAAATAGCGAATGAACTTTCCTATTAAATTTCGCACTTCAATATTAAAAAAACAATAAGAAATGGTAATGAAATGAAAATAGCGAATGAACTTTCCTATTAAATTTCGCACTTCAATATTAAAAAAACAATAAGAAATGGTAATGAAATGAAAATAGCGAATGAACTTTCCTATTAAATTTCGCACTTCAATATTAAAAAAACAATAAGAAATGGTAATGAAATGAAAATAGCGAATGAACTTTCCTATTAAATTTCGCACTTCAATATTAAAAAAACAATAAGAAATGGTAATGAAATGAAAATAGCGAACGAACTTTCCTATTTTTGCAATTCATTATTAAAAAAACAATAAGAAATATAATGAGATGAAAATAGCGAATGAACTTTCCTATTAAATTTCGCACTTCAATATTAAAAAAACAATAAGAAATGGTAATGAAATGAAAATAGCGAACGAACTTTCCTATTTTTGCAATTCATTATTAAAAAAACAATAAGAAATATAATGAGATGAAAATAGCGAATGAACTTTCCTATTAAATTTCGCACTTCAATATTAAAAAAACAATAAGAAATGGTAATGAAATGAAAATAGCGAACGAACTTTCCTATTTTTGCAATTCATTATTAAAAAAACAATAAGAAATATAATGAGATGAAAATAGCGAATGAACTTTCCTATTAAATTTCGCACTTCAATATTAAAAAAACAATAAGAAATGGTAATGAAATGAAAATAGCGAACGAACTTTCCTATTTTTGCAATTCATTATTAAAAAAACAATAAGAAATATAATGAGATGAAAATAGCGAATGAACTTTCCTATTAAATTTCGCACTTCAATATTAAAAAAACAATAAGAAATGGTAATGAAATGAAAATAGCGAACGAACTTTCCTATTTTTGCAATTCATTATTAAAAAAACAATAAGAAATATAATGAGATGAAAATAGCGAATGAACTTTCCTATTAAATTTCGCACTTCAATATTAAAAAAACAATAAGAAATGGTAATGAAATGAAAATAGCGAACGAACTTTCCTATTTTTGCAATTCATTATTAAAAAAACAATAAGAAATGTAATGAGATGAAAATAGCGAACGAACTTTCCTATTAAATTTCGCACTTCAATATTAAAAAAATAATAAGAATGGTAATGAAATGAAAATAGCGAACGAACTTTCCTATTTTTGCAATTCATTATCTAAAAAACAATCAGAAATGGTAATGAGATGAAAATAGCGAATGAACTTTCCTATTTTTGCAATTCATTATCTAAAAAACAATAAGAAATGGTAATGAGATGAAAATAGCGAATGAACTTTCCTATTAAATTTCGCACTTCAATATTAAAAATTGCGATCGGGTAGGACTTCAAGACTTTGCTGACGTTGCTCTGGAGCTTCGCTAGAGTGTGTGCCGCTACCAATTCCAGTCTTTGGTGCCACCCTTGATTTTGCTACGAGTAGATTCTGCTCGATTGGGTTCCCATCGTTGTACGCAACAATATAAATCGAGGCACAAAAACTTCAAAATGAGTGGGACGCTTATGGTTTTTTTCCAAACCGTTTGTCCATGCTTTCCATTTCTTCTGGATCTCATCTGGTACTTCTTCGTCCCAGTGTAGTTTGAGGAGACAAACTTCACTGAAAATGATCTTCGCTTTGATGGTGACAGGGGCACTCCATCCAAGAATATCGTAGATTCTGTTGATCGCTGATATCATCTTCCTCTTCGTCAATGGTCCAACCGCGTTAATACTGGACTGTAGACTGATAGCTAAAGTGTCCTCATTCTTGTTCCACAGGATTCCGAGGATCTTAGTTTCGTTGCTCTGCCTATTTCCGACTGAGGTTTTTGCGTATGTTTCCTCTCCCTCGTCGAGGAATCTCTCTGCTGTGTCCAAGGATTCCACATTGCTGTGCCACTTGTGTAGGGGAAAACTCGCTTCTGACAGGATTTTAATGGCCTCTTCCTTGAAGATGGCTACTTCTTCTTCCGTGTCTCCTCCTCCTCCTTGAATGTCGTCGACATATGTATCCTCGAGCAATGACTTGGTTGTGATGGGATATTTGCTCTCATATTCAGTGATCAGACGTGTTTTTGAAGTGTAGCCCCTAAGATATAGGGGCTTGATGTGGCTCCAAATATCACTCGCGTGAAACAATAATCTGTATTATAAACAATAATCGGTCTTGCAAGTTGTTATACCACAAAATGCGCTGTGCATCCTTGTCCTGTTCGTGTACCCTGACTTGCAAGAACGCTTTCTGAATATCCCCAGTAACGCAGAACCTTCGCATTCGATTCCGCACCATGATATCGAACAAAAGTGGTTGGAGGGGTGGTCCAGTTTTCAGGCAGTCGTTGAGGGATGGACTCTGCGTGTTTTCTCTTGCCGAACAATCGTACACTATTCACATTTTCGTAGTCTCTGCCTTGTCCCGAATGACCGCTTGATGTGGTACATAATGGACGACCTCCCCCGTTGGCTGGCTAGGCACTTGCTCGATAATCCCCTCTGCGATCTGATTGCGCATGATTTGGTCGTATTATCTTCCCATACGCTCTAGTTTCTTCGTAGTGCTCTGCAGTCGTGCTTTGGTTTGGTTCCGGTTTTCGGGAAGATCTTCTTTCCAAGGCAACTTGGTTTCGTAGTATCCTTCCCCGGTCTTGTTCAATTGCTGCAGGAAATCCTTGTGAACCAGTGCGTTGTCCGAACTACTGTCCACAATTCCGAGAACATCCAGGGAACATAATTTCTCGAACTCATCTTGACTCGATTGAAGGAAGAACTGCTTTTCCGGATGACTCCCTAACGCCAACTGTCGGCCGTTGATCGTCCACCCGAGCATTGTGAACTCTGCTCCTGGATCTTATGTCTGGGTTATTCCCCAAAACTAGAGGCTCTGTTGTCCGAATCCGTTGGTAATCCGCCGCTCCGAGAATTACGTGTACTGGCATCAAATCGCTCTTCGTTCCTTCCTCGCTGAATGTGAGTCTTCTGAGTCGAGTGTTTTTCTTCTTCAGGTTGCTTATGTTTGGATTTAGCAAGTACAGGTCAACACATCTTTCTCGGCGTTAATGCAATTGACGTCAAACGAAAAGCCCTCTATTGCCACTGACTGGAGTGTAAATCTCCACATCCTTTCGCATTGTTCCAAACATCTGTTCGATGCACCGTCTTTCCTTCCTCAAAGGCTTGAGTTTCTGCTTAGTGATTACATCCGTACAGAGGTATGAGCTCCCTGCTCCTGTGTCAAGCATCACTCGAACGGTTTGTGTTCCCACCTTTGCTAAGAGTGTTCCATGCAGTGTGTCAGTTTGTTCAAAGTTTGAGCTCAAACCCTTTTCTGTTTTTGAGCTCTGGATTAGTGGATTGGATCGACTGTTGAGTCCTCCTTGTCACATAGAGATGTGTGGTGTTTTCCTTGGCATTTCTTGCATCCCCTTGATCTGCACTCTGATGCCATGTGTCCTACTCCCGTACAATTGAAGCACATTCTGTTTCGTCGTAGTACGGATCTCCTTGCTGCAACATCTAACACTCTTTTACAGTTGCTGCTTAAGTGTTCGAGTTGCAATAGACACAGGTCTTTCGTCGGGTTTTCCATTCATCTGTTTTCCCGAAAAGCAAACTCTCTTTTCTTCGTGGTGATTGCCTCCAAAAGTCATCCTTCTTTCCATTGTTCTTCTCATCTTCACTTCTCAATGGGTTCCTCTCTACATATCGTCGCAAATTCTCAACTAACTCTTCTAAGCCCCATTCCTCCCATTTGTCATCTTTCTGTACAAGTACTTCGTGAACAGGACCAAGCTTATCCATTAACGTATAAACAGAGCTTTGGGCGGTGACCAGCTTCTTCATGGGGTTTTTGGTAAAACGCGGATGCGGATGGCGGACGGACGGATGAGAGGGTAAAAGGCGGATGAGAGGGTAAAAGGCGGATGAGAGGGTAAAACGCGGTAAGAGGGTAAAACGCGGTGAGAGGGTAAAACGCGGCGAGAGGGTAAAAGGCGGTGAGAGGGTAAAACGGTATACAGGGTAAAAGGTGCTCAATATTTAAATAATAAAGCGTAAATAAACGTAAAATGTCTTGTGTCACTAAAAAAACGGGATTTGCTATAACCGGGCGATGATCGAGGATGAGCATGAAATCTTGTTCGTCAGCAGTCACATTAACTGGATCTCCAATATTTAAACATCAATGGAATCGAGGTGGAAGGGTTAGGAAGACACTTAAGGCGGGGGGTTAGGGTGTTCATAATCCCGCCCCAACCCGCATCAGCTAAAAAAGTGTAAAGGTCCAGTTAAGGTGGCTTTGGGTTGTTTGTGGATTTGATGGAAAATGGACGATTATGGTGATCGAGATGCTCAAGATTGGTTAGTAAAAAAAACTCATCGTGCATTGAAGGAAAAGGATTTGTACGAAGCCAAGTGTTGGCTAATCACTGCGAAATCGTTGTTCCCATTGAATTTCAAAGTTCAGGTAAATATGGCTCATGTTCGAGTGATAAATTTAGTATACTGACCAATTTGGTAAATAAAGTTCACACTTGTCTTTGTGTTGTTTCCATTGAAATACTTTAGTATGAAGCTTATTCTATTGAGAATGACGCAAAAAGGGTCAAGGAAGCGGCTGAACTTTTTCTTGACATGTAAGTACATGCATATGTGTTAATGTATATGTATAATATATACTGTATATATATGCAGGACATCAGTAGTTCTGTAGTTGTAGTTGATTATAGAAATAATTTAAGTATTAAAATAATGATGTCCACGTCCAATTACCTGTTGTATGTTAGCAATAAAATGCACGAGGTAACCAGATTGATTACTGGGAAATTATATAATATTTACAACATTAAGGTTGCTTGAAGTCAGATATTTGAGTGACAATTACTGTAGGTTAAGTATTGCAGTTTGAGTGATAGTATTGTCACATACTGTATTGTGTTAAAATATTGAATAACATATATTAGAAGGTTTGTAAACTGTTAGGAGGTCTATTAGCATCATGCCAGCTCTCTGACGAAGGGCCATGCTAGACCCTCCTGTACAGTTTAGAATAAATATGAAAGCTACTACTACTAATTGTTCTGAAATTGAACTGGATGTAATATGAAAAACAGAAATAAGAGAACTTCAAGTTGAAAAATATTTAAGTAAGTATAGTACTTATAATTACCATCCATATACAGCATTTTGGATGATGTGCCCTTCCTCAGGTCCAATCTGACCTGTACAAGAACATGTGAGCAGTGCATGAATGTTGATACCAAAATGTACATATATACATATACATAAATCGATCAGAGAACTTTCCTCCACCAAAGTTTAACATATTACTTGTAATTCAATCACTATAAAAAAACTTCACCTCTTGAAATGAAGTTTTAAAGTTTTTATAGTGATTAAATTAAAGTTTATATTTATATATATATATGGATAAATAAATGTATAGATAATATTTAATTTTTTAGGATGGCTCGCTTTCCAAATGAAAAGATTCTTTCTGATGAGTTATGTAAAATAAGTGAGGCTCTAGAGGCCAAAGATGTCAATGATGCCAATAGCATATTTTTAAAAGGTAATTAACTATTAATTATATTAAAATATAAAATTATTAATTAATGTCATCAGGGCTTTTTTACACATTTGCCGACTTTTAATTTTATTTATAACCAAATTACAATTTCAACCAGTGGTTTATTATAATTATAGCCACTGCATTATATCATCTTTTTCTATTTTTAACAGATATTCTTTTCTCCATAAGAATGAGTATTCAGCCATAAATCTTACTACTTTTATTTATAGCAAATAGATCTATTGAAGGTAAACATATATGCAAGGCCAACACGTAAATCACATTGGTCATTCTGATTTATATCTGTGATTAAATAATCTATTTTTGTTTGTAGATATGTTTAACAGTCTATCAAGAAGGTCTCAGAAAGAGATTTTGTTAAATGCAACAGGTAATATACAGTAATTATAGTGTACTTAAGTGCTAAAAACCTGAAAATGAGAATCTTTATCCTATAAAAAACTGAAATTGGAATTTGGCCCTCAATACGAACTTAAGCTCTTCCAGCCAGATATCTGCATAGATTTAACTGAGAAAATAATTTGCTTTCAAAATATTTTTTATAATGCTAGTCTGTTCCTGATATCCATGACACTGTGCACAATATTTCCTGATCAGGTTTCTCTCCATATATAGAGTAGTACTGTATATGTCATGGCAGCTCTGTCATTATAAGCTGGTCATTTATTAATGTTAATTAATTAACATTTATTAACGTTATTTTATTATGTTAAAGGGATAAAAATTACCTTTGTCTCGTTTGAAAGAACTCGTGAAATGGTATAACAAGACCTTTTACAATTTTCCCTTATCGTTTTTGGTTTTCGAAATAATTTGACGAAAGACAGCGTGCTGTCCGCCATCTTGGAATTATTTTCGATATGCATGTGACGTCATAAGTAGGGTAAAGTGAAATTTTTATCTTGCCAACCTTATGACATTATGAGCCAGAAACTCGATTATGTTGTACTATTTCCATTTCCAATTGGCCTACAACATTTTAAAAAGCCTTCCGCGGAAATTCGGTCACCTATGGAGTAGTTTCATCAGGTTTACCCTGCTTGTGACGTCACCAAATACCTAGATAATTAGGTCAAATATTACAACAAGATGGCGGATTGTAGACTTTTGTCATAATTATCTGAAATATTTCAAAAACCAAGAAAGATACAGAAAAATTGTACAAGGTCTTCTTATACCATTTTACGAGTTCTTTCAAATGAGACAAAGTTAATTTATATTGCCATATCCCTTTAATGTCATTATTTTATTAATGTTAATTAATTATTAATTCTGCTCTGGAGAGATTATCACCATCGCTTGTGAGGGGACTATGATAATCCATCATCCTACTCCATAACCCACCATCCTGTCCGTACTATGATAATCCACTATCCTGGCATGCATACATTACTATGATAATCCATCATCCTGGCTGTATAGTACCATAACCAACCATGCTGGCCATACAGTACAACAACCCACCATCCTACTACCATTACTTACCATATCCTGACCACTCTTACCAAGGTTCGAATTAAATATTTCAAAGTGAATAGCGAATTTTTTGCCCTACAGTACTTTCCTTTGCAACGCAGGGGGTCTATTTTCTTGACAAATTGTTTGACATGAACCAACCTTCAAATGACATTAAAATAATGACACAAAGACAATCTGGACCATCTAGTAAAGTTATTTTATGAACGATAAAAAAACACTTAATAAATGAAGCAAAAGATTGAGAGATTAGCAAGAGATAATACAGTAAAAGGTTTTGAGAAAAAAATTATTCTACCACAATTTGTGCGCTATACGTATCACCGCCCTATATTATTATCATTAGAAAGCTTGCTATACCAACAAAGCGTGGTCTCTAGTGCTTGAAGAGACTTGTCCATCAGATGCCTTTCGTCTTTTCGAAGGGTATATTTGTGTTGGCCAGTTGTCAACCTTCTAACTTTGCCTGCACAAACCACTTGTTGATAGCAGCATCTGGATAAAAATCGTCTATGGAAGGACCTTCCTCTCCTACCCTCAGCAAATCGTCCAAGGTGTCTCATTGGAGTCTCGTTTTCCAGTCTGTCTTTACCCGGTTCATGCGTGAAAACATTCTTTCCACCTTGGCATTTGTAAATGGCATGATGAGTAGGATCTCTATAACATGAAGAACATTGTTGCATTCCTTTTTAACGGACGCGTTGGTGAAAATGCGTTTCCAGATGCTCAAGTAGTCACCTTCTTCGTATAGCCTCTTAGTTCCACATCACAATCAAAATTGCAACCAAATTCGTTTTCCCAGCTCTTTATCGTCAATGTTGCTTTAATCTTTCCTTGTAGAAGTCATGTTTGAAATAGCGGTGTTTTTGGGTGGAGTACAGTATTTTTCAACTGAAACTAGTTTTTGTCTTTGTGCGAGTGTCACTGTGTTTATATAGGTAGGTCGTAGGATGCGCTAAAAGTATTTCGAAACTGTGTAATGTCTAATTTGACATTGATTGATAATGAAACTTTGATAAATCAATTAAGTATTTAGCTATTTTAGCACTTTTTAAGCAATTTTTCGTTTGGTTGAATAGCGAAATGAGAAAAATGAATAGCATTTCGCTATTCGCTACTCCGTTAATTCGAACCTTGACTACCACCTCCTGGCCATTACCACCATAACAGCATAACCCACCAAACTGCAGGCCATAATCTTGGTCACACCACCATAAACTACATCCCGGCTGTCCACCATAACCCACCATAACCCACCAACCTGTTCAACCCTTATTTAATATTACAATAAATTTACATTTTTTCGAATTAGGGCGATTCTCCCATCACACACGTGACATTGCTAAGCAGTGTCACATGTGTGACGGGAGAATCACCCATTAACCTTTTTTTTAAATTTGTAGCAAAACAAAGTGACTGTTCTGAAAAATGCCGGCTTACTCTATTGTTAATAAAAATGTTTCCTGATGCTGTCAAAGAGTGTGGGGTAAGGTTAATTTTGATTTGATGTTATATAATACACTGTATAATGTGCACTTGCCTGTAAAAATCTGAATGAAAATTTATACATGTATTTTCAATTTATATTTTCAGATTTCTTTAACTCAGTTGTTGTTGTCCAAAGATCTAGAAAGTTATCCTGGCATTCCTGTGAATATCTACAGAAAGTTGTTAGGTAAA
The DNA here is from genome assembly GCA_035772405.1 of Chrysogorgia sp. JL179-B06. Lineage (NCBI taxonomy): Eukaryota > Metazoa > Cnidaria > Anthozoa > Scleralcyonacea > Chrysogorgiidae > Chrysogorgia > Chrysogorgia sp. JL179-B06. Next base: position 2,769,576 of record JAYKKM010000149.1, read on the forward strand.
AACGTCTTTATAAAAATACTATCAATAAAAAATTATATTTAAAAATGCTGTTATCAACAGTATTATAATTTTTATTTATTAGGATTAACTGTCTTAATGTTTGCAAAAACTATTAAACTACACCATGCTACATTATTACATAGCTTGGCTTGTGATTTGTTATTCTGCAATCTGGGGGGCGAACCCCTGGTGTAGTAGGTGAAGGCATTGTTGGACTAGGACGGGGGGACCAGGCTGGCCAACAGTTGAATGTCGGTGGAGGGCCGGAGACGACGGAAGTCTTGTAGACGGAAACGAGACAGGGCGTCAACGGCAGTGTTGGCGGCACCAGGAATGTGACGGGCCGAGAAGTCGAAGTGGTGGGAGCACGCCGCGAGGAGTCAAGCTGCGAAGCAGGTGCATGACTTGCGGGCACCGCGATGAGCTTGCATTGATGGAATGCACGATGGCCGTGTTGTCGCACAGGAATTGTATCCGCAGCCAGAACCAGTGCGGGCACCACACATGGGCCGCGACCACGACCGGGAAAAGCTCCAGAAAGTCAATTGAGGGTGTGTGGGCTAGAAATGAGCAAGAGCCCGTGGACCAATGGTTCTGCCAGAAGGCCCCGAAACCAGTGGCACCCACAGCGTTAGAGGCCACAACGAAGTCAGCAAGGGGGATGATGCTCGAACTGAGGAAAAAACTAATTCCGTTCCACTGTCGAAAAAAAGGAACACCACCACTGAAGGTCCCTGCGGAACTCCGCGTTGATGCGGATCAGATGAATACGATCCTGAAAGCATGACAGCAGGTCAATCATGCAGCGAAGGAAGGCACGTGCAGGGCGCACAACCTTGCAGGCATGACGGAGATGTCCAAGGAGAGACTCCAAGCCCACTTCCGTAGCCATGTATCGATCGATGGCCTCCGGATACTCCTGATCGGACTTCAAGTTGCGAGACTTCACGTTTTTAATTCGCAATTGCCGTGCATATACCCGATGCGGAAGCCATCCCAGATACCGACGAGCACGTAATCCTTTTGAGGTGGGGATAACGGATGAATACTCATTCAAATTCATGCAGCACCAAGGGAGAAATGGTGCCGATGGGTGCTGCTAACCCCTGCTGGGGTACATCTACAGGAGAAAAAGGCAAGGAGAGAAACCAAAACCAACCCCCGCGGATAGCCCCCCCCAAAAAAACAAACCCAACAAGCGACAATTACAAAAAAACAACAAACAAAACAAAACAAAAAACAACCTGGTAACCCCTACCAAGCGTGCCCCGCACATACCCAAACGCATGAGCACACACACGAGTTGAGATTTTTTTTATTTACTTAAATTTGTATTGCACACAACACAGCCCGTCTAACAAACCGACGGCATTATGAACCATATGAACTGAAGTGTTTTCCTAATCATAACCCCCCGCCTCAAGTGTTTTCCTAAACCTAAGCCCCCCGCCTTCAATTGGTGCGCGAAACATAACGATATAACGGACAATTGGGAACCGCGCACACGTGACGGTACCGGCACTGTGTACCTGGGGAAATGCAGCGGCCTGCATTCCAAGATAGGCACACCTTGCCTGTAATCCGCCCCCTTGGTTGACGTTGGGGCGTGCGGCCGATGTGTGCAAGTTGTACAATTCCACATTCATCCACGACCAGTCTGTCACACCCCGTGCTGCTAGGTCCCGCCGGTATGCCTCGTCATAAAGCAGCCAGGCTAATCCCCCAAACTGTGTATGGGTGCACAAGATCAACAGCTGGTAGATCAATAGATCGCGGGCGGGATGAGGGAATGTGGTAATGAAGACTAAGGAGTAAATAGCAAAGGCCTGGACCCACTGTGTAATGTCGGAGAGTATCTCGTCTTGCGCGGGGCCGTGGTAATGACGAGCCTGCCATCGATGGCCACCGTTGGTAAGGCTGACCCGTCCGAGCGCAGGACCAGGAGAGATGCCAAATCGACTAATTGCCTGGAAGTGATGGTACAACCCATTTGTACGGGATCGGGTGAAAACCGGGCCCGATAACCACCGATTGCATCAAAGGGGTATACCCCCAACGGGAACGCCCCCCCCCCCCCTACATGACTAAGATCGGCCATACATGAAGACAGTAAGACACCATTTGGTGTGCCTGAAGGTCCACGGCTGATAGGAACTGGTTGGACGATCCATACGCCGGAGTGGAGCCGTGGTAGCGGCTTGTGGCATCGCAGGGTTAAACAACCCCGGCCGAGGATACTGCCACAAGTTATCCGACGGGATGGAGGCTCCTGGCCAGCCAGCCGCCGGAGTGGCCCCGGAACTAGGGGCCGTTGGCCAAGGTGACGCCGAACTATTCCAGACCATCGACGGCCCAGGTCTCGATGACGACGCATACGGCGGACGTAACGACGGGGCTGACGCTCCGAACCTCGTAGATGGGAAAAACTGCGGTCCGAGCGAACCCGCCGAGTGAAACCGAAGAAGAAGATGTCGAAGGCACTACGAATGAGCTTTCCCCCGATAATGAAGGTCCACCAACAGCCTGAATGGGGGTTACCAGACGGAGAGCGCAACGACGAAACGGCGAACGAAGCCGTTGTGGTCGACGACAAACTTGGGATTGATGTTACCTCCACCGTACTAGCTAATGTTGTCGAAGCTGTTGCCTGAGAGTTTTCCATTAAAGCTAACAGGTCTTCAAGGGGATACGAAGACTGACTATTTCGTGTCAGACGTGGCATACGCCGAAGCAAGAACAACGAGGGAGAAGGAAGGGCAATTGTGATTACTGATTTCACTGAACCGAAGTCTGCAAATGCCATGATATTCGCGCCGAGCATGCCTCATACGAGGTACCGTGCCATGATTGGCTAAGCCAGTCTATACCCCAGATCCCAAAAGCTTGCAACCACGTGCGTTCTTAATATTTGTTATTACATAAAACCATTTATATTTTAACCAAATTATCCTGCCTTTGATCTTTTCGCACAGATCTTGCTCTTTCATTGCTTGCTCTGTACTGAAAGACCATGGGCAGGATAATTTTACCATGAAGATAGCGCCTGTTCAGTCAAAACCTGTAAGTCTGTAAAAGTGTTTGATCATGGTATCAAAATGTGAGAAAGCTGATGAATGCTAATTAGCTTTCGAGGTGTGTTTTGTTGCATGATTAAACACTATATACAATATTGTTGAAAGAGATTGGGATTTACTGCTTGTTTCCTATTAAGAATAGAAAATATATCTACAGCCAATAAATGCCAAGAGTAACGACATTTTAAAGTCTTATTTTTTAAATAAAAATGGACTGTCTTATTTGCATTCAGTGTCTTGATCAGTGTTTGGTCTATAAAATGAAAGGATAAACGAATGGATCAATCAGTAAAAAGTTGAATGGGTCAATGTAAGGGAACCAAAAAACATATTTAACAATTAGAGAACGAGCCCGCGTTTTCTATGAGCAGATAGTCAACGAGGCGGAGCCGAGTTGGCTATAGCTCATAGTAAAACAAGAGCGAGTTGTCTGATTGTTTTAGTATAAATTTACAAGTTTCTAACCCAAGAAATAACTTTTATTTCATATTTTTCATGAAAAAGTAAATATTCTTGCGAAATCACGCGACTTTTACCCCAGAGCTTTTTATCAGTTGTTAGTAGAAACTGACCATGGTCCATTACAAATGCAGCATTCTGATTGGTTACTCAACCGTTGTCTATTCGTGATAGACCATGATGGCGAAACGCGCTCAAGAAAACTCTCGTTTTGGGGAGGTTTCAGATGAGTTTTTGGATACTTTTTTGGAGAATGCATGATTTGTAATAGTCCACTAATTTGTTTCTACTAAAACAATTAGACAACTCGTCCTCGTTGTCTATTTAACAATTAGTCACTGAAGTCGAGGTGACTATCGTTGATAACGATAATCACCGAGACTGAGGTGACTAATTGTTTTAGTATAATTTCAGGCTTGAACTGAATAATCAATTGAGAAGTTTTAAACAGACAGTTTGAACTGTGTTATGTTCGATGTTTTCTTCACGCTTGACAGCTTTCAAAAACACACTAACGATCAAAACGGACGTAAAAATACAAATAATTATACGATAAACAACTTCCTTGCACTTAGACAGTTCTATCTTGAGACAAATCTGATACTGTATATACAATGTCTTTATGCTATGTTTTTGAGCCTTCTCAACGATTTTTTAGTTATAATAATATAGTATGATTTCAAGTATGATTTCTAGTGAAGTGATAGTCTTACTGGCCAGTCAGCCAATCAGAACTCGTTTAAGCTCAGAAATTATACTAAGAGCGAATAGTCAACTCGGACTGGTTGTCTAATTGTTAAATAGTAACTCCTGCGATAGAAACTTGTCAATAGAAAAATTGTGAATAGAAAAACTTGACGATAGAAACTTGTCAAGTTTATACACTATTATAAACGCTATTTGAATTTATAAGGCGGTGTAATACTGAAATATTACATTTCCTTTTCAGTCTGTAATCTACTTTCTGTTGTTGTAAGTAGTGATCAATTGGTAATTAATATTGGTAACAAGTCAGAAAAGAGCCAGGTACGTACAGTACAACAGTAATACAATTACCAAATCTCATTTAGTAACCGTTCCTTCAATTTCAAAAATTTTCCGTACCCCCAGCAGTCCAGTCTCGTTACCGCCCCCCAATTGACATTCTCTTGGTACGGCCCTGCACACACCACTATATACGGTACACTCCTCTACTAAGCACCACCTCCCTAGTCGTGAATGTAACTCAATGGTTTTCTACAGGTAAGTGAATGATTATCATGCACCGCGGTAAAAAAATGTCTGAGGTAATGTAACTATATACTTACACATAATATTACATGTTATTGACATGTTATTGACCAAGCGTGAGGTCCGAATCCAAGGATATTGGTTGAGTTCTTTTTTCGTTTATATGAACACTAGGATTTCGGACCGACTTTATGTAAGGGAGCTGTCATTAATTCCACCCTAAATGTTTCTGTATGGTTTCATGACCCAACTATACAGTACATGTTCTTTTAGTTTCGTGGCCCAGCACATCTTAAATTTTCATTCATAGGGATCTTATCATAGGGTTAACCTCCGGATTCTCCTGCAAGGACCTTGATACATTTATTATTGTATATTAGTATTTTTTCCTTATTAATTTTATGTATCTAAGGTATCTTGAATAAATTGATTGATTGATTGATTGATTGACAACACAGGAGTGCTGGGAACTGAGGGTAGTCTGCCATATAGAGCAAAGAAAACAATCAACTTTGTTTTCATAGTAAAGTGAAAAGATGGTAAACTAAAATAGCGTATATCAATTTCTATGTTATAAATATTTGTTTTCTTCGATTACTTTTGATACTAATCAAAAATGTTTCATGGCGCATCAAAGGTTTTCCAAATGTTTTCGTAGCCCCACCAACTTTTGATTTATAGTTTCATGGCCCAGCACTTTTCCTTCTGACCCCCTCCCAAGCGCTATCAATTCGTCACAATTTATGCCACAAAAATAAAATAGATATCGTCAGAGAGCTATTAATTTGTAGAATACAATGGTGTCTTTGGTGTCCTTGGTTTCGCGATAAACACAAAGCGTTAATAGCTGTGAAATGTTTAATTAAAACCACAGGGCTTCACTCGGGCGATTCAAGTTAAAAGCGTTTTATTTTGTTTTATTTTTCGCAGTTCGATTCCGAGATAAATTCCAAGTAAAACCGTGTCAGCGTTTTTTGATATGTCGAGTTTTTCCGATTTTATTGACGACCAAAATTGAAAATGCTGTTTTTCGACAAACATTCGAAACCAGACAATAAATAAAAAACGCTGACGCTGTTTTGCGGAATCGAACTGCGAAAAAATTTTGACATAATGTGTGGCATAATATAATATAATTGAGAGGGTTTACAGAAATGACACTGCAAACCTATACGAAGACCTTAAGACACCATGAGAGGAATTGGGATTTCCTGTATTCTGAGAGCACTTTTGAGCGAAATCCAAACTTAATCCAATAGATACAAGGTTATCCATGGCCACAATATGACATAGCCAGGCGGATCGAGGGATATATAACGGAAATGTTTGAATAAATAGGATCCACTCGATTTCATGTTAGGTACACATTACATAATGGTTTGCATATACATTACATACCAGCGATTATCCCCTCGGCGCTTCGGGCGGGCCGAATGCCGAAGGCCTGAGGGCCTTATCGCGGGGCTTGGCAGGGTGAGCAAAGTAGAATCGAGTTTATTTATATATTTACATGGTCAACGGCGTCCGCGCGACATCGGAAAATTTGGTCCTGGTAACTAGATACTCCGCATTTGAATTAATATTGAAATTGCAACCGTCATATGATTGCCAATGCAAAAATCGAAACGGATTCAAAGGGTTTTTTCCAAAAGAGACATAGTTTTTTGAGGAAATAGAAATCCGAGTCCGAGTATGTATTTTGACTCGCTAATTCCAAATCTGTTTTCAGAATTGAAAACGGTTATATATTGATCGAGATATTCAAAATAATATACGACGAAGTACAAGTACATAAACCTTTTTTACGAAGGGTATTAACGTTCTCGTAATATAGTAGACACATATGTTATGTATTTTGACTCGCTAATTCCAAATCTGTTTTCAGAATTGAAAACGGTTATATATTGATCGAGATATTCAAAATAATATACGACGAAGTACAAGTACATAAACCTTTTTTACGAAGGGTATTCACGTTCTCGTAATATAGTAGACACATATGTTATGTATTTTGACTCGCTAATTCCAAATCTGTTTTCAGAATTGAAAACGGTTATATATTGATCGAGATATTGAAAATAATATACGACGAAGTGACCGGCTTTATATAGCCGACTAATTTCTAAGACAAGTACATAAACCATTTTTACGAAGGGTACTCACGTTCTCGTAATATAGTAAACACGTATGTTATGTATGTTGACTCGCTAATTCCAAATCTGTTTTCAGAGTTTAAATCGATTAAATATTGGCCGAGATAACGTTCAAACATTTCTTCGACGAAACGGGCTTTTGCAAATTGTGAATTTTTGCAAAACACAAATACACGGCCACGGCGTGCGAGGTCTGGGCACCATGGATGGGGAAATTCCCGTTAGGGGGGGGGGGGGATAGAAAAGGCGGGCGAGGGGATTATTGCGAATTCGTATTTCTAGTAAGATATATGTGTTGGTTTGCAGTTTAACCTAACCAAACCATTGTGTGCACCTAACATGAAGTAGCACCAAGGCCACATTCCTTTGCGCTGACCAAAATGATTGTGCCCACCGATTAGCAACGGTCAGCACTAGAGGCAATCCACCGAGGGTCTTTCACCGAGTGGGGACTAGGACTAATTACTATATTACCAACTGTTTTTGACTGTTTTGAACTGTTTTTAGGAGTACATGATTAAAGACCAATAATCGGCAATTGTCAAATGCTTTTAGATTACCAATAATGGGTAATTCCACAACAGTAAATTGTAGGATTCTAGAACCCAACCCCAACACAACACAAATCCTAACCCTAACCCCCCGCCCAATCCCCGCCTTCAACTTCATTGTAACCCTAACTCCCAACCTGTGTGTTTTAAAAAATTAAGAAACTTAAATAATTTAGCAACTAGTCGTAGTCCCCACTTGGTTGGGTTAGGATTGGTGTTATGTTGGGGTTGAGTTCTAGAATCCTACAATATATTGTTGTGGAATTACCCATTATTGGTAATCTAAGAGTATTTGACAATTGGCGATTATTGGTAATCTAAGAGTCGAGATAACCTGGCAGGGCAGAAATATAATTTAGCAACTAGTACTAGTCCCCACTCGGTTAAAGACCCTCAGTGGATTGCCTCTAGTGCTGACCATTAGCAACTCGTCTCCAGTGGCCACTAGAACGGAACCACTGAGACCATCTAACCGTGAGGGAACTGGGACTAGAAAATAAATATGCTCATTATTCAGTCCCTAACCCTAACACAACTTACATTAGGGTTACCTAAACCGTACGCATGTCATGTAGGGTTGGCATTAGGGTTATGTTAGGGTTAACTTAGGGACTGAATAATGAATAATGAACATATTTATTTTCTAGTGCCAGTACCCTCACGGTTACATGGTCTCAGTGGTTCCGTGCTAGTGCCCACCTTGCTAATCTTCCACTTTTATTCAATAGAGATTTCAATTAGGAAAAACACCTTACTTTATATAGGTAATTTGGTTCTGTTTATACTTCAGCGTGAAATGTAAAACTGTATTAATAACAACAGATGAATATTTGGAACGAGTGAAGATTTGAAAGTCACAGAAATCTCGTGAATACACAAATAATGTATTCGTAATTCAAGATTGAGTATTAAAACTTAATCCCAGATTGAATTTCTAGGTCCGCTAACCGAACCTAGAAAAGTGCTTGGGTAAAACCCTGGCGGCTCGCCCCTTTTAATTAATATTACCATAAATTACTTCAATTTTTTTATATGAGTTGAATTAAGAAACCTCCATGGATGCTAGCTGAAGAAAGATTAGCGCATACACAGTAACTGCACTACTATTTTCTGTAATATGTGATGTGCCATTTTTATTTATTTGTAAATCTTTAATGAGCTCTTTTGGTTGTAGAATGCAGGTACTCTCATCTTAACTCCTGATCAAGTACTCCATTGGCTGGAGTTGTCAATACAATATACAATTTGCAGTCAAGCTTTACAAGTCAATGAAGTGGAGTATATTTCTCATAATCATAATGATTTATGGGTACAGCTTCATGAGTTACTTTGCCTCATGGGTAATAAGTGTGCCTGGGTAGACATTTTAAGATTGAAAGATATCTTATCACCAACAAGGTATGTTAAGAGTATTTTACTCCAAATACGTTTGATCCAAATGTCATACCAGATTGTATTTTCATCTTACTGCTTTGCTTCTTGCAACTTTATTTTTTGTTTAGTTTAGTTTATTATGTTTAGCATCTTTTAGGTGAACGGAATACCCCAACAGGCTAGAAGCCCAAGTAACATAGGGGTTCCGAGGGCTACGATTTAAGGTCGTTATCCGAGAAAGTCTTACCATTTGCTGGTATTATTACAAAGGCAGCACTTTCTCCTCAATTATTTTGAAGACCCTGACAGGGTATCTAGGATTTTTCGTTTGGGGTAGAAGCAAGGACGTAGCCAGGATTCGGAAAGGAAACGTCGAAGAGTGAAGGGCTTATATATATGCCAAAAGGGTGTCACAAGTAGAAAGTAGCCAATCAAATGCACGGGAGATAAACGTTTCACTCTTCGACGATGAGCCTTCGCTTGAAACGTTAGACAACTCAGGCTCGTTTCAAACGTCGAACTTCTCATGTGCCGAATCTAATGCAAATGATCATGTACAAATGGTTTTGCTAATTTACATTAGATTCGGCACATGAAAAGTTCGACGTTTGAAACAGGCCTTACACGCTATTTCGGCAGCACACCAACCTTTTTAGATATTTGATAATTTTGAGGCACCACTTTAGCACTGTGACTGGTTCTTATATGTTCTTATATAAATAAATTCTTAATTTCAGCCTGCTGTTCTTAATAATGGTAGGTTCTTGTTAGCGGGTTTTTACTGTATTTTGTATTTCTACACTGCCTATACGCAGTACAAGACGTTTTATATGTAATAGTTCTAACGCGAGTAAGCGTTCTTCCTCTGATTTCTAAATACGGACAAGCCGGTTGAAAATACGAAGCGCAGCCGAATTTTTTTAACCGGTTTGTCCGTATTTAGACATCAGAGGATGAACTTACGAGTGTTAGAACTTGCTTCTCAAACGAATCCATATTTTGTGAGAAAATCGAGGTTAAAGTTAACGAAATTTGGCCGTAATCTTCCTCTTAATATTGATTTATTTTGAATTTTCATCATGAATTATTAATGAGTTTGACAAATATATATTCTACTTAGAAGTGTGAAAGATTCCTGGAGTTGTCTATCAGATATTCACCATAATTTAAAGAAGTCTATGAAAGTAACAAGCAAGGCAGTTGAGGAAGGTCAAGCATCAAGCTCAGATCTTGATGTGTTGGCAATGGAAAAGATTGGTGTTTTTTATGCTGCTGTCACAATTTTCTTCCGTGCTGTTTGGCAATATTGTAAAATTGTCAATAGGACTGACGATAAAGGTGCGTGAAAATAGCAGTAGGTCTTTTTTCTTTTCTTTCCTTTTTTTCTTTAAACATATTTTATTGCGTTTGCCCATGAGCTAAAACGCTCATCAAGCTCTTACGCATATTTAAAAAAATAAATTATAAAAAAATTAACAATTAATAATAACAGAAATATAAGTAATACAAAATAATGATTTAGAAAACGGCTAGATCATTATATTCACAAGACACTAACTGCAAAGCGACACTCCACATTGTTAGTTTTAGGGAATTTTGGGTTTGTTTATTTTATTTTTGGTAAATCGCACCCATTAATTTTTGACGTCATTGATTGATAGAAACACTATGAAAATAAATCCTTCACAATAGCGTGAATAGAAATCCCGTTTCTTTGACCGGAAAGAAACGGGTAACCACTTCCCTTTCTGCTATCCAGTGTCATACTCATTCTACCCATCACACTATTACTCCTGATGACTTCTCTATTAATTCTTCTTCTCGTTCTTCCTACTTTGAACTCCTCATTCGAGAGAGTTTACTAATTTCTAAATTCAAACCGTCTCTCAATGAGAACATCTCTTCCATACTGTTTTCTCTATTTTAATTTTTCGGCTTCTGTTACTTACGTCACTTTCTGTTTTGTCACCTCGTTACGTGATTGGTTAGCCGTCTAATTAATTATTCTCCTATGTAAATATAGATTCTTATTTTTTTTTGTATCCTGAGCGGGCGGAATCCTAGCCTTTCCTGCAACCTGATTGGTTTCAGCAGCGGGCGGAATTTTACGATATTTTGACCACGGTCACGGAATCCTAAATGCTAAAAATTTTTATCGTGATTTTTAATTGGAAAATGGAAAACTAATACAGAATTTCATTCAACAAAGCTGCAAATAACTATATTATACAAAAACTAAAGTATTTTGGTTTGTTTCTCTTTCCTCATCCAAATAATGCAGTTTTACCGAACTAAAGTAACTCAAGTCTTTTACCTTGTATAATAAAAAAAGTATGTGGCCTCAGGCCGTTTTTGAGACCTCGGGCAAATATTTCTCTATCCGGACCTCCCAGCCGGTAAATAATATATATATATATATATATATATATATATATATATATATATATATATGTTGTAAGTTCGCAACGAAACGTTAGTAAATATGTTCTAAAACTTGACTTGTTTTCATATTATTATGGCAATACATTTACGTATATTGAGCTGGGTTCTTATCTCTATACTGAACAAACTCTATTGTCTAACACAACGTTATTGTCATGCATGCTACTGTGAAAGGGTTTCTTTGTATAGTGTTTCTATCACTCAATGACGTCAAAAATTTATGGGTGCGACCGCGTTCGTCCACAATCAGAACAAAAATGGCGGCCTTCAATTTACCAAAACTACAATAAGCAAAGCCATTTCTCTAAAACGAAAATATTAGAAAAAAACTAATACATATTCTCATATAAGGCGACAAAGAACTTTCATTACAACACTGGGTTTTTTATCCGTTTACACTATTGCCCGAACGTGAAAATGGTTCGCGATTTTGTAGTGTAAACGGCTCGCAAAAAATATTTTGGGATCACTTTCCTTGGGACGTTTAATCCTCAACCTTAATACTAACCCTAATGACACAATGCTAACTGTAATACTAACCCGGCTAAGCCTAATGAAAGAAAAAAAAGAGATCCAACGGAGGAAAACGATTCGCAAAGACTCCGCAAAAGATTCAAATCAGCAGGTTCCGCTCCGGCGGTGACGAGAATACCACTCAACTACGACTGCTACTCGACCCATTAATGACAAAAATACTATTTAATCAATCTCGAGACTCGATTCCCAAGCTCCAATAGAAAGTGTTACGAAATATATTTTTTTGCAAACGTCTTAAATTGATCTCGACTAGTCCATGAAGCATTGATAACTAATATTTAGTAAACGTAATTAACTGTTTAGGTATAACGGACACAAAAATGGCACCACCTTTAATCGTATTGTTAGAAGATCTTTCATTCCAAGGAAAAACTGGTGAAACTACAGAGATCAGGTTTGTTATTTGGTAATAATTACATAACAATTCTTGTCCTATTGAGAACTTTATCAATGCATAATTTTCATTGCAATGGAATAAATTAATAACAAGGCGGTTTTCAAAAACTACTTTTGGCATTATTTCTATATAGATACACCTTGAATTTCTGTTTTTCATATCTACACGTAATTAAACTAATACTTCAACATATTGTATCTTAATTGTTATGGCAACATCCAGTGTGATTTGTTTTAGCGTTACTACCACAACGTTGAAGTACGTCAGTTAACAGTCCCAGTTAGGTCGTGTATAAAAATCATGGACGCCGGAACTGGGGGGCAGGAGGGGCGGCTGCCCCTCTTGCCTTTTGCTAAGAGGGGCAGGGGGGGGGGAAGAGGTGCCCTTTTGATTTTCGAAAAATATTTGTTAATTCTGTAATATGATGAAGGCTTACTCATATGGCCTAGCTCATGCGCTTAGCATCGAAACAATGGGAACCAAACATTAGTATTAGTAGACATAGCTAACAGGAAAACCTATTGAGTATTGGATATGGTTGCAATAGATGTGATCGCCAAAGAGTTTGCTGAGAGAAATGAACGAAGAATCAAATACTTTGGAAAATATCACGAATAACCTAACAGTGCATGTGCACATTATATATAAAGACATTTTTTCAGTTTCTTCTTTTCATATTCAAATTAAAGCATATACTTTACTTTAGAACTTGAAAAAATTCATTATCATTGATCTTGTGGGGTTTCCTTTCAAAAATATTGTAAAAAAAAGAAAAAAGCACGACGACGCGTCTATCTGGAGAGTTAGGCCCAGGTCAAACATCGAACGTTTCATGAGTTGAACTCAATGCAAATGAACTTAAAGGTTAACTATACCTTTTGAGGTTATTCTATTTTTCGTTAGAATTCGAAAAGTTCAATTCAAAACCGAAGAAATAATTGAAATTGGTTGCTCGGTTCTACTTTTATGATCTGTTAAAGATCGAGTTTTCAGCCCTTTTGCTAAACTCAGTTGAACAACGACCGCGTCGGAAGAAAGCCTGGTACTACCGGTAAGTGATGTCATAATGATGTCATACGGCGAGAAAATACTGTATATTTTGGTTTTATTTTAGTGAAGTTTGGAATACTGTTTACTCTTGGGTGAGTGATAAGTGACAAACCAAATATCAAGCGCTGGAATATTATTTTGTTCAATAAACCTATTACCAGTATGACACTATGACGTCATACCGGTAATAGTGCCATTCTTCTCATAACACGGTCGTGCAACAAGAGATTCGAATAAATACTCCTCAATAAATCCTGCGCTATATCATGAAATTCATTTTTATCTTCACTTTTACAAAGTTAGATGATAGCTCTTTCGGAGGAAAATAGAACCTCAAAAGGTATAGTTGACCTTTAAACAAAAGAGTTTCCTAATTTACATTGAGTTCGACTCATGAAAAGTTCGACGTTTGACCCGGGCCTTACTCTTGGGGGGTTAACAACCTAGCTCTACTGTCATAGTCGAAGAATATATATCAATGAAAGTGCCCTTTGATGAGAATCTGCCCCTCTTGCCCTTCGTTCCGGCGTCCCTGATAAAAATGTTTTCGTTCTAGTGTCACGGGCCTCGAATAGTAAATTGTTAATTTCTGCTTTTAAATTACAGGCACGTACCCAAGAAGAAAAAGAAACTATCTCTTGAGGTTAATATTACAGTCAACGTGACGTTAAAGATGAACTGTAGTTAAAAACAAATACTATTTAAATCAAAGACCTTCCTTGTTTAAAAATGTTAATAATTTTACGATCTTGTATTCGAGAAATAATGTTTTCATTCTCCTATTTTATGTTTTTTTGACGTTTTAGCGTTTGCTGGACGGCTCAAACTCGTTGTACAGTGGGTTTTTTCAATTTTGACGTCATTGAGTGAAAAAACAAGACTAGCACTCATGACGACTCAAGCAGCCGTTCCGCCAACCTCGTACCCAGGGTCTTCTCAGTGCCCGGGGAGGTACGAGGTTGCCGTTCCGCACGTTGTAACCAATAAATTATTGGCGTTATTTTAGCATTGTAACCAATAAGTTATTGGAATGTAACCAACCCCAAAACAACAAAGGTGCTAACCCTCCGGCTAGCGAGTTTTCTAACCTTAGCCCCCGGTCGTATTTTTTCTGTCCCTAACCCCGCACCATATCCACTCCCCATCCACTCCCCTACTTGGGGTCCTAAATTAGTAGACTAGTGAGAGAGACTATGAATGTGGGACTAGTAATTGACTGTTACACGCATGCGCTTATAATCAACGTATTACAATCCAATAACTTATTGGTTACAATGCTAAAATAATGCCAATAATTTATAGGTTACAACGCGCGAAATGGGTGACTCAAGACGTCAAAATTGAAAAGAAAACCGCCGCTGTACATTAACGTTGAGCCGTCGAGCAAAATTGTAAAATGGCGCCGTACTGAAGCATAAAATACGAAATGAAGACAACAATTAGCATTCCTAAACATTATACTTAAAGGCCTTTTATTTAAAAGTAATTAATTTTTTGACCACAGTTCTCCTTTCATTATGTGATGTTTATGATATTTAAAATCAGACTTTGGTTTTGAAATGCATATAGAGCACAGAAATGCTAAATAAATTGTTGAAAAATTAAAAAAACCAAATTTTTGAGAACAATATTTGACAGCAAATGTGACGTCACTTTGTTTGCAACTTTGCAATACTGATTAAGATGGCGGAATATTCAAATGAAGTTATTGGTGAGCGGAGCATCCTGTATAAATATTAAATAAAATAAATAAATGGGAAAATATCAAGCCTTCGATTTTGCAAACTACGTGACGTCACGTTGTTGCAAACTTGGTCCCAGTCTCCGGACACGTTTTTATTGAAATTAAGCAAATTTAAGGTTGATCAATTGTAAATGACTCGTTAAACGGTCGAATATAGAATTTAGAAGCATACAAACAGCACATTGCTTTCATGTGCACTTAAGCAATCTCCTGTTATCTCCGTAGTTCAATGGTTAGGGGCGGACGTTTTTTTATGTGAAACGTAAAGTTCTTTCTCTGACGAAGGTTACCTCCTTCAGTACACCAACCTTTTTGTATTTTTTGATTCGTATTTTAACACTCATGCCCAGGCCCGCACAAAGACTAAAGTGGGCCCGGGGCAAAATAAATAATTGGGGGGCCCCCTTGGAATAATTTTGCATGTCATTTTACGGATGAATCGGATATAAGGATATTTCAAGTGAAAATATTTCAGTTTTACATGTGAAATGACAACGCAAATTTTCGTAAGGACGTAAAAGATGTATCCCGACGTTCGAGGGCTTTATCTGACTTATTTCATGATCGAAGAGGTTTTCCACAAAGATATTCCTAGTTGTTTTCTTCATTTCTTATCTAATTAGTATTCATAGGGCTTTATGTCATAAATGTGTCATCTCTCGTTTTTCCCAGCTCAGCTCACAACTTTGTGACTTATTGTAATTGTTTCACGTTATTAACTTTGTAACTTATTGTAATCCTAAGTCAATGATTATTATATAGGATCAAAAAGAGAAGCAACAAGTTCATTTGAACATTGGAGCTAGTGAGTTTAATTTATATTTATTTTTATGTTTTAGTTATATTTATTTATCATCCATCTGCCAAGATTACTATACTGCAAGATTGATTTTTATGTATTTCTTGTATAACTTTTTGGTAAAAAACCCGTCCCAGCTTAATAATTTTTGGCCGTCATTGTGAGAGAAAGCACAGTCTTATTACACACGTGAAACGAAAACGCCACGACAGGCTGTAACAGCAGGCTGTGGCGTTTAATATATAACATATTTTAATAACATATCCAAACACCGAGACAGGTGGGTTGAAAAAACGTGGCGAAGCCATTATTTTTAACTGTCTTCAAGGTGTTTGGATAGAGGATGGAAGTCGGAAGACTCTGTCATGTGTTTGATCTATAGCTTCTTAAATGAATCAGTATTTTAAGAGAAAATCAAGAAGAAAGTTGGGTTAATTTATAAAGTTCTTCCTCGCATATCCAAACCACCGTCTTCTCAGCACTGATTTTGTTTGTTATTATCTTATGAATCACTAATGAGGTTGCCAAAGTATTTGTATCATTGCATAATGTGTTATTTTTCAAAAAAATGATTGGTCATCTTCATGTGTGCAATGGTCAGGATAAAAATTCCTTCACCGAACGATTGACTTTCTCGGTTGTTTTCGAAGACACGGTCATACCATTCGCCTCATCTCTTAATTTGCGATTCCAATTTTTACGTATTGGAACGGTATCAGTTTCTTTATGGTCCCTGGCTATGTAGTCATAGCTGCTGCACACATATGGGACACCAGTGGCAGGGAAACCGCGTTTTACACTTCTTGCTTTTACATTTTACACTTCAATTATACGAGTTCAGGCTTGAATGGGTGTCCGGTAAAACATCGTCAGGTCAAAACTTCCTTGCTTCCATATATAATAGTATATTTAACATTTCTAACTGCTTATTGACCGTTCGTCATATTAAACTAATTGTTACGCATATTAAACTATTTGTACTACTGCTGATTATCAGTATATATCGCTCTGTTCGGCGAAGCAGTTTTCCATTTCGTAAACGGTCGTTGCCAACCGAAACGGTCGTTGCCAACCGAAACGGTCGTTGCCAACAATTCCAGAGAAAAACCTGAGACCGAATTTCTCTGGAAAGTCTATTTCATTTAAAACACTAACCCTCATAAACTTTTTGTACTTACCCTAATTTTAATGCTAGCCCTAATTTTAATGCTAGCCCTAAAAGAAAGCAAAAAGAACGAAGAAGAAAAAAATAAAGAAAAATACAAAATAGCGCCGGCGGGAATTGAACTCTACATCCTTCGCACTCCAACCCAACACACTAACCACCACACTACGAAGGGAACTCCGACAAATCCAAAATAGCTTCGTAGAGAACCTCGCCTAACAAGAAGACGCAACACACCTCTTAATTTTGGTTTCTGCATGGTTATTATTTTACTATTGTGTAGCCGAAAGATCATAATTTAAAATGTTTGGTCAGAGAACGCTAGCTTAATGCATTTACTTTGTTTTATCTATGAAAATCGTAGTGATTCAAAAGTCTTTTTTTTTATTTATAAAATCTGCGAATGCAATGCGGTATAAATCTCTGTCAGTGGTTTTGATCCCAGGACATTTTGACTTGAGTCGGGACATTTTGACTTGAGTCGGGGGACGTTTTGACCAGAGGACGTTTTGACTTGAGTCGGGGACATTTTGACTTGAGTCGGGGACGTTTTGACTTGAGTCGGGGACGTTTTGACTTGAGTCGGGGACGTTTTGACCAGAGGACGTTTTGACTTGAGTCGGGGACGTTTTGACCAGAGGACGTTTTGACTTGACTCGGAGACATTTTGACCAGAGGACGTTTTGACTTTCGGGGACGTTTTGACCAGAGGACGTTTTGACTTGAGTCGGGGACGTTTTGACTTGAGTCGGGGACGTTTTTACTTGAGTCGGGGACGTTTTGACTTGAGTCGGGGACGTTTTGACCAGAAGACGTTTTGACCAGAGGACGTTTTGACTTGAATCAGAGACGTTTTGACCACAGGACGTTTTGACCAGAGGACATTTTGACCAGAGGACGTTTTGACTTGAGTCGGCGACGTTTTGACTTGAGTCGGGGACGTTTTGACTTGAGTTGGGGACGTTTTGACCAGAGGACGTTTTGACTTGAGTCGGGGACGTTTTGACCAGAGGACGTTTTGACTTGAACCAGGGACGTTTTGACCAGAGGACGTTTTGACTTGACTCGGGGACATTTTGACCAGAGGACGTTTTGACTTGAGTCGGCGACTTTTTGACTTGAGTCGGGGACGTTTTGACTTGAGTCAGGGACGTTTTAACTTGAGTCGGGGACATTTTGACCAGAGGACGTTTTGACTTGAGTCGGGGACGTTTTGACCAGAGGACGTTTTGACTTGAGTCAGGGACGTTTTGACCAGAGGACGTTCTGACTTGAGTCGTGGACGTTTTGACCAGAGGACGTTTTGACCAGAGGACGTTTTGACCAGAGGACGTTTTGACTTGAGTCGGGGACATTTTGACCAGATGACGTTTTGACTTGAGTCGGGGACGTTTTGACCAGAGGACATTTTGACTTGAGTCGTGGACGTTTTGACCAGAGGACGTTTTGACCAGAGGACGTTTTGACCAGAGGACGTTTTGACCAGAGGACGTTTTGACCAGAGGACGTTTTGACCAGAGGACGTTTTGACCAGAGGACGTTTTGACCAGAGGACGTTTTGACTTGAGTCGTGGACGTTTTGACCAGAGGACGTTTTGACCAGAGGACGTTTTGACCAGAGGACGTTTTGACCAGAGGACATTTTGACTTGAGTCGTGGACGTTTTGACCAGAGGACGTTTTGACCAGAGGACGTTTTGACCAGAGGACATTTTGACTTGAGTCGTGGACGTTTTGACCAGAGGACGTTTTGACCAGAGGACGTTTTGACCAGAGGACGTTTTGACCAGAGGACGTTTTGACCAGAGGACGTTTTGACCAGAGGACGTTTTGACCAGAGGACGTTTTGACTTGAGTCGGGGACATTTTGACCAGAGGACGTTTTGACTTGAGTCGGCGACGTTTTGACCAGAGGACATTTTGACTTGAGTCGTGGACGTTTTGACCAGAGGACATTTTGACTTGAGTCGGGGATATTTTGACCAGAGGACATTTTGACTTGAGTCGGGGACGTTTTGACCAGAGGACGTTTTGACTTGACTCGGAGTCATTTTGACCAGAGGACGTTTTGACTTGACTCGGAGACATTTTTACCACAGGACGTTTTGACCAGAGGACGTTTTGACTTGAATCAGGGACGTTTTGACCACAGGTCGTTTTGACCAGAGGACGTTTTGACTAGAGGACGTTTTGACTTGACTCGGGGACATTTTGACCAGAGGACGTTTTGACTTGAGTCGGCGACGTTTTGACCAGAGGACGTTTTGACTTGACTCGGAGACATTTTTACCACAGGACGTTTTGACCAGAGGACGTTTTGACTTGAATCAGGGACGTTTTGACCACAGGTCGTTTTGACCAGAGGACGTTTTGACTAGAGGACGTTTTGACTTGACTCGGGGACATTTTGACCAGAGGACGTTTTGACTTGAGTCGGCGACGTTTTGACTTGAGTCGGGGACGTTTTGACTTGAGTTGGGGACGTTTTGACTTGAACCAGGGACGTTTTGACCAGAGGACGTTTTGACTTGACTCGGGGACATTTTGACCAGAGGACGTTTTGACTTGAGTCGGCGACTTTTTGACTTGAGTCGGGGACGTTTTGACTTAAGTCGGGGACGTTTTGACTTGAGTCAGGGACGTTTTGACTTGACTCGGGGACATTTTGACCAGAGGACGTTTTGACTTGAGTCGGGGACGTTTTGACCAGAGGAAGTTTTGACTTGAGTTGGGGACGTTTTGACCAGAGGACGTTTTGACTTTCGGGGACGTTTTGACCAGAGGACGTTTTAACTTGAGTCGGGGACATTTTGACCAGAGGACATTTTGACTTGAGTCGGTGACGTTTTGACTTGAGTCGGGGACGTTTTGACCAGAGGACGTTTTGACTTTAAAGTACTATCACACCGGGCTGCCCGACCGTGCCACGACCGTCCCGAAAAAATATGGAAAATCGGGTGAAAAGTCGTGGCCAAGTCGGGAAGGTCGTGGCGTGATCGGGGTTAGTCGTGGCATGTTCGTGAGGATCAAGAACGGTCGGGAGGGGTGCCACGTCTTTTTAGGTCGGAGCTTAATAATCGGGAAACTCTCACGATTCTCAAAAATGGTGGCTAGAACGTAGTGAGGACGTGGCGCGGTCGGGATAGTCGGGGTACAGTCTTGGCGCAGGCGTGGTGCAGTCGGATTGGTCGTGGCCCAATCGTAGACGCTTGGAGGGTCTTGGTTCTCCCGACTACACTACAACAGAGCCACGACCAGGCCAATATTCATCCGACACAGCCACGTTAGTGCCCCGATTGGGCCAAGAATATACCACGACTTAACCCGATTGTGCCACGACTCACACGTTCGGGCCACGTAAGAGACACGATCTAGCCACAACATACACGTTATAGCCACGACATCACCACGTTTTAGACAAGATTTACCTACAAATGGTATAAAAACTCAAGTTTTTGGATATTGTCATAATTTACAGAGAAGACAGCAAGCAGTACACAGCTCACCACTCACCACTCATCATGTCTCTCTTCAATGAAAACAATATTGAGTTGATCATCATGCATCAGATGTTACATTTGAATTATCTAGATGAAGAGACAGAAGTCATTAGAGGAATAATTGAAAGGAGAAGGCAGAGGAGGAAACCAAGAGAAAGGAGATGTTGGGTCCGCCCTTGGTTGGATGTTGGTAGAAGACTACAGTTTGGCCAGTTCCACCGTCTGATGCCTGAACTGAGGCATGAAGATCCTGCATCTTTCATCAATTTCCTCCGTATCCAACCGCAGATGTTTGATGAGCTGGTGCAAAGAATAGGACAAAGCGTCACCAAGAGAGACACCAACTACAGGAAAGCCATAGAACCAGAGATGAAGATAGCAATTGCTTTGAGACATCTGGCCAGTGGTGACAACTACTCCAGCATGAAGTTTAACTTCAGAGTGCCACAGAACACCATATCTTTGATAGTCAGAGAAGTCTGTCAAGCAATTGTAGATGAATTCCAAGATGAAGTCATTAAATGTCCCACTACCTCTGAAGAATGGAAGGCTGTAGCAGAACAGTTTGAGAAGAGATGGAACGTCCCTCATGTAGTTGGTGCCTTAGATGGGAAGCATATTGCCATCAGAAAACCTAACAGCAGTGGCAGTCTCTACCATAACTACATGGTTGATGCTGATTACAAATTCTTATGGGCTGACACTGGTGGTTTCGGTCATATGTCATATTCTCAAATCTACAATGAATCAGAATTGCAAGAGTGCATCCTTGATGGTTCTATTGGTTTTCCAGCAGCAGACAAGCTTCCCAATGATGACAACGACACACCATATTTTATCCTGGGAGATGACATATTTGCACTACGTACCTATCTGATGAAGCCATATTCTCAAAGAAACATGACTGTCCAGCAGAGAATCTACAACTACAGGATCTCAAGAGGGCGTAGAGTGGTTGAAAATGCTTTTGGCATTCTAGCACAACGTTGGCAGATCTTGCTGAGTACCATGATGCATGCACCATTAAATGTTAGACTCCTGGTTGATGCTTGTATATGTCTTCACAATTTGATGAGGATACGTTATCCAGCTTTGCAAAATGCTGGTCTTGACAGAGAGGATGAGAACCACAGAATTGTTCCTGGTGCCTGGAGGGAAGTGGGCTTGATGCATGAAATCGAGATGATCAAAGGGGCTACACGTGCAACCACTGCAGGGAAGCAGCAGCAAGAATATCTCAAGCATTACTTCAATTCACCCGCTGGTTCTGTGCCATGGCAGAATGACATGATATAATAATCAAACAGTCCTTTTCATGACTAAACTAAACCACAACTTCCAAAGAAAATTATCAAACCAAAAACAAACAAACCAAAAGTGAAATAACAAAAAATAAAGTCCCAAAAAAAATCATATCTATACAAAAGCCCAAGTTTAATAAAATAAATAAAGTCATATCCAACATAAAAACAACAAACCAACAAATGAAAATAAAATGTGTTGGACTGTTCATTTTATGTTGGATATGACTTTAATTGTTTTATTAAACTTGGGCTTTTCTATAGATATGATTTTTTGGGGACTTTAGTTGTGTTATTTCACTTTATTTTTTATTTCATTTGAATTTGGTTCTTTGATTGGAATTGTTGCAGTTGGGTTTGATTGTATTATTGGACTTTGGTTTTGATATAACTTTATTTTTATTTTTCTTTGGTTTGGTTTGATTTGGTTTGGCTTGAAAATTTTCTTTGGAATAAGTGGTGGCCCTTAAAAGGGCCGTTGGGGGTGGTCCAAAAAGGACTGTTTGATAGTCCTGAACCCGACTGTTTGTTTGGTGATGCTGGATACTAATTGAAGAAATCACTGACATTCTGTTCACCAGGTTGCTGTGCACCAGGAGAGGATGGCAGAGACAGTGAGCTGAGGTTCACGTCTGAAGTGTGCTGCTGTGCTGACCAAGTAGAGTAGTAGCAGTAACAGTTGCAGTGGTTGGAGATGAAGTAGTTGATGGCACTGGTTGAAGTGTTCTATATCGTGGCTGGACTTGTCTTGCAAACCAATCTGGCTCCTGCGAATGCCAAACACTTCTTGCAGGATCAACATGAGCTGGCCACTGATGAGGAGGTGGTTGCCACTGCTGGGATGGATACTGTTGTGTAGATGTAGATGGATACTGTTGCTGCTGTGGAATTGGTGCTTGCATAGGCTGTTGTGGTGGTGGCATGGTTGATCTTTTGGCCTCATCATTCAGTTGACTGTACTTGAAGATCAGTTGTGTTTGCTCCTGTTGGAACTTGCGCCACAAGCTCTGGCCAAGGTCAATCATCACGCTCTTACACCAATTGGCATATGTTGTTCTCTCATTGGTGGGCTCCTTGTGGGTCTTGATCAGTGACATGAATTCACTCTGCAGCTTAATACTCTGATCTCTTGCCTCATTCAGCTTGGATAATGTCTGTTCTTCATGGGCTCTCTCTTTTCTGCCACCATCCCTTCTTGGCCTCACATCTAGCAATACAGGAGTAGGGGATGATGGAGTAGGTGTAGTAACAGGAGTAGGGGAAGAACCAGCAGCACCATCACCAAGTGAAGAAACCATTGAAGTACGGTCATCATCATCATCATCAGGCTCATCACCAGTCACTGTAGTTGGAGCAGGAGCAGACTTGGCCTTCAGCCTACCCAAGGTTCGTCTTGGACAAGGTGCAATGAACTGGTGGAGGAAGCTGAATTTGTTGAAGATCCATTGATGCCTCTGGGTAAGATGTTGCAAACCAGAACCAGACTTCTTGTTGTCCTTGGCGATCTTTCCGTAACGAGTCCTCACGGAATCGTACCATGTCTGAAGGAGTTTGACATACAGGGCTTGCTTCTTATTCTTGTCCCGGTAATCTTGCAGCTTCTTGTTGTACAATAGCTCGTGATCCGTCAAAAACTACACCATGGCCTGTTCCTCTTTCTCATTGAGGTCCGCAGCCACCCTCAAGCGTTTCTGTGTTGGAGGTTGAGAAGGACCAGGTTCACCACCATCGCAACCATCACCGGGAGAGTGGTCAGATTCACCATGGTCAGAAACACTTGTTGAAGGTGGAGGTGAAGGTGTTTTAAGACGTGACTTAGTCTTGGCCTGGCCTGGCCCTTGACTGGACTTGCCTTGGCCTTTGCTGCAGTTCCCTTCTTGCGAGGCATAGTGATGTGCTCTGTCGAACAACCAACACTAGAATGAGGTCTGCTTGAAAATCGGCTGTATATATAGGTTTTGGTGCGCTCGCGGGGCTGTGTCGTGGCTCAGTCGTGGCGCAATCGGATAGATCGTGGCTCTGTCTTTGCGAGAACGTGGCACGAACGGGTAGTCGTGGTACTGTCGGGGCTCAGTCGTGAGAGTCGTGGGTATAATCGGGTTATAATCGGGGTACTGTCGTGGCTGCAACGTGGCTAGATCGGGACTGTCGGGGCTCAGTCGTGGTACCATCGGGGAGAGTCGTGGCAACAGCGGGAATGTATAATTCTTAAACCGAAATTCGGGTATTTTTACACGATTCTACCCAGACTCATACAAATTTTACAAGAATTATAGAATCGGCGTTGTCGGGACGGTCGTAGCAGTCGTGGAGTTTGGTGTGATAGGGGTGTTAGTCGGGGACATTTTGACCAGAGGACGTTTTGACTTGAGTCGGGGACATTTTGACCAGAGGACGTTTTGACTTGAGTCGGGGACGTTTTGACCAGAGGACGTTTTGACTTGAGTCGGGGACGTTTTGACCAGAGGACGTTTTGACTTGAGTCAGGGACATTTTGACCAGAGGACGTTCTGACTTGAGTCAGGGACGTTTTGACCAGAGGACGTTTTGACCAGAGGACGTTTTGACCAGAGGACATTTTGACCAGAGGACGTTTTGACTTGAGTCGGGGACGTTTTGACCAGAGGACGTTTTGACTTGAGTCGGGGATATTTTGACCAGAGGACATTTTGACTTGAGTCGGGGACGTTTTGACCAGAGGACATTTTGACCAGAGGACGTTTTGACTTGAGTCGGGGACGTTTTGACCAGAGGACATTTTGACTTGAGTCGGGGATATTTTGACCAGAGGACATTTTGACTTGAGTCGGGGACGTTTTGACCAGAGGACGTTTTGACCAGAGGACGTTTTGACTTGAGTCGGGGACATTTTGACCAGATGACGTTTTGACTTGAGTCGGGGACGTTTTGACCAGAGGACATTTTGACTTGAGTCGTGGACGTTTTGACCAGAGGACATTTTGACTTGAGTCGGGGATATTTTGACCAGAGGACGTTTTGACTGGTAGTCTGGTAAGCTTTTAACAATGATTTGCTTGGCAATTATCTTCCTGACAAGACTTTTATTATTTGTTTAGATTGTGGATCTGTGGATCCTAGCGTTTGTGATTATTTTCTTGTCGCTGCTGATGCTTGGCACATGCTTCATTCCCATTCTGATTATAAAAATGGTAAAAAAATATAATTTTTTTCCAGCTTATTATATGACTTTTGGTTCTTTTCTCGTCGTTTTTAACGCTGTTTTGCCTTTTGCGAGACGGCGGTTTAAGTTTACATGTATCTTTAGACTTTAACATTATCTTTAACATTAATTTATTTTGCTTTTTTGCTGTTGTTAATCTTTCTTAAAACGTACTTTGTTTAAATCTTGTTTGTTTGTTTGTTTGTTTGTTTGTTTGTTTGTTTGTTTGTTTGTTTGTTTGTTTGATTGTTTGTTTGTTTGTTTGTTTGTTTGTGTGTTTGTTTGTTTGTTTGTTTGTTTGTTTGTCTTCAAATCGACCCAGAACTTTTCCCATATATATACCGTGAATATTCTATATCGTGATTTGTCATATCTCACAGATCAAATATTTGTCTCTGCCTTCGGCATCTGCTAAAAACTGATCTACTCGCCACTGACAAATCACAATATTTTGCTCATCCTCGTCCAATAATTGTTTAATATATTACGATCAGGATACCTGTCATTTCGGACTTATTTTGGATATTCTTTAATATATAGAGTTTTCAAGACTTCTGGACTTATGGAAAGTGGATGACTGGGAGTGGATGTCCCCGTTTCAAGTTGATAGACACATTTACAGGGTATGTCATAACTTGAAGTAAGAAATATCTTGAACAGTATCTGAAGGAAAGTTATCTAACAGTATCTAAATATAATTACTCCATCATTTTAGGGAAAATTCAAAAAGGCAATGGAAATATTACAAGATCGAAAAGAAAATAACACGAATTCTTCTTCCAGTCAACCGGTAATATTGTTTTAGATAAGATGGTAATGCTGGGTTATGCCATTAGAAAAGAAAGCACCGCGTATTCGCTGCCCTCCGTTTTGTTTCAGATTATGTGTGTATGTTTATCATATTGTCTGTAGGGAAATCGAACATAAGGTCTTTCCCTAAAAAACCTTTATCGCCTCATTATATATTAGTTATCAGTAATTAATGGCTTACATCATATCTACAAACAGGAACGTTGCGTTTGCAATTTTTCGTGCGTAAAAACACTTCCAATGCTCTTCACCCATGAATACAAATTCATTCATGATTTTTTGTTTGTTTTCTCATATATCTTCTTTACTAGTTTTCTCTCAGATGTTCCCTTCAGTTGTCCTCTGTTTTATCTTGTCTTGGTGACCACAAGGTAAGAATCTTTCTTGATTTATGAAGAGCAAGGATTGTGGTACTCAAGTATAACCCTCCCATGTACCTAATGATATTTTTTATGAACCTGCTTATCGTTTGTAAAATTGAAATATAATTTTTGGAAGAGCGGGATTGTGATGCTAGGAGGCTAGGATGATTTCCCATCTCGTTTTATTCCAAGCAACTTTGATAATTTACTAAATATCCATATGTACATTAATGTTCAAGTTTTCACGAACCATCAACTGTCATTGGCTTAGAAATTACGCTTTTCCCTTATTAGAACAACGAACTTGTCGTGGTAACAAACTTAAATATATCTTTGAGCAACGTATATACCATGGTGATTGGTAATAACCTTAGAACGTTCTGAAACTGCTTATATATAAACACATTTACCAGTAATCTAACAATGGCGTAATGTTGGAGCAAAGGACGAGAAAAAAGATGAGTTCTTAGACGAAATGTTTTAAGACAAAATAATAGGCTTAAAAGAAAAGAGCACGATGCATTTCGGCAGACAACTTATCAAGTGCTACGCGTCTGCTAACTAATCAATGAAATTTGACGGATATTTACGTCAGCTCCGCGTGAGCGGGGATGACTAGCTAAAATAAAGACATATTGAAAATAAAATCTTTTTGTTTGCATAAGATGAGTCACAAGTATCTTTATGAGTCACAAGTCAATGAATCGGAACGGCATTGTCTCTTGGGTTGTCGACGTGATGGTTTTGTTTTGTTACGAATAACACTCGGCACATGTTGTTTGATTGTATCACTAAGCCTTTGGGTTGTTCTACCTACATAGCGAAAACCGCACTCACAATTAAATTATCACCATGGTATTATCACAACTATCACCATGGTATATACGTTGTTCAAAGCTATATTTTCCCTTATTGCAAGACAAACTTAGAGTGTGTTAATAACCCGAATTCCCCGGCGGGAGTTTCCCCATCCCTGGTCCCCATCCATCCACTCTCCTATATTCTATAACTATGCATTCTATTAAACATTTTTAGAAAGCTTGTGGTGTTATCCTGGAAGCACTGGAAACATTCTGGGAAGGTTCCGATAGTCCTCTGCTGGATGACTATAAGGACAAACAGAAGACGAGATTTGTAAATTACAGCTCAACAAAGAACAGTAAACCGCATTCTCAAAATGGTAGGTAAATGGCCAAAATGGGTATAAGAAAACGTTAGACGTACTACACACTGTTTCCGAAACATACCGTAGTTAGTATAGAAGGGATGGTTTGGAAGGTAGACATTTCATTTGGGTAGACATTTTATGCGGGTAGACTTTTCATTTGGGTAGACATTTTATTCGGATAGACTTTTTATTCGGATAGACATTTCATTTGGGTGGGTCTAGTCCACTCGCCGTCATCACGGGCGGAGAAGGAGGGTAAGCACGCCATTTATCCCGGTCAGCGGCAAGCAATCGTCTTCTGGACGATCCTTTTATTAGTATTAAGATTAGTAATAGGATTTTTGCTTAGCTTTCCTGTATCACGGGGGTTTAGAAAACCCATTGGGTGGGGTTAGGATCTAAGTTGATTTGGGGTTGGCATCTCTCGCGCGGATACTAAAAAAGATCGTCCAGAAGACGATAGGTACTTTATC
This sequence comes from Chrysogorgia sp. JL179-B06, assembly GCA_035772405.1. Taxonomy (NCBI): domain Eukaryota; kingdom Metazoa; phylum Cnidaria; class Anthozoa; order Scleralcyonacea; family Chrysogorgiidae; genus Chrysogorgia; species Chrysogorgia sp. JL179-B06. The sequence goes on from JAYKKM010000149.1 coordinate 2,797,345, forward strand.
TGACCCCCGTTATAGTGTATCATATAATAACTATGTAACCAAGCCTCCTTACTCTCCTTAGCCCTCCTTAGCCCTCCTTAGCCCTCCTTAGCCATCCTTAGGCATACTTAGCCCTCCTTAGGCATACTTAGCCCTCCTTAGCCATCCTTAGGCATACTTAGCCCTCCTTAGCCATCCTTAGGCATACTTAGCCCTTCTTAGCCATCCTTAGCCCTCCTTAGGCATACTTAGCCCTCCTTAGGCATACTTAGCCCTCCTTAGCCATCCTTAGGCATACTTAGCCCTTCTTAGCCATCCTTAGGCATACTTAGCCCTCCTTAGCCATCCTTAGGCATACTTTTAGGCATACTTAGCCCTCCTTAGGCATACTTAGCCCTCCTTAGCCATCCTTAGCCCTCCTTAGGCATACTTAGCCCTCCTTAGCCATCCTTAGCCCTCCTTAGGCATACTTAGCCCTCCTTAGCCCTCCTTAGCCATCCTTAGGCATACTTAGCCCTCCTTAGGCATACTTACATAGTTATTATATGATACACTATAACGGGGGTCAGATAAAGCACCTACCGTCTTCTGGACGATCTTTTTTAGTATCCGCGAGAGATGCCTATATTATGATATACATCATAGAACTACATGCTAACCCCAAAACAACTTAGATCCTAACCCCACCCAATGGGTTTTCTAACCACCGTGATACAGGAAAGCTAAGCAAAAATCCTATTACTACCTTAATACTAATAAAAGGATCGTCCAGAAGACGATTGCTTGCCGCTGACCGTGATGACGGCGAGTGGACTAGAACCAAATGCACAAATCTGTCCGAATAAAAAGTCTACCCAAATGAAATGTATATCCGAATAAAAAGTCTATCCGAATAAAATGTCTATCCGAATAAAATGTCTATCCGAATAAAATGTCTACCCGAATGAAATGTCTATCCGAATGAAATGTCTACCCAAAATGAAATGTCTACTCGAATGAAATGTCTATCCGAATATAATGTCTACCCGCATAAAATGTCTACCAAATGAAATGTCTATCCAAATGAAATGTCTACCCAAAATGAAATGTCTACCCGAATGAAATGTCTATCCGAATATAATGTCTACCCGCACAAAATGTCTACCAAATGAAATGTCTATCCGAATAAAATGTCTACCCAAATAAAATGTCTACCCCAATGAAATGTCTACCCGAATAAAAAGTCTATCCGAATAAAATGTCTACCCAAATAAAAAATCTACCCAAATAAAAAGTGTATCTGATTTTGGCACCGATGCCATACTATGTTGTTGTTCACTTTCACGGTCACTGAACGTATTGTATTTTCTGTATAATCAAGCACTCGTCCAATAACAACGTTCGCAATTAATTAGTGTAGTCCTTCATCATCACGTGTTGCGAATCCTTCGCCGTCACGTGTCCATAGAATTTCGTTTCTCCAACCAATAACAAAACACTTTCTCCAATACAATAACATGACCATTGCATCATCTTGAAAAAACAATGGAGCTTTCAAACTACCCCCTCTACTAACTATGAACACACCAACCTGTGTGTGTAACAGTTGTAACAGTTATGTTATATGAGTCATGGGTGAAGTTTCATATAAATCCCGAAATGACGTCACATAGACTATCGGTAGCAAAATTCGTAATTAAAATCAGCTGGTTATTTCTAAAATAAAGCATTATCGTAAGAGTTAGAGTTAGGATTAGGATTAGGGTTAGGACTATATTTTGAATTCGGGATACTTACTGATAAAGTCTTTCGCTTTTAAATAGATCTCTATCTAGGACCAACCGTTCGTTATCATAACTGTTTTAATCTTTTCTATTGTTATTCTATTGCAAATCTCTTTGGATTAGAAACATGGTATACCTCTAAGTAGGTTCGAAAAGGTGTCATGTTTACATAATGCACTTTTTTCGCAACTGTTGTATGAAGACAAACATAAAATAATTCTGACTTAATTTTAATAGGATCTTGTTAACATCGAGATACAAATGATTAAAATCAAGTTTTTTGTTTTTTTTGGTTTCACTCGATGGATTCGCATTGCGGATGTTGAAATATGGATTGTTCCTATTTCTAGAGGCAATAGTTTGTTTAATGATTTAAAGGACATTGGAAACATAAATCACAATTTCAAATTTTTGACTTTATGATTAACAAACAGGCTTACGAAAGTAATCCAAGTAAACAAAACTACTCTTGTACAAAACAACAGCACTAATTTTGACCAAAGACAATCCTGTCATCCGCCATCTTGTGGTAATACTTTGCCTAATTAACTGGGAAGTTGGTGATGTCACATCTGAGGTAAACCTGATTAAACTACTCTGTGGGTTAGCCGAGTTTCCGCGGAATGCTTTTAAAAATGGTGTGGTTCAATTGAAAAAGGAAGACATTCACAAAAATTGAGTTTCAAACTTATAAAGACATGAAGATGGTTAGATAAAAATTTCTCTTTACCTGGTTGTGACGTCACACGCATATCGAAAATACCTCCAAGATGGTGGACAATGATCCAGGTTCCAACTTTGATAGTGCAATTAATACGCTTTACGAGCATTTTTACAACCTCAAACTACTATATTCCTGCTATTTAAGTTATGTACTTTGATCGAAAAGATACTTATCTGTTGCCAATGTCCTTTAAAGGGGCAGCATGATCCGAAATCGGGGTGATTTTAGCTGCCTAATGGGTAGTAATGACTACCAGGTATATGAAAATGAAAATACAAATCTTTAATTTCTTGTTTTGTTCGCGTGAGATATGTTCTAAAACAAATTCTTAGAGCCGCGAAATCCCACCAGCGGTTACACGCTGTGACGTCATCTACTCCACACAAACACACCAAAGCTATTGAATTTACCTTCGCTCACAGTGTAGAACTTTTTTCCTGCGCATAGTTTCGTTTGTAAATATGCCTTCAAACTCTGAATGATTATCGAGTTCTAAGATAGCGAACTCCATGTGTGGGGTATATGACGACACAAGCGACTCGTTCTCATTAATCGCGATCGTAAATTTCGTGGAGAAGCAATTCAAACTCGATAAATTTTAAAGACTTTGGTATTTCGTTACGTAGTTAAAGGTCAGTTAAACTAACGATTTAGTAGAAAAAATGGAAAATGAGGAAATGCATCTTACTGCTCCTTTAATATTTTCATTTATCAGATCGCTATTTGGAACTGGTGGAATGTACTGAGGACGAAGCTCTTTCTTATTGTGTTCAATTGTTAGTAAACTTTCTAAAGGTATTAAAAATTTGAAAGTCATGTAAGATTCCCTGACCGTAGCCAATTGAAAATATGGACTTTAAGGCCCCATTTTAAACTTTGAACTTTTCATATGCCGAACCTATACAGTAGGTTTATCATTAGGTTTGGCACATGAGACGTTCTACGTTTGAAACGAGCCTATTAAAGCTGATGTTACACATCATGTTTTTTTTACAGAGTCGTGTGTTCTGCGAAGGACGTAATGACAAACTTCTTGGTCACCTCATTGTTTTATTACAGTATGATTGGCCAAAAAGGGAAAACCTGTTTTTTGAAGCTGTAAAGAAAATACAAAATCAAGCATCATTTAAGTATGCTTGCTTCTTCGACTACATTATTGGTATCCTTTTTACGTAGAAATTCCACTAGCAGTCTTACGTAAATGCTACAACCTGATTGGCTACGCTACTTGCTTTATTTAACAATTAAACAACGAGTCCGAGTTGTCTATGAGCGAATAGTTAACGAAGGTGAAGCCTGAGTTGACTATTCGCTCATAGACAATGAGGGCGAGTTGTCTAATTGCTTTAGTAGGAACAAATTAGTGAACTATTACAAATCATGCATTCTCCAAAAATTATCAAAAAACTCATCTGAAACCTCCCCAAAACGAGAGTTTTCTGCCATTGTTTTGAGCGCGTTTCGCCATCATGGTCTTTAGCACAGACCTCGCTCCTTCGTCATGATCGGTCTGCACTGAAAGACCACGGACAGGATAATTTTGACATAAAGACCTCCCGCTCGGTCAATAAGTTTTTTTATTATATGGCTAAGAAAGATGGTGCACGCTGATTGGTTCGTGAGAGGTCCGGAAAAAAGCGTATTGCCCTCCCGGCGCTGTGAGAGGGCAATACGTCTTTTTCCGGACCGGTAAGTTTTGGCGGGGAAATTTCTGAGTTGATTTAGATGAAAATAAAAGAGGATTTGAGTATGTTCGTTGAAAAAGTTCGAACAATAACACGTCCTGGAACATTAGTGCTGCTTTTCTTGAAAGCTGTTTATCTTTAAGTGAAGAAAATGAATGTCTAACGACCAGTAACGCGTGTAAACATGAAGAGAAATCAACAAGCTCACAGGTAAGGTAAACGGCAACATCTGAAGACAAACACAACGTTAAAAACAGAGAACAAAATGAACCAAAAGCCATATAATAAATGTCTTATTAACCTTGTTTGCTTGGTCTGTACGGTAAAGTATTTGGCTTCGGTTTTTTCGCACAGACCTCGCGCCTTCGGCGCTCGGTCTGTACGAAAACCTCAGGCAAATACTTTACCGTACAGACCTCAACGCGCAGATATATTGCTTGTTAATTGTGGTTCTGTTAACTTATTGGTGTAACTGCTGACCTATAATGTGTGCAGTGACTATTTATATTTCCTCGCCATTTTCGAAGAAAGTCAATTGCAATGCTAGTAAACTACCACAATTTTTGTGCGTTATATTGACAAAAGGTTTTCAACTCGTTGGGCGCAGCAACCGTCTTCAAAGGACATACATTCCACCTCTTCGCAAGACAAAAACAACGAGTAATCGAAGTAAATTAACCGTCTGGCGTCAGACAGAGTAAAATCATCTGGCACTCTCGCCCAATGAGACTCAAGAAAACATGAAATTTGACACTTGATTGACTCTTGGTATATAGTAATCATAATAATATATATTTTCGTCGCCACAATTCATAAAGGCCTATGGTCCATACATCGATGATCGAAGACTAAGGGCATTTCAAATTCATTTCTTGACAAGATTCCCACAGTGCTGGTTTGGCGCAGATACATGTACGCATAGCGGACCTTTTGTTAAATCTGTCATGGGGTGTTTCATTATGCTCCAAAAATAACACATATATACTGTTCTGGGGGCTTTCACTTGGGTACGAAAGTTACTTAGCTGTAAAGACGTATAATTTAGAAAGGTAAATATAATTTAACACATTGGGAGACACATGTAGTCCCCCTGTTTGCGCTCTGTATTCACGGTGCAATATCGCACGCCATGTTGCAGGAGATATTCGTAAAAAATGAAAAAGCTCTCAAAATTACAGGTAACACATTTTGTTGTATTAGTAAATTAAGCTTATATTTAGGTATAAGAAATAAATAAGAATCTTGTTGCGATATCTGGCTTGAAATTGGTGGAAAGTCGGGCTGTGACGCAGGCTAAAATTCTTCAAAAACGAAAAATCAAGTCCACGTATCGAGATATAGTAGCCAATCATATCTTGTGTATTTGCTCAATTATTTTATAATACTAATTAAGATTTTATAAGCTAAATTGTTTTAAGACCACAGTTCTTGCTGGACTAGAATTATATAAGTGTTTTACGTTCTCCTTCAGAATCTAGACTGTTAAGCATTCTTAGAACTTGGGTCAGCATTAGATCCCATCCATCTCGGCTCCAAAATAAACAGAGGCCTGAGACAAGCTTTGGTAAGCTCCGTTCTCAGTCTCGATTTTGGAGCTTAGGTGGATGACATATAATGTTGACCCACTTGCCGCGAGTTGCGAACACGTTCTTGCGATGACTAAATTTCCCTTTCCGAAGTTCACAGCAAGACTGGTGAAGAGTTCGGGCCTCAAGGAGTTATGGGGCTGATTTTGGGGACGCGTCCAGATATTTCACAACAAAGGGTCCCCTCAACACGAGAAAGGGTCAAAATAAATAGGTTAGTTTTGGTAATAAATAATAGTTGTTTTTTCAGTAAACAGAAAAGAAAAGAAAAACAACTAACAACTTTAGCTTTTTCTGTGAGAAATTATTTGAGCTTTATCTTCATATATGTACGTCATCGAAGCGACAAAGCGTCGCCACGTTCCCCAAAACCGCCCCATAACTGCTTGCGGCCCGACCTCTTCACCAGTCTCTTTGAACTTCAGAAAGGGGAATAAGAGGCTTTATAACCAATAATTGACAAATAGGAACTATTTAAATGGTCTTTATATGTAACAATTTAACATATTCAAATAAGGTGTGCATTTTATTAGTATATATAATTTATTTAAAAATTATTATAATATTGGTAAACCTTCCCTAACTAGCTGACAAACAGTTGTTGACATGTTGGAGGAATTTGCTTATTTGTACAGAGATGAAGCTATTCAAATTGAATTGTTGCCTAAACCATCGTCGAATTCCAGGTATGAAAGTTGCGAGGAAAACGCAACATTTGTTTAGTCAACCTCGTACCCAGGGTCTTCTCAGCAGTAAATTATATCGAAGACAAACAAGACCCCCGGGGAGGGAGCGCCCGAGATGGGATGGGAGGGGAGTGGAGCGAGGGAAGAGAGGCTGGTCACGTGACTCCAAGGATATTGGATTATTTTGTAACCTGGCTTATTCTCGCTTATATCATCCGGGGGGCCGGATCGCTGTGAAAACATACCACAAACTAATTGAAAGTACAGTATATAGATAATTTAAAAAGATTACAATTTATTGGAAAGACAGTACGGACTGCAGACAGAAGTTGAAAGATGGATTACTTCGAAAAATACGTTGATTTACTGGACATTTAATTGCTGTCATATTAAAGATAAATGATGATCAACGCCAGAACAGTTCGAAATATGCAGTTTGAATTTAAAACGTCGAGACCGAAACCACACCAGAAATCTGAAATCCCTATAAATGCTTTCAACACTTTTAATATTAATAAAATAATAGTCACATAGTCAGACTGTAAATTCGAACTGTTCTGGCGTTGATCATCATTTATCTTTAATATGACAGCAACAAATGTCCAGTAAATCAACGTAGTTTTCGAAGTAATCCACCATCTTTTGACTTCTGTCTGCAGTCCGTACTGTCTTTCCAATAAATGGTAAATGGTATTATGGTATGTTTTCACAGCGATCCGGCCCCCGGATGACATAAGCGAGAATAAGCCAGGTTACAAAATAATCCAATATCCTTGGAGTCACGTGACCAGCCTTTACTGCCGGTTAAAGCCCCCCGGTTATAATCCCCTCGGTTATAATCCGCCGGTTATAATCTCCCGGTTATAAGCCCCCGGTTATAAGCCCCCGGTTATAGACCGGGTTATAGACCCAGCTGTTTGTTAACAGAAAATACCTTCCAATTATAAACCCACCGGATATAAGCATCTTCTTTTGCAGCTCAATGGAAGGAAGGAAAATCGGAAGTGTGCAGGCTAGGGAGCTTTGCCCTTTCCCCTTCCCGTCGTTTCTCGCGCGCCGTCCTCTCAAATTCCCAAGCGCCCGCGCTCGTAATTAATGGGCGAGAGGCTGGGGACGAGCCAAACTTTCTTTGTATTTCACTGTTGAATTAGTGTGCAATGACTTCGCGTGTCCCTACTTTGTCGTCATTTCCTGTGAATAGTAAATCAACTTTAGCAGGGAAAAAAGGCATGAAGATGAAATATCTTGTCAGACCCAAATTTCATCTTCATGGAGTTTTTCGCTGTCAAATAGGTTTTCGGGCATGTTTGGGATTAAAGTTCGTCACTTAGTTTTAGGGTTAACACTGCCAGAAACAACCATTAAATTAGGTGGAGCACTTCTGCTGGATACCAAGCTATTCTGCCTGGTTTCAAAGCCATTTTGCCGAGTTGTATCGATGTCTGCGATGACGTCATCATTTTGTCCCCCACTTCTCCATGTCTAGCGACGCCACTGCCGGTGAGACGCTCTAACCATTGAGCTGGCGAGACTCAGATGGAGAGCGAAGGTTACGATGATGACTGGTTCGATTGATATATGTACTGCCTATATGTATGTAATGCTTGGGTGTGTTAGATTATTGAAAAAGTGTGGACAATTGAAAAAGAGGCTACTATTCTACTGAGACTATACTACTCTACTGAGACTATACTACTCTACTGAGACTATACTACTCTACTGAGACTATACTACTCCACTGAGATTATACTACTCCACTGAGACTATACTACTCCACTGAGACTAATATCAGGGAATTAGGGCTATATAAAAATCGCTATATAAAAATCACATGTTTGGAAAATTATTGGCGGGGCTAAGCCCCCCCCCCCAGCCCCCCTGCTCCGATACTACTCCACTGAGACTACTATTCTGCTGCCCTTTATTCTACATTATAATGGGGTAGTATAGATTACATCGTCTTGTAAACATAATTTTTATCAGTATTTTTCTTGCTTTGCAGAAGTCGTACTATGACAAGGGGTATAAATAAAGGTTCAAAGGAGGACTTGAAAACATCACTTGAAAAACAAGTTACGCGTGCTGAAGAAAGTATTGAGTCAATATTAAGATTGTTTTTTATTGAAGAGAAAAGTAGCCTCGTTTAAGGAGGTCAACTTGGAGAGAAAAAGGCGCGAGATTGCTGAACATATTATCATGTCAACAAATTAATCATGTCATGTGGTACCAAATTTGCAATACCAGTGGGATCGGTGTTCATATGGATTTAATATACTATATCCTCAACTTAGCTCTTGTTTACATTATGTGGCTTCACAATCAGCCTTAGTTTCAAATACGACCTTCGTTAATTTATGTTATCATATATGGTTTGGCTCGCGAGTGATCTTCACGCAGCTTTTTGCAATCTGATTAGTTCCTGAGTGGTTTTTACAAACCGGTGAAGACCGTTTACTACAAAACAACTGAAACGTTTTAGAAAAATGCCAGACCTGGAAATAGTTCCAACGCTAAGGACTTAATATTTTCTTCTAAAACACGGTGGTCGCACTACATTTAGCAGGACTAAAAGCATAAAACAATGCCTAGCAAAATCCATTGAATTGAATAATCTTTAGTCAGTTTTGTAGACTGTAATTACAGACCAATATCACTAATCTACGGCCACATGTGTTCTAAGCATGGGGCTTAAGCTGGGAGTTGGAACTGTTATGCTTAAAACCAATTAAATTAAACAACACTCCCAAATAAACTTTATTACAGGATAACAAGGTACAATTTTTCAGCATAGCAAATGAAGGGGAGGTTGTTTTTAGAGCTCATAAGTCTGTCCATGACTTCAGAAACTCCTTTGTATGTCCTCAGCTTCTCAATCACAGACTTTCTGAAAAAGTGTTAAAAAGTCAATAAGTGTTTCAGTAATATTGCTACATTGACATTGACTAATAAGAAATGCAAAGATTTTTCCAAATTTTGGATGTTATTCGAAAATAGAACAAGACTTGATTTTCCGCCGAGGGGCTTTGACATGTTGCCTTGGCGACGAAATAAAGTTGACTGGTAGTTGAATTATAAAACAAAATAGATTAGTATTCATCGTATTCATGTAATAATAATAACAAAAAAAAATATATATATATATATAATAATAACAACAACAACAATAACAACAACAATAATAATAGTAATCTTTATTGAGGACGCCAACATCACCCAAAAGTGTTTTACACATTATATTCTTAGTATTTATATTCCGTGCTTATTACTTGAATGCATATAGCTAGGCGCGACTTGAAAATTCGGCTGTGTTTTCACTGTTAAACTGCAGGTTTCGTTAATCATCTTTCAATCTTGCGGTATATAAGTAAGAGTTAATTACTGAGAACCTCGGCTTTTAGCCAAATACAGCCCTCGGGCCGTACTTATTACACGATTGACAATGTTTTTACACAAAGACAATATCCAGGGGCGGCGTGGCCCACCGGGAGATTTCCCGGTGGGCCCCCGAAAATCTGGTGATGGTGGGCCCCAAGCAGGCCCCAAACAATGACACACCTTGCTCTCCTGCTGTGAGCAGTGGGCCCTATTTTTTAGCCACGCCGCTTCTGACAATATCTATATATTGCCCTGGACTGAGGGCAATATATAGATATTGCCCTGGAATGTTTTTAATACTTTCATACATAAATAATACGTAATTTGGTATTCAATTTAATTCATTAGTCCCGCTCTTCCCTGCTGAATATCAAAATCCCTCCCCAGACTTTCATATTGTGAGGTAATTATGCGAAATAAAGGGTTATGAATAACAAAGAAACCGCATCAATTGTGTAATAATCTCATTTATGCACTCTTCAACAAGCAACAGATAATTCAAAAGTACTAGAAATACGTGTACCGCAATAACCCCTCGCCCGCTTCCTCCGCCTAGAGTTTCTTTTCCACATCCATTGTCCCCAGGGTCCACAGACCGCGTATGACCGGCAGTCGCTAATCGTAACAATAATTCTAAAATAAACCCTAATAATAACCCAAACCCTAACCGTTAAAAATCAAGACAAAAATGAAAGAACAAAATTAGAAGAAAACTCACAAAAAGGATGTCCGTTGTGGGAATTGAACTCGTCATAATCGGCATCGCAACCCAGCCGACATTAATGATTTGTGATCTGACGAACTACATAAAGAGGTTTTTACGAAGGGTATACACGTTATATATATATATATATTATATATATATATATATATATATATATATATATATATATATATATATATATATATATATATATATATATATATATATATATATATATATATATATATATATATATATATATATATATATATATATATATATATATATATATATATATATATATATATATATATATATATATATATATATATATATATATATATATATATATATATATATATATATATATATTAAGTACTTATTAACCGAGCGCGAGGTCCGTACGGGAAAATCTACGGGAAAATATTTTGCTTGAGATCTTTTGAGTACAGACCGAGCCCGAAGGGCGAGGTCTGTACTCAAAAGATCGAAAGCAAAATATTTTCCCGTACGGACCGAGCTTGTGAGGTTAATAAGGAATTTATTATATGTCTCGACTACAACGAGAAATAATTTAGAGAAAACATTATTTAAAATGGCTTGCTTTTTTTCTCTAGTTACTCTGTCTCCGTAGCATTTAAGATATCATCTTCGTCGGTTAGTTCCTCCGGATAATAGAGTTGGCCGTGCATTTTTTGTTATTTCGTTTAATTTTGCTGTAGTTTGTTGTTTTTGTGCGGGTCCGTACACCGAGTCCGTACGGTAAAGTACGGACCCGCACGTTAGCCAATCAGCGTTCAAATACGCCAGTTCGGACTCGCAAGACATATATAATATATATATATATATATATATATATATATATATATATATATATATATATATATATATATATATATATATATATATATATATATATATATATATATATATATATATATATATATATATATATATATATATATATATATATATATATATAAACCGTATATGGTAGGACCAACTCCTTATAAGGAAGTAAAATAGTCGTTTTGGGTGATCCGTTTGAATCGGACAATATTTGGCAGAAACGCTAGCGGCGGCCATTGGCGATTTGTGATCTGACGAAGTACATAAAGAGGTTTTTACGAAGGGTATACACGTTTGCGTAATATAATAGGTACGTGTGTTATGTATTAAGACTCGCTAATTCCAAATCAATTTTCAGAATTGAAAACGGTTAAATATTGATCGAGATAATGTTCAAAATAATATACGACGAAGTGGGTGCTTGATTGCCGACTAATTTCTATGTACATAAACCGTTTTTACGAAGGTATGCATGTTCTCGTAATATAATAGACACGTATGTTATGTATTTCCAAATCTGATTTCAGGATTGAAATCGAGTAAATATTGGCCGAGATAACGTTCATCTACGTGCGATTTGTTAACGGCAGACGAATTGATATGACCAGCAGCCGGTTATTTATACATTTTTATTTTGCTTTCTGTCGAGCGTGCTGTCTTGGTCGTGGCTTTTTAGTATACCCAAAAGGTCGAAATGGAGGGAGTACTGTAACCAAGCCCAATTACAACAAAGATCCTAACCCTAACGAGTTTTCTAACCCTAACCCCCGGCTGTGTTTGTGAGAAAACTCGTCAGGGGGTTAGGGTTAGGACTTCAAACAAATTCTAGTGTCTATCAAGTTTCGCGAATCGTTCACTTAATTCGAGATTTCACTGTGCGTTGATAAAAATAACTGCCTCTAATTATCCTACATATTCCACATATAAAATATCTTTGTTATTACTTTATTGTCAACTTACGAAGTATATTGGGTGCAAATGACCTGTTCTTAGCAACCGATTGTCTAGCAACGGAATACGTCCGAACAACGATACTGCAGTGACCAAACCTTGGGTGTTGCAACTTTCGAAAAGCTATGAAACTTGTTTTTTTATTCACTTACTTTATTGAAAGAATACGCCATTTGAGATTCAAAAATTGCTATTGTATAAGTTCTTTATATTGTTTACTGTTTCTTGCGGTTGCCGTCCGTTAAGGAAGAACAACACTCTTCAATTTTCTGTTAAAACTAATGTGAACTCCGTAGTTCTTTCCAGGGGAATATGGCAACATATAGTATATGGTAATGCCAACAAAGGAGTCTTGCATATTGTGCATGCAGAAAATTCAAAATATAGCTCTGCAAAAAGCGCAACTAAGCCTATAATATTCATGGTCCAGGCCCAGCCTATCGTTTGGACATGTTAACACCACAGCTACTTTACGCATTTGGAGAAGAGTAAGTGTGGAACAAGATCCTCTGTAAACAATAACTTGGCCATTCCGTATAAGCAACACGCTACTGGTGTCCAGGAACAATCTGCTTTTATGTCTTTTCACTCTCATGAAGGGCTTCGCTCGAAACGTCAGTATTTCGTTGCTAAAAATCTCGGCAGATTAGTGATTGATGTGGACAATGTGAAGGTGAAAATGGATCGAAGAAACTGGGATGTATAAATAGAAACGCGTGTAGATAGTTGTGGTTGTTCGTATATTCGGCAACCCTCGATACTTTCGACCTAACAGTCTTCTTCAGGAGGATTTTTTTAGGGGTTAGAATGTGAATGCAAATTGTTGTAAGCATTGGTTATGGCGATTGATAATCATAGTGAGAGATTTGGCGAATAATGGTGATGTGGATGACGGTCTATAGACGATAATAGCGAAGCCAAAACGGAATATATTTGTTCTTACAGAATGTAGCTAGTGTTGTTTCGTCTAACTCTCTTGGCCATTTTGACTTGAAGAATTGCTTTTTGTATAATACATGGGTGGGTAATGGGACCTACACTGGTGCTGAATATTGTAAATAATTGGCAAACAGTGTATTGAGCTAACGGATATCATATGGCTAACACGGATGATTGACATGGACAGTGTGTTTGCAAATGGAGAAATTTGAATAGAAAGCGTGTAGATTGTGTGGTTGTTCGTATATTCGGCAAGACGCTTTCGACTTAGCAGTCTTCTTCAGTAGAGATTTTTGAGGGGATTCATGGGTGTGAGTGTAAATTTGTTGTAGGTATTGGCTGTGGCGATCGATCGTGATAGTGAGAGATTTGGCGAATAAAACGGTGCTGTAGATGACATGTAATAGCGAAATGGAATAAATATTCATTCTTACCAAATGTCGTGTTGTCTCTTGACATCCTTACTCTCTTGGCCATTTTAACTTTTGATATATTAAACTGTTTACGACTTCCGTGCTCTACTGCTGCCGTATGGGATTACATGGATGAATAGGCTGATCGTGTTTGTGAGTGTTAATTTTGTAAGTTATATAGTATATCACGTGATGAGACCAAACCTTGGGATGTTGCAACTTTCGAAAAACTATGAAACTTGTTTTTTTTATTCAGTTAATTTATTGAAAGAATACGCCATTCGAGATTCAAAAATTTCTATTGTATAAGTTATATGGTAATGCCAACAAAGGAATCTTGTATATTGTGCAGAAAATTCAAAATATAGCTCTGCAAAAGGCGCAACTATAAGTCTATAATATTCGTAAAAGCCTATATAAAACAACACCACAGCTACTTTAGGCATTCGAAGAAGAATAACTGTGGAACAAGATCCTCTGTATACACAATAACTTGGCCATTCCGTGTAAGCCACAGGCTAACAGCATCAAAAGAGGTTTTGAGTACTGGGGTCCAACATGGAACAATCTGCCTTTTATGTCTTTTCACTCTGATAATCGAGGGCTCTACTCGATAAATGTCATGTATTTCGTTGCTAAAAATCTCGGCACCTTTTCGCTTTATAGCTTCATTTTACCAAGGCTATGGACCATTTGAATATAAAAATTATACCAGAGGGGGGAGGGTGTCTGGGAAGAAATAGGATCAGAACGGGGAATTAATTAGGTAAATCATTATTAAATCAGGGGTTCGGTGATATGTAGCTAGCTGAATTTGTATCCAGTGAAATTTATTTATTCATTTGGTTTCGCTACAAATTAGAATGTGAAGGTTATATTACAAGTAGAGTACATGTGGCAGGGTAGCCGCAACAGCGATCGCCAATTACTGCGGTTCCGAAGTAAGTAGAAGCATAAGGGTAAAAGGGAGTTGATAAATTAGGTCGCATTAATATTCTATAAGATCCTAAGGCCGATCTCCAAATTAAACAAAAATTTGTTTCCGGTAAAAGGAAATACTCAGTGACCCCTAAGTAGCCCGAGTTAACGCCAGTGTTCAGCAAAGTAAAAGTAAAAGTATGGTCGGAAAATTTTACTTAAGTAAAAGTAAAAGTATGGCCGGAAAATCTTACTTAAGTAAAAGTAAGTATGGCAAAAAAATATTTCAGAAAAGTACTATACTTAATCTGGGCGCTGTTTGGCGGCGCCAACTCAACAGTTGCCAATCACGTGCGCATGCAAAACCAACTTCACGCGATTTCTCCACCGAGTATTGGACCGAGTATTTCGCGACTTCGCGTTCCGAATTTCTTTTTTACTTTCCCAATAAAACAAAAAGTAACGAAGTTAAAAAGTAATTATTTAACAAAAATTTTACTTCGTTACAAGTACTCAAAAGTATTTGTTAAAAAATATACTTCGTTACAAGTAAATACTGATTTTTTTTACCTAATTAAAGTAACGAAGTAAATTTACTTCGTTACTGCATGCGAACACTGGTTAACTAACATTGGAGAGTTGATTTTGATTTAACTCTCTTCCTCATAAAATTAAGAAAGGATGCATGAGAGAGTCAAGTTTTTCGTAACTCTCTCTGTTAATGATTGGGAAAATGATTTGAGAGTTAAGTCAGATTTTATAATTAAATAGTTGCCAACTTAATCTATGGTATGAATTACTCCTAGACGTATGGGACTAAGAAATTTAGTATATTATAGCTGGAATAACTTACCAATCAAAGCAAAGACTAATTACTTGGTGTTTCAGCAAGTAACAAGACAGACATTATTATTTTTTTTCATTAATTCATTTAATAGTTGAAACATGATTGCTTTTCCGCATTATTTGCAAATCTCCATAATATATAAACTAAGTAACCATGCATGTTTTGCCCGAGTCAGAAAGACAATAGCCTAGCAAGAAATACTTTTTACAATTTGACTGCATGTAACTCACTGGCCAGCAGTTGCATCTTATCCAATACTGTTTGGGAAATTTTGTATTAGTATATAATAAATAATATACATGTTCTAAGGATTTATGGTGAAGGAAGATTTCGAGTGTTGGAATATATACATTTTAAGACCAAATCACCAAACCGGGACCAATTGCGAAAAATTCAACTTCAAGGTCATCCGGCTGGAATTGAACCCGCGAAACTGAACTACGGAGGCCGTCGTCGAGAGCCTGGTCACGAGTTTATAGCAGTGAGCTCTCTATATATATATATATCTGGAGGGCTATCTGCCCGAGCAAAAACTGAAGCCAAAGATCGCTGACTCAGTCCCCTGCGCGGTTTGTACGTGCAAGTCGGCCGTCTCTGGCTTCACTTTTCGCCCGGCCAATGACTGGCAGATAGCCCTCCAGATATATATACCGAAACGGTACCGTCTGTAGTTATATATATATATATATATATATATATATATATATATATATATATATATATATATATATATATATATATATATATATATATATATATATATATATATATATATATATATATATATATATATATATATATATATATATATATATATATATATATATATATATATATATATATATATTTTCGCTTACCTCAAAACTGGTCTGCTACAACTTGTTTCATCTGTAAAAAGAATCTTCAGTCTTTTTACAGATGAAACAAGTTGTAGCAGACCAGTTTTGAGGTAAGCGAAAATCTATTATTTGCTCTAACTATATGTTGTTGAGCACTCTTTGCATTTCGTAGACCAAAACCTACACGTATATATATATATATATATATATATATATATATATATATATATATATATATATATATATATATATAGCTCACTGGTTTATAGTGGTAGTAATGCCGGGATAAGATTCTGGGTATATTACAAGTAATATTTGGCATTTCACTCGATTAAACTACATATTCTTGAAGTTGCATTTTTCGCAACTGCTTAAAATGTATATATTCCAATACTCGCAATTTTCCTTCACCATAAAGGCGCTGGTACACTAGGCAATATTTCGTGCAACTTGTCTCGCAATGCCGTTGCGAGACAAGTTGCACGAACCATTGCAAAGTAACATACCTTAAAACAGGCCCACACAAAGACTAAAGTGGGCCTGGGACAAAATAAATAGTTGGGGGTCCCCCTTGGAAAAATGGCATGCCATTTTACGGATGAATCGGATATAAGGATATTTCAAATGAAAATGTTTCAGTTTTACATGTAAGGATGTAAAAGATATACAAAATAAATAATCACTAATGCAGAGAAGCACAAAATACTGCTTGATAATTTCAACTACAGCCTCTTGGCGGGGGCCCGGGCCAAATTGCCCCAGTCCCTCTCTGGGCGGGCCTGACTTACAACGGAGAAAATTGTTGCGACACCAGTGAAAGTAGAATGTAGTTCTACTTTCTGCAATGATTGCAGCAACTATTTTCAGCGTTGCACAGTGTAACACCCCCATCTGCAACTTGTCTCGCAATTTTCATCTTTGGTGACTGGATGCGCATGCGTTCCTTGTCACAAACACAAAGATTGCGAAACTTTGCAAGTCAATATTAGTGCGAAACAGTGGTGTAGTCCTAAAATGTTAACAAGGGGGGTTCTTCAAGCTAGGGGGTCCGGGGGTATGCTACCACGGGAAATTTTGGGATTCTGGGGTGAACCGCCATAAATAGAAAAAAAATATTGTTGTTAAAGCAGAACAGAGTAGGGTACATGTCAATTGTCAAGACATATTGAGATTTGAGACTTACTTATAAGTCTACCTAGGTTTTGGTACGGAGTACGAACTACCGAGTACCGACTCCAACTTTTTATTGTCGAATTTTCAATATAATGTACAAGAAATAAGTCAAGATTATCTTTTTGACTGACCATAGGCATAGCCGCATAGGTTCATATTAAGGCACCAATATTTCACTTAGATTTGATAAAATAAGTGATTAAAAAGGTTTGTTTCATATTGATATTCATACTCTGGGATAAAAAGTATATATTATAAGTGAAGTTAAACGCGACCTACCCTACCTATACAGTATACAGTATACGGCTATAGCCTTAATGGCTTAATGCCTTATACCGGAAACCCAAGCTATTTTTTGGCCTAAATTAATGCATTTATGCATTACAACTGGAACAAGTAAAAAACTTAGGTAAAAACGCTCTGGATTGAATTCAAATCTGATAAAACGTCACGTTTCACTATTCTGCTTCTTGTGTTTGTTGCTGATCTGTGTTTCAACAGCCAATTTGAAACAGCAGACTCGGCATTCCAGAGATGTGGGGTGGACCATTTATGCTGATAAACAAAAGGGATGACATGTTCGACACAGTAAGTTTGGAACGTGTTGTAGAACATACGAGATTCATTTGAGAAAACCCTCTTTCTGCTTCTGCCGAACTCACAGGAATCGTGTACATAATGCTCTGAATAAGCTTCTCGTTAATGACCTTATAGGTACCCGTCTCGCATCGTTGAAATATTCACGAAATGCTGGTATGATGCCACATTCAGGAACTTGAAACCTTTGACAAACATCTTGTATGGCTTTTTCTCCTTCTAGCCATGGTGAGGATTCGTCAGTGGACCACTTATCCGGAATCAGTACTTCGAGTTGCTTTATTGCAGCTTCATGATTGGAATTGATCATCTGGATGAACTGCTTGTGGTCGAAGGAGACATATACCCTTTCCTGGAAGAGTACTCTTCCAAACAAACTCCTTTGAATGTAGCGTTATCTCCAGTTGTCGCCTGGAATGTGTACTTTCCCTCATGAATAGCTTCTTTGATCTTGAACAGCGCATTCAATGTCCACTTCAGCCTCTTCAGGTACCGATGTGCTTCAATTAGGCTTATCTGTTGCTTCTGTAAAGCTTCTGATAGCAAGGATAGTTGAGCTAAACAATTTTTAACAAGTGCAACATCTTGGACGAACTCTCTTGTTGACAGCTTCTTCACAATACCCTGGAAAGCTGCGCGATCAGTAGCTTTAACAGACTTGTCTTCTGAAAGCTTCTTGAAATGTGTAATATGTGCAGTAGTCGTTCCACAGAGCCTTGACTGCTCTAAAAGATGACGCAATCCAGCGGACGGTGAAGATTTTGCCAATTTTTTTTAGCTGCACGTCAAGATCTTTCGATATTTCGCCAAGTTCCCGAAACGTTCTCGGGAGTTTCGAAAATGACTGCACGTATGTAAATAATAAGACATGCCATGCCTTCTTAGATAAAGACGTTGCCTCATCAGTAACAATAGCAATTTTTCTGTCATTGTCTTTGATCATGTTGCAGATCTTGCTTCTCATAGTCTGGCTGATACAATCAATCATCTGGGTACAAGAGTACCCATGTTAATTCCATTTGTGCTCTGAAGAGTGACAAGTTCTGGGTAATCGGTGAATGGACGGTTTTGGTACCCAACAAAATATGCCGTCCGGAGACACCGTTCTGTAAGGCTTCTTGACTGCGCAAGATGCTTGAGCGATGCTGCCTCGAATTTTTGTTCTTTTCGTTCATTTAAAATCTTATTTGCAGCAATATGTGCTTGAGATTTTGCGTGTTTTTGAATCTTTTTTCGCAATCCCTTTTGTGCAGCCGCCTTCTCCCCCATCTCTACGCACAGAACATACACTCCATTCACTACTTAAGTGAATATTTTTCGCAGCAGAAGCCCCAGACCTAGTGATTTCACTTTTTTGCAAACGCTACAACCAATACTTTTGTTCTCACAAACAATCCATGGGTATGTCGTTATAAAATAGTTATGTTGTTCTGCTGACCAACAAGTAGGATATATCCCTGACCCTGAAGATTGATCTGCTGGTGACAGGGCAGAGGTGTCACTCTCAAGCTTGTCATTCTTTCTTGTGCCTTCATTTTCATCATCCTCAAATACAACACTCTCTTTATTTGTTAAATCATCTAATTTTGGTTGGATAGCATCATCAGGATATGGCAACAATGCTGCCACTGACTGGCCAGACTGGGTTGATTTTTTGGCTTCTGCATGTGAGCATCTCAATGTTGTAGACTCAGTTAAGAAAAAGCTTGTCAGTTTTTTCTGCACTTTTAGTTTTTTGGCTGGCGGTTGATTATCAGTTTCTTTTTCCATTATGGTCAGTCACTGAGTCACATATATGGCTGTTATGGTAAAATGAAAAATGGTAAATCAGTAAATGGTAATGCCAGTGGCATGATGTGATGATGGCATCTGATGTATTCTGATGGAAGGTTTCAGCTTACCTTTAGTTTCACTTTCCACAATTAATTGTAAATACGTTTTAAAATAATTCATTATTCATCATTTGCATTCATTTACATGAGAATTTGGCAAATTGGTAGCCATTGCCAGCCAATGAGTAATAATAAATACATATTTTGAGTCAGCGGTTGACAGTAAACAAGAAACTACTTCATGTAATACCTACATTTATTACGTAATGATTTAAAGTTTTGTTCAGCACTTCAGTTCCTGTTGGAAATGACTGGATATTTACAAACATTTTTAAACCTAGCAAAGGTGTTATGCGATATGCGAAACATTTATAGGGGGGGCTCAGCCCCCCCAATATGAAACATAATTTTAACTGAGGCCCCCCGAGCTCCCCCACCACTACACCACTGGTGCGAAACGTTGTCTGGTGTAACACCCCTTTCATGCAACTGCAACGTAGCAGATTAAGCCGTTGCGAGACAAGTTGCACGAAAAATTTCCAGTGTAACAGCGCCTTAAATCCTTAGAACATGTAGTTTAATCGAGTGAAATGCCAAATATTACTTGTAATAATATACAGATATAGATATATAATAACTTCTCGATCAAAGCAAAGACTTGGTACAATAATACAATCTAACAAACGCGTATGCAATTTTCATTGAGCTGAATTCGACATTCGATGCCTTCCCACCACCGATATAAAATCTGACTTAACACTCGCATGGCCGTTTTCCCAATCATTAACAGAGAGAATTACGAAAAACTTAAACTCTATCATTTATATTTTATGAGGAAGAGAGTTAAATCAAAATGAACTCTCCAACTTAGTTCAAAAAAGGACTTCGGAGAGTTAAGAAATTGGATGTGGTCATCAAGAAAAGTGGGCGTGGCGTGGGCGGGGCGTGGCTCAAATAGCCGTTCCCAGGTTAGAGCGTCGCCCCGACATGAATCAGAAGTCGTTAGTTACAGGTTCGATTCCTGTTCGGACTCATAAACTTGAGCTTGACGATCGTCCATGTATCATCTTTTTTCTATCCTATTCAATTTTCACAACAGAAATGTCGGTTCGTGCGAACAAATAGAGGAGTTCGGCGCTGCAGTCTTTCCTTTCGTCTTTGCCATCCCCCAATCCCCAGATCCTACCCTAGAATCACCAATAATCAGTAAGTGTACAATGACCTTGAATTACCAATAATTGTAGAAGCATAAGAATCCCACAACTATTATTACGTAATCACGTTGATCTATAAGTTTACGCACGTTCCAAGGGGAAGGTGGGCGTTATGGTTAGGATTGGTGTTGTTGTGGTTGGGTTCTATAATCCTACAATTTATAACTATTCGTAATATGGGCCATTGTATACTTACGATTATTGGTAATTCTAGGGAGGAGGAATGGATATGCTCATGCGTCTCCATATATTCGACACCAGACTCCTTGACCCCGCAAATTGGACACAGTACGAGAATGGATAGTAACTAGACTTTTTATTATTTACTCTTATTTTTTACTAGTCTTTTTATTATCCATGGTACGATTTATATCGTATACGATTGTCAATCTGGCGTACATTGTCGTATACGATTGTCGTACTGGCGTATACGTTTGCACACAACATAATTCTTGTTTATCATATGATTCGATGGCGAATGTTGACATGCGTAGAAAGGCGTTTAGTGGCCTTTAGTAGTCTTAGTAAAGTGTTTCATTCGTTGTTTTAAATTCATATCACAAATAACATTACATTAAATGAACAACATTAAAACATTAGGCATTGCTCTATAGCTAATAATTGACGAGAAGCGAAAGTCATCCACAGGCCATATACACGAGATCGTATATGATATTCGGTACGTCAGGTTCGCCAAAAAGTCGTATCATGTAGCCACAATATTTTATAACCTTTGATGCTGGGCGTTCTGTGACCCCCTCCTGCAAGCAATCGTCTTCTGGACGATTGTATCCGCGAGAGGTGGAACGAAATGAGAGATTGGATCGGATAGAACTGCCAACCCCAAAACAACTTAGATCCTAACCCTAACCCTGCTAATAAAAAGATCGTCCAAAAGACGATTTCTTGCGAACGCCCGGGATAAATTGACTACGATGCTGTCACTCGAGGTTTGGGTACTAGCTCTGCTGTTTGCGACCCTCAGTGAAAACAGTGAAAACCCAAAGCAGAAATCAAACACTGCTCACTGCTGTGGGCTAAACCACCCTGTCATTTACCGGATATAAAACTCACTGACATGAATACATATTTGTATTCACTGCGACTGCAAAATTATTTAACTGTTGGTTTTTCCAAATCCGACGTTTTAACCTCATATACGTAGTTCTCCTGAAGTATTAGCTAAGGATTGGCGGAAGGATAGTTCTTTATAAAATCAGCATTTAGTGTCATAATATTAGAACTACTACTCTTCAAGTCTTTTGATAAGCGAACAAAGAAATCACCGAGATCTAGTATTTTGGGTTAGTGATCAAATATTTTGCTAAATTGAGCACACTCTTGAAAATGTTGATTGTTTACTTCTTGCTTTTGTGTTCCTGATCCAAGACATCCAAACTGTAACGTGATTGGTTGATATCGGAGGGGGGAATAAGATGTCTTCCCCGGCCTCTGCGAACTTGTTTAAAGTTGATATACGAAGAATTATGCTTTTATGATTAAAAGTTACTTGATCAACTGTTAAAATATAATTTCAAGAACGTGTTTTTCTTAAAATTTTCCCATCTGCCATTTCACTTCCACGTGCATTTATGAGGAACTCATGCGCAGTAGAAGGTTATGAGAAGAAACCAAGATGGCGCGGTTAAAGTATCCTGGGGGTCGGAGAAAATCTTCATCACCCAAAGATACAAAAGGCGCCTTGGCTACTCAAACCAAAAGAAAAAAAAAGGAAAAAGATGAGGCTATATCCAGGAAAAAATGTAAAGTCATTACACCTGAGCAATATCGACAGATCTTTGGAGATTCAGACGAAGAGGTTCGTGTTTAGAGATGTGGCCAAGTGAAGTTACAATTTTGTTTATAATTAAAATCCTGTCATATTAACTGCTTCGTATATTTACTAGGATCAGGGAGACTTCATAGGATTCTCTTCTGAGGAGATTGGCCATGGAGCATACCAACCTTTGGATTCTCCAAGATCTCTAAATCAAGTAAGCGTTGATGCGACGAAATCTGTCAACCTCTCTCCTTCGTCAACATCAACACAGGCTGGATCACTGAGTACGTTAGGATCATGTTCGTCCTTAGGCTCTGCAGAACAACCTGTAAACTGTGTAAAAGAGAAGCCTTCATTATCTCGAATATCTTCAGAATGGTGTTATGGAAAGGTACAGATTTCTGATAATATTTATGCCAAAACATACAAGAAACGTCAGTCCTATGAAAGGAGCAGACACAGGGTCTTTCGTAATTCTGACTCACCTTCTCCTGCAACTGCATTTAAAAGTGAAGCCACACGTCAAGAGGAGGTTTGTGATCGCAATTCTGGTCTGAACATAACGCACCCACGGAAACCAATTACTTTAAAATCCACAAAACCATTGTCAATCGCCAAACAACTTGTTGAAAAAGCCAAGGAGGAGAAAAGACTAAAATTGCAACGAAAAGAAAATAAAGACAGCAACAGTAGGTTGGTTTCACGTTTTGGAAGAACTGTAAAGAAGAAAGTGCTTGACTATGATGATTTCACCTCTCCTGGTAATAAGAGACCATTAGAAGATGGAGAGAAACCAACAAACAAATTAATCAAGAGTGATGAAGATGAAATAAAATCCACAACAACAGGTATTTATTAATATCCATAACTTAGGCCACATAAAAAATTACTTGTTTAGCGTCCACCCATTCCAAATTTTCCAGGTCGGGAGGGAGGTTTTTATTTTAATTTTTTTATATTAAAAACCATTGTGACAAAGCAAACGAGATATAAAATTTCAATCAACCGTGGTTGCACTTTTGTCTGATCATGGTCTCATCGAGGTGCCCGACGTCAATGCTCAAATGGACAGTAAAACATGAGTAGGGTATTTCTAAGGTGGAAGAACGTTAGTTTTGACAGTTTAAACTATGTTTTGTGCAAAATAAAAAATAAAAATAAAATTGAGGTCATGGACATTTCCCAGGTCGGGCGGGGACGCTAAACAAGTAATTTTTAACCCATTGTGATTGGGGTGGCTTGTTGAATTTGGTAACCCTAGTAGATATCTTGTAACATGAAATTATTTGTGAATATATTTAACAATTATTGGACAAGGTTGAGCAAAATATTGTGATTTGTCAGTGGCAAGCAGATAAATTCGTGAGCAAACTACACACATACTCTAATTCACACGCGTGGATGAATTTGCACATGCGAATCACACGGGTGACAACTATTAGCTGACCAACAGAAGAAAATCATACATTTATTCAAAAGGAAGAAAGAACATTAAAAATATACACATTAATTATTAAAGCTTGAAAAGTTAAATTTAACGTCAATTTGTATACAGACTAAAATATTGTTCATGACTATTAATAGTGTCAGAATCTTCAATAATTGTTTTATCATTCAATTTTTTTTCTCACATGATCTATATATATTTGGTCATCATTCATCAATAATTTATTTGGTCAGCAATAAGGAAGCCAGTATAGTTGTTGATTGGTGGTTTATGCCGAGTTCTTGCTAGGGATGAGCCAATAGAGAAAAATCCAACTTTTTATCGGCCGATTTATCAGTGGTTACCGATGTTGATCACCAGAAGTTCTTAACAGTTGAATTTGGGGCCAAACTTCACTTTGCATTGAACGAGCCATGGTACGCATTACCAACCGCAAGCAGACTAACACCGTCATCGATGCAAGTGTAATATTAACTTTTAGGCTTCATGTTTGTGTCAGTTTGAAGGACTGATGTGCTGGGGTGTCAATGAAATCTGACTATTTGAGACTATATCTGGTATCTGTATATAAATAATAATTCAATAAAATTTCAATTCAATAAAGTTTTATTGAATTGAATTGAGAATTAGAATATCTAATATTTGGTATTTTAAAATAGCGATACCGTGTCAGCCTATTAGGTTCAGTCTATTAGGTTTCACTCGTTTTTTATTATGACAAGCCTAATTAAATGTCCTTTTGGCTAATTTTAAATATACATGTTCATTTGAGTCCTGCTTCCCCAAACTAGATTTTTTAAGAAATCCACTGTCCATTTTTCAGAATCACAAATATGTAAAATCCCCAAAGCCCGAATAGGCATGTTACTTTGTGAGTTTCTGTAGTATGATGTTACAGTGTAGCTAGGCTGATCAATGCGATATTGAAAAAATATCGAAAAAAAATATCGATAATATCAACTACATGTATATTGAATTATGCAAATTAGAAAACTTAATTTAGTTGCTGTTTGTGATGCGGCATACGCACGTGTAAAAAACAAAGTCGCAAAATAGTCAAAACGTTAAAAGATTTATTTACAACAATTTATTAATGTTAAATGATTTATTTACAAGCTTAAAGCATAAACGATTTTGCACGTTTGTTCATAAATTTTCGGCAAGAAACACTAACATGTTCGCCTTGTTCGGCTTAAGCTGGACTCGCTTTGCCGTTACTATTTGTCCGGCTTTGCTGAATGGTCTTTCAGTCGGAGCGCTGCTTGCTGGAATCGCCAGATATCATCGGACATACTGCGAAAGGAGAGGAAAATCATTTACATGGGCTGAGTCATCAGTTATTGTTTTCAAGCGCTCAACCGCCGCTTGTGTTAATCCCAATGGTGGGTGGTGTTGCTAAAATTATAGTTATGAATCACACTTATTGTGTTTACAACCACGCTACTCGCTTTTAAACCGATACGCTTTCATCACTTGAATTCGCAAACGCCGTCATACATGTGTTTTCTCAACTTTACCGAAACTAATTGCCGAAAAAGAGAGTTGAAACTTTCGATATTTTCGATATGCGAAAAATCAAATATCGATATTTTTGAAATATCGATATTTATCGAAAATATCGATATATAGCATCAGCCTAGCCACTATTGACATAAATACTGTATCTGGATCAGCTTCAGACTTCAGTATAGACTATAATAATAGAGGCTTTGCACAACCACACAACAGCAGCTACTGTATGTTGGATAGCAGAATAATGAAATCCTTTTTTCCTCTTGTGACATTTACAGTGTATCTATTCTAATATTTTTTTATAATATATTTTTAATATAATTTTAAACAATGTGCCAATAATACTACTCTTGTGTATTGCAGATGTACATGTATAGTAACAGTAATTAAATATGAATATAAATTTTAACCTATTGTAACTGATTTAATTTTTTTTCCAGGTGACATTAAACTTGAACAGGTAAGTTTTGCTCTGTTGAATCAGCATGTGTGCATCTTGTAGTTAACTATAAAAATAACTATATATATAGTGCACAAAAGTAGCATGCTTCGCAGGGTCCAAATCAGTGCTGGGAATGAGTCATTTTCCTATTTCTAAAGAATAAATTGTTGATTTAACATTAATACAAAGAGGATTCACAACATCATTTTTGTTGTCGTGTTAATATGTTCAATCGAAAACAAAACGTTCTGCAAAATGTGGGGTCATCTACAAATTCATAAAATGGGAGTAAAATTGGCTATTTATAATTATTGAGGTGTATATTGTGTGCAGGGGCGGATTCAGACAGGTTTACCAGGTTTGTGCAAATACCTGTAAAATATTTAATTTTTAGTTTTCAAGAAATACTTAAACATTGTTTAACGATCTACACGGTTCTCAACTACATGACCCAACATGACCCAACATGATAATACGCCCACTACCTACAATGGCAGAGCGCAGATCGGAAGGGATGGAGTCAGTAGCTAATAAGCTGGCTGCGACAAGCAATGATGCGACAATAACAAGGGACCTGCTGATCCCCCCCGACCAACGGTACCTCCTCCATCCCCATATCTACAAGTCACCCGTCTAGATGGGGAAAAATTAAAATTAAACTACAAGAATACATAGGTACTTACGGTTTCGGTGATGGAGACGAAGCTAGATTAGGGACAGTAGATACTCACCACAGTAGAAGAACCTTCCGCCACTAGGAAGGACTGGGTGTGACAAACAAACAAACAAACCAGGAACGAGCAAGTACAAACAGCCCAGCTGGCCGAGACAACTCATAAGAGCAGTGCTGAAAAAGAACAATTAACGCAAACTAGGCGCCGAGGGAAGCGGGCAACTAAACCGCCCCAGGGAAGACGAAACTAAACAGAGGGTGGGGTGAAGAATACCCCAAGACAGGGAGGGAGAGCAAACGAGACACAATTAAGCTAGCCCTTTATATAACTCTGTAAGTGGGGTAAACATTCCGGGGGCCCCGACACTGAAGGCCCCGACCGAACGAGAACTGACACTGCTTATTGTTAACTTCTTTTATTAATGCTTAATAAAATACATTTAACAACAGTATGTATGTCAATCTAAGAAATGCTTAACAGAAAACCAAAAAATCGCGATTTTTGTGGATGAACATGCTTCATTTTTACCGGCCGCCGCATTCTCCGTGCCGTGTGAAAGCAGAAAATTATCTGCTGCGTGGAGTAAGCCCCATGCAAACCACACGCGAACCGATTGAGAAAAGCCTGCGAGCGACCACAAACCGGTCAGTGTCTGCCGTGTGAGCCTACAAACCGGTAAAGATGCAATACTATTGGCTAAAATTCACACAAACCGGCAACAAACCTCTTGGAAGTGTCAAACTTGGAAAGCTTGGTGATTAATTTAGTCGCGTTGCCATGCGTTGCTAACAACAGTCTCATAATATTCAGTTTCATATAAAGTGCGCTTTCTTTGGCCTTTCGAATGAGAATATGCTAATAAGGTTTTGTTTTCTGCTTTTTGTGCGTGTAAGCTGCGGGACAAATGTCCAACATACACCACTTGGTCTACGATCTTGCTATGTCAGATATCGGATCAAATACTTCAGGAGAAGATGTTTGTACTAACATAACATCAAGTTATTGTTCTTCCTCGTTAATTCTTGAGACCTTAGGGGACGTCGAGAAGAATGCTGGCCCTCTTGAATCCATCCGATAATGAACATCCAGCATCAACTATAAGCGGGAACTGTCGTAAAAGGCCTGCTACCGCAGCAGGAGCTAGTGACGGACCCAGCAAACGAGGTGCTTTGGTGAATTGGCGTGATGGATTGATATTCTCAACACAGAAAACCTACATGTATTTTTCAAGTATTTTCCCATGTAAATGCAAAGGAATTTTAAGAAAATATATCCCAGAAATTGCTGGAAATGCGTATTCAACCTTCCCTAAATCAAAAATTTTCTGGGGGGCATGCCCCCAGACCCTCCTAAATAGATCGGGGCTAAGCCGCGATATCGCACCTGCGGTGCGAACCACTTCCCAAATAATTGGCGTTACAAAGCTGTTAAAAAATAACCTGTATCCGCCCCTGGTGTGAGTTATGTACTGTGGGAGAGCTAGGAAATAGAGCACCTCACAGGAAGTGGAGGTGGAGTGCCTCATTGTGCACCAAAGGTGGAACCTTTGCTCCAAAATACATCTCCAAAAGCAAGATTGAATTGCACATTCTTTACATTTTTCTCTTATAGAACTCAAAAAGAGTAAGAATCAAGCTGCCTTCTAATGTAAATTGCCAACATTTTGAAGAGGCAAGATTTCCCATGAGGAAAGTAAGACTTAATACATTGACTGTCCAAGCTAGATTGCTTGATCACAGAGCACTAACATTGCTAAAAGAGAATTCAAATACCAAATGCAAGCTGAAGGAGCTTTCGGGTGAAGCAAGAACTGCCGAGTCCAAATGTCTTGGTACAAAAAATGAAGTGATTTTTAAATCGAAAAGACTTCAGAGTAAACAAAAAACCATTGATGGAATGGGTGATGGAAAGTCAAAGAAGGGTAAAGGAAAGAGGTTATTAACAACAAGAAAACAAGATATTTGTGAAGAAGCTAAAGATCACAAATTTATGCCTGATGATTTAATAGAAGAGAATGATGTTGACCAGAAAGCAACTACAGGTCAGTGTCTCTGGTTAAAATGCTATGGATATATATTATATATATATATATATTTATTATATATATATCAGGCTTTGTCATACGAAGCGTGCGATCGCACACGCACACCTTGGCACACGCTTAAAATTACATGTAAAATTACTGTAAAATCTATGCAAATGCGTATTTTTAGCGGGCGTTGAGACAGGCGTATGGCAGCGATAATGCAATTAAACAAACAAACAAACAAGATAAGACAGACACAGTGTCCAACAACAGAAAAATCGAGCACGAATGACGGCGACGGCCGACACAACGCAGGACTCAAAAACAAAATGTAACTGAAGTACGTTATATAATAAACGTTTTTTATTCATGGGCGTCTGTATGAATGAAAAAGTAGTGTTGTGCGTACCAAATGTTGAGTGATCAACATCATGGTCTCGCATCTGCTTCATTTTCTCATATTTATTTTGTCATACTACAGAAATACGGAAAATTGTAAGCAGGATTTCGTGAGTGTCTTTCGTGCAATCTATAATAATATTTTAAGCTATAAATTACGCAAATAATTCCCGAACTTGAGTTTATTAGTGTTTGCTCTATCCGGATCAAACTCGTCTGAAGAAAGATTCGAAAGGCAAACTTAACTCGCCACTGCCAGTGTCCCCAGTACTTCAAATTCAATCGAAATTACTACACTGCAGATGAAGATTCCTTGTCTGACGACCCTGAGGATGCAAACGCCGAAGTCACTGACAACCACAGTTCATCTGAAGATGATTTAATGGTTGTAGATGACAATTTATGATTAAGCACGATTGAAGAATCATTTAGTTGTGTTGTTTCTAGTGTATGTTGTAAAATAATATGGCTCCAAACTTTTTGTCTAATTTCTTTAGTAGATCTTCAATTTTAACATGTAATTTTATTTGTAAAGCTACTTGTCACTAGAATAGAAAATAAAGAGGAAAATTGTTGAAAATTGCATTTAGTATATTTTTAAAAAACATTGGCGTTATTACCTCAACAATACGTTATGACGTCATCAACAAGACGTTGTAACGTCATCGCACGCCTAAATCAATTTAGGCATGCGAATGGCCGCACGCCTTCAATTTTTATATGACAAAGCCTGATATATATATAGGTAATATTTGGCATTTCACTCGATCAAACTACATGTTGAAAGGATTTATGGTGAAGGAAAATTTCGAGTGTTGGAATACATACATTTTAAGACCAAACCAGGACCAGTTGCGAAAAATGCAACTTCAAGGCCTTCCGGCTGGAATTGAACCTGCGATGCTAGTGCAGTGCTCTGATCACTGAGCTACGGAAGCCGTTGCCGAGAGCCTAGTCACGAGTTCTGTATATGTGGTGGTAATGCCGGGATAAGATTCTGGGTATATTATAGGTAATATTTGGCATTTCACTCGATCAAACTACATGTTGAAAGGATTTATGGTGAAGGAAAATTTCGAGTGTTGGAATACATACATTTTAAGACCAAACCAGGACCAGTTGCGAAAAATGCAACTTCAAGGCCTTCCTGCTGGAATTGAACCCGCGACCCTGCGATGCTAGTGCAGTGCTCTGACCACTGAGCTACGGAAGCCATTGCAGAGAGCCTTAGTCACGAGTTCTGTATATGTGGTGGTAATGCTGGAAGGCCTTGAAGTTGCATTTTTCGCAACTGGTCCCGGTTTGGTCTTTAAAAAAATGTATTCCAACACTCGAAATTTTCCTTCACCATAAATCCTTTCAACATGTAGTTTGATCGAGTGAAATGCCAAATATTACCTATAATATACCCAGAATCTTATCCCGGCATTACCATCACATATACAGAACTTGTGACTAGGCTCTCGGCAACGGCTTCCGTAGCTCAGTGGTCAGAGCACTGCACTAGCATCGCAGGGTCGCGGGTTCAATTCTAGCCGGAAGGCGTTGAAGTTGTATTTTTCGCAACTGGTCCCAGTTTGGTCTTAAAATGTATGTATTCCAACACTCGAAATTTTCCTTCACCGTAAATCCTTTCAACATGTAGTTTGATCGAGTGAAATGGCAAATATTATTATAAGTAATACAATGGTTTTTAAGAATATAGTGATTAAATCTCCCGCAAACCGAGGAATGTTTGTGAAAGTCCCGAGGGAAAGCATGAGGGCGAAGCCCGAAGGCGTCCCGAGGGACTTTCACAAACATTCCGCGGTTTGCGGGAGATTTGATCACTATATTCTTAAAAACCATTGTATTAGTTTGTAATACCATGATGACCGAGGTGAAACTAGTGTTTTCATTGTACAAAACTAATTGATAGTAGGAGTATTGTGTAATACAATGCATGATCAGTGATGTATTCAACAATTTTCCATTGTAGGAAATTAATATAATTGTGTGAAATGTTTAGTGAAAAGTGAATATTAATAAGTCGAGTAATTAACACTTTATCTTACTGTCATTAACATTGTAGTGTAATTATTTTGTTTGTTGTGTAAAACGTATTAACAAAACTCTTTGTCGTGTCTTTGAATTTTGGCTCATGAATTTTAATCAGGGAGAAATTAGAAATCTGCCCGGCTTTGCCGGGAGATTTAGAGATCTCCCAGCTAAAGCCGGGAATATCGTGATTAAACCACCCGGCGAGAACAAAAGAACCCGAGGTCATCATGGTATTACCTATAATATACCCAGAATATTATCCCAGCATTACCACCACTATATACAGAACTCGTGACTAGGCTCTCGGCAACGGCTTCCGTAGCTCAGTGGTCAGAGCACTGCACTAGCATCGCAGGGTCGCGGGTTCAATTCCAGCCAGAAGGCCTTGAAGTTGTATTTTTCGCAACTGGTCCCGGTTTGGCGTTTGATCGAGTGAAATGCCAAATATTACCTATAATATACCCCGAATATTATCCCGGCATTACCACCACTATATACAGAACTTGTGACTAGGCTCTCGGCAACGGCTTCCGTAGCTCAGTGGTCAGAGCACTGCACTAGCATCGCAGGGTCGCGGGTTCAATTCCAGCCGGAAGGCCTTGAAGTTACATTTTTCGCAACTGGTCCCGGTTTGTTCTTAAAATGTATGTATTCCAACACTCGAAATTTCCCTTCACCGTAAATCCTTTCAACATGTCGTTTGATCGAGTGAAATGCCAAATATTACCTATAATATACCCAGAATATTATAGGATATAACAGAATATTATATATTCAATGCTATAATCTGTTGTATAAAGGATTGAACTCTTCAATTAGAACATTAATGAATTGTGGGTGAGTCACGTGATAATTATTATTTTCATAATTATTACTATTATTTGCAAATGTTCTGTTTAACTATTCTCTGAAGCTATAAAAGGTGATCAACCTAAATGGCACTTAAGCCATTTATTTAACTTATTTGTCCTCCAATGCAACATGGTTTTTCTTGTTATAGATTGTGAAAAGTCAAGTGACAAAGTTGTTACTAAAGTGATCAAGAAAATTATAAGAAAGAAAATGAAAAATGGCAAAATTAAGAAAATAATCAGGTTTATTAAATTAAAATCTGCTCCAAATGATGTGGGAGTACCCATTATTCGTGGTCGAAGAAGAGTACGCTGTGGTGAATGTGAAGGGTGTTCTGTTAAGGACGATTGTGGAAAGTGTACATTTTGTAGGTAAGTGTATAGCTTTTGAACCCTTTTAACAAAAGCCTTTTAATAGTTGACAATTCAGGGTGAACAGACAACGCATTGGTTCGCCATTCATTTTACTGCATGGTATTTCACGAAGATTCTTAAAGTGCCTATCTCACGTTTTTACATATTCGTAATACTTGGGTCTTCCTGAGCAAAATCATAATATATCTTGTCAGCGGAAAATTTCATCTTCAGGGACGTTTTGCTGTTAAAGTTATAATAATAATAATAATAATAAGTAAACTTATATAGCGCATATACAGAACTGTTCTAAGCGCTTTACAAATGTTATGCCTAAGTCTATAATTAATCTAGTTAATTAATGCCTAAGTCTATAATTAATCTAGTTAATTAATGCCTAAGTCTATAGTTAATCTAGTTAATAATATAGTTAATCTAGTTAATTTACAATTTACAAAGTTATCGGATGTGATGTCATAAGAGGCATTTTTGTGGCAAGTAACAAAAGAGAACTGGTTTGGAATGCATCTTGTGACATCACATCCAGTAACTTTGTAACCGAAAATGTCCATGAAGATGAAATGTTTGGCTGACAAGATATATAATGATTTTGTTATGATAACTACAAAACCTATTATTTCGAAAAAAGAAAAGTCTTAAGTGCTGACTTAAAACTACTTGAAAAAGTCAGTGCTTCTAATTTGTTCTGGTAATGATCTCCAGAGTTTTGCAGGGGCAACCGAGAATGTTCTGTCTCCATGAGTAACGGTATTGGATTTTTGCACAAATAGCAAGGTTATATCGATTCAGTAAATCACTGAGATATAAATAGGTACTGTACCTGTCCGTGTAAAGCTTTGAAAGTAATCAGCAGCAGCTGTATTCTGAATTCGCTGTAACTTGCTCAATTCAGCTTATATGGTAAGCCATAATTCATATAGGATGCTATCGCAAATTCGCAACTGTAAAGTCTAGATGTTATAAATGCGTGCACTAGCTCCTCACAGTCCTTTTTACTCAGACATTTTGTGTCTTGCCAATATTTCTGATAGCCAAAGTGGCTACAGATTACATGAGTACAGTATTTAACGTAAGATGTCCATAGAATAAGATATCAAAGTGCTGTGTAGAAATACAAATCGAAAACTCTGAAAGGTTGGTGTACTGCCGAAATATATAGTGCATAAGGATGTGTAAAGTTTTGAATGAAGGCCATTCGCTCAAATTGCAACATAAAGTCAAACATTTCACTCTCTGACGAAGGACCTTCCCTGGAAACGGTAGATATCATACTCACTATTTCGGCATTACATCAACCTTTTAGAGTATTTGATTTATAAATAAACATAACGTCTATAAGAGATGTCTGCTTGTACTGTAAAGCAATCATTTTGATGCAGATGTACAGTAAGAGTAACACACATTCATGGCTATAGCCTACATAAAAATGTAAAGTAAGAAATTAATAAAAGAAACCCTAAAGTAAAACATAAGTAAAATAAACTAATAAAATAAACCTTGGGAAGCACGGGTGGCGCGTGCTGTTAGCGCGCTGCTTCTCACCGCTGAGTTCTGAAGTTAATCCCGATCGGACGGGGTTAGTACTTGGATGGGTGACTACCTTGTTCGATTCCTGAGCTTCGTGAGATTTATGTGAGTAGAGTTGTTGATTCTCTCCTATGCTTCGAGGGTTTTTCTCCGGGTACTCCGGTTTTCCTCCCTCCCTAATATCAACCTAACACCAACTTTAGCTGTGCTCCGAGGTCATCATGGGTCGTATGGTGGCAGCCTGTGGCGCCTTTACTAAACCTCCGACTCGGCCGCGTTGAGCTCCGTCGTGTAGTTCGTAGGATGATTAGCATGACCCCTTTACCTCTTTACCTAGACAATACATTGGAATCGATCCCTGTCCGGGAAACATTTTCTGAGGATTTGAGCTTGACAATCGTCCATGTATTGTCTGTCTACTCTAACCTCCCACACCAATATATACTTGTATATTTAACCAAAAATTCATTTTGTCGTTGTCTGTTCAGTTATACTGTAGATGTACAGATGACGTCCTGGTAAGAACAAAAAAGTGGCCCACGAGACGATAGTCGAGTGGGTCACTGATATTCTTACCACGTTCTGACGTCTTCATTGTATCTATAACTGAAAAGACAACGGCAAAATGGAATCTATTTGTTTCATACAATACAAATTGTAGACAAACCGTTCAAAATGCTTATTGAAGCTCTTGGGGATTTTTGGGGTATGGAAAAAGACAAACTCAGTGGTCTGGCGTGATTTGACGTCATCTGACGTGAGCCGTGCGTTTGTCCTCTAATAGATCGTGGCTAACAGCCATTGAAAATGCTCATAGTAAACAGGTTATTGTATATAAATAGAAATAAACTCTTGCAGAAAAGGAAACTCTGCCTTGCAAAACATCATACTAGATGCCATCCCACGCATTATTGAGCTATGATGAATATTGTTTTACAACTCTGTCCTACTTCTTACGATTATTTGTCTTCTATATATTGTATACTATTATTTTTTGTGTTACAACTTATTAAATTTCTAATCTTAGGGACAAACCAAAGTATGGAGGTGCTGGTGTCATGAAGCAGTGCTGTGTGTAAGTCATCAGAGAACTTTATAATTACATGTATAAAATAACATTTTCAAAATTATTTTTTATCGGTGAATACTTTACCTAAAACCTTCGGCTTCTGACATATATTAACGCCCTTGCAAAATGCTATTTGTTGTGTAAATTTCATGATTCTAACTAAAAAGAAACATTTTAATTTGAGAAATAACTTTTTTCAAAAATAGAAAATGACGTTTTCACTCATTTTTCCGTTTATAACTTATACATTTATTTTAACTACTTATAAATTGTTCTGTTCTGTTCTGTTCTGTTCTGTTATGTTCTGTTCTGTTCTGTTCTGTTCTGTTCTGTTCTGTTCTGTTCTGTTCTGTTCTGTTCAGTGCACTAGCTTGTACTGCACCCAGAAATTAAAAGGTTTGGGCTGTTTGATTAGATTTGGGCTGTTTGATTTATATCTTATGAAACAATGAAATTCAGCCAACACACAAGCTTTATAGTTTAAAGTGCCGCCTATGAAACAAAAAAATTAACTCTGTTTTTATGACCTACTTTGGTATACGTCGTGATGCGCTAGATATTATGGTGCTATCGGTTTTTCAATCACTGTACGGGAAAGTGCTTTTATCGACATTTAAACATCGCTATTTTGATAGAAAAAATGTTCGGAGTCTTGGACCGATACAGCAGTCTAATGACAATAATTAATCCCCTCGCCCGGCGCGAAGCGCCGGCCGAAGGCCGAAGGCCTGAGGGCGAGGGTGCTAATATCGACCGGCGTTTAGTCCCTTATCACGCGAGATCCAAGCGGATCCTGATCTCGGATCGGCTTTATAGGTATATATATATATATATATATATATGATCAACCGTCCTCATGCGCGGCATCGGAAAATGTGGCACTGGTAACTAGATACTCAGATTAAATTGAACCGTCACAAGAGACATAGTTTTTTGAGGAAATAGAAATCCGAGTCCGAGTATGTATTTTGACTCGCTAATTCCAAATCTGTTTTCAGAATTGAAAACGGTTATATATTGATCGAGATTATCATAGCCGACCAAGCCCGGACTAATTTCTAAGTACATAAACCATTTTTACGAAGGGTATTCACGTTCTCGTAATATAGTAGACACATATGTGATGTATTTTGACTCGCTAATTCCAAATCTGTTTTCAGAATTGAAAACGGTTATATATTGATCGAGATATTCAACATAATATTCGACGAAGTGACCGGCTAATCATTATTTAGCCGACAAAGCCGACTAACTTTCTAAGTACATAAACCATTTTTACGAAGGGTATTCACGTTCTCGTAATATAGTAGACACATATGTGATGTATTTTGACTCGCTAATTCCAAATCTGTTTTCAGAATTGAAAACGGTTATATATTGATCGAGATATTCAACATAATATTCGACGAAGTGACCGGCTAATCATTATTTAGCCGACAAAGCCGATTAACTTTCTAAGTACATAAACCATTTTTACGAAGGGTATTCACGTTCTCGTAATATAGTAGACACATATGTGATGTATTTTCACTCGCTAATTTCAAATCTGTTTTCAGAATTGAAAACGGTTATATATTGATCGAGATATTCAACATAATATTCGACGAAGTGACCGGCTAATCATTATTTAGCCGACAAAGCCGACTAACTTTCTAAGTACATAAACCGTTTTTACGAAGGGTACTCACGTTCTCGTAATATAGTAAACGCGTATGTTATGTATGTTGACTCGCTAATTCCAAATGTGTTTTCAGAGTTTAAATCGGTTAAATATTGGCCGAGATAACGTTCAAACATTTCTTCGACGAAACGGGCTTTTGGAAATTGTGAATTTTTGCAAAACAGAAATAATACACGGCCACGGCGTGCGAGGTCTGGGCACCATGGTGGAGAAATTCCCGTAGGGGGGGGGGGGGGGGTAGAAAAGGCGGCCGAGGGGATTATTGCGAATTCGTATTTCTAGTAATATAATAACGTGTGACGTCAAAGGGGTGATTTGACCGCGCGATGAGCTGGGACAAAATTGGTGTAATTTTTCCATTTTTAAATAAATAATAAAGCACTTTCCTTGATATAAAAACCTTTACCACCATGAGATTCAGCGCATCAACAGGTACCAAAATGGGTCATAAAAACAGAGTAGAATTTTTTGTTTCATAGACATTTTAAAGGCTCTCAGAGTTGTCCACTGAAGGTCTATTTAGATTGGCAAATGAAAGGGGTATTATCTACATCATAAAAGCTTCAAACGACGAGGGGTTGTTGCACACACGTACTTCTAGTATATAGTAAATAATACATCGTGTTGTATTTCTTTTATTATTTGTCTTGTAGACAGAGAAAATGTAAAACTCCAATTCCGCCAGTACCCAAATCAGTAAAAGGTAATATTTTATTAAATGTTTGGTTATACTGTATTGTACTTCGATTTTGGTGGAAGAACAATTCCCAATGCAAGAAAGTGCAATCAGTTAAGCTTATGTCGAATGTATGCAGCATACCATATTACACTTCACTGCTATGAAACGACTACAAATATTCATGTTTATCGATATTATACTGTATAGAGATTTTAGCTGTACAAGCTATAATGTGTATACATATATTTATAGAGATTATAGCTATACAAGCTGTTTTTCACGAGTAAATTGCAGAAAATATTCAAGTTCCTCAGGGCAGTTCTCTTACCGATTTATTATAAGTACGATATTAAATGAACATCCATTATTTTTTATTGTTTATTTAATCTTGAAGTATCTGATGTTTCCTTTATAGTGATGTATGTTAATATTCTGTTAGCTTTCCCCCTGCAACTTGCGACCGATAAAATAAATGTCAAGTTGTTCATGATTTTTGTGGGTACCGCGGTCAGCGGTAGCCATATAGTCATGGTGTTGAGGTAGCCGTTTATCTAGGGGTTCAACATCGAAATTACAACTGCGCAACTCAGATACTAATTCGCAATTCGTCGGAAAATGTCGTCTCCAAAGGGCATACAAACTACGATAGAAAATCTCGAAAAACCTTAACTTGTCGACAAGTACAACATACAAACGTGGTCTTGTGTAAGTCGGGAATGTTCGCATTCTTCATGGTGTCTTCTGATCGAGTGCGTTATGGTTTGTGGCTTAATAATTCCCTCTTCCTCGTGGCGTACTGGCGTGTCTTCTGATCGAGTGCGTTTTTGGCTTATCGAAGAGGTTTTGGAATTTGGACAATATCCTCAAAAAGTCTTGTCTTTCTTGAAAAGGCTTGTGTAGTTAAAGGTAAGTTGTATCTTTCTCGTTTTCAGGTATTTACGCAATTACAATGATCATAAAATTATGTGCTAATAGCTTCGCTCCTCTGGACTCTGAGTTACTAGCTACTATGTTTATACTGTCTGACATGTCTGTGACTGTTTTTGTTTTATAGGTCAAATTTAAATGTTATACAGTATATCCATCTGTTTCAGGTGAGGAAGTCAGTCTAAATTTGGCGACAATGCTGGTAAACAGTATATAGCAAATGTCAATGACCGCTTGAACAATATTTTGTTTCATGGGAATTCTTTGTATGCAGGTTGCATTTGCATTGATTAAAGGTTCTGTAAATAAAGATTTTTTGTTGTTAACTGATGTTCCTGGAAAGGTATGCGATGCTGGCCCTTACGTTTGTCTAAAAATGCATTTACATATTAATTTTTTTGGTTTAGAAACAAACTATGAATTTTGCTTGTTAACAATTGATTGTAACAGTGTTTCAGTGTTCAAAATGTCAGACAATAATTTCAAGATATTTTATTCACACTATATGTGAACGTATATGGAATGTCGTGTTTTTCCAAAAGATGTGTTTTGTTTATTGTTGCTTTCAATTGACAATCTAAAATTATTTTTTCAAATTATTTCACCCTGAAAAGTTGTATTCCATTTGAAATAAAAGGTGTCGCAGTCACTTTGGCCAGTATTGATTATAATAAAAATAAAGTCGATGATCAAAAGCTCCCAAGTAATAATTTGTGCCAAGATTGTGAACATCATTAAGAGATTTCAATATTATAGAATAGTTCCTCTATGTTTTTTGTTGTTGACAAATGTTCCTAACATGGTATTATTATGTGTTTGCTACTCTATCAATATTGATTGGCTGTTGGCATATAGCTAATTCATGACATCAGCTTGATGTGACGTCAATGTTCCAATATTATGGTTCAAAAAGTGTAGCTATGACATTATTCCAATATTCCCGTTGAGATGTGACATCACAAGATGGGCACAGCATTACATCAAAACACAAAATCTGGCATATCTTTGGATTGGTTTGACTAAACTGGCTCAAACCATGCAGACTTACTGAGTCAACAAGTCTCAGCATCGATATTGTTGTTATTAGGTTCCCATGGTAACAGATTCGTTACTGGGCCATTTTGTATAGAAACAAAATTTTCTACTTTTCGTCATTGCAATTTTATTGTTTTAAACAATATTGTTGCATTAGAAATCATGGAAAATTAAGGAAGAGAGTAATCTGGAAACTAATCTGTTACCATAGAAACCACATTAGAACCATGACAATGTTTAGTTTTCTTGACTGAGTAAGTCAGCAAGGTTTGAATCTATTTAGTCGAACCAGTCTGAAGATATTCTTCATTTTCAGTTTTGGTGTTATGCTATATGTCCATCTAATTGTGATGTCACAGCTCAAGTTACATGAAGAGTAATAACTGAAGAACGGCATAAGATATGAAAGTCATGTAAAAGCTATTTTTCATTATTTTACGTGTTCTTTCAAATACAATCATTAAAGTGTCTATGAAATGAATTTTCATTTCATAGACACTTTAAAGGCACCACGTCAATATAATGATAAAGAGCCTCCATGACAGTGATCTCAAATGCCCCAGTATAAATGAATAATACTATTTCAGTATCACAGATTTGGATTTATCTTTCTACAGTTTAGATAACGTAGTCTTTTTGTTTCATAAAAGTGGGCCTCCCTTTTGGTCACACCCCACGCTCATTGCTGCAAAAGGCTGACCCAGGCATTAATGTTCCTTGCGGTACCCACATGTTCGCATCGCGGACCTATTTTTAACGTGTGACATCGACTCATGTAACATAATTTTCTGAAGTTGATCTGGTCTCAAACTTTCGTGTAATTACTTCAAAATTACGTGTAATCACCTTTTATTTTGTCATATAAACAGGTACTAACAAATTTAATCTGGCTGAGAAGAATGCGCAAAAACTGAAAAAAAAGATAAAAGTGAAGGAAGCAAGCACGGATAAAGATGTTGAAACTCGTCTACCAATACCACTGCCTGGTCCTGTATTAACGCATTTAAAGAAGGCCGAAGGGGCAAATGAAATAAAATTCTGCTGGACCGTAAGTAGAAATTTAATATGATAGACTTTCATAACTTCAATTCAATTTACAACTTTTCGTTATTTTACTTCGTTTTTGAAATATTTCAGCTTGTTTGATATGTAAATGAGATTTCACTCATTAAAAAAATGTCTTATATCTCAGTGATTGCTAAGTTTACAACGTTCATTATCACGAGGAGTTATTATATACGCACATTTTCAAGTAAAATCGTGGAACAAACTTGAAGATGTAACTAATATTTTAATGAGTGAAAATGCTCTACCCTGCACCAGACCTCAGAGACCATCTCATTTACATAATCAAACGAACTGAAATATTTCAAAAACGAAGTAAAATACAGGAAAGTTGTAAAAGTTGTTACTATCATTTTACGAGTTCTTTCATATTAGACAAACTTAATTTTTGTTGCCAATGTCATTTAAGAGCTCAAAAGACAAAGGAAATTCCGCCTTCAAATTACCACTGTTTGTAAATCAGCCTTTATTAGTAGTTTATTATATGGCTTTTAGTTCATTTTTTTGTTTGTTTTTAGCCTTGTTCATTACTTTACTTTAATACCTCTTAATCGCTTCGTGTTTGCACCTTTTGGTATTCGTTCCGAATGAAACAGTCATTGTGCTTTTGCGTAAACAGTATTAAAGCAGTAAAAATAGTAAAATAGCATCACTGATGCTTCAGCATGCTTCATTGTTCGGGATTTTTTAATGAAGACACCTAGTTCTCTTCTTTTTATGTTTTTACGTTTTCCCGCCAAAATAGTCAGAATATCCGTAATCGCCCACGTACATTACGGCCAGTGTTCAGCAAAGTACTGATATTTTGTACTTAAGTAAAAGGTAACTCCTCAGTTTATACTTAAGTAAAAGTATGGCCTAAAAATTTTACAAAGTATGGCAAAAAATATTCCAGAAAAGTACTTCTGAAACAAACCATATAATATAGATTCTCGAACCAATAACCAACATGACAAATGACAATTGATAATCTGGTACTGTACTTTAATCTGGGCGCTGTTTGGCGGCGCCAACCCAACAGTTGCCAATCACGTGCACATGCAAGATTTCTCCATTCTAGATCTCCAGCGGATGGATAGAGTGGACCGTATTTTGCGACTCCGCGTTCCGAATTTATTTTTTTACTTTGCCGATAAAACAAAAAGTAATTATTTAATAAAAATTTTACTTCGTTACAAGTAAAAATTTTTGTTTAAAAATATACTTCGTTACAAGTAAATACTGATTTTTTTACTTAAAGTGCTACTACGATCAAATTTTTACCTATCGATATTTTTACGTATTTATAAAGCAGAGCTTCTAAATATTACTTGGTCGAAACCGTTTTGCGATTCGACGATGGCAAGTATTATTTTTCTGACTCCGAATCTGGAGTTGTTATGTCCGCCATTAATCGTTCATGTTCCTGACCAGCGTAACGAAGTGACGTCAGATTCTCAACGCGAAGACTCCACATGGATAATTCTTCAAGTAAATCAAGGTAGTTTTTTCAAATTATTCGTCTGAAAGGCTGAACATTTCATCTACTTCTCTAAGAAAACAAGAAAACAAGTAACTTCGACTGAAATTCAGGCGTAGCATTGAGAATCTGACGTCACAAACAATATTACCTTTTGAAATTGCGGGCTCACTTGGAACACGTTTTTAGTAATGGTGGCCTGAATAATAGTGATTTTAGAGCTCAAAATACTTACTTTAAAATACCAATTTTTAGTTGTTTTTTTACATCGATGATCACTTTCGACCCTGAAATACTATTCTATGCCAAAGAAAATCTAAAAGACGGGGGTGAATTTCCATCGTAGTGGCACTTTAAGTAAAGTAACGAAGTAAATTTACTTCGTTACTGGTGAACACTGATTACGGCAAAATCCGGACTTCAAATTAAGCAATCATATTGTGTAATTCCACCGGAAGTAGCTCTAGCCGTATAATAATTTTGAGTTATGGGATTTATTTGTTTTTTTACTTTACGTAGGATTCATACACTGAAGACAACTGCTGGGAAACAGGTTTTCATATTTGTTTAACGAATGAAAATTCTCTTCCCCCTGTGGAACTTTGCTTCTTATGTGGCAGTGCCGGTAAAGAAAAGGTAATGTTTGAAAGACGTCAAGGTACGCAAACGAAGGCTCTGGGATAATCCATCGCCGGACGGTCGGAAAACAGGGCGCCGATTGAAAAGAGTATACGCCAGAAATAGCGGAGCGCATAGTTTCTGGGACGTGAGAACTAATATCGAGATCTTCAGCAAGAATCTTCCCCCCAATCTCTTACCCAGAGCCTGCGTTCCTTTTGACCTGTGTCAAGAAACAGAGGGGAACTCCAATGAAACTCGTCATTTGATTGGTTGATGCTGAGCTCTCCCACCAGTTTCTTTAGGAGCTATTGCTCGCGAAGTTTTAAATTTCAGAACTATGGCTGGTAAAGATTTATTCGATACACCTGTAATACATAATTATACAAGACAGACCCAAAATACAAATGAACACACGAAATAATTCAAAACAGCAAAAATCCCGACAATTTACAAGTTAAAACTATTATTATTCTCGCTTTGTCGCCAAACAAACATCCATCGTCTGACTCGCCTCGTAATTCTTCGCAGTTTCGCCTCAGAACTTTAAAATTATATTAGAGACTACAAGGTCGATGTAGTTTAGCCAAAGTTCTTGGCAGAAAGTACAATTCCTTACATTGTAATGTGTTCTGTGTAACCTGAGCCTACCTGAGCGGATCACTGCCGAGTGACGACGGCAAAGCTGCGCGGTTGACGATTTAGAGAAAAGCTAAGAAAGACCATTTGTATCGCAACGCTTTGCCAAGATCTTTGTAAATTGTAAAACATACTGGACCATTCTTTATCGGTAAACAAATATTTTTCCTGGTCTTCGAACAAGTTAATGATCGTCGATGACAGTATCAAATTATAGGGAACTGGGAACCAGAGGACTGGGAACAAAAACCCAATTTTGGGGACTTTTTCATCGGAGTTCCCAAAACCTCTGTTTTTTGCGCAGGTCAAAGGGAACACAGGCTTTGGGTACGAGATTGTCTTCCCCCATGTACACAATCTCGTTCTTAGAGCCTTACGCGGTCTTGAACGTCAGTTTCAGTCTCACACGCAACCTTTCTATTTTTTTCAACTATGTTCACTTTGAAACATACTCAAAACATAATATCAAGAGACAGCAATGAACCAATAATTTCAAATTTATATTACCAAAGTCAAGCCGAGTCAAAATGGTACATTTTTATAGAAACAAATTACAGAATTAACACAAAATGACGAAAAAAGCCCTCAAAACATTGGTTAACGAACAAAAAACAGGTTAACGAACGATTTCTTTTGACCGTTTTCGCCCATTTTCGAAAAAACTGATGTCACAGTAAAAAGTGATCAATCGAAATAGAGAAAATATATAATGAGATGACGAAGATGGAAAGTATTTTGTTATTTTTATCATCGATAAACAAACTGATGGGCAGGAGAGACCGGTCAAGGGTGTCATGGCGGAAAGTCGAATAAAATAAACAGAAAACGATAAAAGCAAACCAGCTAATGGTGAACAAAAATAATGGCTTGTCAGAAATTTAATAAAGGAAAACCTGCCATAGACGCTCTTTCATCTAAAGTCGCATTAAAGTGAAACGCAGTTGTAAACGGCAATCTTTATAATTTCTATATTTCTTTCAAGTAAGAGTTTATTTCGAACTGAATTTTTCACAGCAT
Source organism: Chrysogorgia sp. JL179-B06 (assembly GCA_035772405.1). Classification (NCBI taxonomy): domain Eukaryota; kingdom Metazoa; phylum Cnidaria; class Anthozoa; order Scleralcyonacea; family Chrysogorgiidae; genus Chrysogorgia; species Chrysogorgia sp. JL179-B06. The sequence continues at coordinate 2,841,680 of JAYKKM010000149.1, forward strand.
AAACACTTAAAAAAAGGCTATTATTATCTGTAGAAATATATCTGTATTCTGTATATATAAAACCATTATCTGTCGATTTGACGTCATAATTATACGCTGCCCTCGGAGCTGTTAGGGGGAAAATTGATGTATTACTTTTGATGAAATTAAATTTTTAAATTTAATGAAGGACGGTAATTTAATGAATTTAAGTTTCTAATATAATTTCAGCTTTGAAAATTATGATTTATTTACTATGGCTTTTAAAATACAGTAAAAACCCGCGTATAAGAACCTAGATTTTAACAACCTGTTAGGCTAAGATTTTCCATTTAGACCCCCTTGACATAGGAACCTGTTTTAGGCTAAAATTTGAAAGCAGGTTCTTATTTTATCAAATAGAGTCAAAACTAAAAATTTATAAATCAAAGAAAATAAATTCTACACAAAGTAATGAAAATGAGCCAGAACCAGACAAATAGTGTATATAGGTCTACAGTTGTAAACGTTATTTTGTTCCATTGAATTTACACACAGTAAGCTGTAAATTACATACAGGGTTTGTATTTGCTTAGATTGCAGTCATTTGGAGAAAATTTATGCATAATTCATATAAATAATAGACCACACTTACCAAAACCAAGTCGCTTTTTTCTTAAGAAAATAAGAACCTGTTTAAGAACCTAAATAGCTTAATTTTGCAGTAAACAAAATTTATATAAGAACCTTTTTGGGTTAACTTGGAAAAATCTAGGTTCTTATACGCGGGTTTTTACTGTATTAGATTTTTGAGGGAATTGTAGACAAAAAATATTGTTTGGTTTAATATGTTACAAATATGAAATATTTTTTATTCGCCATAGCAGATGCTTTATTGTCGAGTTTGTGCAGAGTCTTTTCACCAGTTCTGTCTTGAGGAAGACCCTGTAGATATCAAATGGTGGACATGCAACAGATGTAGAACCTGCTGTGTTTGCGGACATCAAAATAAGGTAAAAACCTCTTTCTAAAATTATTTTGACTTCTACTCATGTCCTCTTATTCTTTCCTCGTTATTCAATCTTCTAGTCGACTGTGTGGTTTAGTTAGATCCCGTTGATTTGTCTGAAACAGGCTGGTTCAGGTGTGGCACCAGGAATTCTCTGATGTAGGGCTAAAGTATAGGATCCGGCCATGCCCCCATCGAAAATTTCTTAATTTGACGGTCTAGAATTCCATTTCGTTTTTAGCGGGAAATAATCTCAACAACTGACAAGTCACAGCATTTATTTTAGGTTTATGACGTGAAGAAGAAAAGTATATTAACACTGAATTCATAAAGATGGCGGCCAATTAAATTTTTTTATGTGAATATAAATTAACCTTTCGAGCTTCGACATTGTGTGAAATTCTTCTGAATTATAAACACAAGGTCGAGGCTCGTATTTTATACTCACATAAAAGAATATCAATTGGCCACCAGCTTTGTGAATTCGGTGTATTATGTGGAAAGTGTCATGGTAAAAAAACTCAACCTCGTACCCAAGCTTTTCACCCGCTCGGCGGACTCGCCACCGAGCGGGTGAAAAGCCTGGGTACGAGGTTGGGGGTTCTGTAGCCCTCTGGTGCCACCCCTGGCTTGGTTACTAAATTATCGTTCGTTCGTTTTCTCTGCAGCTACTCATGTGTGATAAATGTCAACGATGCTATCACGTCGAATGTTTAGGACTCAACTATCCTACCGAGCCACAGGGTGACGAAGAAGAAGTCTGGGTAAGAGACAGATAAGAGAGCTAAATAGTCATGTTTGTTATAAGTTGCACGGAAGAATTGGAATTTATGCCGTCTTGTCGCATTCAAACTAATCATGAACTAATCAATATAAAGTATTGTAAAAGAGTGTCTTTGATGCAAATTATACACGAGCGAACATCTAAAGAGCATTGTTTCACAAGTCAATCAACATTACTTTCTGTGACAATCGAGAACAGCCGTTCCCTTCTTGAATGAAAATGCTTAAATGCTTTTAAAGTGCCTATGTCAAGGTCTTGCTCGTTATAATTCGCGATCAAGTCTGCATCGGCGACAGGCTCGCCTTCGTATGGTGCCCACTATTCTGTGTTCTGTGTTGCGGAGGGTTTTGTTGGCACAACTGCGTCGTCTTCGACTTCCATCTGTACCCGGTATAATCCTGGCTGTCATTGAACTCGAATCATCCTGGCTGTATCCAGTAAGGTTAAATCAAAATACACATAGAATTTCGCGGAAAGAGAGATTCTGAGCACCATTTCAGCACACGAGTCTTTAGCTCTGTTGTTGTTCTTGTTTGAGAGTTCTCAATATGATGTCACTTGCGGCGCCAATCGCCATTCTCTCAACAATAGTTACCAGTACTTTCCATCTCACGGAAAAGGGCAAAATAGCCAATTCCGAGAGCGAAAAAATCCATGAAGATGAGATTTTCGTATGACAAGATATATTACAAATTTTATTAGAATAACCCAAATATTCGAAATATGTAAATTCCCACCCAAATCATCCATAATGTTCTCATTCCCAAAATAATTCCGAACATTACCAATAGACCTTTCCGCACGGCAGCTACCACTCATGCGTGTCTCCTTTTGATTGGCTGTTTGTTGTCCGAACTTATTTAACAGCCAATCAAATGGCAACACGCGTGTCCGAACTCATTAAACAGCCAATCAAAAGGCGACACGGATGAGTGCTAGTTGCCGTGCTGAAAAGTCTATTACATTACGTCGCAATTATGGTATTACATTTACAAACTAATACCATAACAGGAAATGTCACTCAAGCGTAGGGTCATTTGATAACTACTTTCAATTCTGCTTTCAAGGACATATAATCACTAATTTCCCTCGTGTACTTATAATTTCTACTCATATACTTAAATATTTCTTAGTTTTGTGCCCGCTGTGTTAAGTGTTCAAAATGTGGACGAACAACAGCAGGTGACGCAGCTGAGGACGAATGGACTCATGGCTTTACCATGTGCGCAGAGTGTGGAAAGAATTGGGACTTGAACAACTATTGCCCTATGTGTAACAAATGTTATTCCGACGAGGATTTTGATTCCAAAATGATGCAGTGCGTTGAGTGCGATCACTGGATTCACGCTTCTTGTCAGGTATTTTCAGTTTTGTTTTTGTGGTAGAAAAGGCGAGCGAGGGGATTATTGCGTATTCGTATTTCTAGTTATTATTAAACTTTGACTGCGGCCTCATTTGTTATAAAATATCGCCGTCACAAGACTTTTTTTTGGAAAACTCGATATGAAATTCTTCTTTTTAAAAGTTTAAAAAGTTTTAAAAGTTTACCCCTTTAAAAACAAATAATATTTGTAAAATATTTATAATAAAGTAAAATGTTAATAATTTGACGATATCTGCTGTTGTATTCGAGAAATAACGTTTTCATTCTCGTATTTTATGCTTCTGGACGTCGGCCATTTTGCTCGACGAGTTTATACATTGAGTTTGCTCGACGGCTCAAACTCTATGTACAGCGGGGGTTCTTTTCAATTTGACGTCATTGAGCGAAAGGAACAAAAGACAATCACTCATTGACGTCAAAACTGAAAATAAATCCGCCGCTGTCGATCAACGTTGAGCCGTCGAGCAAACTCTAAAATGGCGACGTTCAAAGCATAAAATGCGAGGATAAAAACGTTATTTCTGCAATGCAAGAGCAATATCGTATAATTATTAACATTTCTAAACATTATACTTAACGACATTTTTATATTTAAAAGTAATTAATTTTTTACTACGAAAATCAGAATAAGACTCTTGTATATAGATCTTGAACATCTATTTTTGTTCTGTAACATCTTGATGTGTGAGGGACTAATTCAATCAATTTAAATAACGAAGGCCCCACTTAATCTATGTGGTCGCATCAGTTCTCAAGGACAATACAAAACCGTTAAATGGGAAGTAAACAAGTAAATGTCTGGGTAAATGTCTGGGTCCAAGGCAGAGGTTGTCAGGCGTAGTTTTCTCATACATACTGTATAGTATAATAAACAAGTAATCGTGATTATGCTTGTTCAATTAAGGTTTACACTACTCGTGATATTTGAAAGTTGTGCCAAATTGCACTCCTTATCATCACCTATACGAGTCGTAAAAATATGAGTTATTGTTAGACAAGTTTTCTAAAGTATTATACGAGAGCGAAATAGTTGATCCTTTATAGTTCAACTTTGCGCAAGCGGAAATCAAAGCAGTAATCTTGTTTTTGATTCATGTTTCTAGACCTTATTCGAGACCATAAAACATGGCTTTGATTGTCAAATACAGTGTCAATCAACCGTGGGTTATTTTAAGTGCTAAATTGCTATTTAAAGTCCCTCACGTTTGGGGATTTTGCATATCCGTAATATTTGGTCTTCCTGAACAAAATCATAATATATCTTGTCAGCCGAAAATTTTATCTTCATGGAGTTTTTCGCTGCTAAAATTACCGGATGTGATGTCACAAGAGGCATTCCAAACCAGTTTTCTTTTGTTACTTGCCACAAAAATACCTCTTCTGACATCACATCCGATAACTTTAACAGCAAAAACGTCCATGAAGATGAAATTTTTGGTTGACAAGATATATTATAATTTTTCTCAGGATGACCCAAATATTACGAATATTTAAAATCCCCAAATGTGAGATAGGCACTTTAATATTTCGCTGATTAAGCTTGTACAACTAGTGATGTCATCAAGCTAACATCAAGATCAATCAAGCTTACATCAAGACAACGGCTTATGGTATTTTGCGAAACGAAACAGGTTTGCGAAACGAAACAACAATTTGCCTAACGAGGTGGATAATAATAACCGACCCCAAAACAACAAAGATCGTAACCCTAACCCCCGCCTAACGAGTTTTCTAACCCTAACCCCCCACTTAACTAGCTTTAAGACACGTTTTGCAAATTGTTGTTTCGTTTCGCAAATCTGTTTCGTTTCGCAAAATACCATAAGCCCAAGACGATAAAGGAAAAAATTGAATGGGATTCTTCATTATTCAAAACATACTTTTGAAGGAAAAACAATATGGAGTGTCGATTATTTCATTTTATCAACACTTTTAGTCTTTAAAAGTTCCTAATGTTGTTTTGTTGTGTAACTCTGCGTTACATTTAAGGGTTTAACGGACGATGAGTACCAATGCCTGGCTGTGATGCCTGACGACGTTCAATATATCTGCAAGTCGTGCAGCGATGAAGAAATCCCAGATTGGCTGGAGACTGTTCGGCAAGAAATACATGCTGGATATATTTACGTAATTATATGCCATTTTCTTTCAGTTTTACTTTTTTTACTTTAACTTAGTTCCATCCGTTTCAAACGTGAATTTTTTTCTTTGCCCTCTCTTTTCTCCACCTTATTTCTCTTTACTCCACTTTACCATGTCCTGCATCTCAACTGATTTCATGACTTGCTTTTTATGACTTCCCTTTCTTTTTCAGGTCCTTGATACACTAGTGTCCTCTACTCACTATAAAGTAGCACAGGAATATTTTGAGAAGGTATGTCGTAGCTTGTCTTTGTAATAAGTGATAATTTAATGAGCGTTGCATTGTATGAACGAAAACCGATGATGATTTTGTTGATTACTGATGATGATTACTGATGTTGCGCTGCAAGCAACGAAACGTTAGCAATTAAATCTATTTTATTATGTCTTGTCTCAAAGTCATTTGCTGGGCTCTAATATTTATCTTTAAATTACGTTTTCCGCCTGGTATATCTATTGCCACAATACTGAGTAAGAAATACGAGTTTGCAAAAACCAAGTGTTACAGGTGTTTTCAAATTGTTTGCACATTGTTGCACTGACGTAAGCATAATTTTCCACTTATTGGTTTGTATATATGTTGATGGTAGTTTCTTACATACTTTTTATGTATATTTATAGACAGTATTTGGAAATGGTCATCCTAAAAATCTTGATGCTGTGCAAAAGAAAGTGAAGAGGAAGCTATACAATTGTGTTGTAAGTTTACCACTACAGTGAAATATCTAATGTCCAGCACTTCTGGGACCATCAAAAATAGACTGCATATCGAGAGTTCAGATAACTAAAAATATGAATATATATATGTTATTTACCGGCTGGGAGGTCCGTATAGAAAGATATTTGCCCGAGGTCTCAAAAATGGCCCGAGGCCGCAGGCCGAGGGACATTTTTGAGACCGAGGGCAAATATCTTTCTATACGGACCGACCAAAACGGTAAATAACATATTAATTTTTTTGTTATAAATAATTGTAAGACAAGAAAATCTGCCGCCGTGTAAAAACCACAGAAAGCTAAAACGCTAGTGGTCACTTCCGCTGCCCATATTTGGAAAGAGGCGAACCATATATAGAAAATCACCTGACAAAGGACAAACTCATTCAAGTCAACTTTTTAATAAACAAGATTGGAAATTCGACAGGTACAGTTGAACAGAGCAACCAGGACTTAACCAGGACTAATATTCATCATTGATCATGCAAAAGCAAAATTGAAAACATTGTTTGTCTCGTATGATACATGTAATCGGAATCTTGCCTTGTCTTTATCGGCTTCTCACTCGATGTGTCGCCAGATTTAAAGTTGAACTTGAAGCGAAGTTGAAATTGAAAGTATATATCCTTCAAACTTGGCAATTTTTGCTCCGGAAAACAAGTATGTAATTGCTGTGGTTGTTGACGTTATTGCGATACTGTTAAGCAATTCGGGACGTTTGAAATCTTGCGGTGGTGGACAACTGAAGCTGCTTTGTATTAAAGCATCAAGCCTTTCCGACACTGCCGTCTCTCTGTTTAATATGGTCATGAAAAACCGACACAAGAGAACATTTCTCATGTTCGTTTACTGTAGTACAGAAGCGGTTCCACACATTCATCTCGTAGGTACACTTAACTGTATTTTCAGGCCGTTGTTCGTAAATAAAATTTTGAATTTCGTCCAAGTTATCTTGCACAATGTTACCACTTCGCTGGACTTTTTCTTTTTCGTATATAAAATCTTCAACTTCGGGAAAATAAAATTCGCTTTCGTTGTGATAGCTTTCATTGTCACTATATCCTTCTTATTTTGTTTTTACTGGCAGTCTATTGTCTCAAAAGGTAGTAAAAAGCGACGAGCATACGAAATATTAAAAAAACTATTTTGTTTTTGTTTTTAAATCCACAGCGGTCCGGTATCGGGGTCCGTATCGTAGGATACCGGACCGCTCGCTGGCCAATCAGAGCGCGCGAATCAGATGGATACCGGACCGCAAAAAAATAATAATATCTACTTATTAACAGAGTGCGAGGTCTGGTACCGGATCGTATTTGTCTTAGACTGAGCGACGTCTTTGAGAATATACAGAACATATCTAATAGGCTCTCGGCAACGGCCTCCGTTGCGCAGTGGTCAGAGCATTGCAGGGTCGCGGGTTCAATTCCAACCGCGGAAGGCCTTGATGTTGCATTTTTAGCAATTGCTCCCGGTTTGGTCTTAAAATGTACAGTATGTACCTACACTCGGACATTTCCTTCACCATAAATCCTTACCGTAGCTCAGTGGTCAGAGCACTTCACTAGCATCGCAGGGTCGCGTGTTCAATTCCAACCGGAAGGACTTGAAGTTGCATTTTTCACAACTGGTCCCGGTTTGGTCTTAAAATGTATATATTGCAACACTCGAAATTTTCCTTCATCACAAACCCTTAGAACATGTAGTTTAATCGAGTGAAATGCCAAATATTACTTGTAATATACCCATACCTTATTAGACAGTTTAGTTTACAGTCCGGCTCGATATTTTACGAGTCATGCCGTATTTTTGTGAGCCCGTAGGGTGAGACAAAATACAAATTACGAGTAAAATATATACAACCATACTGTACACTAAAATGTTTAAGGTGGCTCGATAGTCTAAATCATGAGAAATTGCATTTTCCACATAAAAATGTTTGTAATGCAGATCTGTGGTTCATCGTGGTTCATTGTATAGCTCTAGTGGTGGTCTTGTTTACTGAAACGTTTTATACCCTCAAAGTTTACCTGAGTGGAGAAATCGTGTTTCCAATAAATCGAGAAAAATAATTTGCATAAAATACGCCGCTTATCATAAACACAATTTCTCTAGATATACAATTGCTACAAGTGTGAAACGTTTCAATAATCAAGACCACCGCTAGAGCTATGCAATGAACAAAAAATAAAGCTCAGATCTGTATTACAAAGTAGCCCGAGTAATAATACTCTATTCATGCGCAGTTATACCTCCATCTCTGAAAATATTTTTTAAGAGCGCTGATACGTTAAGCCAGAGACCTTGGGTTCGATTCCCTGTTGGGACAGTCAGATAAATTTTCAAAAAAACACTTTATGAATATATTTAATCCTCTCTCTGTTAAATAATAAAACAATTATTGAACTGGGTTATCGCAAAATATCGTGAGTTATCTATCAATTGTTTGCCTCTGCCTTTGACAAGTCACGATATTTTACTAAACCTCGCGCAATAATATATTTAAGCTCGCCCAATAAATATTTCTCATTTAGGATGGCTATACGAAGGACCTTTTACCTATATTTCATCATGCTAAAGAGATATTGATCGAAGAAGATGCATGTAAAAGTTTGTCCAACTTGTTGAACTTATTTGAAAAGGTAAAGATTATGACATACATTAAAATACTTTTAACATGACAGTTTGTGTTGCAATGTGGTGCTCAAGCGATATGTGTGAAGTAGAAAGGAGGGTCGTCCACAGGGGACTAGTTTGAAAGATAAGATTAGATTAACAGCAGGTTAAGATCATCCCTAATCCAGGATTCATGAGGGACGATTAGTTGTGATCGAGGGATATTTGACGTTAATTGTCCCTCATCCAGGATTCATGAGGGACGATTAGTTGTGATCGAGGGATATTTGACGTTAATCGTCCCTCATCCAGTATTTATGAAGTACGATTAGTTGTGATCGAGGGATATTCGACGTTAATTGTCCCTCATCCAGTATTCATGAAGTACGATTAGTTGTGATCGAGGGATATTCGACGTTAATTGTCCCTCATCCAGTATTCATGAAGTACGATTAGTTGTGATCGAGGGATATTCGACGTTAATTGTCCCTCATCCAGTATTCATGAGGTACGATTAGTTGTGATCGAGGGATATTCGACGTTAATTGTCCCTCATCCAGGATTCATGAGGGACGATTAGTTGTGATCGAGGGATATTCGACGTTATTAGTTGTGATCGAGGGATATTCGACGTTAATTGTCCCTCATCCAGTATTCATGAAGTACGATTAGTTGTGATCGAGGGATATTCGACGTTAATTGTCCCTCATCCAGGATTCATGAGGGACGATTAGTTGTGATCGAGGGATATTCGACGTTATTAGTTGTGATCGAGGGATATTTGACGTTAATTGTCCCTCATCCAGTATTCATGAGGTACGATTAGTTGTGATCGAGGGATATTCGACGTTAATCGTCGCTCATCCAGTATTCATGAGGTACGATTAGTTGTGATCGAGGGATATTCGACGTTAATCGTCCCCATCCAGTATTCATGAAGTACGATTAGTTGTGATCGAGGAATATTCGACGTTAATCGTCGCTCATCCAGTATTCATGAAGTACGATTAGTTGTGATCGAGGGATATTTGACGTTAATTGTCCCTCATCCAGGATTCATGAGGGACGATTAGTTGTGATCGAGGGATATTTGACGTTAATCGTCCCTCATCCAGTATTTATGAAGTACGATTAGTTGTGATCGAGGGATATTCGACGTTAATTGTCCCTCATCCAGTATTCATGAAGTACGATTAGTTGTGATCGAGGGATATTCGACGTTAATTGTCCCTCATCCAGTATTCATGAAGTACGATTAGTTGTGATCGAGGGATATTCGACGTTAATTGTCCCTCATCCAGTATTCATGAGGTACGATTAGTTGTGATCGAGGGATATTCGACGTTAATTGTCCCTCATCCAGGATTCATGAGGGACGATTAGTTGTGATCGAGGGATATTCGACGTTATTAGTTGTGATCGAGGGATATTCGACGTTAATTGTCCCTCATCCAGTATTCATGAGGTACGATTAGTTGTGATCGAGGGATATTCGACGTTAATCGTCGCTCATCCAGTATTCATGAGGTACGATTAGTTGTGATCGAGGGATATTCGACGTTAATCGTCCCCATCCAGTATTCATGAAGTACGATTAGTTGTGATCGAGGAATATTCGACGTTAATCGTCGCTCATCCAGTATTCATGAAGTACGATTAGTTGTGATCGAGGAATATTCGACGTTAATTGTCCCTCATCCAGTATTCATGAGGTACGATTAGTTGTGAGAAATGCTCGCCCTCTTCGCGGGGGGGGGGTCATAATATCGAATCATTCCACCGGTCGAAGTATTCTTCACGAAAAACCTTACCTTTTTTACGGTGGGTTTGCATATATTCTGCGTATGTTATGTATTTAGGTAATTCCAAATCTGTTTTCAGAATTGAAATTGGTTAAATATTGACTGAGATAATGTTAACAATCTACGACGAAACGGCCTTTTGCAATTTGTGATCCGTAGAAATACACGACGTGCGAGGTCTGGGGACCATGGATGGGGGAAATCCCGCAGGGATTAGGATGAAACTTTAGGGATAGAACAGACTGTCGAGGGATTATTGTGGATACATATTTCTAGTAAATATTATAATAATGCGGTACCCATATGTTCGCATCGCGAACCTATTTTTCCATATTGGTAACCCATCCAGTTAATAGTGTTCTTAAGTACAACTTAAATCTTTTTCATTACAAGTGTCTCTTGTTCGCGTGCTTTTTTTGCAACCATTTCCTGGTTTATTCTTATATTATTCTCTTGCTTTTCATTCGTTATATTGTATATGTGAAGAGCCTTACGTATCTAATTTTCAAATGTGAGAGTATAGATTTTGAAAATGTGCTACATGTAATAAACACTATTTCTACGTAGGAAATGAAGTCGATATTTCCATGGCAAGATCTCAGTTGGCCTGTTAAGGAAAGTGTACCAGAAAAGGAAATTGAAATAAATGAAGTGGCCAAAACAACAACAACAACAACGTAAGTGTTTTACAGCCGTGTTTTGGACTTTACTATCGACTTCTAAAATGCCGTTTCTGGGTGTAACTATTAGAACATTGTGCGAAGCGTTCTGTGTTAAAGAGATAGGGGGTTCACTATGGGATATCAGAAATTGTGAGATTTGCGTTTATTCGGTGATGATAGAAAATGATGTACTGCATGTGCATGGCTTTTTGTATCTACTGCGCATGCGCTAGTAGATACCTTGCTGTCGTGCGAGACTGCGAGTGGTGTAATGTAAGTTAACAAAAGAATGCCTTCGGAGCCAATCAAAACACAGAAAAATGGAACGAAGATGAAACGAGCGAAAGCCGATCGTTTATCTCGCAAAATGATAATCACAATAAATTCAAAATGGCGGTCTATTCACTTTTTCAAATTTAAACGACTTGTGCTGGAATTCCATTTAATATTAAGTATTTTGACACGAATACCAAGAACACCCAGAGCGAAAATTGGTCAGTTATGCAGAAAGTGACGTTCGCCAATCACATGACAAAGAAAGAAAGTTTTTCAGTACTTTTCCAATTATTTCCTTTTTTCGGCATTGTGTTTCCTTTTTCTGCATTGTATTTCCTTGAAATTGCACTGCTCTCAGCCAAACAGAATGTGCAGTGTATTTTACCCGTTAAACAATTTTGCAAACTTTTGCAGCAGTTTTTACGTTATAGAGCTTTGCTAAGTGTCTGAGTATAACAGTACATCTTATATATTACTTAGAAATTAGAATGCTGTAACAAAGTCCTTCAAATAAACTTTGAATTTCTTAATTTGTTTTTTGGTATAAATTGAGAGCATAATTGTTATACACATACTGTACCAGTACTTTATATCTTCCACAGTTCCACAGCATTAAATTTAACCAGTGATGTTTATAATATATGTAATTTTGAATGTACTATATCCTACAGTTATGAGTTATCATTCATTCTTTCATCAGGCAGTAGATACATGTACGCCTAAGCGTACCTATTTTTAATTTGGTTTTCCAATGACGTTGCCATATATTCTTGTTATACAGTGAAAAGAAATTTGGAGACCTAAGCACAGTGGTAGCGGACCATAGCTATACAACGATGAAAAACAAACTAGGTCGTAATGTTGAGGGAAAGATGTGTAAAGAATTAGCGAAGAATAACAACGATGAACTGTTGACGGAAGATACAACTGAACCTTTTCTGGTAAGTTTAACGTGTGGTTTATGTGTTTGGCTTGTTTTTGTTTAGGAAATAGAAAACGTGTATTCAGTTTCTGTAAGTGATTTTGGAGTGTTAAGTTGTAGTTAAGTTGTAGTTGTTATTTTTGTTAGGTTGCTTTTAGGCTATTGGTGTTATTGAACGATTAAACACTTGAACATTCGTGTAGTTATTACTGTAGATTGCTTGATATTTTGTATATAGACCTCTTTCATAATGGTGCAGGTAGTCTAAATATTCTTTTATATGCATGAAAATGCTGTCCTCGCTACAGCAAACATTCTTTGGAATTACAGAGATACGAATTAACGAGGTCAGAAAGGCTAATTTAAATGAATATAAAATAATATTTAATTTGGGTGCCATTATGAAAGAGGTCTATATATGATCAGAATATACTGTATATTTAAACGAAAAAGTAGAAAATCAGCTTTTAGCTTACCATTCTATACTGTATGAGAATCGACTCGTCAAAGCAACAGATCCCCTTTCCTAACCCTATAAATAAGCCCTCTATATTAAAATAAATTAAAAATAAAACACATTTTTATTTAGCCTCCTCCACAGGCAACTCTGTGGCTTCTTTTTTCCGAGTCAAATCGCTAATCCAAGGCTGTGCGAGCAATGTTTTGGCTGGGATTGCAGGGAAGTATAGGGATTGTGAAGGGATTGAAAAAAATGGCCAAAACAGCTTTGGAAGCTATTTGACTCGGGAAAAAGAAGCCACAGAGTTGCCTGCGGAGCCTAATTTTTATTTATATCGTATCCTTAGAAAAAGGACAAAAGGAAGTGTGTCTATTGTGGTGAAATTGGAGATGATGACGGAGACTGTGCTGGAAGATTGCTTTACTTCAATATCGACGAGTGGGCTCACGTAAACTGTGTTTTGTGGTCAGCGGAGGTTTACGAGGATGATGAAGGAAGGTTGCAAAATGCTCTCGTTGCCTTAACAAGAGGACGTCAAATGGTACGTCATGTTATTACAATATACTAAGGGCTATTTATTTTAGAGAAAAATAGAAAAGTTGCGTGGGAGATTGAAACTGACGTACAAAATCACCGCAATGCCCGCCCAACATGTCCTCCCACCCTAGAATTACCAATAATCAGTAAGTGTGCAATGCCCTTGAATTACCAGTAATTGGTAATTGTAGGGTTAGAACACAACACCAATCCTAACCCTAACCCCCCGCCTGATGGGTTTTCTAACCCTAACCCCCGCCTAGCGAGTTTTCTAACCCAAACCCCCGCCTAAAAAGTTTTGATGACAGATTTTTATGACATTCCATGGTTATAGAGCACGTTAAACCTATGCAATTCACTTTAGAGATTGAAATACATGTAGCAGTTATATCTTATATCTATTAATGTATCAATCCGTTGATGTTTTCCAAACGCACTGAAATAGATCCTCAAGATCGTCTAGATCAATTTTCTAAACTGATTCTCGTTAATCGCAAATGATTGTCAGGTTGTTTTTTGTTTTTTTGTCTAGCATTGTGAATATTGTGGCGAACTGGGTGCAACTGTGGGATGTTGTGAGCCTCGTTGTCCTGAAAACTATCATTTTATGTGCGGAAGGTATGTTGAACTGTAATTCCTAGAAATGCTTTCCTAGAGCAAGACATGTACCCCATCTTTGTATGAATGTAGTTATAATGCATTAAACATGAAGCGAGCACATACGTATAGAGACTGAGTAGCTCAGGCCAAACAAAAAATGTTGGTTTCAGGTTTCATAGGCATTTTTATATGGGTAGATCGGAAAAACATTTTATTTTTAAAACAATATTTTAATTTTTAATATGCTGGAAGGGCACATTCGTGCATACAGAATATGTATTGTTTAATAAACGAGCAGCAGTGTTTTATCAGATATAAAACACGAGGGCGTAGCCCGAGTGTTTTAGATCTGATAAAACACGTGCTGCGAGTTTATTAAACGGCTTCAAACACGACCCATTTGATAAGTTCATTGGCGTAGTAATTTTGAAAATCGATGTTGTCTAAGCCGAGAAAATCAAAGATAAAGTTTATGTAAATCAGGACGAATTATCACATTTAAAACCACGATACGGTAGTGATTTTCTTTTGTCTTTTCCTCATGAATTATTAATGAGTGTTTGAAATATGGATTAAAGAACGTCTCTGTGTAATCTCTGATGGGCTGTTTCCACGGATTTTCAAACATACGCAAATTCTCAAGAGTGAGTTTTACAGCTTTTACCCCCGTAACAGAATTTAACTGGCCAAAAGTCAAGATCGAGTTGACGTCAATGTTTGTCCAAGGGCCGTTGTTCGTCGTGGCATCTGATGATGTTGCCGCAGAAACAGGCGTGCACGGACATTCTCGCTCGTTATTCTCCAACAAAATATCTTTAATTTGTTTTTCATCAGTAATAAATGCCCTAGATTCGGGAATATAATTGCATTTTGAAACCATGAAAACAATCAGCGGCGCTGGCGTTGCCTGCATCGCCATGTTTTCTCACATTCTTATATCTTCCACGCGTGAATAAACACACGAATAAACACACGCACGTACACAGCATTCTCGATCAGTCCCAAGGAAAAGTTTTTTTTGTTTTATTTTGGTAATAAAATGTTTATGCTCGGCGACATTTTGAACAGGTCGGTCGGAAACCGGAAACTAACATTTATTTGTTTGCCCTCAGTCATTTAAAATTTAAATTACAGCGCAATTTCAAACCAGGTTTTCGGCTGTAGAACTTTTAGTTTTCCTAGTTTTTAAAAAAATATTTTTGAACCAGTTTTCTTTTGTTACTTGCCACAAAATGCCTCTTGTGACATCACATCCGATAACTTTAACAGAAAAAGTCCAGGAAGTGAAATTTTCGGCTGACAAGATATATTATGATTTTGCTCAGGAAGACCCAAATATTACGAATATGAAAAATCTCCAAACGTGAGATGGGCACTTTAAATATTTATTCACTTATCAAGGCTCTTTCAATAATCCTCGCCACATTAGTTTTGGTTATTTATGTAATAGCGTAATTTAGTTCTAACGAACACATTTGTTAGTGCGAGGTTCTAGTTATTTAACTAGAAATACGTATCCGCAATAACCCCTCGCCCGCCTCTACAAATGTTTTATATTAATTATTTCATCACGTATTATTTCATATATATAATATGTTTTACAATCAGAATGGTCCCCAGTACAACTCCATTGCACGCGCCTTGTATTTTGTGATCACAAATGTCAAAAGGCCGTTTCGTCGTATATTTTGAAAGTTATCTTGACCAATACTTAACCGATTTCAATTTTGATAACAGATTTGGAATTACCGAGTCTAATACATAATACTCGTGCCTATTATATCATGCAAACATGTATCCCATTCGTAAAAACCTGCTTATGTACTTAGAAATTAATCGGTCATGTTTGTGCTGTTTGTCTTCCCAACGAATATTGGCCGATTTAAACAGATTATCGAAAAGGCGCACTCGGAACTTACCGGTTGGTCCGTCCAATGGAATGCTAGGAATGTGTAGCAGGCCAGACCTCGCTCACGAGGGATAAATGAAAAGTTGTAATCTCTTGAAGAATCATTCAAAAAATGTTCAATTTATATCGTCTGAAATACAATGCCGTGACTCGTTAGTATTCGAGTTTCAATAAATAATTCTGCAGCAATTCTCTGGATTTTTTATTGTCAGTCCAATTATTGAGTTATAGAGGCACACGGGAAGTTGAAAGAACAGGAGAGAAGTGTGTAAAACACGAGAGAAGCGTGTAAGACACGCGGCCATAGCCGAGTGTTTTGCACTTTTGCTAGCTTTCCGAAAGTTCTTTCAACTTTCCAAGTGCCTCTATAATGCGATAAAGGAGGCACTGGGTCAAAGTATTCTATTTCTTATATAAAATATGTCCCAGAAATGAAATAAAAACAAGGTGACTACTTCAAGATTTTCACTAAAGTTTCTACATTAATGGCGCCAGTCTAGCGTCGTAAACCACTACAAAATCCAATTTTCGCCAAATAATTAATCTAAACATTCGTATGTTGTGTATTACAACTTTTAACATATAATTTCACTTCTTAATGCAATAATTCATGAGTAAAATTCCATAGAAATAATGTTTAATCGGTGGCTGTAAATGTGACAGAGAGACACTAGTGGCTGTATATATTTACATATCAGTACTGTCTCAACTTATTACATATCAGTACTGTCTCAATTTATTTAATGGTTTCTAACGTAACTTCAATGAACTTGGTTTCGACTGTAGAAAAGCGGACGCTGCCTTCTTACCAGACAAGACGGTGTATTGCAATGAGCATTCCTTCAGAGCCAAGAATGAGGTACGTACATTACATAATGCAGCAAAAGCGTTGTGAAAGATCTATTGCGTTTGTTAAATGAAACTTCAACAGCATGCGGTCACCTGGTTTTCGAACACTGAATATTTAGAGAAACCTTTGCTGCTATATATCGCAAATGTTTAAAGTGCCTATCTCATGTTTGGGGATTTTACACAGCCATAATATTTGGGACTTCCTGAGCAAAATCATAATATATATTTGTCAGCCGAAAATTTCATCTTCATGGAGTTTTCGCTGTCAAATTTACCGGATGTGATGTCACAAGAGGCATTCCAAACCGGTTTTCTTTTGTTACTCGCCACAAAAATGCCTCTTGTGACATCACATCCGATAACTTTAACAGCAAAAAAGTCCATGTGAAGATGAAATTTTCGGCTGAGAAGATATATTATGGGAAGACCTAAATATTCTCAGGAAGACCTAAATATTACGAATATGTAAAATCCCCAAACGTGAAGTTAAGTCAAACCATGGAAAACGAAAACAGCTGAAACAAAGACGAACAACATTTCCCTCGAACACTTAGTCGTGGCTTAGGCAGGTTTGTAAGACGATGAAACTTTTTGGAATCTCAATATATCTACCTGAATACGAAAATACGAAGAAGTCAAAGAGAAACTCAGCAAAATCTGCATACTCGTGACATCTTCGTGATATCACGAATTTCAACTGGGTTTTCACGCAGACGTCAGCTAGTTTCCTATCCAGTCTTTATTATCCATGGTCAAACATTACAGTACTTCACAGTTGTGGCTTTTTCTGTATCTCTAGGTCTAAACATCCATCATTTTGGTTGTAGTACCATTTTATATCTCCCCTCCCTCTAATATTCTGTAAACATACAATATGTGCGAACAAAGGGGAACTATATTAAAAAAAATAATTTAAATGAAAGCCCCTCAAGTGTTACGTTTAGAAATTTTATAATTTGTCGATATCTGCTCTTGTACTCGAGAAATAACGTTTTTATTCTCGTATTTTACGCTTCTAGACGCCGCCATTTTGTTTTGATATTCAGTTTGCTGAACGGCTCAAACACGATGTACAGCCGAGTTTTCTTTACGATGTCAAAATTGAAAAGAAAACCCCGCTGTACATCGTATTTGAGCCGTCGAGCAAACTGAATGTCAAAACAAAATGGTGGTGTCCTGAAGTATAAAGAAGTAATTTTAAATATAGTTCAGTTAGTTTATGGAATAACTTGGACGAAAATTTGAAGAGACATTTAAAATTATAAAAAGTAGAGTGCTGCGTAGGCAGTGTTTTGGTTATGCAGCAAAGCGAAAAGGTGGTGAACTGCCGAGATTTTTAGGAACGAATTGCTACGTTTCGAGCGGAGCCATTCATCTGCAGAGTAAGACGAAGGGCTCCGCTCGAAACGTCAGTAATTCGTTCCTAAAACTCTCGGTAGTTCATCTTCTTAATTAAAATTAAAACGTTATTAAAACGTTAAAATTAGAATTAAAACGTTATTTCTCTAGTCTTATACTCAAAAGTCTTTTATTTAAAAGTAAAAACATTTATTTTAAATTACTTTTTAGGTCGTACTTGGTGAGGGAGAATTTTCAGTCGAGCGTCGGGTTTGTGTTGATATGAGTAAGGTAAAGACGACAAAGAAGGGCCTGAGAGGTGTCAAGCCAGATTTGTTATCTGTTATATCAGGTATTGTAAAATTACAGACATTCGTTTTATTTTGTGATTTGTTTGCTTTGTTTTTGAACTTTTATTTTGTTTCTGCTATAGAAGCCACGGTTTTGTTGCCAATGTCCTTTAATCTGTTCTTCTGTTCTACTTCTGTTCTGTATGTTACCTCATTTAATAATCTTGCCATCCCTTTTCTTGTGTTATTTTGTGCTGTGTTGTGTTGCCTTGTCTCATACAGGTCTTCTCTTGTCCTACCTTTTCTTGCCTTTCTTTACATATAGTCTTACCTAATTTTATCTTATCGATTCTAATTGGTTTTCCCTTCAATAATGTTTCAAATCCTTTTGATTTCTAGGATGTATGTCCATAGAAAATCTTGGAAAAATCACCACAGCTTCTGATACGTCTACAATTCTTATCCCTATGCATTATAAGTGAGTGGTTGCAGCCTTATATAGCTAAAGTACCTTGATTGCAGCTAAAGTACCTATTTTGAATTATTATAAGTATATGCCTAATAACCACGTGACGTCGTAATCACGTGACAGCAGCCCGTTCGATGGCAGAACATGGAGTACCTTGGGATTTATTCTCGTGTAAAATTATTACTATTGTGTAAAAATTATTAATTAGTACTATTGTTCCAGGGTAGTGGCTAGATGGTACACTCGCACTTGAGGTGACCGTGAGGTACTAGGTCTGAGTCGTCTTCTGGACGATCCTTTTATTAGTATTAAGGTTAGTATTAGAAAACCCATTAGGCGGAGGGTTAGGGTTAGGATCTAAGTTGTTTTAGGGTTAGCATTTCCATGATGTATTTCATAATATAGGCATGTCCGATCGTATGATAACAGTGCAATCTCTCATTTCGTCCAACCTCGCGGATACTAAAAAAGATCGTCCAGAAGACGACTCAGACCTAGTACCTGTACCTCACGGTCACCTCAACTGCGATCCGTCATGGCTGCCGTCACGTGGTCTTAAAAAAACATCTATTCTGCGCCTCTCGCTTCAAAGTTTTAATTATTTTTCAGCATTTCCATTAGATTTCGAGTGCGTTTCCACAAATGTATTTTACTTTTTGTTATTTTCCAGTTTAACAAGGCTATATTGGAGTACTGTTTATCCGAACAAACGTTGTGTTTATACATGTGGGACTAAGGAAGTTGATCGCCAACAAAGAGCTACTGTTAGAGATCCTGTAGAAAGTGACAATATCATGGCAGAGAAAGTTAAAGATGCACATACGGTGACTTGCCATGACGAGAGCTCAAACATATGTGGCATACCAAGTGGCACTATAGACCTGAAAACAAACTGTAGATCGACGAGCACACCTTATGGTACCACTAACTTAATAAAGAAACTTAAATTAAGTTGCAAAAGTAGCAAACCTACTTTTGATCACTTAATTTCATCTGTCGGTCAAGCAAACAAACCTACTTCGTGTCTTGGGAATGATAGTCGCGAATTAAATAGGTTACTGCAGAGACCGATTATTCCTCCACCTGAAACTACGAAGAGCGAATTCCAAAGATTGACTGCTAGCACACCTTTAAACACAACCCATAGTTGTAACGTCTCAGCAATGGATGTGTTGGTTAACCTGACAAAGGAAAAATCAAATCTACGATCTCCAGTTTCTAGGATAGCTGTAATTCCGACAACAAAATCTGCTTGTGATTCAGTAACGCGTCAGTCAAAAATATACAAAGAAATCTTTCCCAAAGTAGATTTAACTAGAAATGCATTCTCGTCTCCTCTACCACATCGAACAATCCCGATTCAATTCTCACGCACAAAACACGTGCTACTTGCTCCAAAGCCCGCTCCACAAGCCCCTAGACACCCAACGCCAAAACCTGTTCTACAGCCTGCGAAACCTATCTACGTGGCTCCAAATCTAAATGCATTGATAGAAAATTCGTCTAATGTTTGTTCCCGAGGTCTTCCATCGCAGCAGCCTTCCATAAGCGCCGTGATTTCTATACCGCAAAAGAACTGTCAACAAAATACAAAAGGAACCGTGGATTCTGGTAATTTGGCCGTGGTTGTTGGCTCTCCAGAACAAATTACTAAGTTACTCACAGAAAATCCAAAGATGATTCAACTTCTTGGTGACAAATCAACCACATATTTAGGTGAATTGTTATCAAGAACGGCAACGAAACGACCGGATAGCCAAGTGAAGGAACCACAAGGTGTTAAATCTGTAACAATGCAAAATAAATGCACGAATCCTTTTTCAGATTTTCGCGACATGAATTCCAGGATACCTGCACCGTTGTTTGACAATAAGCCTACTATGGCGAAAGTTGAGCGAACGAGTTCGATGGTAGCTCCTGCCGTTGTTGTTGATCTTACGAAGGACGTTAACAACGAATCAGGTAAAGGAACGAAGGAGAGCAACCAGAAATCACGGTTACCATTAACGAATAAAACCAAGAACAAGGCCCTAAATCTCACACGAAAACTTGACCGGTGGTGTTTGAGTAAAACGTTTGGTAATCCGGTAGAGAGCAAAGATCATGTTGAGATTGGAAAACAGTTTAACTTTATTGATCTAAGCGAGTCGTTTGTGCCGAAGCCGCTGCAGCCTTGTCAAACGACGCCACCTACTCCATCAGTCGCATCTCCTAGTATTCGTGCTCAACTTGCTGCTAAGATTACCAAACAGTATATTTTTAATAATCGACGCTTTATGCACGCGAGTTTGGACAAACCTGGTTTAGAGAAGAAAGCAAATAAGGTTTCACCGTTGTGTTCGCCAGCTCAAATGATTGCAAATGTGCAAAGTCAATCGGCAAACCTAAATCCACTCATGGCATCATCGCTTGACGGAAATGTTGATCTTGAAAAATCCTATAATTCTGTTAATTCCAAGAAATTGGAAAAGTCCAAACGGGAGGACAACGTCGCTGATCATGCTCCAAAACCTTCTAAAGTAATGTTGAAATCTTGCAGCGAAGGTAACGATAAAATGAAAACCTTGGACAACAGTAACGCTAACGGTAAATCGACAACCGCAATGAAAGGTCTTGCACTAAAACGGAAAAGTGATAATGATGAAATAAAACCAACAAAGAAAAGAAAGGTAGAAGATGATATAGTTTTACCCGATTTTAAATGCACCCGACCGCCTGACAGTAAGAACAAACGTCTGGAGAAAGTTAATGAGGAGTCGTCCATAATTTTCACTATCACCAGTGATGAAGGATTTAAAGTGGAAGCCAGAACATGTGAAGGTGTGTATATGCGGCTAGCAGTCGGAGGGTTGTACATGTAGGTTCTATTACTGTTCGGGGAATTCGGTAACAACTTAAGGTGGCTCGATAGTCTATTATATTTTATTTATTGGATTAGATATTGCATTTTTCCGCATAAAAAGTTTTGCAATGCAGATCTAAGCTTTATTTTGGTTTATTGCATAGCTCTAGTGGTGGTCTTGATTATTGAAATGTTTGACACTTGTAGCATTTAAAGGTTTTTTTTTAAAGTTTTTAACATTTAAAACAATTACGAGCTTATTTTTCATCGTAGAACCACTTTAAAGTGTCCCTGCGACGAAATATCACATTACTTTTCCTGGCATTTTTTGTTACAGAACATCATTTTAGGTTAATAAATGTACGCATTTGCTAAAAAACGAACAAAAAACATTCTATCACAAGAAATTTAATCTCCAAAGTCGCCCAAATGTTTTCCGCCATTGCTCAAAATTTGTTCCAGACGAGCCCGCGATTCCACAGCAGAGTATGTGATTGTGAGGTCAGACTCAACACGTAACAAAGCTTTATGGAAATTATACGACAAGTTACAATAGAAAGTTTTCCCAAAGTAGTAGCATATTCATATAAAACTAGCCACGTGTTGGGTCTTTGATGTCACTTCCTCTAATCGCAACCTAACTTCCTCTAATCGCCACCTAAAGCCCGTTTTCCACCGTTTTCTCTGCTAGAGAAACATTTCGCCGATGACATAATTTTTTCCCGTTTCATTGGTCGACAACTGAAAAAAATGATGTCATTGTGGAAATATTTCGCTAACGGCGAGCGAAATGGTGAAGTGGAAAACGGGCTTAAGCGTCCGGAACATGTTCGAGTAATGGCGGCCGTATATTCTCGTATGAAAACAGTCTGAAAAGTGAAAAGGCGACTTCCCATGCTCGCAATAGACCTTACCCATTATGACCTATGAATCTATTAGTGACTACTACTACCATAATTCCTTGCGAGATTTCCTTTCTCGTGTTAATGTTAAACTCCCTCTGGGAGACGAAAAACAATTGCTCAACTTAACATCACAAAAGGATATACCGAAAAGGATTCTGGTAGTAGTAGTCACTAATAGATTCATGCGTCATAATGGTAAGGTCTATTCAGCTTTGCTTAAAATTTGGCAAGTTAAGTAAGAACACCATGCTCTTTACAAATATGTAAAAACTGGGGATACCAAAAATTTGATCACAGGGGCACTTTAAGGGTGTTCAGTGTTAGTTAATATGTTGTTTCTTATTTCTTTGTCTAAGTTAAAGTTTTTTGAGCACTGGGGAACCGTTCTAAAACGAGCTCTTATACGGTAACCTACCAAAACACAAGGGAAATTGTTAGTGCATAGAGTAAACCTAATGCGACATCGCTTTATAAACGTGAAGTGCTTTTGCGTATTCATGTGATATTAACTTCGTGTCAGCCTTCTCAATAATCAATATAATTTTGAAGCTATTTTAACGTCGTAAAAAAGGGCGACGTATCCAAAACGAGGCTATTGAGTCGTGATTCCCTTTTATTTTTTAAGCAATTTGTTCAACGGGAAGGTTACTAGAATATTAATTAAATATAATGCTTTTTTGAAGAACTATCGAGACGCATTTATAATATTTTCTCCTTTTTTTCTCACAGAGGCGTGGCGAGCAGTCTTCGAGAAAGTTCAAAGTGTTCGTATGGACCACTC
This sequence comes from Chrysogorgia sp. JL179-B06, assembly GCA_035772405.1. Classification (NCBI taxonomy): domain Eukaryota; kingdom Metazoa; phylum Cnidaria; class Anthozoa; order Scleralcyonacea; family Chrysogorgiidae; genus Chrysogorgia; species Chrysogorgia sp. JL179-B06. Next base: position 2,864,931 of record JAYKKM010000149.1, read on the forward strand.
TGAGAGTTACACCTCTTTTGTTGGTAAGATCAGTTTTAATGGCAAAATTCAGTCATAAAATATTTTTAAAAAAATTCAGTATAAAATATATAAAATATGTTTTCCTTTTAGGCGCCGATGGCATGGATATGTTAGGATTGACAAGAGTAAGTTGTAACGTTCTTAAAGTGCCCTAACCCCAATTATTTTGGTTTAGAATAAAAGCACTCCTAAAATTAGGAAGGATGTTCTTTTAAATTTTGGCGATAGCTGTTTTTGTTCTTAAGTTATTCAGGTTTTTGTAATATGCAAATAAGGCATGTGATGATGTAAGATATAGGAAAGCAGAATTGTCGAAGATCTATTTTCGAGTATATCTCCAAAACCATTCATCAAACTTTCTCCAAACTTTGCATGTATTTACAGACAAATAAACTAGAAAAGACAGTTCAAGTTATGTAGTCGTCATGGTAACCTATTTGAACCGCAGACCTGTAACCTGATCGCTGGATGTTGGTCACGTTGTTTCTAGCGGTTTGCGGTACTTAGCTGAAGACGAGCAAGTACCCCACACCTTAATTTTGACGTACCTTTGGTACGTAAGTACGCCAGTTATCCAACCATGCCTTATTTAATTTTCTTATATCCATGATTCCACGATAATCAACAACTTGTCCTCTCGAAAGAGGTCACGGGTACTCTTGTCCCCATTCCCCTCCATGCACATGATGATGACCGTGTCTAGTTATTATTACAGTTTCTGTCTTTCTGACTTATAACGTATAAATTTGTGTTGCTTTTGAATAATTTTGTTGCTAATTGGATCCAAACCTTTTATTGGAGAACTACTTTAAACCGAAATGAAGAGGCGGGAAAATTATTGATTATTTGTTCCATTTGTCGTAGCGAAACAAGAGATCACTATTTGTATTTTGATCAGTGAATTGTACTTAATATAGATAAATGATGGTGAAATCTTGCACTCTTTTCCAGGAACCTCTTATTTATTTGATTGAACAACTACCTGGAACAAAGAAATGCACCAGATATTCTTTTCAATATCATCAAGGGTCATCCAAAAACGAGTCAGATGAGGACGACGAAGAGGTTTGTTTTTGTTTTCTTTCAAGGTTATTTTTGTTATAGTTTATTATCTAGGTATTCGGTTTTATAGTGAGACAAACTCTACATGGATGTGCTTATTCCTGTAGATTATTCAAATTGTTATAAAATAAGTAGCTTTGGAATCCGCTGTTTTATAATTATATGGGATGCGGGACGGGACAAGTAAGCAGGAGGACGGCACGTATTTCATCCCTACTTTATATGAGAATGTTTCCAGGCAGGACAATTGCCCCCGGGACGTTTTTTATTAGATAATATCTATTCAGCATTCTCTTTTCTGTAAAAAGTTTCTATAGATGGACAACCTTCAAGAATAAAAGCAACAAGTTCGCACTTTAGTCACTTAATATATCTCAGCTGAGGATAAAAGAGATCAAATGTCATACGGCCGAAAATAATTTCATACCTCCTCCGAGTGTTGACAACTAGTGTTGAAGGCTTTTAGAATTTATAGTGGAAATTTTTCTGGTCATAAAGAACATCTCCTACAGTTTTTGACGCATAGTTATCGTATCAAACAAATTTCATTGGTCGTTGGACAAACTTGCGCCAACAATCCAATGACCAGTAGTCACTACCATGAATATACTCCAGCTGACGCCATCCTTTTTCTGCGAGTGATTGGCAATGGGACGCAGTAGTCCAGTTATATATAGAGGTCAGTTATAGCAACAGGTACAAATATGAAGCGATTTAGAAACGGCAATGAAAACAGCGCAAACAAACAAGAAAATGAACTAAAAGCAATATAATAAATTACTCATTAGCCTCGTTTGCTCGGTCTGTACCGGAAAGTATTTACCTTTGTATATTTTTACACTGACCCCGCTCTTTCGTCGCTCGGTCTGTACGAAAATCGCAGGTAAATATTTTCTCATACACACCTCGCACTCGGTTAATAAGTATACTATAGATAACAATCTTGGCTATAGATTTTCCGGGCGGAAAGCGTAATCGGAGTATAAAGATAAGAGCCCAGCTCAATATACGTAAATGTATTGCCATAATAATATGGAAACAAGTAAAGTTTTAAAACATTTTTACTGACGTTTCGTTGCGAACTTACATCATCTTCAGAGTGATATTAATTACATGTGTGAAAACTATCTATATATAAGTCTATATTTACAAAAGAGAATAATTAATTAGACGGCTAACCAATGAGATAACGAGGTGACAAACAGAAGGTGACATAAGTAACAGCACATAATTAAAATAGAGAAAGCGGTGTGGAAGAGATGTTCTCATTGAGAGACGGTTTGAATTTAGAAATCAGTAAACTCTCTCGAATGAGGAGTTCAAAGTTGGAAGAAGAACGAGAATAGTGTAGGAGTAATAGTGTGATGGGTAAAATGAGTATGAGAACAGAGTATAGATAACAATAAATTATCACTCCGACTAACAATTGCAATGAAATGCTTAAGACTTGTTATTGGTTGGTTCGTTGTGCGGAGAGGAATGCTGTGCTCATACGAGCAGACGTTAGTGGTGAGTGAGCATGCGAAGGCCACAGATGTTTGTCTAATATCACTAGGATTCCAAAGCCCCTAAGATTTCAAATGCGCCAAGCAAAAACAAACAAAGTGGCCTAGGGCCGAGAATAATTTCACGCATAAATTTCTTAAAGTTGATTAATTTTTGTTTTCTATGTTACTATCTTTATATTTTTATTTGTTTTAAAAGGTGGTAGAAAATGAGCATGGTTGTGCAAGAGCAGAAATCTTTACGAAGTAAGTAAAATCCTAGGTTGGTGAATTTGCATGTGTTCATTTGGAAATAACAATCCGCGAGTAAAGTGTCACTACATTACTGTTTACCTCTCTCCCCAGTTAAATGGATAAGCGCACCATCCTAGGTGAGGTCGAACCTCGCTTGCAATGTGGCGGAATAAAGTATTGGGTGCAGGATGACCCTGTAACTAGGATCATTTCTAACCGTCGACGTGTCTCATTGTTGGTTTGGTGCTTCAAATTATTTCAGCTGGAGATATATACTATTATTATATAAATATAGATAAAAATACTAGGTTTTCTCCTATTCAGGAAAAATATATCTTCACAAGTAAAGATAAAAATGATATCTTCACTGTAAGCCGTAAAGATATCATTTTTATCTTCACATGTAAAGTTATCATCATGGCTATTTCATCGATTTCAATATAGTAAATGGTTTGAACCTAGGAGTATCATTAGATATGTGAAGTTGATCGTCCAGGTTATTGTAGTCTTGAGAAACACATTTGTTTGTGACTGACGTTTCGACGGCCTCAGCGGCGATCAATTTGACTGTGAAGATTACCGCTTGACTCTGAAGAGATGCCCGCCGCTGAGGCCGTCGAAACGTCAGTCACCAACAATAGTCTTTCTCAAGACTACAACAACCTGGACGATCAACTTCACACATCTGATTTCAATATAATAAGGACATGGTCGCTTGGAGATACCAGTTAGGTCTTCTCGTCTTGATAATATCTCTCACAGTCTCACTCGTTCGCTTCGCTCACTCGTGCGAGATATTACCAACACTCGAGGATAAAATTCGTATCTCCGCACGGTCATGTAATATCCTCTATGTGTGCCTCAAAGGAGATGTGTAAGTCAATTTAGTATTTTTCCTGTCTTATAATCATTATCAAAGCCCAGTAAATAACGCATTTTATTATATGACAATGACGTAATTCTTCCATATAAGGGCACGAGAACAGAACAAATACCAGGCCGTATTGCATGGTAAAATCCGTATTTCTCCTCTTCTGAACAGAACAAAAATACGGATTTTTTTGCGGCTTTAAACCAAAGCCTAAAATGGCGGATGCGAACTGTCTTTTTAATTTTGAAAATGTAAGTACAGACATGAACGACGCCTTATTATTTTCGTTAAACTCTGACGACTTTGACGATGAATATCTCAAAGCAATGGACAGTTTAACAGAAACAACGTCTGACAACGTATCACAAACAAACGAGGAAATGAAATAAATACAAACTTATTTTGTATTATATTATATTGAGAAACTCGTAAAATACCCAGCCGTATTATATGCCAAACCATTCAATAAGATATAATTATTCATTTTTCGAACTACGGTTTTGGTACCTTAATCTGGCACCAGATTAGATTTATTTTAGTATCTTATACAGTACCTTACTTATAGAGCATTACCACCCCTGCGAGTCAAATGGGCATGGCACTGTACCCAAACAAAAAGCTAATAAAAAATCTATTGTTGAATTACACCAATATAGAGACTATGACGTCAAATGGAAACGCTCTATAGAATTTTTCATTTTTTTGGATTACATGACGTATACCTGTAACCTGTGTTAGTGACATTGAGTGATACATTCCTTTAATAAAGTGATTCATTGGCGGTGTGTTTTATGGTACGAAATGATCAACCATTTTCATTAATTTATTACTTTACATCTTTTTTATTTTGCCAGTCGTAAGAAGAGGACGGATATGTTTAGTTTCTTGGCGTCTGGTCATCGCAAACTGTCTCAGATTGCTCTTGATAATACAGATGATCCAGACATTGCACAAGAAATCGCCTCCAGGTAGGTCCACCATGATTCCTGATAACAGATCCGATCCGCTTCAATGTGCAAGAATTATTACTTGAAGTTGGGGTGTAGTAAACTAATAATAATAATCTCTCTAGTGATATAATGAACTTCTCTCCTGTCATGGAACAATTTCGTCACTTCCTCAATAAGCAGCTTTGTGCTCCCTCCTAAACTGCCAATAACCAATGGAGTGGAGCTGGTTCTGTGCGTTGCTTATGTAGTTGAGGAAGAGACATAGTTATTAGACAATCCTCTTGAAGTACTCTTCAGTATTTTGCGCATTATATACTTGTGAAATAGTATTTAAAGTGCCCCTGCGACGAAATATCACATTACGTTTCCTGGCATTTTTTGTTACAGAACATCCTTTTAGGTTAATAAATGTTCGCATTTGCCAAATGTTGTCCGCCATTGCTCAAAACTTGTTCCAGACGAGCCCGCGATTCAACAGCAGAGTATGTGATATGACGTCAAAGACTCAACACGTGACAAAGCTTTATGGAAATTCTACGAATTATACGACAAGTTACAATAGAAAGTTTTCCCCAAGTAGCTTTATATTCATATATAACTAGCCACGTGTTGAATCTTTGACGTCACTTCCTCTAATCGCAACCTAAACGTCCGGAACATGTTCGAGTAATCGCGGCCGTATAATCTCGTATAAAAACAGTCTGAAAAGGCGACTTCCCATGCTCGCAATTGCTTGAAATTTGGCAAGTTAAGTGAGAACACCATGCTCTTTACAAATATGTAAAAATTTGGGATACCAAAAATTTGATCACAGGGGCACTTTAAAGAACATTTCTATGGTAGCAAATAGATTATACATATTCATACCAGTCCTTTCTCCTGATTAGCATGAAGTCAAAATAGAGTAAAATGTTATTTACCGGCTGGGAGGTCCGTATGGAGAAATATTTCTCTATACGGACCGACCAAAACGGTAAATAATTTATTTATTTTTTTCCTTAATATCCTGGCTTGTTTTTTTGGTCATCATCAGTGATCAGTATTTCTAGTGAGTGGAAAAAGGAAATTCTGTGCTTTTACCTTCGTCAAAGGAAATTGAGAGTTAAGTCTCTTCGGATAAAAAAAACTCACTTATATGTTCAATCTCGTTTGAGTTCATTTTCAAATGTTTTTAAATATTTTACGGCTTATAAAACGCATTTAAAACTGAGATTATGTCGAGCTCTGGGCTCATATGGACCGATCGTTAGCAAATCAGAAAGTAGGATTTGATAGGATACGGACCGGAAAAAATTTGACAAAATACGTTTTCTGCTATAAAAGGACTCTTTTTTCGTTTCTCGTTTTATGTTTTATTTCTAGATTACCGGCAGCTGGTTTTTTGAGAATCTATTTTCTTTTTCAGACGCGCAACAGCAAATGATCTGCCGATGGCCATGAGATATCGTTTCTTAAAGCAGTCTAACACCAAACGTACTGTTGGGGTGTTTAAGTAAGTATTGATAAAGTTAGTCTTTGCAGGCGTTGTTTTTATATTACTATAATTCTCTGTTTTTAATACCTAGATCACCTATACATCGCCGCGGCTTGTTCTGCTTGCGCGATATCGATACTGGAGAGATGGTTATTGAATACACTGGAATGGTTATTAGATCTGTGTTAACTGATAAGAGAGAAAAATACTACGAGAGTAAGGTAAGAGGACTTGAGTCGGGTAGCGTGCATCCTGGTTCAGATAGGAAAAAGTTGTGAAAAATTACATTTTCCCCCTAAAACGTTTTGCAGTGTACATTTCTGCCTCATTCTAGTTCCTTGCATAGCTCTAGTGTCAGTGCTGATAATTGAAAAGTTTTACACTTGCAGCATTATTAAATTGTATCTGAACAAATCACATTGATTGTAATATGTAAATTCAATGCAAATTAGGATTTGTGAACTCACTAGAACAAAGATTTCTCCCCTCGTGAAAACTGTGCACTGTCTAATACTTTTCAAAACTCAAGAGTAACACCAGGGCTGTGCAAGGAACTAGAATGATTAATGAAGTACAAATCTACACTGTGAAACGTTTTAGAGGGAAAATCTGATTACAAAATCCCACAAATGCGTGAAACCTTGAGAGATCAAAAAGCTCGCGTGACTATTCGTGTGCGCGAGAATATTCACGCCAATCGTGCCACCAAAAACACCTTGGAAAAAAGCGGTATATCTCAGTATTTTTTTGGTGATGCTAAACACTGGCTTTACTGTTGTTTTTATAATTTGCGTATTAATTGTTGAAATGAGTAATATAAACGTGTTGTACTACGTAGGTAGTGTAGAAATACAAATCAAAATACTCTAAAAGGTTGATGTACTACCGAAATAGTGTGGAGGAGGTATTTCGAGCGAAGGCCCATAGAGCGAAACGTAAAGTGACTAAACGTGACCTAAAAGTAACCACTTCACTCGAAACATTAGACCTCCTCACCTCCTCCACACTATATCGACAGTATACCAAATATTCTATTTGTATGGATTGTTCATGGTTGAAGGAAAAACCAAAGTTAATATGTAGAAGAGATGGTTTGGAAACTCGGTCTAAGTCTTTGTTCTAGGTTATTGTTCACGTTTATGCAAATGTGTGCACTTTCACACTTGCTGAACACATTGTATTTTCTGTATAATGAAGCAATCATCCAATAGCAGCATTTGGGTTGAATCGCTCAACCATGTTATTTACATATTAATAAGCAAAAAACAAAAGGTTTGTGCACGGTCAGGACCATTTCAACCTAAAATCACAGCTCATTATAGACGCTTTGAAGTTCGCCGGCTTTCCTAACCATTCCCCTCTATTAACTATGGAAAAACATAAGTTGAAAATAGGGGATCGCCGTACTTATTTACCAAATACGAGAGCAATAGACCATATTGAAGGGAATTTGTAACGTGTTTTTTGCCATAGCAACTAGGGGGCATGATTATATGAGGCCAGACTGATTCTGGACTAATTTCCCATGTAACCAAGATCTTGTAAGAATATTAACAGGAATCTCAATATTAACATGAATTTGCGTCTGGTTTCAGAAACATCGAGACTCGAGGAAAATAAAACTAATGAAAAACTATTTAATGTTTTTCCGAGGAAAAACATTAAACGAGTTCATAACACAACAATTTTACTTTATTCAGGTTGTAGCTCGAGTGGGCAATAATTGTTTACTTATTGCCCACGCGGGATACATTTGAATTTAACTAGTATCACATGACCGTGAATTAACCAATGGCAGTCAGAATTATACCCAGGGAAAACCCAGCTATATAACAATAAACACTTATTTACTGTTTCCCGAGGTAGCAATAAATAAGTGTTTTGTTATATCCATGTCAAACAACAACAAAAAATGTTAAAGAAAACATAACAGTTAAAAGCATTGACAGACATTTGCGAAAATGATTTTTACCGGCAACGGGTAACAATGGTTTAATAAAACCATTTACGCGGGAAACAGAACGATTTAGAAAATTGGACTTATATAACAATACCAATTATTTCGGACCGTCGTGCATCCTAAGTCAAAGACCATTTTCTTTTTTTCAGGGTATTGGCTGTTACATGTTCCGTGTGGATAGCTATGATGTTGTTGACGCTACAACTTGTGGGGATGCTGCACGTTTTATCAATCACGCATGTGAGGTACAGTATTTTGATCGACTAATTAAATTATTTTGATCGTCTACCTTGTAATCTTATTTCTCACATGCACTACAACATTTACGGACTTTCAAACTAGGAAGGTTTGGCATTTAAAGAGTGAGTGTCAACCGTCGTGCATTGCGGGTTTGTGTTTATCTTTTCGTACGATAACGAAGTGTTTTGAAGTGCTTCGTTGCCAACTTGACGTGGTAAATGCTCCATAAATTTGCAGAGTCTTCTCAGAAAACCCTATAGAGGCTTTCTTATTCATCCACAATCCAAATACGTTGTTCGAAACGTACCTGTAAGTGAAAAATGCAGAAACAATTACTTTCTAAGGTATTTATTCTTCAATTAAAAGACAAAATGTATAATTTATATCAACGATTGACAAGATATTTACGGATGAGTTCATCAAGGGAATTTCGTGCTTCGAAAAATGGCCGACCGAGCGTGCAATGCGTCACGTTTGACACTCACTCTCTATATCACAGAACAAAATAACTATTCATAAAACTACACAAACTAGACATATTCCCAATTTCGCAAACTGGACAATAGGATAAAACAACGTACAGAATATCGTTTTGAAATGTCAAGAACGGAAATAAAACTGAAGAATATGCGACTAATTCTCAATAAATCATAGTTCTAAAGTCTCATAAAAGATTTTCTTGTTAAATTTGTGTTTCATGATTTCTGCCTGCCATGTTTATTTTCGGGCGATTTTCGTAAATCTCTAAACGATAGTAAAAAAACGTATAAAACAACGTTTTACATTGTTGAGAACGTTTCAGTGCAAAAATAAAAGTGACAATTCATGTAAAGAGTTTTATTTTTTGTTTCATATTTTGCCATGGCCAAGTTTATCTTCACGAATGACTAAACTATAGTAAAAAAACGTACAAAATAACGTTTTAACTAACTATTTTCAGGCTATACTTTCGTAAATGACTAAACGATAGTAAAAAAACGTACAAAATAATGTTTTAAATAACTATTTTAAGGCTATATATACTTTCGCAAATGACTAAACGATAGTAAAAATCTTACAAAATAACGTTTTAAATAACTATTTTAAGGCTATACTTTCGTAAATGACTAAACGATAGTAAAAACCGTACAAAATAACGTTTTAAATAACTATTTTCAGGCTATACTTTCGTAAATGACTAAACGATAGTAAAAATCTTACAAAATAACGTTTTAAATAACTATTTTAAGGCTATACTTTCGCAAATGACTAAACGATAGTAAAAATCTTACAAAATAACGTTTTAAATAACTATTTTAAGGCTATACTTTCGTAAATGACTAAACGATAGTAAAAACCGTACAAAATAACGTTTTAAATAACTATTTTAAGGCTATACTTTCGCAAATGACTAAACGATAGTAAAAATCTTACAAAATAATGTTTTAAATAACTATTTTAAGGTAATACTTTCGCAAATGACTAAACGATAGTAAAAATCCTACAAAATAATGTTTTAAATAACTATTTTCAGGCTATACTTTCGCAAATGACTAAACGATAGTAAAAATCCTACAAAATAATGTTTTAAATAACTATTTTCAGGCTATACTTTCGTAAATGACTAAACGATAGTAAAAACCGTACAAAATAACGTTTTAAATAACTATTTTAAGGCTATACTTTCGTAAATGACTAAACGATAGTAAAAAACGTACAAAATAATGTTTTAAATAACTATTTTCAGGCTATACTTTCGTAAATGACTAAACGATAGTAAAAATCTTACAAAATAACGTTTTAAATAACTATTTTCAGGCTATACTTTCGTAAATGACTAAACGATAGTAAAAATCTTACAAAATAATGTTTTAAATAACTATTTTCAGGCTATACTTTCGCAAATGACTAAACGATAGTAAAAAACGTACAAAATAATGTTTTAACTCACTATTTCCTTAGCTATACTTTCGCAAATGACTAAACGATAGTAAAAATCTTACAAAATAATGTTTTAACTCACTATTTCCTTAGCTATACTTTCTCAAATGACTAAACGATAGTAAAAATCTTACAAAATAACGTTTTAAATAACTATTTTCAGGCTATACTTTCGTAAATGACTAAACGATAGTAAAAATCTTACAAAATAAACGTTTTAAATAACTATTTTCAGGCTATACTTTCGTAAATGACTAAACGATAGTAAAAATCTTACAAAATAACGTTTTAAATAACTATTTTCAGGCTATACTTTCGTAAATGACTAAACGATAGTAAAAATCTTACAAAATAACGTTTTTAAATAACTATTTTCAGGCTATACTTTCGCAAATGACTAAACGATAGTAAAAAACGTACAAAATAACGTTTTAAAATAACTATTTCCTTAGCTATACTTTCTCAAATGACTAAACGATAGTAAAAATCTTACAAAATAATGTTTTAAATAACTATTTTAAGGCTATACTTTCGTAAATGACTAAACGATAGTAAAAACCGTACAAAATAATGTTTTAACTAACTATTTTCAAACTATACTTTCGTAAATGACTAAACGATAGTAAAAATCTTACAAAATAATGTTTTAAATAACTATTTCCTTAGCTATACTTTCGCAAATGACTAAACGATAGTAAAAATCTTACAAAATAATGTTTTAACTAACTATTTTCAAACTATACTTTCGTAAATGACTAAACGATAGTAAAAAAACGTACAAAATAATGTTTTAAATAACTATTTTAAGGCTATATATACTTTCGCAAATGACTAAACGATAGTAAAAACCGTACAAAATAACGTTTTAAATAACTATTTTAAGGCTATACTTTCGTAAATGACTAAACGATAGTAAAAATCTTACAAAATAATGTTTTAAATAACTATTTTAAGGTAATACTTTCGCAAATGACTAAACGATAGTAAAAATCCTACAAAATAATGTTTTAAATAACTATTTTCAGGCTATACTTTCGCAAATGACTAAACGATAGTAAAAACCGTACAAAATAACGTTTTAAATAACTATTTTAAGGCTATACTTTCGCAAATGACTAAACGATAGTAAAAATCTTACAAAATAATGTTTTAAATAACTATTTTAAGGTAATACTTTCGCAAATGACTAAACGATAGTAAAAATCCTACAAAATAATGTTTTAAATAACTATTTTCAGGCTATACTTTCGTAAATGACTAAACGATAGTAAAAACCGTACAAAATAACGTTTTAAATAACTATTTTAAGGCTATACTTTCGTAAATGACTAAACGATAGTAAAAATCTTACAAAATAATGTTTTAAATAACTATTTTCAGGCTATACTTTCGCAAATGACTAAACGATAGTAAAAAACGTACAAAATAATGTTTTAACTCACTATTTCCTTAGCTATACTTTCGCAAATGACTAAACGATAGTAAAAATCTTACAAAATAATGTTTTAACTCACTATTTCCTTAGCTATACTTTCTCAAATGACTAAACGATAGTAAAAATCTTACAAAATAACGTTTTAAATAACTATTTTCAGGCTATACTTTCGCAAATGACTAAACGATAGTAAAAATCTTACAAAATAACGTTTTAAATAACTATTTTCAGGCTATACTTTCGCAAATGACTAAACGATAGTAAAAATCTTACAAAATAATGTTTTAAATAACTATTTTCAGGCTATACTTTCGCAAATGACTAAACGATAGTAAAAAACGTACAAAATAATGTTTTAAATAACTATTTTCAGGCTATACTTTCTCAAATGACTAAACGATAGTAAAAATCTTACAAAATAACGTTTTAAATAACTATTTTCAGGCTATACTTTCGTAAATGACTAAACGATAGTAAAAATCTTACAAAATAACGTTTTAAATAACTATTTTCAGGCTATACTTTCGTAAATGACTAAACGATAGTAAAAATCTTACAAAATAAACGTTTTAAATAACTATTTCCTTAGCTATACTTTCTCAAATGACTAAACGATAGTAAAAATCTTACAAAATAATGTTTTAAATAACTATTTTCAGGCTATACTTTCGTAAATGACTAAACGATAGTAAAAATCTTACAAAATAACGTTTTAAATAACTATTTTCAGGCTATACTTTCGTAAATGACTAAACGATAGTAAAAATCTTACAAAATAACGTTTTAAATAACTATTTCCTTAGCTATACTTTCTCAAATGACTAAACGATAGTAAAAATCTTACAAAATAACGTTTTAAATAACTATTTTCAGGCTATACTTTCGTAAATGACTAAACGATAGTAAAAATCTTACAAAATAACGTTTTAAATAACTATTTCCTTAGCTATACTTTCTCAAATGACTAAACGATAGTAAAAATCTTACAAAATAATGTTTTAAATAACTATTTTAAGGCTATACTTTCGCAAATGACTAAACGATAGTAAAAATCTTACAAAATAACGTTTTAAATAACTATTTTAAGGCTATACTTTCGTAAATGACTAAACGATAGTAAAAAACGTACAAAATAATGTTTTAAATAACTATTTTCAGGCTATACTTTCGTAAATGACTAAACGATAGTAAAAATCTTACAAAATAACGTTTTAAATAACTATTTTCAGGCTATACTTTCGTAAATGACTAAACGATAGTAAAAATCTTACAAAATAACGTTTTAAATAACTATTTTCAGGCTATACTTTCGCAAATGACTAAACGATAGTAAAAAACGTACAAAATAACGTTTTAAATAACTATTTCCTTAGCTATACTTTCTCAAATGACTAAACGATAGTAAAAATCTTACAAAATAATGTTTTAAATAACTATTTTAAGGCTATACTTTCGTAAATGACTAAACGATAGTAAAAATCTTACAAAATAATGTTTTAACTCACTATTTCCTTAGCTATACTTTCTCAAATGACTAAACGATAGTAAAAATCTTACAAAATAACGTTTTAAATAACTATTTTCAGGCTATACTTTCGCAAATGACTAAACGATAGTAAAAATCTTACAAAATAACGTTTTAAATAACTATTTTCAGGCTATACTTTCTCAAATGACTAAACGATAGTAAAAAACGTACAAAATAACGTTTTAAATAACTATTTCCTTAGCTATACTTTCTCAAATGACTAAACGATAGTAAAAATCCTACAAAATAACGTTTTAAATAACTATTTTCAGGCTATACTTTCGTAAATGACTAAACGATAGTAAAAATCTTACAAAATAACGTTTTAAATAACTATTTTCAGGCTATACTTTCGCAAATGACTAAACGATAGTAAAAAACGTACAAAATAACGTTTTAAATAACTATTTCCTTAGCTATACTTTCTCAAATGACTAAACGATAGTAAAAATCTTACAAAATAATGTTTTAAATAACTATTTTAAGGCTATACTTTCGTAAATGACTAAACGATAGTAAAAATCTTACAAAATAATGTTTTAACTCACTATTTCCTTAGCTATACTTTCTCAAATGACTAAACGATAGTAAAAATCTTACAAAATAACGTTTTAAATAACTATTTTCAGGCTATACTTTCGCAAATGACTAAACGATAGTAAAAATCTTACAAAATAACGTTTTAAATAACTATTTTCAGGCTATACTTTCGTAAATGACTAAACGATAGTAAAAATCTTACAAAATAACGTTTTAAATAACTATTTTCAGGCTATACTTTCGTAAATGACTAAACGATAGTAAAAATCTTACAAAATAACGTTTTAAATAAACTATTTTCAGGCTATACTTTCGCAAATGACTAAACGATAGTAAAAAACGTACAAAATAACGTTTTAAATAACTATTTCCTTAGCTATACTTTCTCAAATGACTAAACGATAGTAAAAATCTTACAAAATAACGTTTTAAATAACTATTTTCAGGCTATACTTTCGTAAATGACTAAACGATAGTAAAAAACGTACAAAATAACGTTTTAAATAACTATTTCCTTAGCTATACTTTCTCAAATGACTAAACGATAGTAAAAATCTTACAAAATAATGTTTTAAATAACTATTTTAAGGCTATACTTTCGTAAATGACTAAACGATAGTAAAAACCGTACAAAATAATGTTTTAACTAACTATTTTCAAACTATACTTTCGTAAATGACTAAACGATAGTAAAAATCTTACAAAATAATGTTTTAAATAACTATTTCCTTAGCTATACTTTCGCAAATGACTAAACGATAGTAAAAATCTTACAAAATAATGTTTTAAATAACTATTTTAAGGCTATACTTTCGTAAATGACTAAACGATAGTAAAAAACGTACAAAATAATGTTTTAAATAACTATTTTCAGGCTATACTTTCGTAAATGACTAAACGATAGTAAAAATCTTACAAAATAATGTTTTAAATAACTATTTTCAGGCTATACTTTCGTAAATGACTAAACGATAGTAAAAATCTTACAAAATAATGTTTTAAATAACTATTTCCTTAGCTATACTTTCGTAAATGACTAAACGATAGTAAAAAACGTACAAAATAATGTTTTAAATAACTATTTTAAGGCTATACTTTCGTAAATGACTAAACGATAGTAAAAATCCTACAAAATAATGTTTTAAATAACTATTTTCAGGCTATACTTTCGCAAATGACTAAACGATAGTAAAAATCCTACAAAATAATGTTTTAAATAACTATTTTCAGGCTATACTTTCGTAAATGACTAAACGATAGTAAAAAACGTACAAAATAATGTTTTAAATAACTATTTTCAGGTTATACTTTCGCAAATGACTAAACGATAGTAAAAATCTTACAAAATAACGTTTTAAATAACTATTTTCAGGCTATACTTTCGTAAATGACTAAACGATAGTAAAAATCTTACAAAATAATGTTTTAAATAACTATTTCCTTAGCTATACTTTCTCAAATGACTAAACGATAGTAAAAATCTTACAAAATAACGTTTTAAATAACTATTTTAAGGCTATACTTTCGTAAATGACTAAACGATAGTAAAAATCTTACAAAATAATGTTTTAAATAACTATTTTCAGGTTATACTTTCGTAAATGACTAAACGATAGTAAAAATCTTACAAAATAACGTTTTAAATAACTATTTTCAGGCTATACTTTCGTAAATGACTAAACGATAGTAAAAAACGTACAAAATAATGTTTTAAATAACTATTTTCAGGCTATACTTTCGCAAATGACTAAACGATAGTAAAAATATTACAAAATAATGTTTTAAATAACTATTTTCAGGCTATACTTTCGTAAATGACTAAACGATAGTAAAAAACGTACAAAATAATGTTTTAAATAACTATTTTCAGGTTATACTTTCGCAAATGACTAAACGATAGTAAAAATATTACAAAATAATGTTTTAAATAACTATTTTCAGGCTATACTTTCGTAAATGACTAAACGATAGTAAAAAACGTACAAAATAATGTTTTAAATAACTATTTTCAGGTTATACTTTCGCAAATGACTAAACGATAGTAAAAATATTACAAAATAACGTTTTAAATAACTATTTTCAGGCTATACTTTCGTAAATGACTAAACGATAGTAAAAATCTTACAAAATAACGTTTTAAATAACTATTTTAAGGCTATACTTTCGTAAATGACTAAACGATAGTAAAAATCTTACAAAATAATGTTTTAAATAACTATTTCCTTAGCTATACTTTCTCAAATGACTAAACGATAGTAAAAATCTTACAAAATAACGTTTTAAATAACTATTTTAAGGCTATACTTTCGTAAATGACTAAACGATAGTAAAAATCTTACAAAATAATGTTTTAACTCACTATTTCCTTAGCTATACTTTCTCAAATGACTAAACGATAGTAAAAATCTTACAAAATAACGTTTTAAATAACTATTTTCAGGCTATACTTTCGCAAATGACTAAACGATAGTAAAAACCGTACAAAATAATGTTTTAAATAACTATTTCCTTAGCTATACTTTCTCAAATGACTAAACGATAGTAAAAATCTTACAAAATAACGTTTTAAATAACTATTTTCAGGCTATACTTTCGTAAATGACTAAACGATAGTAAAAATCTTACAAAATAACGTTTTAAATAACTATTTTCAGGCTATACTTTCGCAAATGACTAAACGATAGTAAAAAACGTACAAAATAACGTTTTAAATAACTATTTCCTTAGCTATACTTTCTCAAATGACTAAACGATAGTAAAAATCTTACAAAATAATGTTTTAAATAACTATTTTAAGGCTATACTTTCGTAAATGACTAAACGATAGTAAAAATCTTACAAAATAATGTTTTAACTCACTATTTCCTTAGCTATACTTTCTCAAATGACTAAACGATAGTAAAAATCTTACAAAATAACGTTTTAAATAACTATTTTCAGCTATACTTTCGCAAATGACTAAACGATAGTAAAAATCTTACAAAATAACGTTTTAAATAACTATTTTCAGGCTATACTTTCGTAAATGACTAAACGATAGTAAAAATCTTACAAAATAACGTTTTAAATAACTATTTTCAGGCTATACTTTCGTAAATGACTAAACGATAGTAAAAATCTTACAAAATAACGTTTTAAAATAACTATTTTCAGGCTATACTTTCGCAAATGACTAAACGATAGTAAAAAACGTACAAAATAACGTTTTAAATAACTATTTCCTTAGCTATACTTTCTCAAATGACTAAACGATAGTAAAAATCTTACAAAATAACGTTTTAAATAACTATTTTCAGGCTATACTTTCGTAAATGACTAAACGATAGTAAAAAACGTACAAAATAACGTTTTAAATAACTATTTCCTTAGCTATACTTTCTCAAATGACTAAACGATAGTAAAAAATCTTACAAAATAATGTTTTAAATAACTATTTTAAGGCTATACTTTCGTAAATGACTAAACGATAGTAAAAACCGTACAAAATAATGTTTTAACTAACTATTTTCAAACTATACTTTCGTAAATGACTAAACGATAGTAAAAATCTTACAAAATAATGTTTTAAAATAACTATTTCCTTAGCTATACTTTCGCAAATGACTAAACGATAGTAAAAATCTTACAAAATAATGTTTTAAATAACTATTTTAAGGCTATACTTTCGTAAATGACTAAACGATAGTAAAAAACGTACAAAAATAATGTTTTAAATAACTATTTTCAGGCTATACTTTCGTAAATGACTAAACGATAGTAAAAATCTTACAAAATAATGTTTTAAATAACTATTTTCAGGCTATACTTTCGTAAATGACTAAACGATAGTAAAAATCTTACAAAATAATGTTTTAAATAACTATTTCCTTAGCTATACTTTCGTAAATGACTAAACGATAGTAAAAAACGTACAAAATAATGTTTTAAATAACTATTTTAAGGCTATACTTTCGTAAATGACTAAACGATAGTAAAAATCCTACAAAATAATGTTTTAAATAACTATTTTCAGGCTATACTTTCGCAAATGACTAAACGATAGTAAAAATCCTACAAAATAATGTTTTAAATAACTATTTTCAGGCTATACTTTCGTAAATGACTAAACGATAGTAAAAAACGTACAAAATAATGTTTTAAATAACTATTTTCAGGTTATACTTTCGCAAATGACTAAACGATAGTAAAAATCTTACAAAATAACGTTTTAAATAACTATTTTCAGGCTATACTTTCGTAAATGACTAAACGATAGTAAAAATCTTACAAAATAATGTTTTAAATAACTATTTCCTTAGCTATACTTTCTCAAATGACTAAACGATAGTAAAAATCTTACAAAATAACGTTTTAAATAACTATTTTAAGGCTATACTTTCGTAAATGACTAAACGATAGTAAAAATCTTACAAAATAATGTTTTAAATAACTATTTTCAGGTTATAACTTTCGTAAATGACTAAACGATAGTAAAAATCTTACAAAATAACGTTTTAAATAACTATTTTCAGGCTATACTTTCGTAAATGACTAAACGATAGTAAAAAAACGTACAAAATAATGTTTTAAATAACTATTTTCAGCTATACTTTCGCAAATGACTAAACGATAGTAAAAATATTACAAAATAATGTTTTAAATAACTATTTTCAGGCTATACTTTCGTAAATGACTAAAACGATAGTAAAAAACGTACAAAATAATGTTTTAAATAACTATTTTTCAGGTTATACTTTCGCAAATGACTAAACGATAGTAAAAATATTACAAAATAATGTTTTAAATAACTATTTTCAGGCTATACTTTCGTAAATGACTAAACGATAGTAAAAAACGTACAAAATAATGTTTTAAATAACTATTTTCAGGTTATACTTTCGCAAATGACTAAACGATAGTAAAAATATTACAAAATAAACGTTTTAAATAACTATTTTCAGGCTATACTTTCGTAAATGACTAAACGATAGTAAAAATCTTACAAAATAACGTTTTAAATAACTATTTTAAGGCTATACTTTCGTAAATGACTAAACGATAGTAAAAATCTTACAAAATAATGTTTTAAATAACTATTTCCTTAGCTATACTTTCTCAAATGACTAAACGATAGTAAAAATCTTACAAAATAACGTTTTAAATAACTATTTTAAGGCTATACTTTCGTAAATGACTAATCGATAGTAAAAATCCTACAAAATAACGTTTTAAATAACTATTTTCAGGCTATACTTTCGTAAATGACTAAACGATAGTAAAAAACGTACAAAATAATGTTTTAACTAACTATTTTCAAACTATACTTTCGCAAATGACTAAACGATAGTAAAAACCGTACAAAATAACGTTTTATGAAGTCAAGATAGTTCAATGGAAAATAAAACTGAAAATTCGATAAATATGCGATAAAATGGCAATGGTACTTATTTATAAAGTCCTGTGAAAGCGTTTTCTCTCTGAATTTGTGTTTCATAGCCGCCCCAATCTTTATTTTCGAGCGAAGTTCACGAAGCTATCCAATCAAAATCGAGATAAACAGCAGATTTGATTGGTCGTTTTCCGACCTTTTTATCCAATCGGACACAAGAACCTAGTAAACACGCCCACTGGTGAGGATCTTGTTATATGATGGTTAGTAACAACAGCCAATCAAAAATTAGCTTCTCTCAGCTACGTAATGACTCCGGCCTCTGGGTGATATGATCAGTGCTCTACCAACTGAAAAGGATAAATTTCAAGCATCACAGCACAACTACAATATCACTGTCCATTTAAACAATCCATGGAACATTACTACATCGCGTCCTTAATCTTCTACTTTTCGGCCAGTTGGTCAATATTCCGCTTGTTTAGCGAAAAACCTTTTTCGTCTCTACCACCATAGATCTTTATACATCTAATTCAAATTTGATGAATATTGTATTATCTTTAATCCTGTGGATGGTTTGTTTTGTAGCCCAATTGCTATTCCCGAGTGATAAACGTCGAAGGGAAAAAGAAAATCATAATATTTGCTGCACGACCGTAAGTAACAATTCACTCATGTAAACGGAAAAAAACTTTATGCTGGTGGGTTGACTGGGCTACGGTGTGTAAATAAAGTTTTATATCTATTATTATACCACCTCAAAACATTTTTTAACTTACAGTACTGGCTCTACATCTTCATCAGAGTCGCTTAGCGAACCAAATTTTCAAGTGTATAGGTCCGGTTATAGAGTAAATGGTTTGAGCCTAGGAGTATGATTAGCTTTGAGAAAGACTATTGTTGGTGACTGACGTTTCGACGGCCTCAGCGGCATTTGTCAGATTTGCCTTCATATACGTCTGGTTCATTACAAACAATGGTTTGTTTGTGTCATACCATGGATAGTAAATAGACTGGATAGGAAACTGGCTGACGTCAGCGTTGAAACCTAGTTGCAATTCGTGATGTCACGAAGATGTCACGAATACACAGATTTTACTGAGTTTCTCTTCGACGTCTCCATATTTTCGCATTCATAGTAGCTATATTGAGATTCCAAAATGTTTCATCGTCTTACAAACCTGCCTAAGCCACGACCAAATGATCGAGGTAAATGTTGTTCGTCTTTGTTTCAGCTGTTTTCGTTTTGTGGTGAAGAAACTGGCGTCGCAAAACTACCGTTGTTTTAGTTGAAATTTGGGACGCGTTTTTCACCGTCTAAAGTTGGATCTTTTCGCCTAAAATGAGTAATGGTAGTCGGATATTCCATCGTAAAGTGGCATTGTGATATTTTTTGGCAGTTTGACTGTAATTTTTAGCTGTATTATCGCTAAACGTTGCGATTTATGGTGTTTTTGTTACGTCACGATTTGCAACTAGGTTTCACGCGACCAAACGCCATCAACTGGTGTCTAAACCAATCAGCATGCTGGAAACGTCGCACGTGATCTTAGTTTCCTATCCAGTCTATTTACTATCCATGGTCATACTGACCAACGTGAAAGACAAAGAACAGCCTTGCGAAAGACAGGGTGGACACTTATATTAGTAAGACTGACAGAAACCTAAAAATCAGATTAACTGAACACAAACGAGCTATTATAGAAACGGGGACAGAACTAATCACATTGCTGAACGCCATGTACAAACGAAACACGACATTTACTACTGGGACAGCGACTTATATTAGAAAATTGGTTTACCAACTTGGAACATAAACCACTTAACAGATCACAACAATTACCGACACCTTATAACAAAAGATGTCTTCACACGCACTAACGAAGAACAGGCACATGCTTAACGCATGACGCAACACCATTCACAATGATTATGACACAAACAGACGATGACGTAATGAACCAGAGCTGTATATAGATATAGGCAAACCTGATAAACACGCTTTTCTTCACGCTAAAGATGACCGCCGCTGAGGCTGTCGAAACGTCAGTCACCAACAATAGACCGATTGCAAATATGGCGGCGATGTCACGAAAACGAGGCTTTTCGGTGGTTACCGTTGCTAGGGCCCGAATCATGTTAGTTGATTAAAAACAACAGCCAATCAATCAACGTGATTCGGGTCCTAGCAACGGTAACCACCGAAAAGTCTCGTTTTTATGACATCGCCGCCATATTTGCAATCGGTCTATTGTCTTTCTTAAGACTACAACAACCTGGACGATCAACTTCACACTTCTATTGTATTACATTTTGAGATATATTTAGGGTTGAATCACTTTCTACCGTGCTAGTGATCTTTGCAAATCTACCTGCCACCACATATGACAATATTGTATCATATTACCCAAAATTATATCAGGGGTATGCAAATTGTTTGCAGAAAGACCCGCTCGGCCTCGGACAAATGGATTAGCTATGGGGTCGAGCTATCATTCTTAAGAAATAAACAAAGACACTGCTGAGAAAACAAGTGAATGTAACTAATAGTCAAATAATACTTAGAGCAATTGTACGTATTTCCAGTAACGATGTCTCAGATAGTGTTTCCTTGTGGCCAGAGTGTGTGTACTCCTCGTCAGGTGTGTCCTCCTGATCAGAAGACGTGTCCTTCAGGTCTGAAGGTGTGTCTTTCTTCAGATCAGAAGATGGGTCGTATACTGTCCGAAAACTCGTAACTGGAAATACGTAAGAACCCTTGCTTAAGGATTTTTTTACTAATACTGAAGTTTACTTGTTTTCTCCTGCATATCATATTGAACTATTGTTTTTGACAGTCGGTATTCAATTAACAGTTGGTGCTTTGTTCTTCTAGGTTGAAACGTGGAGAAGAGCTGACATATGATTATAAATTTCCATTGGAAGATGAGAAAATTCCGTGTACATGTAGTTCAAAGAAATGCCGTAAATACTTGAACTGAGGTTGTGCGATGCATCGCATAACATATGTGTAAATAAAGTATGGTTCTTTTTGGATGCAGACTTTCAATGTTATATGAAGACTGTTTACTCATAGGTATCGGAAAAACGCCATTGCATTAATATATTGAGGAAGAGACATATTTATTAAACAATAGTAATGAAGTCCTCTTTTTATTTACCGCACTATATCATATCCTTTTAAAAACCTTTTTAAATCATTTCTGTGGTAGCAAATAGTGTATATATATATATGCTCATTCGAGTCCTTTCTCCGGACAATGTTGTCAAACGGATGGCAGTTTGAAATATCTTTTCTTTAAGGCCATGTGGTTTATTTTATGCCAGCTAAAGTAAATTGGACAATTTGTTAAAATAAGCAGGAACTGTATTCGAGTGCTGTAACGAATTTCCTGGATTTAAATATAGTGCTTACTTTTGGTAGATATCAACCTGTAATTTGTACAGCCGAAATATTTTGTATAATATATTATAGAATACTAGCTTGTATTTATGTTTAGAGTAAAATATTTATTGTGAGAATGTATGGCTTACAGTAATTCATTAAATATTTGCATGGACGAATGTGGTACCAAATAATTTATAGAAGAAAAGAATTTATTAAACATACTTTCTCGAGTCAAAGTTTCGTTGTTTTGTTTAAGTTAAAACGAAATAAAAAGCTGAACTATCGCGTTCCATCCTCAAAGTTAAATTTGCTTAGAAATAGTTAATTAAACTATCAAACACTTGAAGTAGTGTATCCAAACTATAATTAATATATCCCAACTATAAAGTAATATATCAAACATTCGAAGAAATATATCCAAACTATAAAGTAATACTCAATAATTTATGAACCAAAAACAAAGAAAATCAACTCCGTGGCGGACAACTGGATATGCATGATCTTAATTAGCATAGGATTTTGACGATTTCAACCTCAAATTTCTCTGTCAAATCAAAAACCTCAAACCTCTCTGTCTTCGGTTTCGCCTCGGACTGCAAGTAAAATCCGGTCCTGTCCCCATTGTCGGCTTTGAGATATTACATCCAAACTATCAAGTAATGTATCCAAACTATCAAGTAATGTATCCAAACTATCAAGTATACTATATCAAACACTCGAAGAAATATATCCAAACTATCAAGTAATGTATCCAAACTATCAAGTAATGTATCCAAACTATCAAGTAATATATCAAACACTCGAAGAAATATATCCAAACTATAAGTAATATATCCAAACTATCAAGTAATATATCCAAACTATACAGTAATATATCCTGCAAACTACAGGAGCCAGGCATGGCGGCCACGAATTTTTGTCTTTGCCATCTTATTATATATTTTATACTTCTTGTTTATCCTGATTCCAATAAATCTGATAATAATAATAACTGGAAGAACACTGGAAAATATTTGGTGAATATTGTTCAGTGGTGTTAACCCGAATAGGACTAATTTTCTGGCAATTTATGTCTCGTCTAACGCCAACATCGCACACAGAGGTTTTAACAGATGTAAAATTGCAATCAGCAAGTGGTCCAAGCACGGGATAGCTAATCTCTCGATTCCTGTACATGACCCTCCAATTGACATAACTATCTATGTCAAATCTTGATAAATCGGGAAATTCATTACGTATATGTTTTTTAGATTTTAGCAAGGCCTTTGATCGAATTGACCTCAACTTATTAGGGGTGCGTAGGTCTCTTTTGCCTTGGCTTTGCAGCTTCCTATCCGAACGAAAGCAGCGAGTTAAATTGAGAGAAACAGTATCGGATTGGATAGCAGTACAAGCAGGAGTGCCACAGGGAACGAAATTAGGCCCCATTTTGTTTCTTGTTATGGTGAATGACCTTGCCCCGCCGAACTGTAATTATTGGAAATATGTAGATGACATATCGATTTCGGAGGTGATATCCAGGAACAGTAACTCGACCATCCAATTAGACCTCGACTCCATTTCATCTTGGGCCTCTAATTATCATATGAAACTCAACCCAAAAAAATGTAAAGAAGTTAGAGTCAGTTTCCTTCGTCATCAACCTACTTTTTCCCACCTCCACATTGATGGTGTTCCCATTGAGATCGTTGAAAGCAACAAAGTTCTTGGCATTATACTTGCGGAGTGACCTTAGATGGAACAACCATATTGATGCAATTATTAAGAAAGCTGCCAAGCGGTTATACATTATTCGAGTTCTACAGCGTAGTGGCCTCTGTGGATGATTTGCTGACAATTTATGTAACCTTAATTCGATCAGTCTTAGAATACTGTTGTCCTGTTTGGCATTCGAGTCTTCCAGTATATTTATCTGATAAACTCGAACAAATCCAGCGGAGAGCATTCAGAATCATTTATCCATTTAGATCCTATAGAGACGCCTTATTCTTGACTGCCAGTCCATGATTGGAAGAAAATAGATATCGCTTATCACAGAAACTGTTTAATGATATTAAATCGACTAATGATCGCCTTTCATATTTGATTCCTGAGACTAGGTTTAGTGTACATGGCCGTAACCTTAGAAATAGTCAAAACTTAGCCCTATATAAATGTAACACTGAACGTTTTAAGCGTAGTTTTTTTCCAGCGAATATTAACTATTTTAATTTAAACCAATGATCAGTAGTTGTTAATTGTAGTTACTTTGTAGTCCTTTAATTATAATATGTCGACAATTCATGTAAATATAAAGTATTTCACATTGCAGTAGGTGCCATTTTATATTGAAATAAACCATGCTTATTATTATTATTATTATATAAGTAATATATCCAAAATATAAAGCAATACATCCAAGCATCAGGCACACAGGATCCGCTCACATACCAAGTAGTTTCATTTGATTTCATAAAAAAACTCTTCAATTGGGGACATTTTTTGATTTTTCATGATGCTAAGTGGGCATGGAAGATATATCCTGAAGATATATCGTAACTAAAGTGAGACGCCTTCGACAAACAAGGCGTGTCACCTACAATTTTAAAAATGCTAATTTTGATGGATCGTGGCATCACTTGGGACGATGTTTTACTTGACAATGATGATCACATCAACAATAGCTTGGAGAAATGGCAAAAAACGTTCTATTCAATTGTAGACCAATTCGCAATGAAGAAACGCGTTAATTGTGTTAATCGGCCACCTTGGGTGGACAAAGAAATCGTCTCACTACTTAGGAGAAAGAATATTATAAGACGTAAGGCTAAATCTCGTGATACAGATTATCAGTGGTCTAAATTTCGTCGCATGCGTGCTGAGATCAAGAAATTAATTAAGTACAAGAAGAAGCTTTACATTAGTAATCTTGGTCTGTCCTTGAGAACCAATCCCAAGCGTTTCTGGTCTTACTATAAAGCCATAAATAAGTCTAGCAGAATTCCACTGATTCTCGATCTAAGGCCGATTTATTTAATGCTTA
The DNA here is from genome assembly GCA_035772405.1 of Chrysogorgia sp. JL179-B06. Lineage (NCBI taxonomy): Eukaryota > Metazoa > Cnidaria > Anthozoa > Scleralcyonacea > Chrysogorgiidae > Chrysogorgia > Chrysogorgia sp. JL179-B06. Next base: position 2,890,449 of record JAYKKM010000149.1, read on the forward strand.
TTTTCATTCTGTCTTTAGTCCTTTAGACGATCGTGCTGACACCTCTTTGCCTACACTGAATTATAATCTGAATTCACCTTGTCTGAAATATAGTACTACAGCGTCCTCAAGGCACTTCAGTCTTTAGATATTCATAAGGCTAGCTGTGGCATTCCTTCGAGGCTTTTAAAGGAGTGTGCCGATACTATCGCTACTCCTTTGACTAGATTATTCAATAAAGCCCTTAGCATGGGTGAATTTCCGACTCAGTGGAAAGATGCCAACTTAGTGCCAATACATAAAGCAAGTAGAAAAGCTGTAGTAGCCAACTATAGAGGTATTTCCCTGTTGGATCAGCTGTCCAAATTGTTGGAAAGGGGTGTTTTTGGTGAAACGTTTAGCTTTATTTCGCACAATCTCACTAATTGGCAACACGGCTTTTTCCCTGGACGTTCTAGTGTTACACAACTTACTCAAGTTGTTCACTTACTCGCTCAAGCATTGGATAACAAACAACAAGTTGACCTAGTATATCTTGACTTCTCTAAGGCCTTTGATCGTGTGCCCCATTCTAAACTTCTTTATAAGCTCAACGTCATGGGTATTCGGGACCCATTGCTTTCTTGGTTCCGTAGCTACCTTTCTCAGAGGCGCCACCGTGTTGTTCTTGATGGATTTTCTTCTGAATGGCTGCCTGTAACATCTGGTGTTCCTCAAGGTTCGGTCCTCGGACCACTTCTGTTCCTTATATACATCAACGATATGGCTGATGCAATCACTCAAGGATCGCACTTACCCTTATTCGCTGATGACTCGAAGTGTTTTCAAGTTATGTTCAGCAATACTGACCAAGATAAACTCCAGGAAGATCTTAATGCTCTGTCTATCACCTGGGGCATGGAGTTTAATGTCGATAAGTGTAAGGTGCTGAGAGTTGTTAGAACTCGTACAATTTATGATCGTCAGTACTATTTGGGTTCTAAACAGCTGTCTGTTGTTCAGAGTGAGAAAGATCTTGGAGTGTGGCTTACTATACCACTCTCAACTGGAACACCCATACTGATCATGTAGTTGCTAAGGCCCAAAGGATGCTTGGTATATTGTATCGGACTTCGAGAGACATTGATGATCACACCGTAAAGCGTTTACTCTATTCCACGTGGGTGAGGTCAACACTAGAATATGCTAGTCCAGTATGGTCTCCATACAAGAAACGTAATATGAACAAAATTGAGCAGGTGCAGCGCCGCGCCTCTCGGCTTATTTTTGGTCGTGAAGTAGATTATAAGAACAGGCTTGAACAACTTCAGCTTCTTCCTCTGTACATGCGTAGGGAAATCACAGATCTTGTCTTCCTTTTTAAAATGATTCATGGCTTAGTAGACATGGTTTCATTTATTGGAGAAGTACGGGTCGTTGTCTGCGTAATATTGATGACTTGACTCTTATAGTACCTTATGGCCGTACAGATGTCTTTAAGTGTTCTTATTTCGTTCGTGTCACTAGGCTCTGGAACTCTCTCCCATACACTATACGTGGCATTAACACCTTGTCGTTTTTTAAGAGGCTACTTTCTCAGCATTATTTCAAACTTTTTCCTGTTGCTCTTAATCCATAGTTTTTCTGTTTCGTATAATTTCGTTATGTCTTACTCTTTGATTTCATATTAATGTTATATGTTATTTGTATTTGTAAAGGGTGACCAATCCTGAGGGAATCTTGAATTCTATTTTTGGTTTACCCTAATACATTCAATTTTTAGTTGTAATACTGTAATTGATATGTATTATAAATTCTAATAAATAAATAAACAATAAGTCGACGGAACTTGAGTTGTTAAAGTATACATGCCATGACTGCAAAATATTGTTTTGTATGAAGAATAGAGAGAAATAATGTCTTTAAAGTCAGACTCTTACAATCATTTTCAAATTTAACGTTGATATAAAGAACACGTTTGATGTGATCTTTCTTTTGCCACTCAATAACTACCAGGTGGTATGTCCGTGGAAACAATCTTATGTCATAGTGAAATGACCTGTGTGAAACATAATTTTGTCACTGAAAATCAAAAAATTACTTTCGAAATTAGTTGTTAAAGACAATACGACTGTTTCGTGTCCATCGAATAGAAGATCTAGTTGTGTATTGACTGAAGCAAAGATCATCGAACTCGAAGCGTTTGTGAATAATTTATACATCATTAGACATGTGAAATTGTAATGGTTGCGCCATTGATCATCCATCGCAAAAGCAACGTGATTTATTTATTATAATGGTGCTGAGAACGTCTGATTGTATTTTGACATTGGTTGTGGAAGCATTCATGAATAGATTACCCGATATTAAGTCACCGGTTAATGACTTGAACTGTTAAAATTTATATTTTGTACGAAATTTATGAATAACATGAAATTTATCGATTAAGGTTCGAATCCTGCTTGAGTCAACAAATTCTCATTGACTCAGCAGTGTTTAATAATTGTTGCTGGATATTTGACATTTGTCAATGCAATGTTAGAATAGATCGTTATTTGAACGCTATGGCAGGTCTCATTTGGTTCAATTGAGATAAAAAAAATGCGAGACATGAGTATAAGAGTATTTTATTCAATGAAAATGTAAAGGGAAAAGTTCTCGTGAAAAAAATATCAAAAGAAACATGATGTCTTTACTGCTCTCAAATCTGTCAGGCACACCGACTATTCTCGCAAGGTTACCAGGCAGATTTTTCAATATTACAATATATATATACAACCTGAACATTTGAACATTTGAACCTGAAGAAGGGGCAGTGCCCCGAAACGTTGTTCATTAAAGATTTCTAAACGTTCCTTTTGAAGAAATATTTTAACAGTGGAACTGTTGATGAAGGCTATATATATAACCTAACCCTAACCGTTAAAAATCAAGACAAAAGACGAAAGAAAACAATTAAAAGAAAATTCACAAAAAGGATGTCTGTTGTGGGATTTGAACTCGCCAGATTCGGATAGTCACTTCGTTTACGGTTTGATTACTCAGCTTTTCAGCTGTGGCGAAGGTTAGTTAATGGTCAATTTGAACCCTGAAGATGACATTGTAGTCGAAAATTACGTTTGGTAGTTTTTAAACTATTTAACTTTAAACCTGTATATAAAACATTGTGAAGCGAACATGATGCGTGTATTATATAGCCTGCTTCACACGAGAGCATAATCATAATACTAGAAATACGAATTCGCAATAATCCCCTCGCCCGCCTTTTCTACCGCTAAACTCCAACCCCCCCACCCCACCCCTAGAGTTTCTTTTCCCCATACATGGTCCCCAGACCGCGTCTGTCGATAACAAATCCTTAAAAGCCGGTTCGTCGTATGTAGATTTTGAACGCTATCTCGGCCAATATTTACTCGATTTCAATTCTGAAAACAGTTTTGGAATTACGGAGTCTAAATACATAACGTACGTGTCTCTTATATTACGAGAACGCGCATACCATTCGTAAAAACGGTTTATGTACTTAGAAATTATTCGGCAATCAGCCAGCCCGGCCCAACCGCCTCCTCGTATATATCCTGCACGCACGATAACAAGCGTTTTCTCGAGCTTTCAGTATTTTGTAGTGGCGAAGAAGGCCATGATAACTGGTCATGATATGTAAACTCTAAGATGAATTACATATTATTATTCAAAATTCAGAAATATATTGTTTTCAAAATATGCAGATGATTATAATTTAGCTAGCTCAGAGACGGAGGAGTGATTATAGAATATCCGTCAACTTTTTAACTTAAATTTACTGACATAAATGAAGAATGTGAAATCGTATTTCTTAATAACTTTTAGTTAAACCTAGAGTAATGTAATTTTAAAGAACGAAGCAATTCTATTATGAAAATTTTCAACAATTTGACACGGTTTAATGACCATTTAATAGTAAGCGTTACTGGTATTCTGTTCCTACTGACCTAGCGGCTCTTAGAAATTTAGCACTGTATAGAACTGCTTCGTTCTATTAAACAATCCTGTTTATTTTTGTCCTGGAGTTCTCCAATTTATGAATTAAACCTATTATAGATAAAATAAACGGGATTTTTAAAGAACGAGCCAGTTCTTTAGTTTAGTTTAGTTTAATAGGATTTGTCACAAATTTACATTACAATAATAATAATGCATAAGCGACAGGAGAAGAAACAGGATAAAATCCCAATTGATATCATCTCCTTGCATGCAGATAAAACTATCTTATATCTATCTAATGTATACTACAAATTAAAAGTATAGAAATTATCTAATACTAGATTATGGTGGAGAATATGTTAAAAGTTTTTCATTGTACATAAAAGAAAGTTGCCTCCTAAAAAAAGTGACACTCTGATTACACGTTTTTAGCTCGTGTGGGAGATTGTTCCATAATTTCACTGATCTAGGAAAAAATGAGTTTTGGTAGTAGCATTGATTGTGGTTAAAGTTGTTACAAAAGTTATTGCTATCTGTTCGACGAGTATTATAATGGGAGGAAACAGGCATGCATACGTTACTAAAATCCACATTGAGTATCCCACATTTGTGTTTATATACCAAAGTGAGGTCAGCGATCTCCCTCCTATGTTCAAGTGGCAACAGGTGCAGTTTTACCAATCTATCCTTGTATGCTATGTCTCGGCCATAGTGGTTTAAAATAAATTTAGTTGCTCGCCTTTGAATATTTTCAATTAGTGCACGTTCTTTAGCTGTGTATGGCGACCAAAGATTTTAAGCATATTCGAGTTGTGACCTTTCAAGAGTGGTATACAGTAACTTCCGGGTTTTTTTACAGTGCAAACTAAAATTTTACTCATGCAAATTTCTGTGTCCGGTACACGAAGTAAGATCTATCCCTTACTTGATTCTAGAAGACTTAATATTATCGAATACTTCTAGCTCACTTTGTAATTTCTGGCTATCCCTCTCCCTTCTTTCCATACTGGTGTGTCTTAGAATGGTTTCTATTCTCATATAGGTTTCAGGCACTATTGCTCCCTGATTCTGTTTTACTTCAGTGTTTACGTTTCTAAATATAAATCGTCGCTTGACTTGACAACTTTGCGTTTCGATCAACATTTCTAAAATCACCCACTGTTCCTTGCATTTGAAGGACTAACTGTTGTGATCAATGGCTTATAGATTTACAACTATTCCACAAGATTTGAATAGGTTATATTTGCTTTTATTTGGCATATCACTCATAAATGAATTGCAGTAGGCCTACAGTGTTTACAATATGGAGCAACTGGCAAGCTCGGGCCGTGCGCTCAGGAACGCTTCTGTCACTTCTGTGCTCGCATACTCATCTGTACTCGACTTTTCCTTTTGTCTTTTCTAAAAATTAGTTCCACGCGATATCTCACATAACAAAGGAAAATTTTATTTTCCGCCTAGTGGAGATTCGACGCTTAGGGCAGTTTTCCACTATGCGATTATTTTCGCGCGAAGTGAATTTCTATATTCATATAATATTTCTGATTAGTTCCAGCTGAGAGCTCATAAGAGAAATGTATACGACGTAATTGGACAACCATACTGTAGGGCAATTGATAAAAGGAGAATAGTGCGAATAGTCGACGAATAGTGCGAATAGTCGACGAATAGTGCGAATAGTCGACGAATAGTGCGAATAGCACGCGAATAGTTGGGCAAATACGGCATGTTGTAAAACATGGACTGATAAAACTAGGCGGGGGGTTAGGATCTTTGTTGTGTTGGGGTTGGAACTCTACCGTAAATTAACGGGTTATAAAAAACTATAAGGAGTACCAACCCCAACACAACAAAGATCCTAACCCCCCCGCCTAGTTTTATCAGTCCATGTTTTACCAGTCCATGTTTTACCAGTCCATGTTTTACCAGTCCATGTTTTACCAGTCCATGTTTTACCAGTCCATGTTTTATCAGTCCATGTTTTACCAGTCCATGTTTTACCAGTCCATGTTTTACCAGTCCATGTTTTATCAGTCCATGTTTTACCAGTCCATGTTTTACCAGTCCATGTTTTACCAGTCCATGTTTTATCAGTCCATGTTTTACAACATGCCGTATTTGCCCAACTATTCGCGTACTATTCGCACTATTCGTCGACTATTCGCCGACTATTCGCACTATTCGTCGACTATTCGCACTATTCGTCGACTATTCGCACTATTCGTCGACTATTCGCACTATTCGTCGACTATTCGCACTATTCTCCTTTTATCAATTGCCATACTGTAGTTGGGACAAAGAGTGTTCATTTGACTATTCTAAGACACTGATAAGCCAGTGCGTCGGATAAATCTTATTTCAATTCATAATATCAGGCTGGGGGAATTCAGTATAACGAATTTGCAAGTGTAAATATGAATGCAAATGTCTATTGTGGTTTTAGCCTAATGTTATGAATTAAAATAAGTTTTATCCCGACACAGAACACGTCATTTTGACGCGCAGTGGACATTACGAACTGGTTTATTAGATAAATTTACCCAAGAGTATTAATTGCATAATATGTGGTGATTTCAAGATTGACTGGCTATCAGGTCAGAAGCAGCAGATAGTTAAAATATTTGGTTCCTCATATCAGCAAAAGTTGCATCTACCTTCCTATACAACCGATAATGGATCACTTCTGGTTACAAGTGAAATATATGAATCATATTTTTCAGACCACAAACCGGTGTGGCATGTGCCTTAAAATAGATGAGACATGCATATACATACTGTATAATATACATACATCATAATATTCGCTTCATAATATGTCTTACACACAGGTTAAAAGTTTAAAAGTTTAAAAACTGCCAAACGTAATTTTCAACTACAATGTCATCTTCAGGGTTCAAATTAACCATCAACTAACCTTCGCGACAGCTGCAAATCTGACTGAATAATCAAACTAAATTTAAACCTTAATTGATTAAACAACCTGTTAACAAACATCTTTTGTATACTATAATAAAATTGTCGTATATTATCTAATAAAAGATTGCTGGTAGCATATAGGAAGATTGCTGGTAGCATTGAATCTATATAATAAAAAGAAAATTACAAGGTTGCTTGAAGATATGAATTTTATCTTCTCGTGGTAAAAACAATATTTTACTCATTCGTTAAGCTCATTCGTAAAATATTGTTTTCACTCAAGATAAAATTCATATCTTCGCACCACCGTGTAGTACCCTCTATTTATGAAGGGTATACACGTTCTCGTAATATAATAGGCACTTATGTTATGTATTTAGACTCGGTAATTAGAAATCTGTTTTCAGAATTAAAATTGAGTAAATATTGGCCGAGACTACCTTCAAAATCTACGTGCGACGAAACGGCTTCCGTTTTGCAGAGCATGTGCGGTCTGATCAGCCCTGTGGACCATGGATGGGAAAAGAAACTCTAGGGGGGGGGGGGGAGTAAAGGCGGGCGAGGGATTATTGCGCTACACGTATTTCTAGTTTTACTATAAAGAAGACATTTTTCAAATTACTGGGTAAAACGATTCATGGCCTACCTATACAGATTTACTGCGACTTTGGTCCCTTAGTAATGACCGCCGTTGGCTCTAATTATCCAGTGAGAGAAGCCTAATATGGGACGTGAAATTATGTTCTCAAACTCATTAATAATTCATGAGCAAATTATTCAATCAGATCTTCTAAATTGAACCACGTGATGACACTAGAAATGCCAGTAAAGTACTGGGCAGAGGACTAGAAATATTTTTTCCAGTCCAAGGACAAGAAATAATATTTCCAGTCCGGTGCTGCGAATATGACGTCAAGAACTAATAGGGATTACATTTATCATTAATAATCCACTTAGGGATTACACTTAGGGATTACACTAATTGATTTTGAGAAGTTATTCAAAGGCCTCGAAATCGGACTAGACCGGGTTTTCAAGTACTCGGATTTGTTCCAGTCCTCGGTTCGCCTCGGACTGGAACAAACCCTCGTACTTGAAAACCCGGTCTAGTCCTCTTTCTCGGCCTTTAAATATTACTTCAAGATTTTATGCATTTAATGTTAACAAAGAAACTATATTGGCCAGACACTAAACCTCTTTTGCGAGCGTCACAGTTTGATTTGCTTGCAAAGTCGGAGCTTCTAATGATCTCTCGTCAATTTGCATTATGCAAAATATGCAAGCTTCAAAATCAGCTCATCAGATACAATAGAAAGCTCAATCCAGTCCTATTTTTGAGATCAGTGTATATCACCTTTCCGGAGTAATCCTTGTTCACCATGCGCATTAATGCGGAGCAATCAGCGCTTTAATTACCGCAGAGGAAGTTATCATGCCACGTGTGTGGATCCGCCGGTTCTAGCCACTGAATACAGGCAAGTCCTGGAATTTGTCCAGCAGACGACCATTTGAAATGCAGTGGGGAATTATGGGGCACGCAAAGGTAGTTATCATGCCAGGTATGTGGATCGGCTTTTTCTACGATTTTCGTACATCGCATGCCAGGAATTGGACCTGCAGAATTCCACTTCATGCCAGGATCCTTTTTTTTATCAGAAGAACAGAAGTAGTTATCCAGCCAATTGTGGGGATCGGCGGTCTCTTTGATCTGAGTACATTTGAAGCCCTTGACAGGTCCAGCGGAGCTCCATCTGAAGTCATCAGGCCATATTGAAAATGTTTGGTTACGATGTGTAGCTGCAAATAAATTAGATGATAACAAGTAAGATATTTGTGTATTAAAATCAAATAATAAGAAACATAAAAATTAAAATATTTGTGTATTATAATCAAATAATAATAAACATAAAAATTATAATCATGTATTTGGTATCCAAGTACATAATCATGATATACCATCCATTGGTTATGGGTGGGGAGGAAAGCGATCGGGTTCAGGATATTAGGTTTATAGGTTTAGCCTTAGAAACAATATGATGGTTAGAATAAAGTTAAATTTATGGTAAATCCTTAAGATTAGGGTTAGGATTTAGGGTCAGCCTTAGAAATACCTGTAATATGATAATTGAGATTATGGTTAGAATTAAGGTTAGTTGTATGGTAAACCGTTAGAGGATTATGGTTAGGATTTAGGGTTACTTAACCTTATAAACAATATGTTGATTTCAATTCTAAACTACTGTATGTCTCCATTAAAGACTGATTCTGACAACGAAATTAACTTTAAAACCATCACTGACATGGGCCCACCTGTCATCCCTGTTACCTTGCATAGATAAATAAATAAATTAATTAATTAATTGTGAGCATACCAAATGGTCTTTTAATAAGGGCATAATAATGATAATAATAACAATATTATTATTATTTAATTACAGGAAGCCTTCCCAGATATTCAGAAAGGTCCTGTATCACAAAATTAACAACATAAAGATACAAAAGCAAATACAATACAATATTTAAAACAGGATAATCTGTTACAATAAACTAAATAACAACGAGTTGTCATGGCAACTGATTGTAATGTATTTGTGAAAAATTAATAAAAGACCAGAGACTGATGTAACTACTTCTGTTATCTTAACAAGATAGATAGTCGATACGTGGACGATCGTGAAGCTCGTATCTTCAGAAAAATGATTCTGAGTCCCGGACAGGAATCGAACCTGTAACCTTCTGATTGCCGGTGAGACGCTATAACTTGAGCTAACGAGACTCAGATGGAGAGTGAAGGTTACAATGATGTACTGGTTCGATTGATATATGTATACTGCCTATGCGGCAGTCACTATATATCGGTAATGCTTGGATGCGTTAATATACACAATGTTTTAGTGAATGTGGGAGAGCTCGGAGTAGACAGACGATACGTGGACGATCGTCAAGCTCATATACTCAAAAAAATTATTCTGAGTCCCGAACAGGAATCGAACCTGTAACCTACAACATTGTGTATATTAACGCATCCAAGCATTACCGATATATATAGAGTGACTGCCGCATAGGCAGTACATATATATCAATCGAACCAGTATACTCATCATTGTAACTCTTCGCTCTCCATCTGAGTCTCGTTAGCTCAATGGTTAGAGCGTCTCACCGGCAATCAGAAGGTTAATAAACAACAAAAAGATAATAATAAGTTCTAATTAATAACTTCTTATTAACCGAGAGCGCGGTCACTACGGGAAAATATCAGACCGAGGTCTTGACAGTACGGACCGAGCCCGTAGGGCGAGGTTCGTACATAAAAGACCGAGGTCTGATATTTTCCAGTAATGACCAAGCGGTCGAGGTTAATAAGAGGTTTATTATATGGCATGGATTTTTTTAAACAACATATTTTACATACGTTTTGAGTGACAGAATCGTCATTTTCAATCTTGTTCTTGTTCTTCTATTGCTTTCATGATAGTAAGACTCTCATTTAGATTGTTCATCGTCCGACTCGTACATGATTCAGTGCTTAATTTACTAAATTCGTTCAATTTTTGCTGCTTTTCAAAGTTTCCTATCGTTGTTCGCTCCTTTGTAAACAAAATGGCTGACTGCAATACGGGAAATAACGGACCGGCACGTGACGTGTCTCAGCCAATCAGAGCACGCAATTTCACCGGAAGTAGCTTGTGCCATATAATAAAGAAGTCTTAACGGTTAAATATTCACCGAGATAACGTGCAAAATAATATACGACGAAGCGGCCTCCTGATTGCCGATTAATTTCTAAATAGTATTTAAAAAACTCATTAATAATTCATGAGGAAAACACAAAGCAAAATCACCACCGTGTCGTATCTTTATATGTGATAAAGATTCATCCTAATTTACATAAACTTTAGCTTTGATTTTCTCGGCTTAGACAACGTTATTTTTCAAAATTACTACGCCAACGAACTTACCAAATGCTGGTCGTTTTTTAAGCCGTTTAAAACACTCGCAGCAGTGTTTTATCAGATATAAAACACTCGGCTGCGCCTCGTGTTTTATATCTGATAAAACACTGCTGCTCGTGTTTTAAACATTACTTAAAACACGAGAAGGAGCGTTTTATCATATTTAAAATGCGAGCGCGCATAGCGAGAATTTTAGATATGATAAAACGCGAGTTCGAGTGTTTTAAATAGCTTCAAAAACAATTGATTGTAATCACTAGGGAGTGTACTGGTTTTTATTTTCTATTAGAGGTAAATTGGGTTGATGTATGAAATGCAAATTAGCAGGAATTTTATATAAAGTTCGTAGAGACTTTATATAATTTTCATGCTGATTAGTATTCATGGATTTTATCAGGTATAAAAGCCTTGCGCGTGACTAAATACGGAAATGTGATTGGACAATTTGGTTAATGAATATTATCATTAATATTGAAGTACATAAACAAGTTTTTAAGCAGGGTATGCCCGTTCTCGTAATATAATATATACGTATGTTATGTATTTAGACTCAGTAATTCCAAATCTGTTTTCAGAATTGAAATTGGTTAAATGTTGATTAAGATAATGTTCACAATCTACGACGAAACGACCTTTTGCGATTTGTGATCCGTAGAAATACATGTATACGACGTGCGAGGTCTGGGGATCACATATAGGGAAAATCCCGCAGGGAAGATAGAACTATCGAACAGGCGGGCGCAATCTCGTTCCCAGAGCCTCCGCCGCGCCACGCGGACGAGGGGTCAACCTCGTCCCAGGGTCTTCTCAGTGCCCAGGGAGGAAGCACCCGGGATAGGAGGGGAGTGGAGCGAGGGAAGAGAAGACCCTGGTAAAGGCTGGTCACGTGACTCCAAGTAGGCTTATTCTCGCTTATATCATCAGGGGGGCCGGATCGCTGTGAAAACATACCACAAACTTCTATAATTGAAAGTATAAACAGTATATGGATAATTTAAAAAGATTACAATTTATTGGAAAGACAGTACGGACTGCAGACAAGTTGAAAGCCTTGAAAGATGGTGGATTACTTCGAAAAATACGTTGATTTACTGAACATTTGTTGCTGTCATAAGATCATTATGTACATGATTAGTATTAGTATTATGAACATGATTAGTATTTAAAATAATAGTCATAGTCTGACTGTATTAAAATTGTAAATTCGAACTGTTCTGGCGTTGATCATAGGGACTTTAAGATCTACGACGGCAACCTAGGACGGCGACGGCAGTAAAAGCAATACAAATTTTAGCATTTGAATGAAACCACGGTCGATTGACTAGCGTATTTGACACTCCAAGCTTGTTTTCTGATCTCCAAAACGCTTCAATATTCCTAAAACGATTATAGTGTCTGTGTTTAAGTCAGTCTTAAGTCACATCTCTCATCTTTCCGCGAGTTACCGTCGTCCTAAAGACGTGAAAATGCTCTCAGTGGCGTTGTAAACAGAACGAGAACGGCGTTGAAATTACTCTCGGGAATAAAAATGATTCATTCTTATTGTTTCGCATGAATATTCTTTTGTTTGAACGACGTCCCCGTCCTACGATCAAATTTTTACCTATCGATATTTTAACATATTTATAAAGCAGAGCTGCTAAATATTACTCGGTCGAAACCGTTTTGCGATTAGACGATGGCAAGTATTATTTTTCTTACTCCGAATCTGGAGTTGTTATGTCCGTCATTAATCGTTCATGTTCCTGACCAGCGTAACGAAGTGACGTCAAATTCTCAACGCGAAGACTCCACATCCATCGCTAATTCTTCAAGTAAATCAAAATCGTTTATTCAAATTCTTCATCTGAAAGGCTGAACATTTCATCTACTTCTCGAAGAAAACAAGAAAACAAGTAACCTCGACTGAAATTCAGGCGTAGCATTGAGAATCTGACGTCATAAACAATATTACCTTTTGAAATTGCGGGCTCACTTGGAACACGTTTTTAGTAATGGTGGCCTAAATAATAGTGATTTCAGAGCTCAAAATACTTACTTCAAAATACCATTTTTTAGTTTTTTTTTACATCGATGATCACTTTCGACCCTGAAATACTATTCGATGCAAAAGAAAATCTAAAAGACGGGGATGAATTTTCATCGTAGTGGCACTTTAAAGTCCCTAATGTTTATCTTATGACAGCAACAAATGTCCGTAAATCAACGCATTTTTCGCAAGTAATCCACCATCTTTCAACTTCTGTCTGCAGTCCGTACTGTCTTTCCAATAAATTGTAATCTTTTTAAATTATACATATACTGTTCATACTTTCAATTATAGAAGTTTGTGGTATGTTTTCCCCCCGGATGATATAAGCGAGAATAAGCCAGGTTACAAAATAATCCAATATCCTTGGAGTCACGTCGCTCCACTCCCCTCCCATCCCGGGCGCTCCCTCCCCGGGCACTGAGAAGACCCTGGGTACGATGTTGGCGAGGGGTATTGCGGAATGTATTTCTAGTATAATGGTATAGCTTGAAAATATGAATATCAGTAGAAGTACGAAGTCGATCGTCTATATAATTGTTAGTAGTGATTGACTGACGTTTCGACTGTCATAACGGTTGGATACATTGAGAATTTTTACCTCATACAAACCTGTTTTGTTACATTTTATTATTGTTGTTTTAATTTCGTTTACAACAGGGCAATGTTTATCATCCTTGAAATTATTGCTTTCGTTCATTCTGCCGTTGTGCACAAGGCTGCAGTTCTGGCAAACACAAGGTTTGGTAAAGTACAACGTCATAAACACAATTGACAGGATAGCAAAAATGGCGATTGCTATCATCAGTACCACCTGTGTTACTGAAAAAATATTTGACGACGTCCTTGACTACTGCTATGGTCGATGATGTTGGGTGTTTGAAGTGAAGCGACTGTTCTGGGCTGTGAAACGTCGATTGGATGAATAGCCACGTCCGAAATCACATAACCAAGTTCTTGCTCTTCCATTTTTCACAGTATACTGACTTCAACACTGTTGGTAATTGCTTTACAGTATAGTCAAACCGCCTCAATTCCTCTAAGAACTTGCAACCGTTCTCGAAAGATTGCTATCATTAGTACCACTTGTGTTCTTAGACAGGAATTTTGACAACGTCCTTGACTGCTGGTATATTGTCGACGATAATGGGATCACGAAACACAACATCGAGGTTTGTCTTACTGCGGCATTGTTAATTGCATGACGATTAACAAGCTTAAATTGAACAATTAGATAAAACGGAGCTTCTTTTGCTATACAGTCCTGATTCCGTTCTCATATATTATAGCCTTCACTTTCTTCTGGCAATGTCTTTGTATATCCGTTAATAGGAATAATAAGAATAAATATTAAAGCTGCTATAATTTTTCAAAAGCTGAACTATAATATGAGAAATGGAGAAATGAGAGAACTTCAATATGTCGAAAAATACTTAATGGACCAATGGCAACAAAAAATAAGTACCTTTTATATCGTAGTTTTAGGTTGTAAAAAGGTGAATTATGATAGCTAAACTTCAGGAAGTATAACATTAAGCCTCGCGGTGTAATTGCCTGTTTATATACGCAAATTCGATCACATCAGGTTGCCTTAGAATACCGCATCATATTTAAGATCAATCTACTGACGTTTAAATCTCTACAGAACTTACAAGTAACTCTTGCAAGTATGAAGGACTGTATATACCTCGTAGGCAATTGCTTTCATCGAACTATCGTTTAAGGCTTAAAGTGCCACTATATACGATCACATTTTTACCTATCGATATTTTTACGTATTTATACTTCAAAATACCATTTTTTAGTTTTTTTTTACATCGATGATCACTTTAGACCCTGAAATACTATTCTATGCTAAAGAAAATCTAAAAGACGGAGGTGAATTTTCATCGTAGTGGCACTTTAATAGCCCTGTCTATAATTTAAATAACTATGGTTACAGGTTTTTTTTGTGCATGCCCCAATATTGTGGAATAATCTTCCTCTTTGTGTTAGAGCTTCTGAGAATATCTCTGTGTTTAAATCTAGGCTTAAACACAGAGATATTCTTAATCTTTTTATAACAGCGTATTACTTATAATTTTTAAATATCATTTCGATTTTGTGGCTTCATGCAGAATGTCTCAATCATTTAAAGTGGAGTCAACCATAAATATGCAAATAACACCCCACAGGAATTGGAGATTTTTTGTTTTTTTTAATACTCAAAGTAAGTGCATGGAGTAATTTAAAACGGATTTAGTATAGTTGCTTAAAATCGCCAGCAAAATTATTGTTTTCTACCGTTTTGACTCCAATTTTCATCGCTGTGTCATAATGTCGAATTTAGAATTCACAGACGTATGGAAAGTCTACCAACAAATTACGTCAACCCTGATGTTGCCGTTTATTCGCTTTCGACATTGTGATATCGTGTACAGTATTGTACAGTGAACCCAGCTACTACTACTAATAATACTGACGATCGTACATGTATTGTCTGTCTACTCCAAGCTCTCCCACATTCAATACAGCACTGTGTATATATATATATATATATATATATATAATAATAATCTTTATTGAGGTGCCAATATCACCCCAAAGTGTTTTACAGAGAGATCCTCAGATAACTAATTAAAATATTAAAGTGCCTATAACCCCAAATTCGATATTACTTATATTATATCCTACATGAAGTAAACAGTTGAATGCCAAAATATTTTATGATTTGAGCTTTGCATTGATGTTCTATAAAGGTTTGTAACTCCGAAATGCTAATAAGTGTGACGTCATTTACGGCATTTGGCTTTCTTTTATGCTTTCCGTGCGATAGACAGGTTGAGGATTTGAGCGAAGAAGTTGATAAAATCTCTACGATAGCGTTCAAATATATCAATAACGTTTGAATCAAGTTGCTCTAACACTAGAATATTGTATCCGAAATGATGTCTTAAATGACGTCACACTTATTAGCATTTCTAGACAAATAAACATTTATAAAACATCAACACAAAGCTCAAATTATAAAACATTTTGACATTCAACTATTCACTTCAATTCATGTAGAATCTATATCAGTAATATCATATTTGAGGTCATGGGTACTTTAAAGCAACTGTAGCATTGGATGTATGAATTACCAAAGCAGAAGAAAAGAACTTATATATAGTATACAACTAGAAATACGAATCCGCAATAATCCCCTCGCTCGCCTTTTCTACCACTACCACATCCATGGTGTGCCATACTGGCGACCATAGATGGGGTAGTGTATTTGTATTTCTATTCTGTTGATAGCAAATCCCAAAAAACAGATTTGGAATTACCTTGTCTAAATACATAACATACGTGTCTATTATATTACAAAAACTTGCATACCATTCGTAAAAACGGTTTATGTACTTAGAAATTAGTCGGCAAGCAGCCAACCGGCCCGGCCGCTTCGTCATATACTTTGAACGTTATCTCGATCAATATTTAACCGTTTTCAATTCTGAAAACAGATTTGGAATCAGCGAGTCTAAATACATAACACACCTACCTTATTATATTACGCAAGCGTGTATACCCTTCGTAAAAACCTCTTTATGTATTTCGTCAGATCACAAATCGCCAATGGCCGCTTCGGGAAAATATTGCTCTATCCAAATATTGTTCTATTCAAATGGGTCTACCCAAAACGACTTTTTACTTCCTTATAATTAGGAGTTGGACCTACCATGCTCCGCTGATATATATATATATATAGTATAGACAGTGCTGCATAGACAGTGTTTTGAATATATAGCAAAGTGAAAAGTTGTTAAACTGCCAAGAATTTAGTGACGAGATACTGACGTTTCGAGCGGAACCCTTCATCAGAGTAAGACGAGATGATATAAAACAAGACGCCCGCTAGGCGTTAACTTGGGTTACTTTTAGGGACATGGCGCGCATACTGCCTGCGGAGGTAGCCATTGGTGGCATGTTAGACAGTTGTAATTAGAAAACCCGCTCACTTGTCTTATATTACAAAGGATAATTTTTGCATTGATTTCTGTATCAGGCACTGAAGGCATTGTGCAGCGCTTAGAAGCAAATTGGGCTAGAAATGAGGACGAAGAAAAATCAGGTGTCTATACGCAGGCTAGCCCCCCCCCCCCCAAATGCAGAACGCCTGACACGCAGACGAAATTTAATGTAAACGCGGCAATGCTATTTTTTCTAATATCTGTTCGATTGAAGGTCTGTGTGTCAAAATTTATAAACGGCAAGGTATACGAAATATATCTGTTACGAAATTACATCGGTTTAATGGACATAAAAGCATTAAATCATCGGGTAAACGACGAATAGATCTTAAAGCCATGTCCTTTGATTTTAGAGACGAGTCTCGCTTTAATAGCTAATTCACGAGTTCTGTATATATGGTGGTAATGTCAGGATAAGATTCTGGGTATATATATAGGTAATATTTGGCATTTCACTCGATCAAACTACATGTTGAAAGGATTTATGGTGAAGGAAAATTTCGAGTGTTGGAATACATACATTTTAAGACCTAAGCAGGATCAGTTGCGAAAAATGCAACTTTAAGGCCTTCCGGCTGGGAATTGAATCCGCGACCCTGCGATGCTAGTGCAGTGCTCTGACCACTGAGCTGTACGGAAGCCGTTGCCGAGAGCCTAGTCACGAGTTCTGTATATATGGTGGTAATGCCGGGATAAGATTATATATGCATTACCACTATATATATATATATATATATATATATATATATATATATATATATATATATATATATATATATATATATATATATATATATATATATATATATATATATATATATATATATATATATATATATATATATATATATATATATATATATTTATTATATATAATATTTATTTATATATAATATATATATTATTATATATATATGTATATTATATATATATACAAACTATTCGTGAGAAATGGATATAAAAAAAAACAGCGTTGGAGCGACAGCGCTTAACAACTGGTAGGGTTTCAGCTCTCTGCACGGAACAATCAAGTAGGTTCCAAATATCAGCAGCGAAGCTTAAAATTAAAAGTAGACAGTGCTGCGTAGACAGTGTTTTGGATATATATCAAAGTGTGAGACTGCTGAGATATTTAGGAACGAAATATTGACCTTTCGAGCGGAGCCCTTTATCAGAGTAAATTAAGACGAGATGAGATAAAATAAATGGGGTTTATACATACAGTGTGTATCAAAAAAACCGCTACCGGAAGCAACTGTGAATTAGCATTTTTTTCAAAGAACCCATTGTAATAGTTTGAAGGCTTAGACACCTCTGAGCAACGAATGCGTAAAAAATAACTTGGATTGCATTCGTATTGAAAATTGCTTTCTCTCTTCTTGATTAACGCAGCGCTTGGACCATCTTAATTTCCCAGGTGTATAATTTTTTTAAATTACAATAGGTCTCTTTAAGAATGCTAATTCATTTTCTAAGGGTAGCGGTTTTTTTGATACACACTGTACAGGGTGTATAAAAAAAGCGCAACCTCGGAATTTCCCAAGAAATCCACTCTGAAATTAATTCTGAAAGTATCCAACGCACTAGATTAGTAATTATGAAAGTATCCGACGCAATAGATATTATATGAAAGTATCCAATGTATTAGATTGTTAATTATGAAAGTATCCAACGCAATAGATTATTATGAAAGTATCGAACGCATAGCTAGATTACTATTAAAGTATCCAACGCAATAGATTATTATAAAGGTATCCAACGAACTAGATTAATATTATGAAAATATCCAACGCAATAGATTATTATGAAAGTATTCGACGCAATAGATTATTATGAAAATATCCAACGCAATAGATTATTAATTATGAAAGTATCCGACGCAGTAGATTATTATAAAAGTATCCAACGCACTAGATTATTATGAAAATATCTAACGCAATAGATTATTATGAAAGTATCCGACGCCGAATAGATTATTATGAAAATATCCAACGCACTAGATTATTAATTATGAAAGTATCCGACGCAATAGATTATTATAAAAGTATCCAACGCACTTGATTATTATGAAAATATCCAACGCAATAGATTATTAATTATGAAAGTATCCAAGGCAATAGATTATTAATTATGAAAGTATCCGACGCAATAGATTATTAATTATATGAAAGTATCCGACGCAATAGATATTATATGAAAGTATCCAATGCATTAGATTATTAATTATGAAAGTATCCAACGCAATAGATTATTATGAAAGTACCGAACGTACTAGATTATTAATTATATGAAAGTATCCGACTCAATAGATATTATATGAAAGTATCCAACGCATTAGATTATTAATTATGAAAGTATCCAACGCAATAGATTATTATGAAAGTATCGAACGCACTAGATTACTATGAAAGTATCCAACGCAATAGATTATTATGAAAGTATCGAACGTACTAGATTATTAATTATATGAAAGTATCCGACGCAATAGATATTACATGAAAGTATCCAACGCATTAGATTATTAATTATGAAAGTATCCAACGCAATATATAGATTATTCTGAAAGTATCGAACGCACTAAATTACTATGAAAGTATCCAACGCATGCAATAGATTATTATGAAAGTATCGAACGTACTAGATTATTAATCATATGAAAGTATCCAATGCATTAGATTATTAATTATATGAAAGCGCACTAGATTATTATGAAAGTATCCAACGCAATATATTATTAATTATGAAAGTATCCAACGCAATAGATTATTATGAAAGTATCCGACGCAATAGATTATTATGAAAGTATCCAACGCACTAGATTATTAATTATATGAAAGTATTCGACGAAATAGATATTACATGAAAGTATCCAACGCATTAGATTATTAATTATGAAAGTATCCAACGCAATAGATTATTATGAATGTATCGAACGCACTAGATTATTATGAAAGTATCCAACGCAATAGATTATTATGAAAATATCGAACGTACTAGATTATTAATTATATGAAAGTATCCAACGCATTAGATTATTAATTATATGAAAGCGCACTAGATTATTATGAAAGTATCCAACGCAATAAATTATTATGAAAGTATCCAACGCAATAGATTATTATGAAAGTATCGAACGTACTAGATTATTAATTATTAAGAAACCTCGGAATTTCCCAAGAAATCCACTTTGTTTTTATTAGCACAAAAGATTTTAGGCCTCTGGGAATTTAACTGTTGTTGATACTTGTAAACTAAACAACTTTCCATTAAATAAATGCATAAATTTCGATTCAATTCTGCTTTACGTGCTCGAGTTTGTAGTAATTAGACAGTTATGCCCCTGGAATACGATTACAAGCTATTTTAAATTCCCAGGGGCGAAAATCTTTTGTGTTTAAGAACACAGTGGATTTTTTGGGAAATTCCGAGGTTGCGCTTTTTTTTATACACCCTGTATACCAAAAGGTGTCACAAGTAGAAATTAGCCAATTAAATGCATGGGAGATAAACAGAACGGGAGATAAACAAAGCAATAATTAATGAATGCGAAAAATGTCTGAAACCAAATGTCTGAAACAAATGGTTAGAGCTATTGAAATCGCGGGCTACAGGTTTATCAATATCATTGTTCCTCACGGAACAAAGATGTTCAGCAAACCTGTCTCAAAGGCGTCATCCAGTTTCACCGATGTAGATTTAAGGGCATTAATCGCAAGAAATGCAATAAATGATGTTGGTCGACGTGCATGAAAAAGTATGACGGATTGTGAGGTCGAATTTGTACCTGTGGGCAGTAATAACTATGGTGGGATTGGGCATGTGTAGCAGTTCCTAAACAGTCATCGATAAATCTGCCGAAGAACCTGTGTTTGTCCTTCAAAGATCTGTTTTCCAACATAACCAACAAATAAGTTAGCATAGCTTGATCCCAATTTTGGTATCATCGCAATATATAAATTCAATGAGTAAGGAATTCAAACGTTTTATGAAATTCGGGGCAGAGCAGTGGTGCAGGTGATATTTAGAGGTACGAATAGATCATTTACATGAATTAAGGTCCATGAGTACATCATTTAGAGTACCAGCGTCACGTACAAACAGACATGAGCTATATTTTACTGTCAGAGGAGCCAAATTGAACTGTAGCTAGTAGATTGTATATACCTTTTAATATATTTTAAAATATCCTTTAGATTATATGTAGTATTTAAAACAAGAGAAGGAGCGTTTTATCATATTTAAAATGGGAGCGCGCAGCGCGAGCATTTTAGATATGATAAAACGCGAGTTCGAGTGTTTTAATAGCTTCAAAAACAATTGATTGTAATCACTAGGGAGTGTACTGGTTTTTATTTTCTATTAGAGGTAAATTGGGTTGATGTATGAAATGAAAATTAGCAGGAATTTTATATAAAGTTCGTAAAGACTTTATATAATTTTCATGCTGATTAGTATTCATGGATTTTATCAGGTATAAAAGCTTTGCGCGTGACTAAATAGGAAATGTGATTGGACAATTTGGTTAATGAATATTAATGAGTTTTTGAAATACCTTTTAATATATTCTTAAATATCCTTTAGAGTACCATGAGCGCTACGTATAAACATACATAAGCTATCTTTCTACTGTTAGGAGCCAAATTGGACTGTAGTTAGTCGATTAATGTATATACTTGTTAACACCTCTTAAGATTACCTTTTTAGTTATATAATTATCACATGTAATGCTATTGTAATTCTTATGCTAAAGACGGCAAATAAAGTTATTATTATTAAATTCTGAAAGTATCCAACCTACTATATATTAGCCTGCGTGCAGACTCCACCTGATAATGAAATTTAATATTAATTGATATTAAATTTCATTATCAGGTGGAGTCTACACGCAGGCTAACTAGATATTAATTCTGAAAGTATCCAACCTACTAGATATTAATTCTGAAAGTATCCAATGCACTAGATTATTATGAAAGTATCTAACGCAATAGATTATCATGAAAGTATCCAACGCAATAGATTATTAATTACGAAAGTATCCAACTCACTAGATTATTATGAAAGTATCCAATGCAATAGATTATTATGAAAGTATCCAATGCAATAGATTATTATGAAAGTATCCAACGCAATAGATTATTATGAAAGTATCCAACGCACTAGATTATTATGAAAGTATCCAACGCAATAGATTATTATGAAAGTATCCAACGCAATAGATTATTATGAAAGTATCTAATGCAATAGATTATTATGAAAGTATCCAATGCAATAGATTATTATGAAAGTATCTAACGCAATAGATTATATCCAACGCAATAGATTATTAATTACGAAAGTATCCAACTCACTAGATTATTATGAAAGTATCCAATGCAATAGATTATTATGAAAGTATCCAATGCAATAGATTATTATGAAAGTATCCAACGCAATAGATTATTATGAAAGTATCCAACGCACTAGATTATTATGAAAGTATCCAACGCAATAGATTATTATGAAAGTATCCAACGCAATAGATTATTATGAAAGTATCTAATGCAATAGATTATTATGAAAGTATCCAATGCAATAGATTATTATGAAAGTATCCAACGCAATAGATTATTATGAAAGTATCCAACGCTGTGAAATTGTTGTAAATCTATAAGCCATTGAGCACAACAGTTATAGTCCTTCAAATGCAAGGAACAGTGGGTGATTTTAAAAATATTGATCGAAACGCAAAGTTGTTAAGTCAAGCGACGATTTATATTTAGAAACGTAAACACTGAAGTAAAACAGAATAAGGGAGCAATTGTGCCTGAAAACTATATAAGAATAGAAACCATTCTAAGACACACCAGTATGGAAGAAGGGAGAGGGAAACATGGCAAAACATGCTATATCATTCAGTCAGCAAGTATCAGGTGTCAAGTATCTTACCTTACACAAACGCGCAATAAAAACATCGATATTTTTCTTAAAAAATCCTGATTTCTCGTTATATGTGTAGCATTCTCAAGATGTACGCACAGATTTATACTCCTGAGACAACGCGTTTTCGCTTGCGTTGCGTTCTTTTTTTATAAACGTTTAAAAAATCGAGGGACAATTGGCAATGAAGTCGCATGGCTTTGCGAAGCTTTAGTACAAAATTGTCGGTCAGACGCCCGCAAACCTAAACACCTTTTTCTTTTTTCCTTTTTTTTTATTAGAGCACCTAAACACCATTTTCCATGCGCAATGTTGAAATGAACGCGCAGATTGTGAAAGCCTGGGTTCTTGTGATCATTTTGGTGGGGAAATGTTGAATTTTAGTGCATGCCGGGGACCCAAGCGTTTGAAAAATATAACTTGATGCGCTTCGGTATTTGTATGGCATTGAATGCTTGCGGGGTTTGTCATGGTGTATGCGGCCAGTGAGGATGAGTATAAGGACAAGAAACAAGAATATAATCGTCAACAAGCGTCTGGGAGTGGGAATCCTTTCTTTGATGTTTCAATAAACAAGTTAGTAAGTTGGTTCACCATTATCAAGAAGTTTGCTTGTATAAACAATCAACAATCTAAATAATCGACAGACTGAATATGTCGGAATATTGGTTGACTTAAGCTGGTCGTTCAATAATTTTATATCTCAACAACAATACTGAAATAGGCAATATGGTCCATACTAACATCAATAGGATGTAATTTTACACGCTTGTGCGCTACTTTATCAGGTTTTAAACGCACTTCATTTTCTATAATTTTATAAAATCATCTCTCCGGTCGACGCAATGAAAATAACGCTAACTGCGCGTGCGCAAAGCCGCATGGCAAATGTCCGTCTAAACAGGGCCATGTTTTGGGATGCAGAAATTAAAAAGTATAAGCTAGAAGTATTCGATAATATTAAGTCTTCTAGAATCAAGTAAGGGATAGATCTTACTTCGTGTACCGGCCATGCACAGATATTTGCATGAGTAAATTTTAGTTAGCACTGTATAGAACTGGCTCGTTCTTTAAAAATCCCGTTTATTTTATCTATAATAGGTTTAATTGTCCGATTGCTCTAAAAATGGTTTTATTGCCATAAATTGGAGAACTCCAGGACAAAAATAAACGGGATTTTTTAAAGAACGAAGCAGTTCTATACAGTGCTAAATTTCTAAGAGCCGCTAGGGTCGATCTGAGCTATCAGTTGTAATTGGCGGCTGGTCATGGCATTTGGTCATGCTATGCTAAATTATAATCATCTGCACATTTTGAAAACAATATATTTCTAAATTTTGAATAATAATATGTATTTCATATGAGTTTACATATCATGACCAGTTATCATGGCCTGCTTCGCCACTATACAAAACAGTTAAAGCTCGAGAAAAAGTTTGTTATCGTGTCATGGTATAATACGTCTGGTTCAATGCTAAACACATTGAAAATTGATCATCTTAACGCTCACCTTATCATTTCATAATAATGACCTTATCTTAAAGCTGACCTTATCATTTGGCCCATAGCAATAGCTCTTCTGGTTGGGCCGGGCTGACTGATTGCCGACTAATAATTTCTAAGTACATAAACCGTTTTTACGAAGGGTATGGTTCTCGTAATATAAGAGACACGTACGTTATGTATTTAGACTCCATAATTCCAAAACTGTTTTCAGAATTGAAATCGAGTAAATATTGGCCGAGATAGCGTTCAAAATGTAAATACGACGAACCGGCTTTTAAGGATTTGTTATCGACAGACGCGGTCTGGGCACTGGGGACCATGTATGGGGAAAAGAAACTCTAGCGGTGGGGTGGGGGGTAGTGGTAGAAAAGGCGGGAGAGGGGATTATTACGAATTCGTATTTATAGTTATGCAAGTATCCAACGCAATAGATTATTAATTATATCTCAAACACTCATTAATAATGCATGAGGAAAAGACAAAAGAAAATCACTACCGTATCGTGTCTTTAAATGTGATAAAGATTCGTCCTGATTTACATAAACTTTATCTTTGATTTTGTCGGCTTAGACAACATCGATTTCCAAAATTACTACGCCAATGAATTACTTATCAAATGGGTCGTGTTTGAAGCCGTTTAATAAACTCGCAGCACGTGTTTTATCAGATCTAAAACACTCGGGCTACGCCCTCGTGTTTTATATCTGATAAAACACTGCTGCTCGTTTATTAAACAATACTTAAGTATCCAACGCAATAGATTATTATGAAAGTATCCGACGCAACAGATTATTATGAAAGTAACCAACGCAATAGATTATTAATTATAAAAGTATCCTATACGCAATGAAATATTATGAAAGTATCCAACGCAATAGACTATTAATTATGAAAGTATCTAATGCAATAGATTAATATGAAAGTATCCAACGCAATAAATTATTAATTATGAAAGTATCCGACGCAATAGATTATTAATTATATAAGTATCCAGCGTACTAGATTATTAATTATGAAAGTATCCAACGCAACAGATTATTAATTATAAAGGTATCCTATACGCAATAAAATATTAGGAAAGTATCCAACGCAATAGATTATTAATTATGAAAGTATCCAACGCGATATATTAATAATTCTGAAATTATCCAACGCAATATATTATTAATTATGTTAGTATCCAACGCAATAGATTATTATGAAAGCATCCAACGCAATATATTAATATGAAAGTATCCAACGCATTATATTAATATGAAAGTATCTAATGTAATAGATTAATATAAAAGTATTCAACGCAATAGATTATTAATTATGAAAGAATCCGACGCAATAGATTATTAATTATGAAAGTATCCGACACAATAGATTATTCATCATGAAAGTATCCGACGGAATAGATTATTAATTATGTAAGTATCCAGCGTACTAGATTATTAATTATGAAAGTATCCAACGCAACAGATTAGTAATTATAAAAGTATCCTACTGTATATGCAATAGGTTATTATGAAAGTATCCAATGCAATAGATTATTAATTATAAAAGTATCCTACATGCAATAGGTTATTATGAAAGTATCCAACGCACTAGATTATTATGAAAGGTTTATTTGGACATCAACATTTTATTTTTTCTTTATTTTAATCTAATACAATAACTATTTCCTCATTTGACGACAAAGACTATTATTTGCATGCATCCGTTATCGGTGACAAGGTAAACCCTACATTATACTAAGGTTAGACTATATAATTAGTTCATCCTCTGAAAGAATTTCTCTTCTCTTTTTAACTTTTCAATCAGGTAGTAAAAATGCGCCTATGTATAGCAGTTCAAAAGTATAAAAATAAAAGTAAACGCGTTTCAAGATAAAATTGAAGAAAATATAAAATATTTTTCTTCATTTATTATATGACACATTTGATATACATTGTTAACTCAAATCAATAGATAATTCTCTATATTACTGTACTAATTTAAAAAGACAAAACAAGGTCGAAATTTATTAACGTCTGCTTGTCAATCCACATAGAGAGTAAATGCCACTTTATTTACTGCAAAGGAAGTTATCATCCCACGAGTTTGGATCCGTTGCCTCTATCCACTGGATACAGGCTTGTCCTTGAAGTTGTCCAGCAGACGACCATTTGAACTGCAGTGGGGAATCATTGGGCACGCAAAGGTAGTTATCATGCCAGGTGTATGGATCGGATTTTTCTAAGATTTGCGTACATCGCATGCCCTGAACTGCACCTGTAGAACTCCACTTCATGCCAGGATCCCTTTTTTGACCAGAAGAACAGAAGTAGTTGTCGTACCAAGTGTGAGGATCGGCGTTCTCTTTGATCTGAGTACACCTGAATCCTTTGACAGGTCCAGTGGAGCTCCATCTGAAGTCATTAGGCCATATTGGATATGGTTGGCAAGGAGTTGGAGCTGCAAATAAATTAGATGACAACAATTAGTAAGTATCAGAATCGCATTTGAAATTTTAACATGTCATCTCATACGTGAAAATGGAGTTGGTTCACATTATGTGAAATTGGAACAGAATGCCTTCGGAGCCGATCAAAACACAGAAAAATGAACGAATATGAATAACTGCCACTCGATTATGTTAACGACGACATGCATTTAGTCAACTTACGAGCGAAAGTCGATCGTTATCTCCCAAAATCATAATCACAATAAATTCAAAATGGCGGTCTATTCACTTTTTCAGAATTCCATGTACTACTCAACCATTATTTACTTCGTTTTTAAACGATAATATCTTCAGCATTTTGACACGAATACCATTGGTCAGTTTTGAAACAAGATGTTTTTAAAGCGCAAATTAATTACGAATTACGAAGTATACTCAACTGTGTTGTACGTCGAACAACTAAGTCACGGCAATTTCGCAGCCGTCGGAAAGTTAAACGTTTGTGGTTGTTTTCATACTTTTCAGTCACTTGAAAATGAATTGATCTTTTTGAAAGGGCATTTCTAAATATTGGTTGTGGTCGTATGGCTTACAAACATTCAGTGATTTAAATGAATTAAAATTGTTTGTTTCACTAATGCCATATCGAAACCATAGTCAATCGAGATATGGTCTGGAAACTCGGCAAACTTCAAAGCGACTATAATGACCTAAGTTTTGATGTTGAACCGTCCTTACACCGTGCACATCCTTTGTTTTATGTTTATTAATATTTAAACAACACGGTTGAGCGATTAAACCGAAACGATTCTATTGGATGATTGCTTCATTATACTAAAATACAATAGGTTCAGTGACCGTGCACAAAATTGCATAAAGACGAACAAAAAGATAGAACAAAGACTAGCTGAGTTTCCAGACCATATCTCGATTGACTATGTCCAAACTTATCTATACAGATCGTATTAAAGGACATTGGCAACAAAAATTAAGTTTGTCTAATATGAAAGAACGGGTAAAATGATAGAGTAACAAATTTTACTACTTTTCGGTATTTTACTTCGTTTTTGAAATATTTCAGTTTGTTTGATATGTAAATGAGATGGTCTCTGACTGAGCATTTTCACTCATTAAAAAATGTCTTATATCTCAGTGATTGCTAAGTTTACAATGGTCATTATCATGAGGAGTTATTATACGCACATTTTCAAGTAAATTTGAGGAACAAACTTGAATATGTAACTAATGTTTTAATGCGTAAAAATTCTCTACCTTGCACCTGACATCAGAGACCATCTCATTTATATATAAAATTAGAAGTTACTATCGCAAGGGGAAGTGCTGCCTCAAAAGTCATGGGAAGCCTAATTTTTTATAAAATATCCAAAATGAACCCACTGTAGTATGTACAAATTTCTATCAATTATTTTAATTATATTTATATACAGCAGAATTAAATTACAAATGACTATCACTTATCTGAATATAATTGGCAACTAGGCTTTTCACTGTATAGACAGTATACATTATGAGTACAGTATGTAGTTGGTGATTAGTAAACAAATTTCTGATAAATCACTGCCACTATAAATCATGCTTCTTACTGTGGCAAAGCTGTCAGTGGAATCGAAAGTGTCTGATATGTTATGGCAAAGCAAGAGCTAAACAAATAGGCACTGAGTAAATAAATACCAGAAATGGTATATAACAGATGCTCATGATATTGTTGGACCATTATTTATATCATCTAACTTTTATTGTTGAGAATGCGATACTTTCAAGATCTTTGTGATGTATTAGTTCATTGCACATGTCCACGACTCCACATATTATACTGTAATTGTCGTTCGGGAATACACCCACGGTCCACTGCAACCACTGTATTTTATTTTCCCAAAGAACTTGTAATATTGTATTTATACTGCATACCAAATATGGTTATCCATGGCACACAAATGCTTCATCTGCCCATGGCTGTGTAATGGATGTCTTACCAGAGATAGATGTCTAACATACCCCAGAGTACCTTTGGTCCAGCAAACTCAGGCTCTGGTCTTAACTAAACCATAACCGCATGGGTACAAGGCTATATTACCTTCGCTACCACTTTGACTTCAATAAGCCCACCACTTATTTTTGTAATTTTTCAAAAATAAACTGAAATATATTATTGATTCTGAAAGTATCCAACGTAATAGATTATTATGAAAGTATCTAATGCAATAGATTATTATGAAAGTATCCAACGCAATAGATTATTATGAAAGTATCTAATGCAATAGATTATTATGAAAGTATCTAATGCAATAGATTATTATGAAAGTATCCAACGCAATAGATTATTATGAAAGTATCTAATGCAATAGATTATTATGAAAGTATCCAACGCAATAGATTATTATGAAAGTATCTAATGCAATAGATTATTATGAAAGTATCCAACGCAATAGATTATTATGAAAGTATCTAATGCAATAGATTATTATGAAAGTATCTAATGCAATAGATTATTATGAAAGTATCCAACGCAATAGATTATTATGAAAGTATCTATATGCAATAGATTATTATGAAAGTATCCAACGCAATAGATTATTATGAAAGTATCTAATGCAATAGATTATTATGAAAGTATCTAATGCAATAGATTATTATGAAAGTATCTAATGCAATAGATTATTATGAAAGTATCTAATGCAATAGATTATTATGAAAGTATCCAACGCAATAGATTATTATGAAAGTATCTAATGCAATAGATTATTATGAAAGTATCTAATGCAATAGATTATTATGAAAGTATCTAATGCAATAGATTATTATGAAAGTATCCAACGCAATAGATTATTATGAAAGTATCTAATGCAATAGAATATTATGAAAGTATCTAATGCAATAGATTATTATGAAAGTATCCAACGCAATAGATTATTATGAAAGTATCTAATGCAATAGATTATTATGAAAGTATCTAATGCAATAGATTATTATGAAAGTATCTAATGCAATAGATTATTATGAAAGTATCCAACGCAATAGATTATTATGAAAGTATCTAATGCAATAGATTATTATGAAAGTATCCAACGCAATAGATTATTATGAAAGTATCCAACGCAATAGATTATTATGAAAGTATCCAATGCAATAGATTATTATGAAAGTATCCAACGCAATGGATTATTATGAAAGTATCTAATGCAATAGATTATTATGAAAGTATCCAACGCAATAGATTATTATGAAAGTATCTAATGCAATAGATTATTATGAAAGTATCCAACGCAATAGATTATTATGAAAGTATCTAATGCAATAGATTATTATGAAAGTATCCAACGCAATAGATTATTATGAAAGTATCTAATGCAATAGATTATTATGAAAGTATCTAATGCAATAGATTATTATGAAAGTATCCAACGCAATAGATTATTATGAAAGTATCTAATGCAATAGATTATTATGAAAGTATCCAACGCAATAGATTATTATGAAAGTATCTAATGCAATAGATTATTATGAAAGTATCTAATGCAATAGATTATTATGAAAGTATCTAATGCAATAGATTATTATGAAAGTATCTAATGCAATAGATTATTATGAAAGTATCCAACGCAATAGATTATTATGAAAGTATCTAATGCAATAGATTATTATGAAAGTATCTAATGCAATAGATTATTATGAAAGTATCTAATGCAATAGATTATTATGAAAGTATCCAACGCAATAGATTATTATGAAAGTATCTAATGCAATAGATTATTATGAAAGTATCTAATGCAATAGATTATTATGAAAGTATCCAACGCAATAGATTATTATGAAAGTATCTAATGCAATAGATTATTATGAAAGTATCTAATGCAATAGATTATTATGAAAGTATCTAATGCAATAGATTATTATGAAAGTATCCAACGCAATAGATTATTATGAAAGTATCTAATGCAATAGATTATTATGAAAGTATCCAACGCAATAGATTATTATGAAAGTATCCAACGCAATAGATTATTATGAAAGTATCCAATGCAATAGATTATTATGAAAGTATCCAACGCAATAGATTATTATGAAAGTATCTAATGCAATAGATTATTATGAAAGTATCCAACGCAATAGATTATTATGAAAGTATCTAATGCAATAGATTATTATGAAAGTATCCAACGCAATAGATTATTATGAAAGTATCCAATGCAATAGATTATTATGAAAGTATCCAACGCAATATATTATTAATTCTGAAAGTATCCAACGCAATATATTAATATGAAAGTATCTAATGCAATATATTAATATAAAAGTATCCAACGCAATAGATTATTAATTATGAAAGTATCCGACGCAATAGATTATTAATTATGAAAGTATCCGACGCAATAGATTATTATGAAGGTATCCAACGCAATAGATTATTATGAAATTATCCAATGCAATAGATTATTATGAAAGTATGCAACGCAATATATTAATATGCAAGTATCCAACGCACTATATTATATTATATAGTGGAACAAACTTGAAGATGTAACTAATGTTTTAATGAGTGAAAATTCTCTACCTTGCACCTGACATCAGAGACCATCTCATTTACATATCAAATAAACTGAAATATTTCAAAAAAGAAGTAAAATACGGAAAAGTTGTAAAAGGCTCTGTCAAGCTCAAATCCTCAGAAAATGTTTCTGAAAAGTTGGCATTATTATTTTTTATAAGTACAATGTATGAGAACACGGTTTCAAGTGTAATTTGCACAAATTGTGTAAGCCCAAAGGGTGAGTCGGCAAAGTCGGCGGTCAGTATGACCAGTCAGACGTGAGTTCAGACGGTCAGATTTAAAATTTGGATATAGTCAACTATTTTTTCTTTAATTTGCGCATTAAAAACAACAATTTTATTTCCTTCTATAACTTTGTATCAGTACAGAAAGTTTTGTATCGTCTTCCCCAAGTCAACCCCCAGTGCGACAACTTGTCCTTAAAACCTTTTTAAAAATCTGTTAAAGCCATTTACCGACTAGTTAGTTCATAAATGATATAAACAACATTACAAGGTAAAAAATGAGTTCACTGGTAGAAATAATTTGATGACCAAAATAATTTGACCGGTCATGCTGACCTGCCGTGACTGATTTCTGGCGATCAAGTTTTGAAAATCAGCGGTCAGTGACCGTTGCTCCCCCGTTATTTCGAGTGCTGGTGAGCACAATTTGAGCTCGTTTGAAAAATACACAAGTGTGTATAACTCCAAATTGCATGCACAGTGTTATTAACAGTGCCTATTAATAGTGCTATCAACAGTGTTATACCAATTAATACGAAAACTTTTTGCAGAAATTGATGTTCAGCAATCATATGACAAAGAAAGAAAGTGTTTCAGTGCTTTTCCAATTATTTCCTTTTTCTGCATTGCACTGCTCTCAGCCAAACATAATGTGCAGTGTATAGTAACAGTTAAGCAGTTTTGCAGGCTTCTGCAGCAGTTTTTGTGTTACAGAGTTTTGCAAAGTGTCTGAGTATAACAGTATACATGTTAATATGTATTTCTTAGAAATTAGAATGCTGCAACAAAGTCCTTCAAATAAACTTTGAATCTCTTAATTATATCTTATATATATATATATATATATATATATATTATATATATATGCAACGCCCACTACCCTTGTGGTAGTTTGAGCACTCTGGCCCTAACCGCTTCACGCTCTCTGGATGTGCGCATGACCGCTGTTTGTCACACAAGCGGTTGTCACCGGCAATCGCGTGTGTATAATTAGTTCTCATGCCCATATCTAGATTGTACCAAGCTACACTGATGAGCTGTGGAACAGCGAAACACGTGTCTGTAGATATTGTACTATATATATATATATATATATATATATATATAATATAGTGTATATAATATATATAATATATATAATATATAGTGTATATAATATATATAATATATATAATATATATATAATATATATATAATATATATATAATATATATATAATATATATATAATATATATATAATATATATATATAATATATATAATATTATATATATATATATATATATATATATATATATATATATATATATATATATATATATATATATATATATATATACATATATATATATACATATATATATATACATATATATATACATATATATATACATATATATATATACATATATATATACATATATATATACATATATATATACATATATATATACATATATATATATACATATATATACATATATATAAATATTCAATCTGCAGACACGTGTTTTGACAAATAAATATCACTTATGGGATGTTAGCCAGTGTAAAACTAGTGCTAGCCAAAGATATTGTGATTTTTTTATTAATAATTTGCGCTGATGTTGTGGGGATGAGTGACCCGAACGGAGTGTTTCCCTATTGTGGTTGAGATTAGAAATTTTGTACTAGTGCCGTTAGGATCAGAATTAGGGTTAGTTTTGGGTGACTTACACTGTTATTTCAGATTAATTAAATCTATAGGTCAGTCATCCCTTGGGGTGACACTGTTCCTCCCTCCCGGCACTGCCAAATGTGGCTACATCCCTGCTCATTGAAAAATACACATGTATAATATGATTGTTCTTTTTTAAATATAAATGTAATTTGTAATTTATTATATTATTTTATTATTATATTGGTATACTCTTGCTGAGACATAACCAAATTTATATTCAGTTGAAAATAATCATTTTAACTGGTCAGCTTTTACCTAATATTAAATGGTTAATTTAACTAATTAATATTTGTTAAAGAGTGAGTGTCAGGCTAGTGCTTTGTGCGCTTGTGTTTTTGTTTTCATACGAATTGATTGCAGTGCATCGCATCGTTAGAACTATAATTTGCATGTGAACTCTAGATTTATTTGGAAATGTTGAAATTGGAGTCCGATCCTGACTTCGGGGCGTTATGAAGTTAATGTTCAAGACGATTTGAACAGTTGCGGTTCGCTTGTTTGTGAACCGCTGCGGGCCACGCGCAACGCCGTTTCTGACGAACAAGCTGGCCCGGATGGCTTTAGTTCCTGAATCTTTGCAGATTCAAATGAACAAAACATCAGAAGAAATCAAACACTTCCATTCGCAAACTTGCTCGCGCTGTTTCAGCTCGGAGGCGAAGTGCTCGTAGCAGCTTCTATGTATCGAAAAGATTACTATAGTAAATGATCAATTTTACGAAAAATATCACAATAATTGATCACTCAGGTATATTTACTTCTTAGAAACTTGAAAATGGATAATTTATAACAAGGGTTGATAACCAGTTTATAATAGTTATAATAGTTGATAACCACTTTATAACCAGTTAATGATTCGATATGTTTATAGCTACCAAAGATGTGTATAGGTGCAACTAATTTGGTTTTGGCAGTTTATGATAAATTGGTTACTTTGACCAATTTTTATTAGTTGTAACCAAATTCGTTTGGTTGTTTTGACCAATATAAATCTAAAGCTATACAATGACCAATTAATAACCGATTACTATAACCATTTCTTTAGGTTGCAACCAATTCAATTGGTTATCATAACAGTTTTAATTTGGTTGTAATCAATTTAAACGGTTATTTTAACCAGTCGTTTTTATAGTATACAGCTCATCAGTACAGTTATGGAACAATCAAAATGTGAGAGCGACCTGTACTTATACAACTGCAATTGTCGTTGACAACTGAATATGGAGTGCTCAAACTACCACAAGGGTGTAGCGAGCGTTACATTAGCGCCAACAGACACCCACATCAACTTCACAGAGTGCACAACAACACCGAAGTGAAGTATATATATATATATATACTAGAAATACGAATTCGCAATAATCCCCTCGCCCGCCTTTTCCATACCCCCCCCCCCCCCCCCCCCCCATATGGGAATTTCCACATCCATGGTGCCCAGACCTCGCACGCCGTGGCCGTGTTTTGTGTTTTGCAAACAAAGCCCGTTTCGTCTAAGAAATGTTTGAACGTTATCTCGGCCAATATTTAACCGATTTAAACTCTGAAAACAGATTTGGAATTAGCGATTCAACATACATAACATACGTGTTTACTATATTACGAGAACGTGAGTACCCTTCGTAAAAACGGTTTATGTACTTAGAAATTTGTCGGCTTCAGTCGCTACTCGCTATAAGCCGGTCAATATTATTTTGAACGTTATCTCGATCAATATTTAACCGTTTTCAATTCTGAAAACAGATTTGGAATTAGCGAGTCAAAATACATAACATATGTGTCTACTATATTACGAGAACGTGAATACCGTTCGTAAAAATGGTTTATGTACTTAGAAATTAGTCGGCTTTGTCGGCTATGATAAGCCGGTCACTTTATCGTATATTATTTTGAATATCTCGATCAATATTTAACCGTTTTCAATCCTGAAAACAGATTTGGAATTAGCGAGTCAAAATACATAACATATGTGTCTACTATATTACGAGAACGTGAATACCCTTCGTAAAAATGGTTTATGTACTTAGAAATTAGTCGGCTTTGTCGGCTATTATAAGCCGGCTTCACTTCGTCGTATATTATTTTGAATATCTCGATCAATATATAACCGTTTTCAATTCTGAAAACAGATTTGGAATTAGCGAGTCAAAATACATAACGTATGTGTCTACTATATTACGAGAACGTGAATACCCTTCGTAAAAATGGTTTATGTACTTAGAAATTAGTCGGCTTTGTCGGCTATGATACATGTAAGCCGGCTTCACTTCGTCGTATATTATTTTGAATATCTCGATCAATATATAACCGTTTTCAATTCTGAAAACAGATTTGGAATTAGCGAGTCAAAATACATATTCTGTCTCTTTTGGAAAAAACCCTTTGAATCATGTGACGGTTCAATTTAAATATTAATTCAAATCTGAGTATCTAGTAACCAGGACCAAATTTTCCGATGTCGCGCGGACGCGGTTGATCATATATATATATCAATCTCGTACCCAGAGCCTGCGTTCCTTTTGGCCTGCAGCCAAAAAACAGAGGCTCTGGGGAACTCCGATGAAAAAGTCCCCAAAATTGGGTTTTTGTTCCCAGTCCTCTGGTTCCCAGTTCTCTATAATTTGCTAGTTTAGCTTGTTCGAAGACCAGGAAAAATATTTGTTTACCGATAAAGAATGGCCCAGTATGTTTTACAAAGCTCTTGGCAAAGCGTTGCGATACAAATGGTCTTTCTTAGCTTTTCGCTAAATCGTCAACCGGAGGATTGACGAGAGTGTTTTATATGTCCGCGTCGCCGTCGGCAGTGATCGGCTCAGCCGCTCAGGTAGGCTCAGGTTACACAGAACACATTAAAATGTAAGGAATTGTACTTTCTGTCAAGAACTTTGGCTAAACTACATCGACCTTGTAGTCTCTAATATAATTTTAAAGTTCTGAGGCGAAACTGCGAAGAATTACGAGACGAGTCAGACGATGGATGTTTGTTTGGCGACGAAGCGAGAATAATATTAATAATAGTTTTAAGTTTTAACTTATTTCATGTGTTCAATTGTATTTTGAGTCTGTCGTGTATAATTATGTGTTGCAGGTGTATCGAATAAATCTTTACCAGCCATAGTTCTGAAAAGAACTGTTTATTTTTTAAACCGCGATTCGAAAATGCAAAATTAGCGCTCCTAAAGAAACTGGTGCGAGAGCTCAGCATCAACCAATCAAATGACGAGTTTCATCGGAGTTCCCCAGAGCCTCCGTTTCCCCTCCGCAGGACAGGGGGATCGCAGGCTCTGGGTACGAGATTGATATATATATATACCTGATAAGGGACTAAACGCCGGTCGATATTAGCACCCTCGCCCTCAGGCCTTCGGCCTTCGGCCGGCGCTTCGCGCCGGGCGAGGGGATAAAGTGAAACTTCGAGTAGCATAATTAAATGTTAATCATCTAATAAATATATCTCGCTATATACCGTCAAAGTATCGAAGGTCAAATGTATGAAGTATGTTGAAAATTTTTTCATTTATTCAGGTATGAAGTTTTTCGTTTCTGATATGAAATAGATGATTCAAATGCAAAATGGTATATCACCTTTCCGGAGTAATCTTGAATTTGAATTTATTGAATTCGTCATACAATCGTTAAATAATAATAAATAAAGGAGTGTAATGACAGGAGGAAGAAACAGGACTTGCGTCCCAATTGAAATCCAACTCCTAAAATACGATAGTAATAAATATGGTTATAAATCTATAATCTAGCTAACATATAATTAAAGTATTTAAAAAGCTAACAACTGAGAAGAGGTACTATAAGCAGCAATATATGTTGACATATTAGCGTCGGCATAACTATGGAGGCTGATAGGAAGAAAGTTTATCTTTGTAAAAAGCATGCAAGATATTTCTAAAGCATTTTAAATTTGGAGCACATTTAAGGTTTTGAGGAAGATTGTTCCACAAGGTAATAGTTCTAGGGAAGAAGGAAGATCTAAAATAGTTTTGTTTATGATGCGTTATGGCACAGTAATTGTTATTGTTGGAATAGCGGGTATTGTGTTGGTGGCAGACGGGTTTAAAATATTTGTTGAAGGTAGTATCGATCAAGCCGGCTCTGTGTTTGAATAAAAGGATTAGATCGCTAATTTCTCGTCTGAATTCAAGTGGAAGCAGGTTTAGGAGAGCAAGTCTATCCGTATAAGAAGTTTCACGAGTAGGATAATTTAGTATAAACTTGGTGGCACGGCGTTGTACATTTTCAACAAGGCGACGATGTTTCACTGTGGAAGGAGACCAAACGTTGGAAGCGTATTCGAGTTTAGGTCTAACAAGAGTACAGTATAGAAGTTTCCTTGTGTCAATGTCAGAAATGGCCCACCCACAAACACGCTTTATCAGGCCGAGCTTTTTGTTCGACGAGGCGTATGTGGATTCGATGTGTTTTTTCCACGTGAGATCGCTTGACACAATAATTCCAAGATCAGTAATGTGTTGAACATGTTCCAGAGGTTGAGCATCAAGATAGTAATCATACTCATAATCCATGTTGACATGCTTTTTCCTGGATATGTGTAGTACCTTGCACTTGGACGCATTAAACGCCATGTCCCAGTCTAAGCTCCACTTTTGAAGACACTCAAGATCGAGCTGAAGGGAGTGGTATGAGCTGACAGAGGCGACAGGTCGGAAGAGCTTCGTATCGTCAGCAAATAGAGCGATATCGGAACCCGCTTGAAGATAATTAGGCATATCGTTTACGTATACGAGGAATAACAGGGGTCCAAGTAAGATTTATCGAAGGCGTTTGACAGGGTCTCTCACCATCTGCTCTTGAACAAGCTTGCGCATTTTGGTATTTCGGGCTCAATCCTGCAATGGTTTGGAAGCTATCTGACAGATAGACACCAACGTGTTATTCTAGATGGCACCTCCTCAGACTGGCTCCCTGTGACTTCTGGCGTTCCTCAGGGATCTATGGTAGATAGTGTCGACTTCTTCCACACTTGCCAAAGAATCCAGAATGACATTATACACTTCCAGGAGTTGCGTTACAGCGGATCTGCCTTTAATGAAACCATGCTGAAGATGGAAGAGAGCAGGGGACAGATGGGGACAGCAGTGGTTGAACACACAGCGCTCCAGGATTTTCGAGATAGAACATAGCAGTGAAATGGGCCTGTAATTCGCGGCAAGCGAAGGGTCGTCCTTCTTAAATACTGGTGTAATATTAGCATATTTCCAGTTAAGCTGTAGTCTTTAGAAGCATCGCCGGGATACCGTCTGGGCCACAGGCCTTTTTGGGTCTAGATTTTCCAAAACTTTACGCACTTCGGTGACCGATAGATGAATGGAGGTCAACAACTTGCTTGATGTTAAAGGAGGGACAACGTTCGATGTGGACGATGTAGAAGAGCCAAAGACTGAATGAAAAAAGCTATTTAGAATGTTAGCTTTTTTACAGCTGTCGGTAATGAATGTCTGGCCTTCCCGGAGAAAGTTAGGAGAGTTGTTTTGATTAGTAGCGGATTTTACAAAAGACCAAAAACGTTTTGGAGTATCAATAAGAGATTGTTTAAGCTTAAGAGCATGTTCCTTCTTTTTAATAATTATCATCTGTTTGGTGAGGCGCCTAAGGTCTTGAAATTTGAGCGAGTCTTTGACCAAACCTGATTTTTTGGCCTTGTTTCTTTGGATATATATTTTTTCTTAATCAAATTCAACAGCTCGGTATCTAACCATGGATGGTCGTAAGTGTTCCTATTATTTCTTTTTGGAACGTGCGCATCTATTGCTGATAGAAACAGGTCGCACCAATACGAAAGCGTGACATCGATATTATCGGAAGCAAAACACAGGTCCCAAGGGACATTCCTGAGTAGCTCTTTGGCACCCTCCCAGTCGGCGTTTTTGTAGTTGTAAACAATTCTCTTGATCACGCGCTTTTTTTGAATTTTGAGGTCGATATTAAAACTGATAAGTTTGTGATCGGTGGAAATTAAGTCATCGAAGTCGTGTAAGTTGTAAAGTTTACCGGGGATATTAGTGAGGATCAGGTCTAAGATGTTGTCCTTTCTCGTTGGGAAGTCGACCATTTGCCACAAAAAGTTATCTTTGATCATTTTAGTAAGACAATGGTGAATTTGGTCGTCTTTAGTGGCGGTACCTGTAGACCAATCAATGTCGGGAAGGTTAAAATCACCACAAATTATTACTTGATTGAATTTCGCTCTCGAGACACGGCGCAAATATTTTTTAAATTCTCTCAAGTAAGCTAGGTCTGAATCCGGTGGTCTATAAAACACAACCAATAATATCTTACGCCTGGCATCAGGTCGAAGTTCGCACATAAGGACTTTCTGCATTGGCCTCAAGATCTCTGCGACGAAGACTTTGTATAGAGGCTTTAACGGCGAGCATATCTCCACCACCAGTTCTGGTCTCCCTGTCGCGTCTATGAATAATAAAGTCAGGACCAGGCAAAAGTTCGCAGTTCAGTATATTTGGTTTCAACCACGTTTCAGTGATAGCTATGAGGTCCATGTCAACAGCAAGAGATTGTAGTTCGCATGTTTTATTTACTATGCTCCTGGCGTTCAAGTAAAGACAGTTCACCTTCGAACAGTAGGATGTCTTGTGTTGGACATTCGGCTGATCGTTATTACTCCAACAGAGGTAGGACCGGCCTGGATGGGGATGGACGTCGCCGCTAATAGTTAAGCGTAACAGAACCGGATTGAACGTAGCTGTGCAGTTGGCATAGTAGGTAAGTCTTCTTTTCAAGAACCTCGTTTGGTTAATCAGCATACCACGAGGACCAAGTCGAGATGGAAATACGGCCCCGAAATAGATGTTGGCTTTTAACTTTAGGTGTCTACATGCAGTTGTACCGCCATATACCAAGGCATTTGAGTCCTTAGACCAGATAGAAAGGTAAACATGGATGTATAAAAGCGAGAAACCCAGGAGCCGGAGAAGAACCCGACAGCCCGCAATCTTTATTCCTTGCTTTAATTCCATCTTTAATTCCATCTTTTATTCCATCTTTAATCCTTGCTCACTATGCGCATTGATGCGGAACAATCACCGCTTTACTTAAATCACCGCTTTACTTAAGTGAAACTTCGAGTAGCATAATTAAATGTTAATCATCTAATAAATATATCTCGCTATATACCGTCAAGGTATTGAAGGTCGAATGTATGAGGTATGTCTGATATGAAATGGATGATTCAAATGCAAAATGGTATATCACCTTTCCGGAGTAATCCTTGCTCACAATGCGGAACAATCACCGTTTTACTTACCGCAAAGGAAGTTATCTTTCCACGTGTGCGGATCCGCCGGTTCTAGCCACTGGACGCAGGCAAGTCCATTAACTGGTCCTGCAGACGACCATTTGAATTGCAGTGGAGAATCAGTGGGCACGCAAAGATAGGTATCGTTCCAGGTGTGTGGATCGGCTGCTTCTATTATTTGCGTACATCGCATGCCTTTAATTGGACCAGCAGAACTCCATTTCATGCCAAGTTATCTTGCCAAGTGTGAGGATAGGCGTTCTCTTTGATCTGAGTACACCTGAAGCCTTTGACAGATCCAGCGAAGCTCCATCTGAAGTCATTAGGCCATTCTGGATATGGTAGGCTAGGGGTTACAGCTGGAAATAAATTAGATGACAGCAAGTAAGACATCATAATCGTATCATATTGCATAACAATTGCTTTAGGAAAATTTCACATGTCATCTCATACAAGAAAAAAACCATTTTTCACATACGGAGTTGGTTTACATGCGTTATGTGAAATTGAAACATTTTCAGATATGAAATACTTAATTTATATGTGAAATATGAACCTTGGTATATAAAACGTGTTCTCAAATGTTTCATTTATTTAGGTATGATATTTTTCATTTCACATGTAAAATTAATCGTTGTTGATATAAAATTTCTCAAACTCATTAAATATTCATGAGGTCTCGGTCCAATCACGCACCTACAAATCAATCATCTGACGTATCTGGATATAAGAGGAAGGTCAGTATCATTAATTAAATTCTTTACGACAACAAAGGCAAACAATATAGTTATTAGCATAATCACTGTACCTAGAAATTCTGTTCTCAATACAGTATCTAGAACAAGATTTCCAAACCAGTATTTAGAACGTTTTTTTAATTTCCCAATATAGAAATACATTGTTTTCAATAAAGTCTCTGGACTTCTCTCACCCAAAACGCCTTTACTCCACATCTGTTTATCTTCTTCTACCGTTATAGCTTCTCTATCTGCCTTGGCGTCTTTTCTGGCATGGTCTTGGCTTACACGAGCATGAAGACTTTTCATTTCCGCGTCTAACACCTTACGAAACACTTGGAACCTAGTATTCAGCACAAATATATATAGAGATACAAATTAGAACATCATAAATACATAATTATCCTAAAATAAAAACAATATCTGCGTGAAATAAAACTTACTTGTAGTTTTCTTTGTTAAGCGGGTTCATTTCTGCCTTTCCATTTTCTTCGTAGTAACGCTTTATACAGCATATCAGTTGATATACAGTCTTCTCTGGGTATGATTTACCTTCTCGATCTCGCACCTCCTGTACAAACTTGGACAACCAGAAGTTCAACGTTTCAGGAGTCATCATTAACAAGTCTGTCTTTAGGCTTCCAACAACTGACACATCGAGGTCAAAGTCGCAAGACTCGGCAGAACCGTCGTCGTTGGCTCTTTCGTTCCTCCAAGCTTCAAAGATACGAACACCCCATTGAGTTTTGTACTGCGTAGACTTTGGCACTGCATTTCTTATTCGTTTTGAAGATTCCTCTTCGCTCAATGCTCCGGCAAAACATTTCGCTATCGAACACATATCTAAATGCACATATTTTGATAATTCTATATACTTAACTTTTCCTTTATAAAAAGAACAAAAGGTCCTACTCCCTCGACGTCATGAATATTTAATGAGTATGAGAAGCCATTTCTTATCCTCGGGGCTGTGTTTGAAGTAGCGCTCTCAACACTCGTCATTAGTTCCGGTCCTCGGCTGCGCCTCGGACCGGAACTAATGACTCGTGTTGAGAACGCTACTTCAAAACACAGCCCCTCGGATAAGAAATAGTACAACTGATACACATGCAAATGACATATCAGCTTTACGAAGTCACCCTTCTTCGCGACATTGATGTAGAATAATCAGAACTTTACTTACCGCAGAGGAAGTTATCTTTCCACGTGTGTGGATCTGAGGGCTCTATCCACTGAATGCAGGTAAGTCCTGGAATTTGTCCAGCAGACGACCATTTGAAATACAGTGTGGAATTATTGGGCACGCAAAGGTAGTTATCGCTCCAGATGTGTGGATAGGCTGGTTCTATGATTTGCGTACATCGCATGCCTTTAATTGGACCAGCAGAACTCCATTTCATGCCAGGATCCTTTTTTTGATCAGAAGAACAGAAGAAGTTATCTTGCCAACTGTGAGGATCGGCGTTCTCTTTGATCTGAGTACACCGGAAGCCGTTGACAGATCCAGCGAAGCTCCATCTGAAGTCATTAGGCCATTCTGGATATGGTAGGCTAGGGGTTACAGCTGGAAATAAATTAGATGACAGCAAGTAAGACATCATAATCGTATCATATTGCATAATAATTGCGTTAGGAAAATTTCACATGTCATCTCATACAAGAAAATACATTTTTCACATACGGAGTTGGTTTACATGCGTTATGTGAAATTGAAACATTTTCAGATATGAAATACTTAATTTATATGTGAACCTTGGTATATAAAACGTGTTCTCAAATGTTTCATTTATTTAGGTATGATATTTTTCATTTCACATGTAAAATTAATCGTTGCTGATATAAAATAACAGATACACATGCAAATGACATATCAGCTTTACGAAGTCACCCTTCTTCGCGACATTGATGTAGAATAATCAGTACTTTACTTACCGCAGAGGAAGTTATCTTTCCACGTGTGTGGATCTGAGGGCTCTATCCACTGAATGCAGGAAAGTCCTGGAATTTGTCCAGCAGACGACCAATTGAAATACAGTGGGGAATTATTGGGCACGCAAAGGTAGTTATCGTTCCAGGTGTGTGGATCGGCTGCTTCTAAGATTTGCGTACATCGCATGCCAGGAATTGGACCTGCAGAACTCCACTTCATGCCAGGATCCTTTTTTTGATCAGAAGAACAGAAGTAGTTATCTTGCCAAGTGTGAGGATCGGCGGTCTCCTTTATCTGAGTACACCTGGAGCCGTTGACAAGTCCAGCATTACTCCATCTGAAGTCATCAGGCCATGTTGGAAAATTTGTAGCTGGAAATAAATTAGATAATAACAAGTAAGACATCAGCATCGCATCATATCGCATAATATTTGTCTTAGAAATTTCACATCTTATTTATTTTTAAAAGGAAACTTTTGAAATTATAGTTTATGTTATTTTAAAGTTAGTTTTAGCATAATTTGTAATTCTTATTATTTTTCTTAGGTATTAATGTTGTAATGTAAATTACACTTATACAGGACTCCACCGAAACCAACCGAAACCCACCTTATTTGGTGATGTTCCTGTTAAAAGATTGTTATAATAATAATAATAATGAAAACTTTATTGAATTTTTTATATACTTACAACTGCAAATCTCACTGTTAAAGGTAATTTACAATTGGCTACTTGATATACTATAATGGTTATATATTACACTACACATTTACATAAATATATGATATAAAAAGTAAGATACTAGAAGTTCATTAAATCTGGATTCGTCCAATCCTTGTTTCTAGAACAGAAAACGTAGTATGTCGTCCTTATTGCAATAAATAATAATAATAATAATAATAATAATAATAATAATAGTAATAATAATAATAATAATAATATATAATAATATAATATATACTTTATTCAATAAAATCTCAATTACATCTGAAATTAATTAAAAATTAGATATTACTATATTTTACAAATTAATGATAATTTATTACATAGAAATCTAACAATCGTCTTTTAAAAACATTTATACATATATAAAATCCTCCAATTTTAAATAAATATAATTTAAAAAAAAAATAAATAAAAAAAAAAAAAAATAAAAAAATAAAAAAAAAAAACTCCTAAGAAGAACGGCTCCCTCTTATCGCCATAACTGCCTACCGTATCAAGGCGTAAGATAATGTGCATCGCATCCACGCAAGTGTGATGCTGTATTCTGACT
The DNA here is from genome assembly GCA_035772405.1 of Chrysogorgia sp. JL179-B06. Classification (NCBI taxonomy): domain Eukaryota; kingdom Metazoa; phylum Cnidaria; class Anthozoa; order Scleralcyonacea; family Chrysogorgiidae; genus Chrysogorgia; species Chrysogorgia sp. JL179-B06. The sequence goes on from JAYKKM010000149.1 coordinate 2,934,852, forward strand.
TTCGCTTCTGTGCTAACAATTCTGCTAGGCGTTTATAAGCAACGGTTGTCTCTTTTCCAAGTCCCCCACTTGTTGCAAACACAAGAGGTGTAAATGCAGCATATTTAACTTCCCTAATTCTGTCTCCGTACTCCCTCTTCTTAGCCATCTCATGTTGTCTGTAGAGTGCAGGTATATTGGTATTTCGGTAGCTCGATGCGTTTGGGTGAAAAAACCTAACATCAAAAAATGCAACTTGCTGCCTACTCCAAAAACCCTTTGCTCTATAATATCTACTCTTGCTTCATCTTGCTTGTTTGCCGTTCTTGGTAATATGATCTCGCCTGCGAGTGATTGTAGCTGTGGTTCTTTTTCCACATAAGAACATACTTCCGTCAGCCATTGGGTGGTTATGTCTCTAATCTCGTTATGCCTTATTATTGGTAGTCCACCAAAAGGGCATATCATGGCGTGGTCTGCTGAAAAATTCTTGCCACACTTACATTGGAGTGCTACATTTTTCAGCTGCCATCCATATCGCAGATGGAGCGCATCACGAAATTGTCCTTTGTTCAGGTTGAAGCCTTGATCTTGTAGTGGTAAAACTGACAACCACGATGACGATCCTTTCTCGCAAAGTAAGTCCATCATTCTTTGCTTTGGTGGAGATAGACTTTCTCTGACTTGTTGAGCCAAGCTCTCAATTTCCTGTTGTTTATGCCGACGCAGATTTGTTTTGATGGATTGTAGTTGTGGTCTAATGAAGGATTCCTTTTGCTCGACAATCATATCTTTCAAGGATTCGCTGATCTTTTGTGAGGCATGATATTCTCCACTTGCACTGGTTACTGGGTTGATAATGTTTAGACCACCGTAGCGTATGGGTAGAGAGAGAAGTCTCCTTTCTTCAGAAGTACACTGACATCTACCAGTTAATACAGGAATAAAGGTTTGACTAATCATATCTTCTAATGGCTGAAATAGACTGTCAATATCCTCGATTGTCCACATTATATATCGCCATTTTTCCAAAATGCAATGAGAGAACGCAGCATATGCAGATTGGGGATATCGTTCTGCTATCTTGGAAAGATTCTTAATTTCTTCAACAAAGTCTTCGACTTTGTGTGCTGCATACTCGTTAGCAAAGCAGGTTGAACCAACAGTTGAACCAAGCATCTCATGTCCATCAGTTGTCACTATAGAATTCCCGTTCTTTCAAAAAATTTAATTGCTTCTTCTTGAAACTCTGGTCGTTTAACAATGAGGTGTGTTTTACTTGCGTTTGGATGGTATCCCATCTGTGGACCGATAGCTGATAGACACTGCCACCATCTTCTTAATGCTTCAATCTTTCCTCCTGCAGTGGAATCATCAGCAAACCATACTTGTTTAACTCTTGGCTCAACTGATCTCAATCTTCGAATTAAAGGTGTCACAGCAAGAGCGTACATAGCCATTGCCAGGGGATCTCCTTGAGTAATCCCTTTCGATGATTCAATTTCTCCTCCTCCGGTGACAAATAGCCTTACTGGGGTTTGATAGGTGTTATTCAGCACAGTTGATATTGCGGGACAGATAACCCCGATGTTATGCAGCGCGGCTTGTCGATTGATGGTGTTGAATTCGTTGTTAGCATCTACCAATAATAATGCTTCTGTTTCCTCAGATGACATAATCTCATTCATTCATGGCATGAACTGCAGCTTCACAACCGGCTTCATGGCCCGCACATGCTTGTAGTGGCCCCGCGGCTTCCTGGACATCATTTCCAACCACTTTAATGATGGACTTTGCTATAATACGCCTTGGCACCTCGCCAGTACCAATTGGACGTACTCCTGGATTTTTGTTGAGTGGTATTAATCGACACGCTACAAATACAGATAAACCTTCATAACGAACAGCTGAAGTGCACAGGCGTCGTGCTATTCCAGCTAGCGCATTACATAAATCAACGGAGGCACTTTTAAAGGATGAACAAAAACGACGCCATGCATAGGCATCAAGTCCCGATGGGCCGGCAGCGCCTTGTGTCTTGTTTGCGGCAACCCTGATTGACTCTCCAGTAATTCTTTAGAATATGACGGGATCTTTCCTTGTAACATGAGACGATTGAAACCCCTTGCAATCTTTTCCGACTCGACTTCCGCTGTGGTGCTAGAGATAAGGTGATTTTGGATACACTTCCCCTCAGAGATTAACTTTTCAATCTTTCCTTCCGACCATAACAGGCTATATGTTCCTTGGTTTTTCTTTTAGCGTGAGGCTTTTGTAATAATAAGCACTGCATGACTGAACACGCTTTAAAAACAATGCACTCAAGACTGAGGTGATTCGTCTGCGTAGGCTTGGTATAATCTGGCCAATTCTTTAATGAATGCTTTTCCAACTTTTCCAGATGGAAGAAGAAAAATATTTCGCCTCCATTTGACTATTTCCTCATACGCACCATCTATACGTTGAGTAAACACCTCTCCACTGAACTCGCCCCATTGAAACGGAATTGGAATATTCATATGCACTTCTGAAGGAGTATGATTTGCATAATTTACTTGTTCGTTTATGCAAATTTCATCAACAACATTGCCATTTTCTTGTTGACTTCTTTCTTGAACCCCAGTTGCCGTCCTTTCTATGGCTTTATTCGCTTCGCCGTTCACATATACTTCTTCACCAGCGTTAATATTTTCTTGTCGATTTCTTTCTTGACTTTTCACCAGTTGAGCTGCTTTGTCTCTCAGATTCTGAGCTGTTAGGCCTAATGAGGCATATCCTTTTTCCTCCCACAACAACCTCATGATTTCCATATTGCCTTTCCTTTGATAATTCTGGCCGCTCTGATGTTCTGCTATTGCTCTTTCGCGACAAACCAAAATATCTGCCACCATCTCTTCGTCCATTTTGTTCTAGTTCCAGTGGTTGTATTCTTTCTTTTCGGCGGCATCTTGTCTTTACTATTTGGAGTTCTTGTTAAAGTATTTAAGCTCAACTATCTTACTTCTCACTTCTGTTAAATAGCAGCTTCTGTTAACTGCAAACCTAGCTATAGCTTTCTTCTTAAACTTATAAACAAGTCAGAATTTAGTCGCCATGCTATCGTTCACATAAACTGAACTGCTAATAAGCTTCAATATCTTAAAGCACAAGGTCCGACGGTCATAGTCGGCGGCCATAATAATAATAATAATAATAATAATAATAATAATAATAATAATAATAATAATAATAATAATAATAAATATACAATTATAAATCTCACTAATAACTAAAAACACCTAAAAGCCCTAAAATGCGTGATGATTCAAACGCCATTCACTAAATGTACGTGTCCGGCATCAATGTCTTTAAATAGCGTTGTCGCTTAAAAAACCTCTGCTGTAACAGAGTTTAATTTGAACTCGTCTATATGTTCGTCTTTCGCTCGAAATGGCGATCTAGATCCTCTCGTGCATAAATGCACGGACTTCAAAATTTCGAAAGACAATCTTGTTCTGATCCAGGTAATAACGGTTGCATAGTCTTCTCCGTTTTTTATAGACAATTTCTCGGCAAGATGCTTTAGAAATTTCTGGCATTCATCCCCCATTCCTCCATTCGTTCCAAAAACCAAAGGCGTAAATGTACCCATCTCCACATCTAAAATTCTCTGTTGGTACTTTCTTTTCTTCTCGGCTTCTTGTTCCTTAAAGATAACAGATGTGGCTTTGTTTTGATGACATTTGGAGTTTACATGCGATACACGAACGTCAAAAAATGATGTAACTCCTCTTGCCCAAAACTCGCCAGCTTTGATATCCAATCGCGCATCCGGGCTTCTGTTGGTGGACTGTAAACGGAATTGTTCATTGTCCAATGGGATGAGCTTCGGTTCGGCTTCTACGTTATTGCATACTCTGCTGAGCAGCGTGGTCAGTAAATCACGAACTCCGTCATGCCTTCGAGCCACAAATCCTCCTCTTTTACAAGATAGAGCGTGGTTGACAGAAAATGCGTCTCCACATACACAATGACTTGGCATTTCCGACAATGGCATGTCATAACGCATTCTTAACGAGTCCTTGAATTCTTCTTTGTTGAGGGTCAAGCCTTGTTCTTCAACTGGTATGGCGTTTAACCATGAGCTTGCTCCTGTATCCCGCGCTTGTTTGACATGCGATAGGAGATCAGCTGAGATAGACTCGTCGATGCGTTCTCTTTTTGCTCTGGCATTTGCCCGCTTGATTGACTGCTGTACATTCTTTATCTCGTTAGTGTGTGCTTTGTGATAATATGGCCTCCACATGTGGACGCGTTATTGACGTCGATGCTGCGTACTGTTGTGGCGCTTCTTCACTTAGTACAGGTATCCCCAAACCTCCTTGTGCAGGGGACAACGTGATGACTTCGTGCAATTCTTCAGGCAAAGGTTCTTCTTGGCCGAACAAAGCTGGGATAAACAACTCGCTAATGGCTTCCTCGATGGGGTTAACGTAGTCTTCGAATGAGCTTATCGTACGCATAAAGTATATAAACTTTGATTTGTAGCCTTTTGTAAATGCAACATAGGCTGAATGTGGTTGACTTTTTGCAATAACGCTTAATGCTTCGATTTCTTCTCTCCATCGGTTGACCTTTTCGTTGCAGTACTCTTCTTTGTAATTGGTAGAACCAATTACTGCACCCAGGTGACGTCTTCCTTCAGTTGTTATATTCACCTCGCTTCCGAACACCCGTTCAGCTTCTGACGCCAGGAGTTGTGATTTAACAATCAGCCAACTTTTCGAACCATTAACATGGTATCCATACTTCATGCCTTCTTCACACAGAGTATGATACCAATTATATAGCGATGGAATCGTTCCTCCCCCAGCTGAGTCATCAGCCAACCAAACTTGCTTGACATCTGGGTTTGAGAGTCTCAGGGATTGGATGATGGTTGATGTGTTGACTGAATACCATGGCATGGCCAAAGGGTCCCCTTGAGTGGTACCTTCTTGAGACAGTATCTCACCCCCGCCACAAATAAATAGTCTAGAAGGACTTCTATATGTGTTAATGAGATATTGCGAGATTTCCTTACAAGTAATCTGGATGTTATGCATTGCTACGGAGCGATTCATTTGATTAAAAGCATTGCTTGCGTCGATCAGAAGTATTCCATCAGTTTCATCTTCATCGAAGACCCCGCTCATTGCATGTATCGCGGCTTCAGCGCCTGCGCTGTGCCCAGCGCAAACTTGTAGCGGGCCCGCTGCTTGTTTCAAATCTTCTTTGAAGAATTGTGACACGGTTTTGCCAATGATTCGCCTCAGTACTTCACCTACGCCTATTGGCCTAATTCCAGGATTCTTATCAAGGGGAATCAATCTACATGACGTGTAGGCCTCTAATAGGGAGGAATGATATGAATACTTCAGCAGGTTTCTCGTCATGATGGCTATTTCCTCTCTTAGTAGTTTTCCCTCGGTCTTGAAACTTTTTGAACACAGGATTCTTCGATATAATTCGGCATCCATTCCTGAGGGCCCTGCCGAGCCTTTTGTTTTTATTGCTGCATTATAGATGGTCTGCTCATCAATCATATCAAAAATATTCGGCGGAATATTATCCAAAGGCCCATACAACAGGCTCCCCTCTTGCACCTCTGCAGCTGTTGGGTGTTTCTGTTTAAGCTCTTCGATGACTTCTGGCGATAGATTACATAACCCTGATGAACTCTCTTTATCTAACATCTTTATAGCAGCCGTGATTTTTCCTTGCATGACCAATTTAGCAAACGATTTGGACATATCTTCCACGGATCTAGCCTTCCTCGAAGATATAAATTTATTTTGGATAAATCTTACTTCTTTCATTAGCAGTGATACGTCGCCTTGTCTCCATTGGAGTAATCTACGATCGATGGCTGAACTATGCTCTTTGCTCTTAGACTTTGCAGACGGTTTCTGTAGAATCAACGAAGGGAGTATCATAAATACTTTCAATGCAATCGAGTTCAAATCAGCATTGTAGTCAAATTGCTTGAGCCAGAATGTTAATTCAGTTATGAAATCTTTGCCAGCTCTACCGGATGGTATTTTAAAAATATTTCTTCGGAAATGAACGATCTCATCGTATATCTGGCCCACTTCACAGCACAATTCTGTGTGTTATTTTCCCCCACGTTTTCTCTTTTATTTGGGATGGCAGCACGTTAATCTCGGGCAAATTTGGCAATAAATTGCATAATGCACTCTCTTCTTCATTTCCTAATTCCTCTGGGACTTGCTCACTAGTAATGTTATGTAAATTTGACTCCGGTCTCGATTCGTTGATTCCGCCGCTTGCTTCGATGTCTTCAACAATTTCGGCAATTTCGACAAATTCGTCTTCCTGAGTTGCATTCGATTCACTATCGCGGCCGTTGGTAGGATGGGTCTGGATCTTTTGAAGCCTCGATGCTTGATCTCTTAGGTTTTGTCCCGTTAGGCCTAAACCTCCATAACCTCGTTCTTCCCAAAGTTGCTTCATGAGCTGTATATAGCCCATCTTCCTGCCCGTTGTCTTGTTAACATTTAGCAATGGGTTTTCTGATGATGATAATTCCTGTGCTCTTTCTTTGCAAGCTAGAACATCCCTGTTCATATCTTCCGACCATTTCGTTCTCTTCTGTTTCCTTGACATCGCTTTGGTTAACCTTTTATTTTCACCTTTCACCTGTGACAACAGCTAAACGACCGGCCATGACCGGTCGTTGACAATAATAATAATAATAATAATAATAATAATAATAATAATAATAGTAATAATAATAATAATAATAGAGTAATACCGGTCGCAGGATATGCAATGAATGTTTGCCAGTTCACCAAAAAGGAACTATATGAACTTGACATGATGGTGAAGGAGATCCTACGCAGAAAAGGAATGCTAGGGAGGCAAGGAAGTGACGAACGGCTCTACATGAATAAGGTAGGATGGCGGGCGAGGGTTAAAGAGTCTTGGACAGGTCAAACAAAGAGACGAAAGTGCGTGTGGCAACATACATGGTGTTAAGCTCAAGCCGCTGGATAAGGACAGCATGGAAGAGAGAGTATAACAGCGAGTACAAAGGCCTGAAAAGGGAAGCAGAACAAGCACATGGGACTTGAAGTCGACTTTAGGCAGGAGGAGATTTGGAAAGATGGAGAGAAGGTGGAGAATGATTGGTCAGGTTGTTGGAAGGGGTTGAAGAACGAGATGAAGAAGCGATATCAGGATAAGCTAAAGAACGAGTATAAAGAGAAAGTCATGCAGAGCCAAGTGTTTGCAAGGCAGGAAAAAGAAAGCCGCATGTGGTTGAGCTCAAACATTACAGTACAGAAGTCACTAGCAGGGATTTTGAATATGTTAGAACAAATGGTTGAAACCCGGAAATGGAAAGCGATGCGAGGAATGTGTGGGTTATGTGGACAACACGATGAAACCGTTCAACACCTGCTTGCAGGATGTGAAATACTGGCGGGAGCTGAATACCTTTGCAGACACAATAATGCACTGATGGTATTAGGAGTCAATTGGGCAATAGAGAAAGGACTTCTTCCTGAAAGCACAGTATGGTACGGAGAGCGATGGAAGAAGGGACATGTACTCAATGGTAATGAATTCAAACTTTGTTGGGACTTTGAGTACAGAATGAGGAAAACGAGTACAGCACGTAGACCCGATATGACCCTGGAGGACGAAAGAGAGAAGAAGATATGGTTGGTGGAAATGTCGTGCCCAATGGAAATAGAGGGGGTAACGCGAACTAAACTGCGAAAGCGTACCGCAACAACTTGTGTTTGAGACTAGGGAGAAGAGATCAGGTTATAGAGTGAAAGTGGTACCAGTTATTATTGGATGTATGGGTGGTGGTGTGGAGAAGACGAGCAAAGTGGTGGCAAAAGTGATTGAGGGAGAAAGGAACGTAACAAGAATAGTGAGGACAATGCAACAGACAGTATACTTATGGAAGGAGACAATAATACGGAAAGTGTTGGGTGGATTAGTGCAATCGGAGTAAAAATCGGTTAACGTCCCAACAATTATTGGTGGGAATGTTTCATTGGCCAGACTTTTTTATCTGGCTACGTAAATTAGATAATAATAATAATAATAATATTTAATTTCCTTTATAACAATAATGTCAAAATATATTACATTCAAGGTACTGATGATAAAATTTGTTCAATATAGAATAGTTATTATATTTCTTAAAATTTGCTGTCCGTATATTCAAACTATATTATGAGAATTATTTACAATAAATTAATATAATTAAAACTAAAGTCCAATATATATAAGATTATCTAACTAACTAATAATAATAATAAATTACAAAACCAATGAATTCTTGCCATCATGTCTTTAATGTTGCCTTGTACTCTTCTAAGTGTTCTCGAGCCTCTTAAACACAACAAGGCAGATCTAAGGATGGAGAATGATATCTTTGCTCTTATCTACGATATTGTGTGTGAGTATATCTCTCCTTTCTTGTCTGCTATCAACTCAGCAAGTCTGCTGTGATATCGTAAGCATTCCTCTCCCATTCCTCCGGTTGTAGTGAAAACGAGTGGTGTGAACGTTCCTTGCTCGATTTCTGTCACTCTTTTGCCATACATACGTTTCTTCTCGTTTTCGTGCTTTCTGTAAATTTGTTTGGGAGTGAGATCTTCATAAATTCTGCGTTTGGGTGACAAACCCGGACATAAAAAAGGCAGATCTTTGTCTTTCCCAAAAGCCCCGCGCTCCAGCAGATATATTTGCTCCCGGGTTTAGGGTCTCTCCATTGACATTCTGTAGAGTGGGTTCAATCTCAACGTCGTTGCATACCATGTTCAAGAGTTCAGCTTCCAGATCTCCTAATTCATTGTGGCGTTGAATTATGAAGCCTCCGCCTTTGTATATATCATTGCGTGATCTATAGTAAACGTCTCCCCACATACACACATCGAAGGGCTGTCGCTGATACTCCAATCATATCTTAGGTTTAAGGCATCACGGAATTCCCTCTTATTTAAGTTGCAGTTCATCTCTGAAATTGTAATTACTGTTAGCCAAGTAGAAGCTCCTTTTTCGGTGATCGGAAAAAATGGCACCGGAAAAAATGGCACCGGAAAAAATGGCACTGGAAAGAGTGACTGGGGCGGAAAAAATGGCAACAAAAGGATTGCGTGAGATACGAATTACTCGCGATTTCAATTTGCTTTTGAAATATGACTTCGAATGTTTATTTGTAACTTCGGAATGTTCGTTCCGAAGTTATAAACAAACGTTCGAAGTCATGCTTCAAAACAAATTGAAATCGAGAGTAAATATTGAAAATAATTCACTCAAAGTAGAATTGAAATTTGTTATGGCTTATTAGTTTATGTATAATAACTATCAGTTATATTATTACAATCACAAAAAGTTTACTTAGTTTTAGAATATAGTCAATAACTAAAACCTTATGTTCCTTCCAACACCTCTCAAGAACTCTTCCAACGACCTTGTTCCCTCGCCATACTGGATACATAAGTTTTTAAGGCGTTGTTGCAGTTGGAAGTAAATGCGCTTTGTCTTCTTCTTTGGTGGATTTCCAAGTTCATCTTGCATCATCAAAGTTGACACTGTAGCATCTTCCTGCTTCAAGCAGTCGATCAATCTCCAAATTGAGGGGTGGTTGTGACCCACTAAATGAAAAAACTTGTTGTTCCATCCTTCACATGACTGGTTGTTTGTGCGGGCATCACCTTGAACTGTGGCATCGCGAACATTCCAGAGAGGCGGTGGGAACCTTGGTGGAATATGACGAAGGCGAAGTGGTCGATTCGGTCGTTGAATGCGCCTGTATGTTCCTCTAACGTAGTTCGCATCAAAATAATCAACCAGTTCCTCGCCTTCCTCAGGAAAATTCTCTCGGAGGAACTCCATTCCTTCTTCCACGTCTGCAACAGGTAGAAGCGCAAGACCATCTAGCATTCCGCAATACAACCGAAAATTTTCATCATCACGGTAGAAGTTTGACAACCCGAGTTCTTGTATTTTTCTCCATGTACTTTGGGTGAGGTGATAAAAACAGCACTGAATTCTCACCTCAGCACCAAGTATAGAACGAAGGGCTTGAATAGTTGCTATTTCAAAGTCAATGATTACTGTTCTGGGATCTGCATCCCATTACTCGAAACAGTTCCTCGTATGTTTGTTGGCTTTTGCTGGTTAGCAACGCGTAGGCCACGGAAACGGCGGTTTCGCCAAGGGGGACACGAATGACATACAGCTGCTGGAACAGAGGTGGCGCCATTGAAAAGTTTCCATCCATTAGCCACGTTTCTGAAGATGACAGCTTTTCGAGACATTCTCTCGAGGAGAAGATGAGCATTCTATTTTGAGCATGTGGACCGTTGTCATACAGGAGGAAATCATCTGGGTTGTCGCCTGCAGTTTCTGCCCAAGAACCATCTACCACGAGATCATCCAAAGAGGTCGGATCAGGAGGAAAGTTGAGGCGGCAATGGTTTCTAAGGGTGCGCTTTATTGTGTCCGGATTTGGTAACGCAGCCCGAGTGTCGTTGTTCAGCGTTGCAACCACTTGAGAAAACTCTTGGTTTGGCTTGCTCAGGGAAGATGTCGCCATATCTTTCATTGTATTTCTTGCCTTTGCCAAAGAAACTTCTGTCGCATCGGGTAAATGGTTGTGTCCTACCAGATCTTCTGAATCTGTCATGTCAAGCGAAGTTTTTAACGAACCCTTGCAAAACAGTGTTCGCTTTACGCATCTCCACCGGATATAATTTGGTTTGGTAATCTGCTTTGTATACATGAATCCCCCACAACAAATCTTTGCTCCTCCTTTATTGCTTGCAATCACTTCCATGTCGGCAGACTATGTTTCAAGAATAAAGAAATTATCTGAAACGTTTGTGCCTTTTATTGATTTTCCCATCTCGCAATGTGACAATGAGTCATCGCCATTCCATTAGAGGTGCTATTTTCGTCCCGAAAGTGTCACTATATGTTTTGCCATGGTTTTGCATGCTTCGGTTCACCAGGCACAATCGACAATCGAAGGTGTAAGATGAAGGTGTTTGTTGATGGAGTTTTTTGAGCTGACACGCGCTGTCTCCGGCGATGACTCATTTTAGTGTGGGCAACAAGAGCCAATCTTCATAACAATCTTGCATTCGGTGAAGAAAGCACGAAATTCACAGGAAAATTCACAGGAAAATTCACAGACTCCAATCAAAAAATTATTCTGACGGCCGAGAATTTAGGTTTTCTTGCATTTTCCTATTAAATTCCTATAATGGTGCCATTTTTTCCGCCCCAGTCACTCTTTCCAGTGCCATTTTTTCCGGTGCCATTTTTTCCTAAATTCCCTTTTTCGGCTGCAAATTCCAGTGATCTTTTTGTCTTTTCAGATACTGCATTCTTCAAGATTTTAACTTTTCAATTAAAGCATAGTTTTTCCTCTTTCTCGCTATTTTCTTCAATTCTTGTACGCGTGAGTCATCCGGTAATTCTTGCATGTGTCTGTGATGTAATTCTTTTCACCAGAGGTGCTGTTATCTGTATCGATGCTGCGTACTCTGTGGCTGCTTCTTCGCAAGGATTTATGAGTCCTAGACCGCCCATTCGTACCGGTAATGTTAAGACTTCACGGTCAAGCTCGGTGGTGTTGTGCTCTGTTATGGCTGGTATAAGAACCTTGACAAGTGCAGTCTCCAATGGCTCTAACAGATCTTGGATATCTGGCAAAGTACGGAGAAAGTACGTCCAACGATGTTTCAAACCATAGGTAAAAACGACGTAACATGCATGCTTGAGGTTGTGATATTGCAAATTCCGCTAATTTTGTTATCTCCTTTACCCATTCTTCTACTTTTCCGTCAACATATTCAGATAGATATGATCTTGATCCTACTATACCGCTCCCAAGTGATTTTGCCCTTGTGTGGTGATGTTAATGGCTGTATCTCGAAAGGCTTCTTTTGCTAATTCTTCTTTCTCTGGTTTGACAATCAGCCAGCATTTCTTGTCATAATAATAATATGTAATAATAATAATAATAATAATAATAATAATAATAATAATAATAATAATAATAATAATAATAATAATAATAATAATAATAATAATAATAATAATAATAATAATAATAATAGTAATAATAAATCAACGGTAATAACAAGTCTAACAAAGTGAATCAACGGTAATAACAAGCCTTAAGGGGGGAACGCAATACAAGTTCCTTGGTGTTTTGGAGAATCTGGAGCAGGATGATAAGCTCGCTTTGAAGGTTGCAGCCAAGGTTTTCTTGCGGAGGATGTCTGTGATCTGGTCAAGCCCTTTGTCAGATTTCAATCGTGTAATTGCCTCAAATCAGTTCGCGCTCCCCGTTGTGAGTTACCTCATGTGGACGCAGAATTGGCCCATCACAGAGCTCAAGAGAATCGACAGAGAAGCTCGCAAAATCATCATAGAAAACACGCAACGGCGATCTTATATCTCACCAGAGGGAAAGGAGGACGAGGGATGCGGTCAGTGGAGCGAGAGTATAAACCTGTGAAAGTCAAGGCAACTGTAAATCTGTATAAGAATACAGATCTCAGTATCGCACAATGGAAACGGTTCGGAAATTTGAAGAACGCTCCGTGGCACTGGGCCATCAGATGCTGTAAAATATGCTGAGGAGTTAGAACTAACTCTAAACCTAACACACCCTCAAACATCGTTAGACACCGACACGGGGAAGTACCAGCAAAGAAAATAAGGCGCATCTCAAGAAATCCCAAGAGTGGATGCGCGGATCATAAAGCCAAGAAGGTGACTACACTAAAAATGAGCTGCCCATGGATAGAGAATCGAACCCGTAAAGATGCTGAGAAGACGCTAGAGTATGGGCCTATGAGGTGGGAACTCAAACAACAGTTCAAAGGATATGTGGTGGAACATCATAATATCATTATAGATGTTCTTGGACTTGGAGGATGGTCAAATGAGCTCGAAGAAGTAGCACAGAAGCTGTTAGGAGCAAGAGGAAAATATGTGCTGAGGAGTATGCAGAAATCAGTCATCTCCAGTAGTCTGAATATCGCGAGAATGTTTAAAGTGATGATATAACATTTCTATACTAAACTTAGTTGTACTCTTTGGATGATTCTTACATCTTTTAGAACTTTTAATTTTTTATATCTATAAGTAGATTTAGTTATATAGTGACATTCGAAATACATAGCTTCTAGGTTACGTGCATGTAAAGCGCCCTATTTGCTATTTTAAAGTATATCATACATATGTTTTAAACTGCTGGATGATAATAATAATAATAATAATATAAACTTCATTTTATTGATAATTAATAATTAATTTACAATGATAAACCTCACTTTTACAGGTAGTTTACCAATGACTACTTGAATTGATTTTATATGATAATAAAATATTAGATGTTCATTAGTTCTGGGTTATTCCATTCCTTGTCACGTTTACAGAAAACATAGTACGCGCTCCTTATTCACATGTTCATTATTTTCTTTAAAATATACTTCCTATATACAACGTGCATAATATTCAAGCTCTTTTAACATTTCAACAAAATCTAGTGATGCCGACTGTCCGAAAACTCCAAGTGTACTGATTGATAAATTGACAAACTTAACTTTTTTATAGTTTTTGCGCTGATCGTTAATTAAATTTAAGTACTTGCGTTTCTTACGTCCTCGCTTTCGCTATCACATCTGAACCTGTTGGTAGCGTTGATCTGAAGATTAGACTCAAATCCGACAGTAAGTTCGAGAATGTAAATAATTTTGTTTTCAATTGCTATTAGAAGGTCAGAACGAAATTGATCTCCAGACTGATAAAGGTAAAGCTCAGATTTAAATGTGGATGCGATGAAATTTAAAACAGAGTCGTGTCGCCAAGTAAATCGGCCCTCAATTCAGATATGTTTTGCATCCAGCAACAACATGAAGCAAGGTCTCAGGAGCTGAGCAGAAAGAGCAATGAGATGATGTTGTTGATATTCCCCATTTCGACAGGTTTTTGCGTGTCGGAAGTGTGTTGTTGATGTGCTGGATGGTAAAGTTATTTTAAAGATATTTTTAGATAAGATTATTGATGTGATCAGGAACGTGATGGTAATGAAGAACTTCGGTTATGAGGTTATGATGAACTTCACCAAATGTATTTTTAAGGTCTAATAGTGATATGACGAGAGATCGTTGTTTTGTACGTGCTTTGTTAATTATATGCGCCATATGATGCTGTATGTTCCAGTGCTCCGGAAAGTTTTGGGGTGAATCCTTTCAGTATGTGTTGTTCTATATATTTGTTTTCAGCTAGAAATTGGAATGTTTTATTTCGGATGCATGATGTGAACACTTTAAGGGGGATTGATTCAAGTGTTATTGGTCGAACATTTGCAGGATTATCTGTCTCTCTTTTTTTATAGATGAGTATTGTGCATGCTTTTTTCCATTCAGAAGGAACAACGCCACATAACCAGGCTGTGTGGATGATTTCGGTTAAGTATGAACGTAAATATGGACAACGTTTAAAACAGATTACAGATAGTTGATCAAGTGGACATGGGGAGCCAGACGGTTTCATTAGTTACGGATGACGTTTGTGATAGATAGATAGATAGATAGATAGATAGATAGATAGATAGATAGATAGATGGATGGATGGATGGATGGATGGATGGATGGATGGATGGATGGATGGATGGACGGACGGACGGACGGACGGACAGATCGATCGATCGATCGATCGATCGATACATAGATCGATACATAGATCGATAGATAGATAGATCGATAGATCGATAGATCGATAGATAGATAGATAGATAGATAGATAACTTTATTTAAACACGTTTACAACGTCAACAAAAGCTGGTTTCCACGAAGGGCGTGTACAACAATAAAGACAAATAAAACAGTATAAAGTAACAACAGTAAAGAATGGTTCGACTAGCTAACAATGTCAATATAAGGTAATAATAATAATATATTATTATATATCGTTATATTTATGTATTTTAAATTTATTTACATAAACATTATTTAATGACATGAGCAGCGATTTTGCGCTCAAAGTATAGCAGAGATTTGCTCTCCCTAATTTCTTTAGGCAAAGAGTTCCATATAAATGCCCCATCAAACATGAAACTCTTTTTCATGCTATTTGTACGTGCATGGTTGTGGCAAACAAACGGCAGATGAGATGTCCCGAAGATTATAATTTGACATCTCTTTCTTATAAGTAAAAAGATTTGTGAGACTCTTTGGTCCCATATTATTTAAAATTTTAAACATGATCTTAGCTTTGGCTTTTCTTCTTTGAGCTTGATCTTGAGCTTCTCTTGATAGATCGGAGGGTCAAGATTAAAAGGTGTTTGAGGAGAAGCAAATTTCGGGATCCAACTAGGAATGTTGAATATTTTATTTTGGTTGATAGCTGAGAATGTTTCAGTAAAATATGATTTGCATTGATCCATATTGAATGGAGTGTGACGTTTTTCTTTATGAAGATCTTTTAACATAATCCCAAAAGTTCCTACCAATTTGGTTGTTGTGGTCAATTTCCGGCAGCTAAATAATAATAATAATAATAATAATAATAATAATAATAATAATTATTATTATTATTATTATTTTAATTTATTATTATTGGCAACTTTTAGCAATAATACAGCTAGAAATGATAGTCAAACTACCACAAAATATAACAATGCCACTTTACGATGGAATATCCGGTTACTATTACTCATTTTAGGCGAAAAGTTCCAACTTTAGACGGTGAAAAACGCGTCGCAAATTTCAACTAAAACAGCGGTAGTTTTTGCGACGCCAGATTCTTCACAACCGAAAAGAAAACAGATGAAACACATTTCCTTGATTTTTATTAAGATGAAGACACAACGGCAGGGCATTGACTTTTTACCCTAAAGGTTGATAGCAGGGCCGAACCTTTTGGTAATTTTTGCATGGTCCCTTACGTTGTGGCAATGGAATATGGTGACGTCGTTGCGGTCCATTTCAAGTTGTGTAGTCGGTATTTGTTTCGGTGGCGGCATTTTGAAAAGATTTCGAATCTTTTGTCCCCTCGCAAGCGAGAAAGTTTATATATATATATATATATTATAGGTAATATTTGGCATTTCACTCGATCAAACTATGCCAAATATTACCTATAATATACCCAGAATCTTATCCCGGCATTACCCACCATATGTACAGAACTCGTGACTAGGCTCTCGGCAACGGCTTCCGTAGCTCAGTGGTCAGAGCACTGTACTAGCATCGCAGGGCCGCGGGTTCAATTCCAGCCGGAAGGCCTTGAAGTTGCATTTTTCGCAACTGGTCCCGGTTTGGTCTTAAAATGTATGTATTCCAACACTCGAAATTTTCCTTCACCATGGGTCCTTTCAGCATATATATATATATATATATATAACATCAAAAACCATGCCAGAGCGCTCAAACTGCAAGCAGTGAGCGTGCGCACAATGCGTAAGCGACAATGGTTCATCCTGTAGAGCGCTCAATATGACCTAAAGGTCATAGAGCGTATCTAACTACAGAGTCACAGACGGTACCGTTTCGGCCTTTTGGGCCTCATCTTTTGGGCCTTTTGGGCATCATCATCAGTGCTGCGTAGACAGTGTTTTGAATATATAGCAAAGTGAAAAGGTGGTAAACTGCGAAGAATTTAGTGACGAGATACTGACGTTTCTAGCGGAGCCCTTCATCAGAGTAAGACGAGATGAAATAAAATAAATAGGGCTTATATATATGCCAAAAGGGTGTCACAAGTAGAAAGTAGCCAATCAAACGCACGGGAGATAAACAAAGTAATAATTAATGAGATGCGAAAAGTTAAATCGTTTGCTATTTTTACAGTCGATCAGAGGGGGAGGGAGAAATGACAGGTCCAATATTAAGGGGATTAGGCGATATTAAAGCAGTAAGAAACAAAACTTAAAATGCATAAGCTAATAATAAAAAAGTTCCAAGCAAACTAAAATAACAAAAAACTTGTAGGAAATTAAATAAAAGAAAAACGTTCGTTCCAAGTTCAAAAATGAGACGCTTCTCTTGCCGTTTGCGGTTATCGTTACCACCTGGGATGGGAAGGATAGCACAGACTTTCATGTCTGAAACCAAATGGTTAGAGCTGTTGAAATGGCAGGCTACAGGTTTATCAACATCATTGTTCCTCACGGAACGAAGATGCTCAGCAAACCTGTATGAAAGGCGTCGCCCAGTTTCACCGATGTAGATTTTAGGGCATTTATCGCAAGAAATGCAATAAATGATGTTGGTGGAAGTGCATGAAAAAGTATGACGGATTGTGTGGTTGAATTTGGGGGCAGTAATAACTGTAGTGCATGGGATTGAGAAAACGGCAGTGTTGCAGCGGGAACGGCAGCACGAAAATGTTCCTGCTGGTGCCGAGGTATTTTGTTTAAGGGCACTATTTACTAAGGAGTCACGAATGTTTTTATTACGGCGAAAAGATACCAAAGGGTTATCGGTGAAAATGGCTGACGTCTCAGGATCCTTTTGTAAAATGTGAAAATTCCGATTAATAATATTTTTAACTTTAAAATTGAAAGGATGAAATGTTAGAACTAAAGGAATTTTGTTGTTTGAAACTTGTTCCAAAGGTGGTTCAAGGGCATCTATACGGGGGACGAGAAAAGCTTTCTGAACGGCGAGATCTAGAAGGTTGGTAGGGTAACCACGTTTATTGTCGTGCTATTTGGAACGCTGTTAATAAGGCCTCTCGTCGTAGCAAACATAAAGAGACGGGTCCGCAATGTATTATCGTGGATGAAGTTAAGCATACTAATTGCAAGTCTATAGCAAAGGCCCTCAATACCTATTTTGCTTCAGTTAGAAAAGTGCTTGCTGAGAAATTTACCTCTTGTCTCTTTAAATACTAACAACTATACTATTGAGAATGTAGGGTTTTTTCCAGCTAAGTGAAGTGTCTGAAACATTTGTTCTCAAGCAGCTTCTTGCCCTCGAGACCAATAAGGCTATCGACCTGGACAAAATCAGTGCACGGCTATTGAAATGTGTAGCATCTTCAATATGCCCTTCCATCACTTATTTGTTGAACCTTTCAATCACAACCCAGGAATTCCCAAGAATGTGGAAATCAGCGAAGGTCACTGCACTTTTCAAGTCAGGGGATCGCACTGATGCTTCAAATTATAGGCCCATATCAATTTTGTCGAACTTAAGCAAGATTCTTGAGAGAGCAGTTCATTCGCAGCTCCATCAGTATTTAATCGCTAACAGCCTCCTCACAGACAAACAGTTTGGATTTCGTCCGAAGCGCTCTACTGTCACCGCTCTTACAAGTTTTGCTGACCGAAGTCCTGGGCGACAATATGGAGCGCGGAAAGGTGTGCGGAGCTGTATTTCTCGACTTGTCAAAAGCGTCCGACACGGTAGACCATGCAGGGATCTTGTTATCTAAATTAGAATCTATTGGTGTTTCACCCGATACACTCTTTTGGTTTAAGTCTTATCTTAGCAATCGATTACAACGTACATCTTGTGGGAGTGAGCTTCCCGACGCCCTGCCCATTACATATGGAGTACCAAGGGAGCATACTATAGGCCCTCTCTTAATTACCATCTACGTCAATGATCTGCCAAGTGTACCTAAGCACTGTAATATATCACTTTATGCTGATGATACTGTTTTGTACTGTTTTTCCTCAATGGTTGATGACTTGCAAGAAAATCTTAATTATGATTTAATTAGAATAGCCAATCAAACTTTCTTTAAATCTAGACAAGAGTATAAATGTATGCTTCTCGGTAGTAGCAGAAAAATTAACAAGTTAGCTCAATTATCTATTACAGTTTATGATAAAGTGATATCTAGTTTAGATACATTTAAGTACTTGGGTGTAACTCTGTCATCTAATTTCACTTGGAAAGATCACATTGATGTTATTTCTTGTAAGATCAATCAGCGCTTAGGCCTTTTGCGTAGGATAAAACACTTGCTCCCCTTTAATGCTCGTCTTCTTTTTTATAATAGTCTAATCCTTCCTATTTTCGATTATGCAGACATTGTTTGGGGAGATAAGAATAATGTAGAAGTTATGAGTTCTTTGCAAATTTTGCAAAATAAGTCAGCTAAACTTATCTTAGATATACACGTAGATCATTGTACTCATCAGCAACTGATGTTCTCCAAGCTCTATATGCTGGATTCGACTCGAGGACCTCCGTAGATACCATAGATGTCTATATATCTTTAAATGCCTTAACAATTTAACATCACATAGTTTGGCATTTTCTAAAAATACTGATATTCATAAGTATAGTACTAGGAGTGAAGATAACCTTAGACTTCCTAAAGTAAGTAAAAACTGGGGTAAACAAAGGCTTGAGTATCAGGCCGTCAAGGAATGGAATGAACTTAGTCGAAACGTTAGGAACTCAAATGATATTCAAACTTTCAAACGTACTTTTTTAGCTGAACTTTTATTTTAATTATGATTATTTATAGATCTTATATTTGTATAAGGAATTTAAGATTGTTCATTTAGATTAATTCTCTGTATTTAGCTTTTCCAGGACCTCTCTGAAAATCACTGTTGTGAGAGAGTGTTCATCGAGCAGATATTTCTATTTGCAATAAAGATGATTATTACTTATATATATATATATATATATATATATATATATATATATATATATATATATATATATATATATATATATATATATATATATATATATATATATATATATATATATATATATATATATATATATATATATATATATATATATATATATATTTACCAGTGATTTACCGGCGGAAATCCTAAACGTAAAATTAATATTAGTCCAACTCAAAATTCGAATGTGGAGAGCCGCCTCGTAACAAACATGAACAAACATGAACAAACAAGAAACAAATTTTAAAGTATTTTACTGAAGTTTCACAACGCGCAACACTCTCAAAGTGAATTAATACTGTACAAGATGTGAAAACTATTATTTAAATATATATATATATATATATATATATATATATATATATATATATATATATATATATATATATATATATATATATATATATATATATATATATATATATATATATATATATATATATATATATATATATATATATATATATATATATATATATATATATATATATATATATATATGCATGTGTGTGTTAACGATGCAGTTGGTTTGGTTTAACGAACCGAATCACTTTCCGAAGCACCAACCTTTTGCTATTTTTCACCTCTATCAATTAAATTATGTTTCTCGTTGTTTATGATGTGAAAAGACAAGTCAAACAACTCGTCGTCCATTGAGACATGTCGATCAGTTATCCACACAAATATATCGTCCGTCGAGGCACAGTACTAAGATCTGCACATTTATAACTGTCCTCAAATATCAAACTTTTCCCAAATGCGGTAGCCAAATTAAAACAGGTACAACCATTTAGTTACGATTCACCCGTACTGTTCGGATGTTGAAAACTGCGCGTTTGTTGACATTAGCGAGTGCATGCAATTGACATTGACATTGTTTTCGAAATAACTAATAAGAAACAGCGTCGCAGTTATGAAACCAGAGAAGAAACTGCTTCTTATTTTTCAAATGATTGATAGAAACCTTTCCGGAAAGGGAAGATTATTTAACCAAAAACTTCCTGAGCACCGATGAAAAATTATTTTTTATTCGTAGTTTGAAAATTATTCCCCCACAAACAACACGAGCACTTCTCGATCGAATATCTTGCGATGGTTGCCGAGTAAGACATATGATGCGCGCTGACTATATGACTATCGTTCCCCGTGGTAGCTACAAAAAATAAGTTAAACTTGATGTTTTGTTGTTTTCTCGGAAAACTCCTAGTAATAAATTCCTTCACCCATGAGATAATCCAGTGATGAATGATCCTAACCATCCACACTGTGGTTGATTTGCGTTATGGTTGAAGACAACAATTTGGTCACTATAATACCTCGTCAAAAATTCTGAGATTCATGACATATGAAAATGGCGACGACATAGTTGCCCCAAATACAATGCTTCGTGAGGTTATGAAATAACCTAATTAATACACAGGAGAGCGCGCGGTTAAGCCTACATAGGGAGAGGTGACAAGGTGTTGACGAGTTGCTTGAAAGAATGCGCATTACGTTACTTAGACGCACGATATTTACGAGATTATTATGAGGCTCGCCCCCTTTCGTCCTATTACTCCATCATTTATCAGAACTGATGTTTGAAAGGTATAGGTGTTACGGCTACATGTGACGGTGGTCGGATCAGGAACAACGCTTTGCCATTTCCCTGATCCTGCTCCAAGAACGGATGACTCACGGCTAAACAGAAACCAATATTCACACCTGCTACCCAACCATCCATGCGGGTCAATATATATTACGATTTAGACTGATCGCTCTTGGAGACTAACACGGAGAGTAAAGGAAACAATCGATGTATTTATAAACAATACGCGATCTCAGCAACATGGGAATTCGATCTTTGAAAGGAAAAAGCTAAACAATCGACGTACAGAATGGAAAATAAAACGTAGAGACATATGGGAAAGTAGCCTCCTTCGCAGACGTTCTTTGTGGGCCGTGTATGCCCGCCCCCCACTAACGTTAAGCTAATGCGGGAAAGCAGACTATACCTTAATTTGGAAACCTGTGTTTCGATCTGTAAAGCGTGAGATCCGATGAAAAGAATAGAACAGTAAACGACATTTTTCTGAGAAGAATTAAGATCCTTAGGGGCAGGCTGTTTATATGAACCGGGCTAGCCCGTCTAGCCGCGCTGAGTTATTTCACGAAAATCTTTCCTCGAACCAATAAGATAGATCATTTGAATTAACTTTATACTCTTCCTTCAGGCAAACTAAACCAGTTCTACTTTAAAATATCATTTTGGGTGTCTATAGTAGCAGTGAGAAGCGTTTGTTAAACTAATCAGCCTGGTTAACTGGGCTAGCCCAGCTCATATAAACAGCTCTTTATAAGTGGACGGACAAAACAAACGATCGATAAAAATACGGGTACAGCGATCAAGAAAAAAACTCAGGATATCGATACTATATTATTTACCTTGAGCTCTTTTTATGTGGCAGTTTAGCAAGAGTAATATTGCCAAGAAAAGAAATAACCGCTTCATGTTGCTAAAAGGTCTTTTCTTCTGCAACTAATTGATCAGGTAAGAGAGACTGAGTCTTCTAATGAATCATGTCCTTTCTCTACAGATGCTTGCTGTATTTATAGCTATATAATTAGCCTGCGTGCACACGCTTCCTGTTATGTATGCGAGACCTTCGGCGCCTTCCAGTCCGTTCTGCGCATGTCCACGCTCCTGTTTACGCCATATAGTACTTCTAGTACGTATTCCATATAAGGAAGTGGCCGATAAGGCATTGACGAGCAAATACATGACACTCGTACCAGCCCACTGGGTGTGGGATTGTTAACACGTTACGATATGTTCTATTATCCGCTCTTTTTAAGAAAACTACATTCGCTAGCCTGATAAGGTGTACGCATATTGTAAACAGATAATTTATCTTTGTTTTAATATATATTGTAGCTTTGGGAGTTGATTATTTCTCAAGAAAACGTTCGTCGAAGACAGCCGAAGGTTCGTGTTTTTGTTAACAAGATGATATCCGTATTGCGAAAATTATATTTTTAAATAGTGTTCGATTATCCGCGCTTTTAAAGAGAACTAAATTAGCTACCGAAAACTGTACGTATGTTGTAAATAGATAATTTAACTTTCCTTTGATATATTCTATAGCTTTGGGGGTGGTTTATTTCTCAAGAAAACGTTTGCCAAAGGTTAGGACCTTTGTTGTTTTTGGGTCGGTTGGACCCAGGGTCTTATCTATTTGCTCGTCAATGCCTTCTATTTGCGCCTCCTTATAAGGAATACGTACTAGATACCCCTATCGTTTACGCCGCCTTCCAGTCAGTTCTGCGCATGTCCACGCTTCTGTTTAACATGAAGTATTGCGTATTTATATTTCACGATTTACCGATTTATAGATTTACCTACTAACTGCTAAGTGTGTTGCTCTGTTCCTAAATACGGACAATTACAGCATATATCAATAAATACGGTCTGTTCTCGAGACACAACTTCTTCGTCGGTCTTCAAGTATCGATTACGGCCCGCCAGGCGCCATCCTTTGAACTTCAGATCATTCGAAATGGGGTAAGGATAAAACGTGGAAGCGGAATGGTGGAAACGGAATGGCGGAATTGGGGATAAAACGCGGAATTTGGAATAAATATTGATAGGTGCATTATAATACGTAAATTGAAGCATGTTAATTATACAAACAAATAGGATTAGTCATACCGATGACAGATAAAACAAACTGTAGTCATAGAACAAGGAAAAGACTGCCAAGATATATTCCTATATACGTAATGACCTTATTAATACGTTGTTCCTGTGTAAAGGAACGTAAAGACTTTGATAGGTTGTTCCTGTAAAAATAGGCTACAGTAAAAACCCGCGTATAAGAAGCTAGATTTTTCCAAGTTAGCCTAAAAAGGTTCTTATATAAATGGTGTTTACTTCAAAATTAGGCTATTTAGGTTCTTAAACAGGTTCTTATTTTCTTAAGAAACAAGACGCGCTCGGGCTACTTTTAGAAATGAGGACGAAGAAAAATCAGGCGTCTACACGCAGGCTAGCCCGCCCCCCTCCCAATTCAGAACGCCTGACACGCAGACGAAATTTAATGTAAACACTAATATCTGTTCGATTGAAGGTCTTCATGTGTCAAAATTTATATAAAAATCAACGGCAAGGTATACGAAACATATCTGTTACGAAATTACATCGGTTTAATGGACATAAAAGCATTAAATAATCGGGTAAACGACGAATAGACCTTGAAGCCATGACCTTCGCGGTGTGTTTTGGGGGAAACAATATAGCGCTCTGTGTATTAATGGCAATATATAAACCTATATATCATTGGATAGCTTATATAACTGGCTACAAGTCTCTGTTGAAATGTGTTTGGTTGAATTGAAAAAAAAAATTCCCGCTCGCCTTTCTTGAACTAACTCCCCGGTTCAAGACTACTAAAGCGTCGCGCAAGTTTGGAGTTTTGCATTCATTTAGATATGCATGAGTCAAATCGGAATCGTCTGTTTTACAAAACTGTGTCTGGGATTTTCAACTCCGAATACTTAAAAAGTTATCGCGATTTTACTTCTTTCAGCGAGACTCAAGCCAAAGAGACTTGCGAAAAAGGCTTTAAAGCGATGAAGAATTAAAATTTCAAAATTCCCAGAAACAGTTTTGTTACCAAGATATCATTCTAAAAGACTGCCAATTTTTAGACGATTCTGATAAATAGGACTCGACTTGGAAGTTTTTAAACTTTCTATTTTAGCCGAAAACATGTCCGGAGAAAACCGTGATTGAAGTAATAATTGTCTTATGCAAATCTACTTCTTGTGCAAAAGAGAGTGCCATTTTTGCTGCTAAGAATTTAAAAAAAATTTCCTATACAAAAGATTTAGCAAACTGCATGCACATTTAAAGCTTAATTTTTGACCCGCCGCGGAAGGTCTACAATAACATTAAAGACGAGTCTCGCTTTAATCACATTTTAAGTAGACGAAACCTACAGCGTTCGATTCGCCAGATTCAAGTGATCATTTCGATATAGAATTTATTTGAATCGGACAAAAACACAACGTTTCATAATGATTAATATTACGGAGTTTCACGGGATAAATGTCAACACAGTATAATAATATTTCCCTGTCCTTCGGCTGTCCATTCCGTCTTCATGATTGATCTCTCATCTGTGTTTCTCTCATCTTGGAGAGAATCTTTGCAATGGATTGCGGGTTTACAGGTCTCGGGAAACTTTTCCAACTGCGATTCATTGCCAATAAAACGAAAGTCCGAACTCGCTTCAATAGCGGAGCGCGTTAATGCTATTTATAGACCAAAAATCAGACAAACAAACCAAAATTGAATCTCAAGGGCTCCTAAATAGCCATTTTCTATTGTTGGGAATGCAAGAATAAACAAGAATAAATTATAGACTCAGACAAACATACATACTGACGTCATTACCGCGCTTCGCTATTCACTTGCATGCCTTGTAACGATTCGTTCACGGTTCTGCGAGTTCTTTCTTTAATCTCTCATCTGTGTTTCTCTCAAACAGGTATCCTGGAGAGAATCTTTGCATTAGTTTTCGGGTTTACAGGTCTCGTAAATGCTTTTCAGACTGCGATTCATTGACAATAAAACTGCCCGAAATCACTTTAATTCGCTATTTATACGCCCACGCAATAATAGCAGAGCGCGTTAATGCTATTTATAGAATGAAAACTCAGACAAACAAACCAAAATTGAATCTCAAGGGATTCCTAAATAGCCATTTTCTATTGTTGGGAATGCAAGAATAAACAAGAATAAATTATAGACTCAGACAAACATACATTCTGACGTCATTACTGCGCTTCGCTATTACATTCTCTCGACGAAGAAAAAAATAGGTACGCAATGCGTACATGTGACTACCGCTATGGATAGACCATGTAGACTTAAGAAGCAATGCATGAAAATGCATGAAAAGCACAGAGACACAACGAAATTGATAGTTATTATAAATCATTTTATAAATGTGTTGCTAAATTGAACATGGCACATACTATACATACATTTTTATATGGGTAAAAATATATGGGTAAAACAGGTAAAAAAAGAAGAAATGTTAGTATCCAGGATTCTGAAATAGGGTGTCCAATTTGGGAACATATCAGACAAAAGTGATGACACACTGCTAGGCGACCCTTGGAAAATATTTCAATTTTTGGTAAACTGCATTTCCTGAATTTTGAGAGCACTTTTCAGAAAAATATAAATAGTCTTAAACAAAAATTTTAAATGGGGTATCTCATCATTTTAAATACATATTTTGGTCCAAATATGCTTATATTATCTCATATATAATGAAGCAGTAAATTAGTTATATTTCCATAAGATGCAGTGCAGATAATATCATATATTTTCTCAGGCTTACAATTAAATTTGTAATTCAACAGTTCAACAGAATTTACATATTCAAGAGAAGAAATTCATAATCTGTGCAGTGAATTATTAATTAGAAGTTTACTTCATGTTAGCATGTTTGTAACGTACTAAAGATCGCGTCAGACCCATTCAAGATTTTTAGCTTCGAAAGTTTGTGCCGGCAATGCTGCCATGCTTCTTCATTCAACTAGGACATTTTCACTCAACTAGGTACACTGTCAAATTGGTCAAAATGTCACATGTATGATAATATTGAAAATTAAAGCTATTTCTTTTCAAATATATTCATATATATATTTTAGGCAAATCATTGAGAATAATTTCTTTCTCCCCCAAATTTTTGGTGACCACTTTTCATAGTAGTAGGATATCCAACGACACCCGGATGCCGTTCTGGCTATAAGCCTGCTCTTACCAGTGCCCATAACAGGAGTATTAGTACAACTCCGCTTTGAAGTTTGTTTGGAAACTATCTATGATAGCGTCCTTTTCCCCGAGAAACCCCAATGACAATTGGCACAACATGGTTTGGTTTAAATACTTCACCAGCAATGACATTACCTTCAAAACTAAACAATATACAGCATGTATGTACAACGTAGATCATCAGATGCAGTTGTTAAAGGAACACTAGGATTGACTTCCACAGTCGGGATAGAACAAAGTAATATTTCTATTTGTGACAGAAGACAGAACGAGAATAGAAAGAAAGCTAGCTAGCCCATTTTTATCCTCAGAATTGGAAATGGCTTCCAATTCCTCTCCAGATGTACTACCAAAATCCAAACTTTTCAACAAAACGGATAAAGGAAAAAGTTTGTTTACACTAGTACATACCTTTAGTTCTCCTTACAATACAATACAATACAATACAATACAATACAATACAATACAATACAATACAATACAATACAATACAATACAATACAATACAATACAATACAATTAACAATACAATACAATACAATAGTATCAAATTGCGGTATGCCTACAGAAAAAATGTCCGAATTTTTGTATTTTCATTTGCAACCTCTTGTTAAGAATATTCCCTCGTATATTAGAGACACTACTGATTTTATTTGTGAATTGCGGAACGTGCGGAATATTTCTGAACAAGCCATTTTAGTTACTATCGATGTTGTAGGCTTGTATTCGCATATACCTCATTCGGAGGGATTGGAGGAGAGTCAGTAAATTTATTGAGAGAAGAGACGAGTTCAATATACCGACATCTGAATTGGTAGATATGGCCCGTATTGTTTTGGAGAGTAATTATTTTGAATTTGATGAAAATATATACCATCAGAAACTAGGTACAGCCATGGGCATGGGCATGGGTACAAAATTTGCACCGGCATATGCCAACATTTTTATGGCGGAATTGGAAAGACGTTTTCTTAAAACAGTGCATTTTAAACCATGGTTTTGGTGGCGTTTCTTAGATGATGTTTTTATAATTTGGGTCCATGATGGAGATCTTTTAGAAGAATTTCTTTCTCGTCTTAATTCCTTTCATGAAACAATTAAGTTTACATGGGATATTTCCGATTTGTCATTACCTTATTTAGATGTACGTATTGGTGAGTTTATCTGAAGGAAAAGTTACTACAGATTAAAAAACCCGACAGACACTCACCAGTACCTTGATACAAAGTCGTCAAGTCATCCCAGTTATGTTAAACGGGCTATACCTTTTAGTCAAGCTCTACGGATGAGGTACTGTATGCGAAGATGATAAATGTTTCGATGAAAGATCGAGAGAGATGAAGTCTTGGTTTCTTAAGAAGGGCTATGCCTATAATAATAAATCTTTGGAGACGGAAATAGCTAGGCTCTTTTACCTAAAGCTCGTAATGCCAGCATCGGTAAAAGACGGTCCCTGATTTTAGATTTTCATCCATCTCTTTCTGGAGCTTCCAAAATTATTAATGAACTTTATCCCATACTTTCTAATAGTTCTAATACTCGTGGGGTTTTTACGTCTGCGCCTTTTGTTTCTTTTCGCAGACCTAAAAACCTTAAGGATGTCTTGGTTCGGGCCAGGCTTCCCAAGTCTGATCAAACCTTAGGACCTAGAGGTATGCGACCTTGTGGTAAATCTATAGGTGTCAGATTTGTAAATTTGTCTCGGGTAGCTCTGACACCTTTCACGATTCGGATTGTAAGAATACTTTCTATATTAATTATAATTTCGATTGCGACTCTTCTGGGGTTGTAAGAAGAGTAATCTCTTGACATGTAAGAAGTGCACTAAGTTATATGTAGCACTATTAATTCATTTCGCAGGAGATTTAACAACCACAAAAGTAGTCTCAATCGGTATGGTAAGGGTCAACGAGATATACCAGGAGAATGTATACGCTCACTTTTTTACGGATGGCCATCAGGGTCTTTCTGATGTCAATATTATAGATATAGGACAGATGTTAGTAATCCAACAGATCGAGAAACATTTTGGATTTATAAATTGAATACTTTCATTCCCATGCAATGGAGTTAATTTACGCGATTTTATTTGATTTAATTTATGTAGATATTTTGAATACTCACTAGTTTTTATGTATAAAAGTTCTGGCTCGCACATGTTTATGTGAGTGTTCTGAAGAAGGGCCTGCGTCCCGAAACGTTAATGAAAATAAAGATGTTTTAAATGTTCCTACTTTGTTAGACTTGTTAATATTCTGGAACTTATATATATATATATATATATATATATATATATATATATATATATATATATATATATATATATATATATATATATATATATATATATATATATATATATATATATATATATATATATATATATATATATATATATATATATAAAATGTCGTTAAATAAAGTCCTGTGGGAATTTTGTGCTGAAAGCACGCCACCAGTCTAGATGTGTTAAGGTGACCCTAAAAACATGAAAAGTTTTGGTGGCAACTTTACAACTTGCTCAGACTGGATTTATGGGGGGTGAAAAGTTTGATGTTATATAATCTAGCATGGAAACGAGGCTGAAACAAAATTGCCTATAACTCTTCAAAACGTGCGCCAAAGCGTACCATAGTCACGGTCAGCTAAGAGACCAAAAGCGGGATATAGTGGACAGACTGGTTTCGAAGATGGGGTGGAATATACCATTAAGTCTGTAAGAGACTCCGGAAGCTGCTGTACCTAACGAATCAGATCCGTAGATTCTTCCAAACTAATAAGCATAAGTAGAGTTCTTCTGGACAGTTATCTTTGGACAATGTGTCTAGTGACCCAGTGAAAACCCACATTTCACACTTATTAATGGACTTTCTAAGGATTAAAACAGTATATCGTACAAGGTCTTCATGTTACTTGCACAGTTCTCATGTTTCAGATACCTGAATGGCAGTGTCTCTTGATTCTTTGACGCTTACCCGTTCGGACTCCGCGTTCGATCGTTTTAGCTTGTGGACTCCACATCTCCTATCTGGTTCTGGATAAGTTCCTTATGGCCTTCCGGCTGCACACCTTCCCTCTTACATTATTTTCCTGGGAAATACTCTCATGTGCAGCATGTAGCTAAGACATATTCATTATCTTTCCACTCTTCAATAACATATCTCCGTCATTGTCAGAAACTCTATCTTGGATGCTATTTCACTAGCATTTTGATTACTTGTTGTGGAAAAAGGTTCGCGAAGGACGCTTGCGACGTATTTTGTCCAGCAATTTTTATGGTACTTGATATCACACTTCTGTATCGAGATCGTTCCTGGATTGCATTAAAGAGTTTCTCATGCCATTTATTATTAAATGTTTTGGGCCTTGGCGAATTTTATTAAAAAAAAACACTTTACATTAGTATTTGAGGTATTTAGGATCAGTTTTTCAATGAAATTCAATTCCAATCACTGTATGCAAAGACGATTTGTCCTGGGTTCTGGCACGCACCCTTAATACCACTGAGCATAGAAGTTATGACACGTCAGATGAGAATGAGGATAACCAGAGAGCGCAAGTTCCAGTATGGTATGGGTATAATTCTCTACTCCATTTCACAGCTGGCTGAAAACTTCAGCAACCGCATCCTTCAGAATCCTTCAGCAGTGATGAAGTGCACTTGATTTTTGATAGATACGATCTGCCATTGTCCCTGAAATCGAAAAGAGTTAGCCAAGGACAAGAAGACAAGGTGGCCAAGAAGGTTATAAGGGTTGGCATGGAGAAGCGAGTGTGAAGGAAGCAACGCAGGAAGAAGCGGATACAAAGATAATATAGATAGATATGTTTAATTTCAACCTATTGCAGGGTAAACCCTGAATTACAGGTGAGGTCAGTAACACTGTCTAGCATTAGTGACATAATAAATACTAATTAGCAACAAATATAGGTTGATAAAGACAAATACTACAAGCATATTTACATGTAACAAAATTTCCAAAGCGGTCCGTGTTGGACTACAGTTGTTTTTAAATTATATCGTGGGGCCGCCGTATTGACAATCAGCCTGCTACGTATGGCAGATTATACAACGGGTTAATATCGTGTTCAACATTCATACATGTCCAATATAACCATTGGTATGCAGCTGCTTCAGGTGGTAACAGGTTGGTATAGTTGGTATAGTGGCTTCACGCTGCTACCCATGCAGGTATAACCAGTGACATGCAGCTGCTTCAGGTGGTATAGTGGCTTCAAGCTGCTACATGGGTAGTATCATATATGTCCGATTGTCCCTTAATGCACAATGGTATATTATTTTTGCATCTATACCTTATAATTTCCTCGTTCTCAAAAAGATCGCGCATTACGTATAAACAAAGATATACCGCATTATCTCTGTGTGCAAAATATCGCTATTGTATTGAATAAAACAATATTATATGTTGTTGCCTCGTTCTATTTCAAAACTACGCAACATATCGCTATTGAATGAAACAATATTATATGTTGTTGCCTCATTCTATTTCAAAACTACGCAACATATCGCTATTGAATGAAACAATATTATATGTTGTTGCCTCGTTCTATTTCAAAACTACGCAACATATCGCTATTGAATGAAACAATATTATATGTTGTTGCCTCGTTCTATTTCAAAACTACGCAACATATCGCTATTGAATGAAAAATTATATGTTGTTGCCTCATTCTATTTCAAAACTACGCAACATATCGCTATTGAATGAAACAATATTATATGTTGTTGCCTCGTTCTATTTCAAAACTACGCAACATATCGCTATTGAATGAAACAATATTATGTTGCCTCGTAGCCCTCGTTCTATTTCAAAACTACGCAACATATTACATATCGCTATTCAATGAAACAATATTATATGTTTTTGTCGTGCGGTCTACTTTATATTTTGGTTGCGTTGTCCTCAAAAAGACGACGCATTACTACATATAGACAGTTTATAAGGCATTATTTCTGTCAATACTTTATGTGATTGCCTCGTTCTCAAAAAGACCACGCACTAATTAGTACATTATATAGACAGTTTATAACGCATTATTTCTGTCAATACTTTATGTGATTGCGACGTTCTCAACTAGACGACGCATTACATAAATACATATTATAGACAGTTTATAACGCATTATTTCTGTCAATACTTTATATGTGATTGCCTCGTTCTCAAAACGACGACGTATTAGTACATATAGACAGTTTATAACGCATCATTTCTGTCAATACTTTATATGATTGCCTCGTTCTCAAAAAGACCACGCATCAGTACATATAGACAGTTTATAACGCATTATTTCTGTCAACCAGCTGTTGTGGTCTAGTGGTTACCACACATGTCTATGAGCTGGGAGACACAGGTTCAAATCCTGGGTCGGACCTCCACTCAGGGTCTTAAAAATAATCGAGGAGAAAGTGCTGCCTTTGCAATAATATCAGCAAATGGTAAGACTTTCGGGTCTTCTCGGATAACGACCTTAAATCGTAGGCCCTCGGAACCCCTATCAATTGGGCTTCTAGCTATAGCCTGCGTTCCAGACCACTCCCACCCTCACAACGGGGAGTGGTCTGGAACGAAGGCTAGCTTCTAGCCTGTTGGGGTATTCCGTTCACCAAAGAGTGATAAATCTAATAAACTAAACTAAACTAAACTTAACTATTACTTGTGTGATTGCGTCGTTTTCAAAAAGATGACGCATTACTACATATAGATAGTTTATAAGGCATTATTTCTGTCAATACTTTATGTGATTGCCTCGTTCTCAAAAAGATGACGCATAGTAATGCGTCATCTTTTATATATAGACAGTTTTATATATAGACAGTATTATTCTTGTTTTAACATATAGACAGTTTATAAGGCATTATTTCTGTCAATATTTTATGTGCTGTCTCATTCTAAAAAACACCACGCATTAGTACATATAGACAGCTTATAACGCCTTATTTCTGTCAATACTTTATGTGATTGCCTCGTTCTCAAAAAGACGACGCTTTACTACATATAATTATAAACAAAGTTATGGCATTATTTCTGTCAATACTTTATGTGATTGTCTCGACCTCAAAATTCCAAAAAGACCACGCATTAGTTATATAGAGAAAATTTATAATTAATTTCTGTGTCAATATTTCATGTGATTGTCTCGTTCTCTAAATTATAAGACCAAGCATTATTACATATACAAAAATAGGTACGCAATGCGTACATGCGTCTACGTTTGGGATGGGGCGTAATTGCCATGGTGGCACTTATTAATTAATATTGGTATTTACATTCATTGGAAGTGATTGCTATAATGATTTCAGATGAAGGAAAATCATTACTTTAATACTTTACACATGACTTGATGGACTGGTGCAGATATATTAACCATTAACTCTTTCCCGACAGGCTGAAAAACATCAAAAATTGAACCACCTCTTTGTTCTATTGATATCTCTTGAAATAACCATAACTGTTGCGAAAGCTATACATTTTCTGGAAGCCCAATAAACCGGCTTTTACTTGTGCTTTTAAATTTCCCGAACAAAACACATTATGTTAATATAAATTAGCATTAATTATCATAAATCAGGTTGAAAAATTTACATTTTTCTAGAAAAGGCCATCTTGCACGCCCGCGTAGCATCTTGAAAACTCAAAATGCCACCAATCGTAGAGTTATTTATGAAATCAAATCAAACTTGGCGTGTGCGTGGATTTCATGTTCCTGGCGCTTGTCGAATTTCAATTTTTAATCTTGCGTTACCGTGTGCCGTGTTTTTCGAGTGACGACTTTGCGGGTCTTCTAAGACCCGTTTTGACTGGGCCGGTCGGGAAAGAGTTAAGAACTGAACAAACATATTTCTTATGGTAAAACTATATACCCATTACTGATATAGCCCATTTTTTATCTGATGCATTGACTGCATCATATATGAGCACGGTGCTACACTACCGATGCGCATTGTAGTTTTTTATCACTTGGTCTTGGGTTATTAGACTACTTGCATTTTGGGTAAGAAATACAGGAACATGTTTTATTGAACAATGTCAACCATAAACTTTAATATTATGTTGCTGTATGGTAGAGTGTAGTTATTATACCTATTAAACAGTTCTAATTAATCAGTGCTTAATATCACAAAATAAACAATCAAGAAAAGAAAGGATTTTGCACTGGACAGTGATATTTATGTATTAAACTGTTGCACAGGTATATTAGTGTCTACACTGTATAGTGTCTACACTGAATGAATCAGGATTCCAATGCGGTCTATGGATTGCTTAAATAGACTAGATAATTATTCATACCCCAGTTTTCACTACCACAAAAAACATCAACAATATCAACTCAAAATTATGTGTCCAAGTGGAGCACTTTTTAGCATATGCCAATGCCATGCTAGAAAACAATGACAACTTCATGCATGTATATGTTGTGGGGCAAATTTATTTGAATTGGGGCAATATTTTAGATCTGGTACAAAAACCAGTTTTTTTAAACCAGTTCAATTATAAAATATACGGCAATTAGATTTTTCAATCCAGTTCAAATTTTCTAAACAGGACCTTCTTGGGTTAAATTTTAATTTTAAAGTTTAAAATTGTCTACGGTTACTATTGAAGTTAGCATTAGGTTAGGTATTTCGATTAGTTTTAGCATGGCCAATGTTATTTTTCCTTGAGTGTGAATACGGCCATGCAATCATACAATATCTAGTAACAATCCTACATACATCTTACATTGCAATTTTTGACAATTTGTCCAGAATGACAGTGTTAAAATATTTTAAATGTAAAGTATATCATCAACAGAGCTTTTACAAAATTACCTTAATAGATTATCGCATTAATAAAAGTAAAAAAGATTTTCCACATATATAATAGGTCTGGCATGCCATTTATCTCTTGAATGAGAATCAAAAATCTTAAATTTTTCCTCATAAAACATGGATATTGCTACCATGTTACATCAACAAACAAAGAGTGGGAAATATTTTATTTAGAGCACTCGTCAGTGATGAAAAATGGTTAATTGTCTGTTATCATATATATGTCACCAGCAAGGGTTTTACTACATCCCGGTCATACGATCGATGCATCATAGAACTGCTAACACCAAAACAACTAACCCTAACACCCACCTAGGTATAGGTAGGTAGGTAGGTAAAACTTTATTTAAACACGCTAGCCTCGTCAACACTAGCTGATTTCCACGAGGGGCGTCACACTATTTTATATATACATACATGCAAATAAGAATAAAATTAACACACAAAAGTTATATTATATGTACAAGTAATATGGGCATATGAATAAAATATAAGTCATTAAAATACTGAAAGAAATAAAATATATATATATATATATATTTGTTTACAAGAAGTAGGTTTGATCACAGCATCATATTTTAAGTCGGGCGTATCTTCCTCTTAAAACAATCAATCGTATCGGCCAATTTAGCTTCCCGCGAAAGATCATTCCACAACATGGCACCACTATATTTAAAACATTTCTTTAGAAATTCAGTTCTGGGCTTCGGAAGTGTTAGATCAGTATCACTATTTCTTAGGTTATGTATCACTATTTCTTAGGTTACCTAATGGGTTTTCTAACCCCCGCCTAATGGTTTTCTAATACTAACCTTAATACTAATACTAATAAAAGGATCGTCCAAAAGACAATTGCTTGTGGGCGCTGACAAAGAACACCCGGGATCTGTCGGTGAAACCCCACCATCCGAAGGAATCACTATATTGTACGTCAGTTAATAGCAAAAAGGTTATTTCCAGCACATAATATGGTATTTAAAAATCGTGAATCCCAAGTTGTAATATCTTTTACTTGAATATATATTATTGCAGTCAGTGACATAGCTATCATTGTTTACCAGCATTTTATCTAAATTGTCTTGAATTGCCTTGACTAAAATCTGCACAAATTGTATCACTTGGATAAATTATATCATATACATAGCCATAGGTTCTGGATTAACATACACGATATAGCTAGCTTATTAAAAATACACTGCGGTATAATATCAATATTGGCATTGTATTCCAAATATTAAATACCTTCGAGATGCGAGTTATATATCGTGCCTATTGTGCCTTTGTGGGCACCAATTCCAGCTCTGTATATAGCCTGCTATCGGGTGGGTCTGCACGCAGGCCTTACTCTGTATTGCTCAATCGTTACTCCAATTTCAAATGATTCGTGTTTGTATCATGTTTATATTCAACTGATTTATGTTGTAGATTGCCTCAACGAACGAGTTGTAGTTTGTTACTTTGTCTCAACGACCGACGGGCGAGTTGTAGTTTGTCTCAACCACAGGGAGCCCAACTCTGACGCCTGTGATGTGTTTCTCTGTTGTATTCTATATCATGGAAATTCTGATGTTTTATATTTAATATTGAAAGAAGGCGGCGCGGCGGTTATGAGACCGCGGCGCTTATGTGAATAGTGCACGGCTGCACACGCGGTACGGCGGTATTAAATTTGAAACTTGAAACAGCTCTCACTGGTGCCACGTGAATACACGCGTGACGATCACTGCTGAGACGACAATTGCACGCGCGGTAATTTTAACGCGTGCCCCGCTATCGTCTCAGATTTCAGTTATCGTCACGCGTATTGGCACACATGCAGTGACAACTGTTTTGAGTTTCAAATTACCGCCGTACCGCGCGTGTAGCCGTGCACTATTCACATAAGTTCACATAAGCGGTCACATAAGCGCCGCGGTATCAAATAAGCATCGCTTTCTTTCAATATTAAATATAAAACATCAGAATTTCCATAATATAGAATAAAATAGAGAAACAGAGAAACACATCACAGGTGTCAGAGTTGCGCTCCCTGTGTCTCAACGAACGAGTTTAAATTTTGCCTCAATGGGCGAACGAGCACAATGGCTTCGTTTAAATATGTCTGGTCGAACTCTTGATCAGCGCGAACACAATGGCTCCTGTGAAGACGCAAAAATAACAACCACGCATTACATTTAGACAAATTTATCACGCATTATTTTTCGTGTCTAGAGTTTATACGGATACGGTTAGCGGTAAGGTATAGGGTTACGTTAGGCATCGCTCTCGAAAATAACCCTTACTATTATATATATATACACAAATTTATAACGTATTATTCGTGTGTCTACACTTCATGTGATTGCGTAGTTATATAACAGGCTACGCAGTCGCAGTGCATTAAGGAACTTCCGAAGTTGCCATCAACATTACACACAAATATTGTTACTTTTATTTTTTTTATTATAAATTCATTTAAATTGGTTTAGTTCTAAAATAACAACAAGAACAATGTTTATTTTATATCAATGCTCAATAGTCACTCAAGTAACTCAATGAATAAATAAT
This sequence comes from Chrysogorgia sp. JL179-B06, assembly GCA_035772405.1. Taxonomy (NCBI): domain Eukaryota; kingdom Metazoa; phylum Cnidaria; class Anthozoa; order Scleralcyonacea; family Chrysogorgiidae; genus Chrysogorgia; species Chrysogorgia sp. JL179-B06. The sequence goes on from JAYKKM010000149.1 coordinate 2,971,719, forward strand.
GTTGTCATATCTCATAGTGTTGTCAACAGTGTCTTTCAAAAATGCTCAATAGTCACTCAAGTAACTCAATGAATAAATAATGTTGTCATATCTCATAGTGTTGTCAACAGTGTCTTTCAAAAATGCTCAATAGTCACTCAAGTAACTCAATGAATAAATAATGTTGTCATATCTCATAGTGTTGTCAACAGTGTCTTTCAAAAATGGCGAAATCTAGCGTACTGCGTATAAGCTCTTCATTTCCGCCTATTCATAATCCATCTTCAACAACAACGCTTGCTTCCAAACAGGTTTCTTTTCTGAGACATTTGTAGGTATCGCGTTTTAATTGTGGCAATATTTCATTGATTGCGTCGCTATAAAAAGACCATGCATTAATTATAGTCATGACCATGTTTATAACGCATTACTCTCATACTGCCTTCGTGCGTCCCTCGGTGTTACCATCACAGAACATGTTGCGGAATACAGTGACAGTGCATTGTTAAGGAACTTGCGAAGTCCCTCTTATCTTTAGACAAAATATTTCAATATTTTATTGCGTTCGACGAAGGAGAACGCATTCTAATCTTGCACCTTTTTGAATAAATTACTGTTTTGGAATTTGGAGTAAATTATACCGCCAGAAACCGCTTGAGCCTGTACAAGTGTTCAGGTTTAGGCGCATGCCAGCAGAATGATGCTAGAAATTTTCTATAGCATGGAGGATGAAATAAAGAATAATAACCACGTATAAAGGCAATCATATAGCCTTGTAATATTAAACTACGGTAACTCATATGGCGCGTTTATAATGTCAAAATTCAATATGACCATTTGAACGCCATACATTTAATTCCAACAACATTTACTCGAAACGAGCAAGGCACTTTTGCCAAATCGAACTTCACGTTTATAATATTTTCTTACTTATCTAGCGGTCATAACGAGCGGGAATGCGGGATGTCACCATATTTACACGAAACGAGGTTGGAAAGCCTCGCGAAGTTATAAATTTTCCATTCAAGCGACAATTTTGCCAAATCGAACTTCACGTTTGTAATATTTCTGAATTGAACGATTTACAGGTTCATATTTCAAATCGAACAAATCATGCGGGATGTCACCGTTGTCAAAAACATCGAGGTTACGCTGTCTCCATCAATTAAGGCGCTGTAATATATTTATTAGCTATATTTATTTTCATAATTCGTTGCAGCATAATTTTATGTTTAACAAATCTTCGTTCACATTCACTTGCGATAGTAACTTTAGTATTATAACATAACTTTATTTAAATTATTAGACACACTCATGTAGTAACTCAATGACAGCTTAATGTTATCAACACTGTCTTTAAAAAATGCCGAAATGTAACATTTTCGCTTCCGCCAGTTCATAAAACATGCTTCCCAAATGTTCTTTGTTTTTGCGACATTTCCTGCCATTGCTGATAGGTTAAGCATCGTGTTTCATGTATTAAAGAAACGTGCGTAACCAACATCAACCCATTCCGCTATTTCTTTTGACGCAAACACTTTGTCCTTTGCTGCTGCGTTACTAAAAAGCATAAACCGAACAACCTCGAAGGCATGGCACGTTCACAAAATAAGCTGTATCAAATTGAGAAAGACTTGCAAGAATGTTATCAAACATTCAAACCGATATTGACTGGACATTTTTTATTCCATCTTCCATTGGCTCAACTTCCCCTTCAGTAGTGATCGTCATTCCGCTATTGAGTGTGTCGTACCCATGAAACGTGTTGTATACAGCTGTCTTTGTCTTAAATGGTAACGCCGCAAGAACAAATTCTTGTTTGTAGTATTTTAGGATATTTATGTCTATCGCAGTGTCTTCAGTACTAAGAAGAAACTCCTTCTTGGTAAGCGAATTACAAATTGTAGAAAGTGTAATCGACAATTGGTGTTAGACGGTTCGTGGGACTTACTTCGGTTGTCGTTTGACAAAGCGATGCGGGAGCATTATGGGTTTTGCAGTGAAAGAAGTGCGCGGATGTATGATGAAACGTTTTCTAAAATGGCAGAGATCGGGAAATCTGAGTTTAAACAAGCGCTGTTGAGTTCCTCAAACGACGGCAACTGAGTTTCCATACATGTACTCGAAGTTCTTGCTTTCCAAAACAAACCGTTGCACGTCTTTTTCTTCAATTCGCTCTCCGAATATAAATTTACAAACAAATTCACAAAACGAAATAACATTAAAATACACAGCGCCCAACAACTGATAAACAAAAAACCATCTAAAAATATATTTCATGCTATCACTTATAAGGACGCCATGTTGAACAATAGTAGATTCGTTCCAGGACTATAATTTCACTGCGCACCACTATACCACCTATATACCATTTACACCACTTACAAGCCCATACACTAAGAACCCGTGGACCAGTCTACCACCTGCAACCACCTGACACAGGTGGTAAGCAGCTGCTAGCACCTGCTACCAATTGCACCATTTACACCACTTACAAGGCCATATACTAAGACCCATTACACCATTCTACCAAGTGCTACCACCTGACACAGGTGGTAAGCAGCTGCTAGCACCTGCTATACCAATTGCACTATTTACACCACTTATAACGCCATACACTAAGACCAATGGACCAGTCTACCACCTGCAACCACCTGACACAGGTGGTAAGCAGCTGCTAGCACCTGCTACCAATTGCACCATTTACACCACTTACAAGCCCATACACTAAGACCCAATGGACCAGTCTACCACCTGCAACCACCTGACACAGGTGGTAAGCAGCTGCTAGCACCTGCTACCAATTGCACCATTTACACCACTTACAAGCCCATACACTAAGACCCCATGCACCAGTCTACCACCTGAAACCACCTGACACAGGTGGTAAGCAGCTGCTAGCACCTGCTACCAAATGCACCATTTACAAGGCCATACACTAAGACCCATGGACCAGTCTACCACCTTAAACCACCTGACACAGGTGGTAAGCAGCTGCTAGCACCTGCTACCAATTGCACCATTTACACCACTTACAAGGCCATATACTAAGACCCCTTACACCATTCTACCAAGTGCTACCACCTGACACAGGTGGTAAGCAGCTGCTAGCACCTGCTACAATCTGACACAGGTGGTAGGCATCAAATAGTCAGTAATAACAAACCACCTGTAACAACTGGAAACCAATCTAAAGCAGCTGCTATCCAATGCCTATGCTGGACATATCTCTCAACATTAGCGATGAAATTGTTACACTTGGCTTCTCTTCTATATGATGAGAGTGTCAATTTTAGCCATAGCCATATGATTATCCTACATGCCATCGATGCTACTGCTAACAGTGTTACTGAATTGCGTATTCACTCACTAGACACAAACGTCTTCATCCTTGCGATCAGGCGTTACCCAGAATTGTGTGAGAATACCTCTTTTGTCACAGGAACACGGTAGAACCATCGAGTCATTGAGCTGAAGCCAATATAATTGTTCAAGCCCTTGGGTCAGCCAAAACAGCAGCACTACCGCATTTCATAAGCGGAGCTGACAACATGATTTTTCAGATAAAGGAGAGCTCACCTGCTGGAAGGAATTTGAAAAAGCTGACGAATCGGTTACAGATGCCCTCACGAACCTTGGAATAGCTACACTACCCGATGATGAGATCACCGCAGGCATTGAAAAGTTCGTCTGTCGAGTCAGCTCTATTTGCCTAAAACAAGCATCACAACCGTCAAGGAACTGAGGTGGTTCCTCTTCAGAAAGAAACAAGCAGAAAGAAACAATCAGACAGGCTACCACCAACACAGGCTGCATTGTATCAGGCAATACTATACGAGCGCATTATAAAATGATGGTGGGAATAGCGACGCGATACCGAATCCAAAGGTGTTCTCACCACAGAATTATGGATGGCAGATGGATAAAGATGAATGGCTGCCTGTTGTGACAACAATACCACCAGCTCCTGAATGGCTTCAGGATTGGTAAAATGCGGATGTTCAAAGGAACGAGGTTCTACTAACTGTTACCAGTACCACAAATCTGGACAGACCTCTGCAGCTGCTCCAACAATATTAGGAGAGTTCAAAAACGTGCATGAGGATGAAGATGTACTGGCAGATAAGGAAGCTTGTTAAAACTCGAGATAAGTGAAATAATAAGAGAAAATGTGCTAAGCCACACTGAAGATAAGGTGCAATGAAGGGCACTTTGTTTATAGTTTTAGGGAGATCATGTTACATACTCCATGCAATATTGTCAAAGGATTACTTTTAAGTCCTGATTAATAATCATGATTACTTTTAAGGCTAGGCTCTAGATATTTTGAGTTACATTTCTTCACTGAACGGAAGAAGTGAGACGCATTGATCACTGCACAATCTTTTTAACATTTTGGTGGATCTTGTTCCATTATGTTACTACACTCTTTTTGCCTCAGCCTCGTGTTCATGCTAGTTTAATCACATAACATCGCATACTATATAAACTATAGATATGCTATAAACATGGTTGACTACAGCAATAGCATTGGCCTGCAACAATGACATTTTGGGGGCTGTTCTAAACACGTTAAGAGGCTCTGATGCGAATTTTACGTATGAGACTCGTTTTCATGCTAAATTAGTCACTTTTCATGCTAATCCATAAAAAACTTTACATTAGTATTTGAGGTATTGAGGAGCTGTTTTTGAGTGACTGTGGTGCGCTTTGGCGCACGTTTTGAAGAGTTATAGGCGATTTTATGTTTCAGCCTCGTTTCCATGCTATATTATATATGTCACACTTTTGATCCGCCATAAATTTAATCTGAGCAAGTTTCAAAGTTGCCACCAAAACTTTTCACGTTCTTTAGGGTCAGTTGAACGCATCTAGACCAGTGCCGTGCTTTCAGCACAAAATTCCCACGGGAGTACACGTGCTCCCGGACCATAATTACAATAGAATAAGTAGGATATACATGTAGTAACTAACTTATAAATAAGTGATGCTTTAGTTTAGCTTTAAATTGATTGAGAGAAGTACTGGATCTAACGTATATTGGCAAGTTCTGGTTCTGCTGCGGCAACCCAGAAAGCCCGTTGTCCATATGTTTTTAGTTTAGCAATAGGACGTTCAAGGAGAAGTTAAGTTTATCAGATGATGATCGTAGTATTAGCTTAGGTGTATACAGTGTGTATAAAAAAAACCGCTACCGGAAGAAACTGTGAATTAGCATTTTTCTCAAAGAACCCATTGTAATAGTTTGAAGGCTTAGACACCTCTGAGCAACGAATGCGTAAAAAATAACTTGGATTGCATTCGTATTGAAAACTGCTTTCTCTCTTCTTGATTAACGCAGCGCTTGGAGCATCTTAATTTCCCAGGTGTATAATTACAATAGGTCTCTTTAAGAATGCTAATTCATTTTCTAAGGGTAGCGATTTTTTTGATACACACTGTACAGGGTGTATCAAAAAAGCGCAACCTCGGAATTTCCCAAGAAATCCACTGTGTTCTTAAACACAAAATATTTTCGCCCCTGGGAATTTAAAATAGCGGGGCATAACTGTCTAATTACTACAAACTCGAGCACGTAAAGCAGAATTGAATCGAAATTTATGCATTTATTTAATGGTAAGTTGTTGAGTTTACAAGTATCAACAACAGTTAAATTCCCAGAGGCCTAAAATCTTTTGTGCTAATAAAAACAAAGTGGATTTCTTGGGAAATTCCGAGGTTGCGCTTTTTTTGATACACCCTGTATATAACTTAATTAAATTCTGTATGTAGGATGGGATTAAGTTAATTAAACATTTATAAGTCATAATAAAAGTTTAAATATTATACGTTTTTCCACAGGAAGCTAGTGGAGGTCTTGTAAAATAGGGGAAATGTGGTCAAATGTTCTCTTATATGTTAGCATTCTTGCTGCTGAATTCTGTACATATTGCAGTTTCTTGGTTAACTGTTTAGGAATACCATACAGTAACGAATTGCAGTTGTCTAATTTAGACGTAATGAAGCTACGAATTAGTATTTCTGCTATATCAAAAGGTAGATATTTTCTAATTTTTGCAATATTTCTTAGCTGATGGAAGGCTGATTTACAGATGGCATTAACTTGTCGATCCATAGATAGTGTTTCATCAAAGATGACTCCGATATTTCTTGCATGTTTTGATGGTTGTATATTTCTTTCCCTACAGTAAGTGGCGATAGATAGTCACATGGACGATAGCGAGAATGGATAAGTAGGATTTCGGTTTTGTCATTGTTCAGTTTCAGCTTGTTTCTTTGCATCCATGATTCAATTTCCAGTAAGCAATGTTCAACCTTTAGTTTAGAAGCAACAAGATCTTGATCATTATTTATGGAATTGGTGGTACACAACTGGATGTCATCAGCATACAGATGGTAAGACATTCCGTGCTTGCTCAGGATATCTCCCACAGGAGATGTGTATAGTAGGTACAGAATAGGTCCCAATACTGATCCTTGTGGTACACCAAAGGTTAAATCATGGATAACACATTGTTTGCGATTCGAGAGATAGGATTGGAGCCATTCCAGGGCTTTTCCTTTAATACCGAATCTGGAGGATAATCTACTATAGACAGCAGTATGTCGTGGTCGACTGTATCGAATGCAGCGGAAAGGTCTAAAAGGACCAAGATAACTCCACGCTGTTCATCAATTGACATTAATATGTCATTTTGTACACGGGTAAGAGCAGTCTCACTTTTGTATGCTAATTGCAAACTGTCATAAAGGTTATTCTCGTTTAAGTAATCAGTAAGGCGGGTGGCGGCAACTTTTTCAATGGCCTTTGAGACAAACTACAGGTTAGATACTGGTCTAAAATTAGGGAATTCTTCGTGATCTAAAGAAGGCTTCTTTAGTTTGGGGTTGGCATGTCGCCATTTTCAAAACTTAAGACCTAGGTTGACCATTCTCGTAATAATGGGAAACAACTCATTCAGGCAGGAGTGGAGTAATATAGCAGGTATTGGGTCCAAGGCACATGATTTCTTAGCAATAGAAGTAACAAGGGAAGAAAGTTCATCGTCTGTTGTCGGAGTAAAACAAGTTAGTTCACATTGACAAATGGAATTAGCATCTTCACTTTCAGTATCGACTGCAGAATTATTTAGCTGTTGCCTAATCTTGGCTATCTTGAACTCAAAGAAGTTAGCAAATTTATTGGAGAGTTCCATGTCCGATTCATATGTTGGAAAGAGCTTCTCATGAGATTTACGATGGAGCATGCGGTTGATGGTGTTAAATAGAGACTTTAATTTTGTTGAATTGATTTTCGACGATAAGATCTGAATAGTAGTGCATTTTAGTAGATTTAATCAAATTTCTAACGAGTTTACATTGTTCTGTGTAAAGTTAACGATCGACAGTCAGATTGGATTTACGCCAACGTCTCTCTAGCCTGCGGCGTGTCGTTTTCTCAGTAGCTATAGATTCTGTATACCAAGGAAGTAGTATAGGAAGTGGGGGTGCGGGCTCAATTGATGTCAAACACGCGCGAGAGTTCCAAAACAGTGCCAAATTCTTGCCAAATCGCGATTTAGCGAAAATTTAGTGTTGTTTCGTAACTATAGCGTGTGGCTGACATCAATTTAGCCGGCATCCCCACCTTCTCTACTCTACCGTTGTTTCGATTCGCGCGCGAAAAAAACCACAAGATTGTGAGTCTAGTGGCAATGTCAAATAAATTTCAGCGAAGAAAAACCACTAGATTGTGAGTCTAGTGGATCAATGTTCAATACATTTCATGCGTGGAAAAAAACCCACTAAACCATGGCTATGGGAGTGGGGTCACAGTGATATTCTTAGCAGTGTTTAAGACGTGTCAGTGCATGGGTGTGTTGTTGTCGCCCACTACAATGTTTTTGTGACCATACGCATAGGAGTCAATACCATTATCTAGAAGGTATCGTTTGTCATCGAAGCAGGATAACGACACTTTATTAATTTCATAACTACTGAGCTGATGCTTGACACTTCTAATAGTCTTCATTGTATGCCGCAATTGTTTCTGCTCAATTAAAAAACTCATTAATAATGCATGAGGAAAACACAACGGAAAATCACCACCGTGTCGTATCTTTATATGTGATAAAGATTCATCCTAATTTACATAAACTTTAGCTTTGATTTTATATCTGATAAAACACTCCTACGCGTGCTTTAAATACACCTAGTACGTAACACACTTTTGTAATCTTCGTGTCTGATTACCTTTTTAATTATGTTCTTTCTGATACCTTTGGCAGTTTTCCCACCACCTCCACTCTCTTTCAAATAACTGTACATCTTACTGCGCAACCCAACAAACTCAACAATTGGCGTTCCAGCGCACTCATCTTTCATCTTACCAATAACTTTCTTGTTCTCTTTAAAAGCGAATGGGTTGTCTGCAGGATAGTCGCTGTTATCGAACTTCTCACGCTCCATCATAAAGTCAGAGTAAGCGTCATCGGTTTTGATTGTATACAGCAGACTGTCAGTGTCAGTGAAGTGCAATCTGCAGTTATCGTTAGAGTACTTTTTCATGATATAATTATAGTGAAAATCATACATCAGCGTTTTGCTCAAGTCTAGTATACACATACCCACATATGCAGGTCTATTTAATGTCAACGTTTCTTTGACTTTATGGACAGCGACTAAGTTCTCGCTAAATATCTTGCAAGACACAAACGTCGTCTTCGAGACAAGCTTTTTCAATTTCTTCGCAGTGGTCACTAATCTTACATCCACGCGCTTCCTCAAGTTTTCCATTGTTTTTCCAAACACACTGTTGTTCATTAGCTTGAAAAAGTCCTTCTCGAAAGCGTTCTTAGCCGCAGTTATTTTGACTGTGTTAAAGTCGATGTACTCACCCAGCCACTTGGACTGATCAAATTGCAAGACCCTATGAGTCTTTTTGACTTTCAATCCAAGATCCATATACAACTGCAGATTTTTGTAGTGACACACATACTTTTCTTTGTCCATCAAATTAGTCACCAGCTTCTTCACACCACCAACACTCACATTGAACTTATTTTTGATTTTCGTACAGTATGCAGACAACATGTCAACAGTTACTTCCATCTTCTCAGGAGCCAACGGGTAATCGTTATGTAGGTCGTGCAAGTGGTTTGGGTACTCCAAGTCAACTTCAAGCAGCAGACCCTTTTCACTATCGTTGTGGTAGTCACACAAGTTCACTCTTTTTATCTCTTTCTTAGTTAACCATTTAAAACCACCCGTCATGGGAAGACTTTGGCTCATTACCCATCCATACAAATTGTTGGCATCAAGGTACATCAAATACTTCGACTCTTGCGCTTTATCATACCCCTTCATGTACTTATTATTTGCTTGACCATGTCTGTTACATATGTAGCTCACGCCACCACGCATACCCAATTCTATACGAACTGGAACATGTCAACGTCAGACAACAATTCGAGCTCCACACCAGTCATCTTTAACATCGCGTCCCAAGCCAATCCGTCCCAAGCCAATCCAGGTGATGTGAAGTAGTGACACGGGTCTAGTTTATACTCACGATGACATGTCTTTCTAAAGTTCTCAAAAACGTCAGCGAGTAGCAACACATCACTTTTCAAATACAGATCGTGATACCCACCCATGTTTTCAACGTCAAAGTAGTCCCACACGTCGCAAGCACGTTCATGCATTTCTTCCGTGATATCTTCATCATTCAGAATGCTGTAAAAGTCCTTTTTGGAGGGTAACTCGCGTTCATCAAATTTGTCAAAGGAGTCCATATAATCATAGGGATATACCCCTTTTCTTGTCATTAGTGCCAACCCCTCATCATGGAACACTTCTGACGTGTATTTGAAAGCGTCTTGCGGCAGGTTCTTCACCAAGTTGTCTAGAGAGCTACCCATGAACTGAAAGCTGTCCAAGAATACCAAGTTTTTTCCAAGCATGAAAGCCATGTACTTCTCCATGTTGTTTGGTATCACATTAATGTCTTGGCCAAACTTACCAATCTCCTGCATAATGAAATGGCTATCGTAACCACGTAAATTATGAAAGATCACAGGTATTTTATCAGTCAATTTGAAGTTTATGTTACAGTCGCGATGTGCGGATCCTCTGTACTTACCTGAGACATGACAGTGGTCCTTCACTCTAACGTCAGCATCGATGTATTTAATGCTGCAAATATGACAACTTTTAGTCTCGTCAAAGTCCTTCTTATCGTCATCAGTCAGTATCATTTCTTTGTCAAAGTGAAGAGTCGCTGTATTTTTTCAATATTTAACCACTTCTAACATCTCCCCAATGAACTTGTTAACTGCGTTTTCACCATGATATACTTTCACTGGCTTACTATACTCATTATCATAGCAACAAACCAGTTTATACCCATAACCACAGTCAACGTGCCTCTGATAAGCATTTGTATAGCTACGCTCGCTTGATGGTGTTGTTGTGTGCACCTTCTGTTGATAGCCTCGAAGTCTGCATACACCACAAATGGTACGTTTAGTTGTCTACTATAATTCTCATATTTCACTTTCATACCTTTTTGCGGCATCTTAATAGCTTGCTTCCCATTGATGACCAAACATACTTCAATATGACGTTCAAGCACATCCGCACGACTAAAACATTGCAGACAATATCTACAAAAGTGTTTTCTCGCCTTATGCTCTGTCTGACGATACATGAATTTGTTGAAATCATGAATATACACATAGTGCTTGTTATCCCCATTAGTTATCAACAACAAGTCGATATGGTCAGGATGCGTCTCCTTAGAAACATACACAGGGAATGGTTGCTTATCTTCATACCCAAAGACATTAATACTAATATCGTTAGCCCTTTCAATCTTGTTGTAATCTTGACTGGAAAATCAATTCCATCGTAGTTCAGTTCGTTGGCGTGATTGGCATACTTCGATGTTCTATGAGAGTTTTTTCCAACAGGAAACTTATGTGCTAGGTGACACCATCTGAAGCACTCGTTGTCATCCTCATTATTTACGTTAATCAAACCTCTCATACTATTGCACAGCTCCTTTGGCAACGTAATATAACTACTCCCATTCAAAGGTCTATAAATAGCGTTGTTATATAGTTAGTGTCAAAGTTAAATTTTTCTGTTTTCCGATTGGACAAAAGCGTATCACGTGCCGGTTCGCAAAACGTCGTGTTTACTGCATTGCCCTGGCAACGAGGCAACCGGTCCATAACAGAACATTTATTGACCGGTCCACAATAGAATGGGTGCAGTGCGCATGCGCGTCAACCGTGAAGTTTACGGGGTTCCATTTATCTAGTTTTGGTTTCAAAGTTCACTCCAATAACCGGTGAATTATTCATACTTTGACACTAATATACTATATAACAAAACACTTATTTACTGAGACCTCGGGGAAGCAGTGTGTTTTGTGGCCCCTCGACCGCCGTTGTTGCCCTCGGCTTCGCCTCGGGCAACAACGGCGGTCTCGGGTCCACAAAACACACTGTTTCCCTCGGTCTCAGTAAATAAGTGATAAATATTAACGTAATGTGCGTCCACCTTGTCGATAGTCCATCCAGACCCTTCAGATAACCACCCAGCTATCCGCGTCAAAATCTGTTCCGATCCACGATTAGCAACGCCTTCAATATCGTGTTCATTAATAACGACGAACGTTTCGCTGTTAAAGTAGGCAGTTTTATATGTGGTCTTATTATGCTCTAGGGCTTTCTCAAAAGTGATCTTAACTGTCTCTACCACTTTCATTCCGTTAGTCTCACCCAATTCACGTCTCAAAAGGTTGATGACAGCACTTCTAGTTGCGTTTAGTTGGTTAATATCTCTGGCATTAGTTACTTCAATTCCATAGGACCTTGTGAATCCTCTCAATGCTCGATCCAACAGCTGTGTTGACGGAGCGTCACTATATGGTCTTCAACTGCAGGTCGTTCCTTATCAACACGTACATCTTGATTTCTAACAACACCATTTCTAACGAGACGCTTATATGTCCGACTACCAACGTTAACTCGCCTGTTTGTCAGCGGATTAACAATAACCACGTTTGCCGGGTCACTAAAAACACCATCTCTAATGAGCCGCTTGTAGACTCGCCCATGAATATTGACTGCTCTATTTGTTATCGGATTTATAACGGCTGCATTTGTGTAACTAGAGCCAATCACACCAGTTCTAACAAGCTTCTTATACGTCCGCCCACCAATCTCGACTCGTCTATTTGTCAGTGGGTTTTCTATGGTGTCGCCCATGGCTTCTATATACTACGCTTGTTTTTTTTCCTAACCCACTCGTAATAATGATCACTGTTGTCACACCATCCTAACTTTGGATACACCACCCCAAACAAATTGTTGTCAAACTTTTGCTTCACCTTTCCGTCTTTAAGGTCTGACACCTTTTCGAGTGTCTCGAGTTGTCTTCTATGACACAACCTAATGATGTAGTATCCGTATCTGCTGACGTTTCTACCCTTTATCAAATCGCATGAGTACAACACATTGACAACTTTCAAGAAGTCCTCTTTTACCAACTCGAGGTGCTCAGGCTTCACAACATTCCGTAGTCTCATCCCCATCCACCAAGACCGCTTGTGAACGCTTTTTGGTCGTGTGAGGAGTCTCATGTCACTATAACTCTGAGTGTAACCCCATTCGATGTCGCCACACTTTGGGCATGCGTACCCACCACAATAAGTTGTGCTTCTCGCAACGTCACAATCCAAACAGTAATAAAGCTTGAAAGTGCCTCCACATTCAATTCGTGTTTCACTCGCGATCTCATCAATTGTGTAACCATAACTCATTTGTCTCATAAGTTTGTTCATCACTTATAGTTAGTAGACATTTTTTATCGAATGAGTACCCACGCCACTACCCCATGCACTTCCCAAACCTAACGCGCCAACAAACAACAATTGGTATTCCTTCATTTCCGCACTAGACTGATAGTAATCCTCGATCTTCGGAGGGTCAGTGAACACTCGATCGCCGTACTGAATGGTCATCGCGCTTCTAAGTTCCTGTAACGCGTGGTTTGTGTCGTTGATGTCAGCATTAGCGTCCGAGAGCATTTGCCGCAAGCGCTGGATCTTATCTTTTTTAGCGATTTCATTTTCATACCACGCCTCTTTCGATTTTGCTAATTGTTCCAACGCATGATTGTGTCTTTTCATCTCAGCTTCATAGCCCGTGTGATTAAACTTCGAAAACAGAAAGCCAGCGCCTGCAAAAGCTACCGCACTAAATATCCCTCCAGCCACAACACTTACCATTAACTTACGTTGATTTGAATGGATCCGTCGGTATCCAATTTTCGATTGTAACCATTTTACTAACAACGTTCCTGCACCAACAGCTGCATCAAGTTTCACTGTACCTTTCACAGTCTCTGGTGTTCCTAGCGGTTCTCCCAAAGCCTTTTTTGAAATCATACTCACTACCACAGCACCAGTCGTAACAAGAAGAGCGTCGTACAACTCGTTCATAACCTCTTTTCGATCAATCGCAATCATAGCCTCTTTTCGATCAATTGCAGTCATATACATTGTCGTATGTTTTGTTCAAGAATCGAATGTGTCAAGTGTTGGACGACGACGAGTTCTGTGACTTTCTGACACAGGTGCTGCCGCGATAGTTATAGACGCTAATTGTGTGTCTTTTTTACTATGAATTGTGTACCATAGCGAAACACCAGCAATGATAACACCAAGTGTTCCAACAATGTAACCATAGCTCCACTCACTACCCTGTTCTTCGTTGACTATCATTTCACGCATTTTCTTTTCTTTCGCAGCTTTCGAAATCTCAGCCAACTTTTTACCAGCAGCGACGCGTTTTGGGTCCTTTATCTTAACACTTTTTACGTCAGCCATGTGACCTTGGCGTCAACAGTCTGTGAGTCTTCAGCCATCTAATACACTATCACATGTTATCTTACTCACAGTTGACCTCACAGGTGTCTCACAGTTGACCTCACAGGTGTCTCACAGTCCCAAACGAAACGCATCCAAATTTTTTCTCTGAGAGTATAGTATATCATGACACTCGGAGCTGAGACTTACGTGATTCCCCGAAACGCTTCCAGACCGGCGATCAACAAGATCTTACCTGCGATGCGACACACGAGCGTTCTCAGTGTGTCCGCTACGATTCCGCAAGACGCGTCTGGGTCTGACGCCCTAAAGCAATACTCGTCAGTCTTCAAGTTGAGGGGTTCTTGCGCTCCATGAAGAGTCACGTCAAATACACAAAACGCTTAACATTACCATAGAACTTCACGACGCTTTGGTTCTTCACGACGAGCGTCTTGCCACTAGTCTGATTCGTGGTCTTATTGAGATAACCCCTGTTGGAAACTACTGCGCATGCCAACACGTCGAGAACACCATCAATGACTACTTCCGTGACACGTCCAGATCGTCTGCTATGAGGCTTGGGAGATACATCGAGGTGCTCTTCGCAAGCCTTATGTGGAGACCTGATTTCCCCAAGCTATGGGCGTGGGTAAGAGTCGCTGCAGATCGCAACGTTGGTATTTGTCTGCCATGTCGTGACATACTCAATGCAGACGACTATATGGATCACGTGAGCTCGTGGGATCACGTTTATGCTGTAGGTGATTCGGCGGTCTACGAGTGTTATCCATGTGGTGTGGCTAGCGACGACCCAGGATTCCGTTCAACACACGAGAGATCGAGTTCCCATCTCAAGAACCTTGAGCTTCGCCAACTAATCGATTGTTGTGAGACTGAATAGTCAAAAAATATTTCTCAGAGGGTATAGTAACCATGACAGAGAAAGTTGGTTAACTGGAAATCGTGATTGGTCCCATGTTTGCAGGAAAAACGACAGAGACTCTCCGCAGACTAGTCACGTTAAGTAAATCAGGGCTCAAAGTTCTTCACATGAACAACGCGGGTGACACCAGACGAACTGACCACACGTTTTCCACACATCGTCAGACCATTGTTGTTGGATCAGACCGTTTACCTGCGAAACTAATCACCAACCTTCCAACAATTAGTGAACTGACTGACATCGACGTCATTGGTATTGACGAAGGCCATTGGTACCCTGACTTATCAGTTATTCATGACTTTGTCAAAGCTGGCATTCACGTCATTATTTGTGGTCTCGTGTCAACAGAGCACTTGAAAAGAGTTGGTGAACTCGACACATTGTTCCCAATAGCAGATGACGTCACCTTTCTAAAAGCGTATTGTGCCGTTTGTCGTGACACTGATGGAACAACTGTTGAAGCGTCATTCAGTTGGAGATACAATCCAGGACCATCATTTGTCGGTGGTGCTGAGCAATATCGTGCGGTGTGTAGACGTCACCACCCTTCAACACAAAATTAGGGGCGCCCAGTCAATGCGCCTCACTTTTTAAATTTAGACACTGAACACATGTGAAGCATCCAATGTCGCACAGAGACAACGCGTATAGACATTAGAGGCATTGAGGCTAGTAATGCCAAGTGTGTCTCAATTCGACACATAAAAATTAGACGCGAATTGAATGCGTGTCTCCCATGTGGTTACTCCACTCTTGAGTTTGCGAGGATGCTGGTGTCTCTACTGTGCGTTTTCTGCTTCCACGTCACACACTTCACCACGGTGTATCCAATGACTATGGTTGTTCAACGTCACATTGCTTTTAAATTTACGAACACACCAGGGACATTGAAACCTGATGTCAAAGAAATATTTTGTTATTACGTTAATAGCGGAGTCATACGATTCATACAACAACGTTAGATACCCAGCCAGTTTGAACCCGACCATCAGTCTCTTTTGGTCTTCAGATGTTTTGCCTGTGCGACCTGGGTTCTTGAACTCGATCACGAGTCCATTATACCTTTTGTGTGTGTTGACGATGATCAAATCAGGTGTCTTGATTTTCACCACAAGCGGCTATCAAAATGGCTTCCGGATAGTATTTCCTAATGTAGTCAACAACTTTCGTGTGTAGGTCAAACTCAGTGATCATCTTGAATTGGTTGTTCTTGAGAAGTGTGAAGGTTCCAGTCTTTGTGATGCTTGGTAAAACCTCTGTGTACACCCATTTTCTGAACTGTCTCGCACGCGCCATCTTACTTGAGAATATCAGTGAATATACCTCAGGTTCGTTGATAAATACAGCCTGTGGACTCGATTTTAGTAGGGGCGCCAAATCACCGCCCCTCATTTTACAGTCAGACTCAACGTGGTCATGTACTGCATGCTTTGGTCGAGCGTACCCAAGAGCACGCGCAACGTCTTTCGCTTTGAACCATACGTCACCGTTACTCATAACCGTCGTGATTTGATGACTGTCAAAGTCAAATAGCTGACGTGTGGTCGTTACTATATTATAGCCCCACAAAAATACTATCCAGTGGTGTGGCACACTTCTCCGTCGTTATGGTCTTTGTAGATCTGATTTGTCGTGTACCATCGCATCCGATGTGTTTTAACGCTCGATTTGTTCTTCGGTTTACTACGCCGTCTGAAAAAGTTTCTCACGTTACGAACCAGCTTTCTGAACCAACTCATTATAACATAAGGTGTGTCTACACTGCGTGTTTTTTATGGCATTGATGGTGTTACTATGTCGTTTGGTTCTTCCGGAGGTAATAAAATGGGTTCACCATAAGTCTTTCTCGACCTCAGACCAATTTCAGCGTGAAGCTCAAGACTTACATCACCGCGACCAAATGACCCACCAGCCTTAAACATGTGATCAGTCGTCTTATTTATTTTATATATTTCACGTTCTCTTGAAACACATGCTCCCATCTACTTTATACCATATTCCTTCATCATTTTCCCACCCATGATTATGATGTCTCGGTTTGTCATGTAACCACTCACGATTTTCATGCCGTAGAATTCTATCAATGATGGGTATGCGTAAGGTGCGACTGGTATTCTTGATCGATGTATTCCAAAAATTGTTCCATAGGGCGTGCCTATCTTTTTCATGTTCGCTGTGAAGTCGGAGTCAGTTGACTTTATGTTGTTGACCCTGACGTGTGAATTGTTCATTTGCCAGTGTATTGATATCATATGCATTTTGGTGAGGTCAACACCACTTGGAATTGTGCACACGTTCTCCATTGCTGGGATGCTGCCACCATACGCAAGTCCATTAGTCATACCAGTCTTGTACCCTATGAACTTGTCCCAACCACCGTCGTCGTTTGATATAATTGTCTCCCAATTCGACCCTGTGGCTCTCGTGGGTAACCACACTACGACAAAAATGGAAAGGTCACACCATTGCATACTGGGGCAGTTAAAATGAAGGCCTGACTCAAGTGGAAATGGTGTCAACTCGCGGGACAGAAAACTACGACCTTGGGTGTTGATACCAACAATAGGACCATAGGTTGGGTTGTTTTGCACTAACATATTTGTCGCACCACTACCGATGGCTTTCACTTTGGAACTATTACTATGAAAGTCCACGTTTTTCGTGGCGTGTACATTGGTGTTGAAGTCGAACACTACGTTGTGCCCACGCACTTTGAAGTAAAGCGGTAAGTACAATTGCTCTAATACTTTTTTATTGATGGCGTCAAGGTCGTCGACTGGGTCTGCTACGTTTTTGATTGCTGAACCTTGCATGTCTATGAGTCCAGACATCCTTCCACCGGTCACGCTCAACTTAGGATCGTTCAGATGTCTTTTTGTTCTCGCTATTATTTTAGCGTGGAGGTCGTCAGACTCATACCCATAGTTTAGACTCACTACTTCAAGGTGTATTTACTTACTAGATAGCCAGAAACTGCCGAGAGTCCTAACACTATCGCTAGCGTTGTCGTGTGATTGTCTGACTTACTTATGGTGGCCTGTGTAGCGTGTTCCACCCGATTGGCGACCACTGTTTTCTTCGCAGGTGGTACTACAACTAGAGTTTCTAAGTGAGTCGTCACACTCTCTTGGTGGACTTTTTTAACCACAGTCGTTGGTGTCGCATTCAAGCGAGTGTTCACTCCAAATTTCATGGAAGGCGTAGCAATCTTTAGCAGCCGGGTTGTTGTGGGGTGTCGTTGCAACATTGGTCAGTGTCACAAGAAGTCCACCCCGTGGTCACAAGTGTGATGAGATTTCACGTGTACTTCACCATTAGAAGACTTCTCAGAAGAATGGAAGGTGGTGAGACCATGAAATCGATAAGTAGAGAATTTAACGCTTCCGAATTGTATGGTAAAACGTCGAAGATCCCCAGAAAACACTACTACCAGAATAAAGCCCTGAGCGATGGCACAACAGGTGAGTCCAGAGTCTACACACTCAACGACGTTCAGAACGACTACAAACGATACGTCGCGCGATTGTCAGACGGTCTCACCAACATTGGACTGCAATATCTAAACCAAAGTATAGAAGCCTTTGTATACTCCACACTTGGTGCGCAAGCGAGAACACGTGTATCAGTCGTTGGTGGTTCTGCAGGAAGTCTAGAAACCCAACAAGAATTTCGTAAGTTGTTCGCTGACAGCGTTGTCAACTATGACGTATCAACGTGGATTCTCAACATGAACAAATCGATTAGAGACACCAACGTTGTCCAAAATCTTGCAGTGTCACCGTCAACATGGTTAATGCCAAGCAATGTGGTGATCCTCAAGAACAAAATCGCTCGGCACAACAGAAACTCGCACAATACGTCGCAAACACAACGCGGTAGTAAGATTCATTGTCGTCCCGCGTTGATTTTGTCTTTGATGTAGTGATTTGTAAGACTGGTAGCTTCGACATGATGTAGCTCTTTTGGTTAACAAAGACTTTGAAGTTATTCACTGGGTAATTCAACACATTTTCCGTTGGATAACCATCCCAAAGCCCCCAGCTGTTTTTATGACCTTTTGGTAGTGGTTGGATAGTCCCACCGCCTTGCCATATCTTTGGGAATCTACGTTCTTCGCCGAGGGATTTTGTGTACTCTTTGTTACTCACGAACTTTGACGACTTTATGTTAATCATATCGGAATACTTTGGACCTGACTTGAAGTAAATGTCGACGGTTTTGACTGTTTTATTGTCGTCTGCGAGGTTGTACCCAAATTCAAACTTATCTATAGTTGCGCATTTGGGAACTGATTAAGAAGAATTAGCTCACCTTGTCTTCTTTTTGTCGTCATTATTACACTACACATGTAATGTAACACGCACTACATTATATGACCCGAGTGGTAGTGTTGATTAAAGGCGCGACGAAGACTGTGGATCTACCAGAAGCTCTCTTGACGTTTGAATCAGATCCTCACTTATTGGTGAAAAAAGCAACCATCTTTTGGGACTACGTCAATGTGGAGACTGGTGTGAATGATAAAGTGAGTTATAACAGCAACGAACACGTTTTTGGACCTGGGTATCACACTTTTAAAATGATTGCTGACGAATTGAAAGAACTAGGGGCCATCGAGTTAGTAGCCAACAAGCATAACTCAGGTTGCACGATAACGACTGACCAACAACTAGAGCTGTTTAAATTTGGGGAACTCTTAGGATTTAACGATAACACAACGATAACCTCGACCGCAACCAGTCCTAACGTTGTGGACATTAACAAAGGACTGAAGTACGTACAAGTGGGTTGCAGCATTGTGAACAGACCTGTGAGAACATTGTTAATGATAGCAAAAGCAAGGTTATCGTTGCGTTACCATTGACCACCACTCAACCATTGAAGAGCTCTGTTCAACAATTCTCCAACATCGAGTCGAAGGTGTCGATAAACAAAGGCGCTTTCACACAGCTGATGTTCAACGTGACTGACCAAGACGGTAGTAGTATCAATGTTGGTGACATATTGTTGGATTTGTATGTGACGCTTGAGTAACCAACGCTAAACGTGCGCTAAAGTAATGAGTTTAAATGATGGGTTTGACTCCGGTGGTCTGCACACTAAAGAGCGTCGCATAGACAACGATCCTCAAAAGTTGACGGTGCTTATTGAAGGTGTGGAGAAAGTTGTGACTTTTGACTATAGTGTAGTGGCCACACACGATAACCCACACATTATAGTCAAGACGGCCACTGTGTTTTGGAACTACAACAATGTGGTGAGTAGTGATGGTATTCAGATCCTCGTGGCCCTTGCTGGAAAACTATTACCACTACCCGGAATGCTTCGAATGGGTGAGGGGCATTACGACTTCGACGCGTTGGTTAAAGCCCTACGACACGCGCTCAGGGCAGTTGGGATAAGCCTTGTGGTGGAGAAACTGGCAGTCATAGACAAAAGTATGATCCAAGCTCAGCGTCTGAGAGGAGGCCCTGATACAGCAATTCAGTTAGGTGACATTGGGCTTTTGCTTGGTTTTGCGAAGGGTGTGACAATCAAGTGCAATGGTCAGTGGCACGACAGTCCAAACAAGGTTGACATGCATGAATAGAGGTCTGAAGTACGTATAGAGGTTTCATGCGACGCTGTTGAAACTGGAAGCAATGTGGGCACTGATGGGAAGCGAAGCGATGTGATCACAACATTGCCAATACCCGCCGAACAGTCTCTAGATGGAGCGATACAACGATATGCATATATACGTCGAATCAAAGGTGAGAATTAAAAAAGGTATTTACTCGAGTATGACGTTTCGTGTCAAACCAAACAATGGTGACGCTAAAATAGGTGCGGTGCTATTGGAACTGTATATTGTGTGAATTATATGGAACTTGGTGTGGAGACAGAACAAGGGTTGAGAGACATTTACTACAATCCTAAGACAGGGTTCAGTAGTGCAGAGAAATTGTATCAACACGCATTGGGAAATGGTTTGAGAGTAACTAGAAAAACAGTGAAAGAGTGGTTGACAACGCAGGACACTTACACTAGGTATACAAACCTATTGTGAGAAGACATAAGTTCCGTGCGACCTTTGTTGATTACCTGGGCGAAGAGCTCCAAATGGACTTAGTGGACAAAGTACTCAAAACAGAACAAAGGGTATTATTGGATACTAACAGGCATTGAAATATTGAGTAGATATGCTTTTGGTATCCCAGTTTACAGAAAAGACACTGCTAACATGACCAAAGCTGTTAGAAAGTTGTTGAATGACTTTAAAGATCGGTTTGGAACCACACCTAAGTTAGCTCAATTTGACGAGAGGGACTTCAATACAACGTTGGGGTGAAAAGTTTGTTGAAAGACTCGAGTATTGAATACTTCAGCACTAAGAGTGACAAGAAGGCCGCTGTTGTTGAGCGCTTTAATAGAAGACTCAAGAGCATTATGTGGAAGTACTTTTATGCCCGTGGAACGTATAAATGGATTGACGCTCTTGATCAGTTTGTGGACAATTACAATAGCAATGTGAATCGAAGCATTATGATGAAGCCAAAGGACGTCAACAAGTCGAATGAAAGTGAAGTGTGGACCACTTTGTTTGGTCATCAACTTGCAGACAACCCATTGCCGAAGTTCAAGGTTGGTGAATCGTGAGGATTAGTAAGTACAAGAGTATATTCACAAATGGTTATGAAGCTAACTTCACTGAAGAGCTGTTCAAAGTGGTGAAGGTTATTCGTGGTGACCCGAATGTGTATGAAATTGAGGACCACACCGGCGAACAGATTATTGGGAAATTTTATGAACAGGAATTATCGCTGGTTAATAAGAGACATGGTGGTGATGATCATGTATACAAAGTTGAAAAGATCCTGAAAAGAAAGAAAGTCAGAGGGAAGAAGATGGTGTTGGTTAAATGGTTAGGTTATGAAAGCAAACATAATTCGTGGATACCAGAAAGCGATATTCAAAATGTGAGCTAATTTAATATGGCTGAAGGTGGGGGAGACTTTGAGGACTATGAGATGGAAAACCTCGATAGACTCGATAGATACACTGATGATCAAATTAGTGGCGAACTTGAGGAACTCACTCGAAATTACAATTTACTTAGCGATAAGTACGTTGATGGTGACATACCAGACGTTGAGCGTGTCGAGTATGATAGATTGTATGGGAGAATGAATAGATTGCAGGACGAACAAGAGAGAAGAGGGCTTCAAGAAACAGAGACGTCATTTACTGACACTGACGATGGTAAAACGGTGACAATAAGGGGAACTAACACAGAAGTCCCAACAGTAGAGTTTGTCGAGCTGGAGCCATATGGCGACGTCAATGACGTAAGTTTCAGTTTAGCTTTTGAAGAGTCGGAAGAAATTGAAAGAAGACTGGGTGAACTAAAAACACTCAACAAAGAGTTAGTAAAAAATGGTGTACAAAGAATCGAGCTAATAAATAAGAAAATACGTAAATTGTATAAAAAAGGACTCGGCCGTGACGAGGATACCTAAATGTCGAGCCTCGAGCCAGGACTCGAGCCAGGACTCGAGCCAGGACTCGAGCCAGGACTCGAGCCAGGACTCGAGCCAGGACTCGAGACAGGATCGGACTCGATCGCGATTTATTTTCTGGTAAAATATCTTGATAGATAGATACTAGATAGGTAATTGGACCTTCACTGGTGTTGATTTTTTCAGGGATTTTGTATGATGTATGGGTGGCTAATAAGACTCACGCTGGTAATACTGCGAATAATTGGCAAACATCATATTGACCAACGGACATCACAACAATAGATTATTGCCGCGAAAATGAAAACGAGGCTATTGTGTTCAACGGATTGTTGAAATACATCATGTACGTATGTTGTTAGAAATTTCATAAGCTTTCATTTGATGTATAGTTCAAGTCTGTGCATTTTGTGTAACGTTTTAAAATGTTCAAAATGTTCGCACCACATTGCTCGTCAAATAATTATAATGGAGAATAGACAGTTTCCACAAGTGTTTTAGGATTTTAGATATTGTTTTCACAATGCTTAACGCACGAACTTGATCTATATATCAATCAAGAGATACTCTAAAGCACAATTTGTGGTAGAGTTTTCTAGTTTTTAGCTTAATGGAAAGTATTCTAAAAATGGGAAAACATCTGTCATTTATATCTAGCCTGGGTGAACTTGTTAATATTTTTTTGCCTTTTTCAGTTTGGGTGTTTGCTATTATCTGTTATAACTTTGGAAATATAACTTCTTAAACACAAGGTAATTCAAATATGAATGTTTGAAAAAGTTTGTAGCATTGTAGCTGAAGTAGAAGAAATTTTAGATGCGAATTAGTTAACATGCCTTTTGTACATAATATTTTAAGAATTTATAATTTATAATTTAATCACCTCCTGGTTTGTTTTCATCTATAAGGAAAGGTAAGAATTCCTCTAATAAATCTTAAGCCAGAGTTTCATACTTGAATTACCTTGTGTTTAAGATGTATCTGAAGTTCATACCTAAAGTATTTCCAAAGTTATAACAGATAATAGCAAACACCCAAACTGAAAAAGGCAAAAAATATTATAAACAAGTTCACCCAGGCTAGATATAAATGACAGATGTTTCCCATTTTTAAAATACTTCCCATTAAGCTAGAAACTAGAAAACTCTACCACAAATAGTACTTTAGAGTATCTTTTGATTGATATATAGATCAAGTTTGTGCGTTAAGCATTGTATAAACAATATCTAAAATCCTAAAACACTTGTGGAAAGTATATTTAACAATTAGACAACGAGAACGAGTTGTCTATGAGCAGATAGTCAACGAGGGCGAAGCCCGAGTTGACTATCTGCTCATAGACAACGAGGGCGAGTTGTCTAATTGTTTTAGTATCAACCATAAACAACCTTTCTAACATTGTTCCAAATTTTCAGATAGTTTTACCTTTTTGTTTGTAGAAGTCTCCCATTCAAAATGTAGAGTTGCTCGATGGCACATGATAAACAATCGCTCACAAAAAACGAGTTTGTAATTACTTTGCTTCACATTTGGTATAGATATACTCCATAGGCATAAGCGAATTCGTTTTCCTATTCGAAAATGTCAAACTGAACAATTTGCCATTACTTTCGGGCCAATGTTTTCATGATTGCATCACTCGTATATAAATTTTAGCGGGCGCCATGTTTGGACTAGATTTCAGATTTCAGGTTTGGCCGTGCAGCGTGAATATGTCGTGGCTTCTGATTGGTCAGGATAGGAATATTCCAGCATAAGAAGGTTTGTGATTGGGTAACGCTACTCACCGTCTATCACCAATAGACAGTGAGTAGCTCAGCCAATCAGAATGCCGAATTTGTAATAGACCACTAGTTGGTTGATACTAATCTCCATTATAATTATTTGACGAGCAATGGTGCGAACATTTTGAACATTTTAAAACATTACACAAAACGCACAGACTTGAACTATACATCAAATGAAAGCTTATGAAATTTCTAACAACATACGTACATGATGTATTTCAACAATCCATCTTCCATGAACAAACATGGCGAGATTACCGGCATTATGAAAACTTGCCCCGATAGCCTCGTTTTCATTTTCGCGGCAATAATAATCGGTAAGGTCTATTATATAGAAAAATGGTCTTTAAAGTTAAATCTCGGAGTGGTATATAAACAACTTTAGTGTGTTGATATTAAAAATGATATTTCCTCAAGCCCGTCTGAACATAGACCTGAAACATAGTCCAACGTTTAGTCTTGTGAAAACTCGCACGATAGCTTGTCGACCCCCCCCCCCCCCCCCCCCCCCCCCCCCCCCCGCTGAGCTACTCAGATCTAAGAAGTATAAATTTTGATTGTTCAAATCACAACCTTGACTTATTCCAGTTACAATTGGTTCTCCGGGAATTCTTGTGAGATCAAATAATCCAATCAAATAAACAATAATGAATCATATGAGTATTAAACCACTCAAATTGAAATCGACTACTCAGATCTGAGTAGCTCAGTGGGGGGTCGACAAGCTATCGTGCGAGTTTTCACAACTGTATTACAGGTGTATATTCAGGCTGTACACAGGCTACTCCCCGCGGGCCTAAGATCATTCGTTCGTAACTAGTTTCAACCAGGGGTGGCGCCAGGAATTCCCCAACGCAGGGGCTAAGGTCCCCGACAGGGGGGTCCGTGGGCATGCTCTCCCGGGGAATTTTTTATTTTCTAAGTCTCTGAAACGCTATTTCCTGCATTTTGGCGGCAGTTTTAACAAAAAAATTAAAATAAAAAAAGTTAAAATCATACTTTTATAGTCAGTATTTCCTTACTGTATACGTGTTCTGGCCACTAAGGCTCCCTCATAGACATCTTTCATATTTTTAGCCAGCACGTCATCCTGTCGCTTTCGCGGTATTTTTATATTTCGCCGCACGCCATTGGCTAAATTCGTTAGTCAGGGGGGTTGGGGGCAGTTCGTGGTTGGAACTCGTTTCTCACGTCTGGGTGAGCATTCTTTTTTTTACAAAACAGTTGAATACGAATAAAAGCGTCTTATTCCATTTCACATATGTAATACTGATGTTGAAGGGTCCCGGTGTTCGTGCTATACCCGAAGGAACAGAACAGTAAAAAAAGAGTCACTCTTACGGCGTGTAAACATCGAGAACCCGAAGACAATCGTCTCTAGCATGGACGAAACCGCTGCAGATATATCCTCGAATACCGACGAAAACGTTCAATTTACAACGGACAGTTCAGCAATAAATCACCCTACCGTCGACAACCAAGAGGTAGGATCACTAGACGTACTTTTAGCAGAAAATACGGGCGAGAAATCCGTGGAAATCGACATAAACAAGGCCAGTTCGCTCGGGATAATCCCAGAATTAGCCGAAAATACATCGTCTGTCTCGACTAACGAGCCATCTACACGGCCAAAAAGATCAGCAAAACCTTCGGAGAAGTCCATTGAGAACAGAATTCACTCATATCAAGCAAAACTAGAAACATTATGGCGAAATACGGCAAGCGCTGTAACTAAACTACAGGAAGCACCCGATTCCGTAGAACAAATAAAATCACATACTTCAGAAGTACTTTCGTGCTTTCACCAGTACCACGCCGTTTCTTTATCATTTTTGGAGCTTCTTGCTGGCCTCAGTGATCCACAACACCAAAAGGAATACGAAACATTGCAAAAACGAAGAAATCATCACAATCAGTACGTTCAAACAGCCATGAATGAGGCAAATGAACGTAAAAAGGAACTTTTGATAGAAATTAACTCCAACCGTTCCCGTAGTTCCCGTCGCTCCACAGTATCCTCTACTGCAGTTCGAGCGCTAGCTAGAGCCGAAGCCACAGTGGCGCTAAAGAAAATACAAATGCAAAAATGGCGATCATTGCGTGAGTCGCAGTCCGCATTTGAAATACAACAACAAGAACTCGCGCTGGCCCAAAAGAAGCTGGAAGAAAAGGCCCGAATGGAAAGTTTGCGATTGGAAGAGGAAGCTGCAGTCGCCGTAGCTAAAGCTCAGGCCATCGACAATGAACTGAGCCTCGTAGACAATCAAGAATCCGAACACCTTCACTTGCCCCAAGAAGATCCGGTCGAAAGAGTCCAGCGCTATGTAAACTCCCAACATTTCGAAGAATCTAACATCAACTATTCGCCCCCTCCTGGTTTATCCAACCCTGTCATTAGCCCACAACAACCACCGACCAGCAACCATGTTCAAGAAAGACCATCTGCTAAAGGACTAGACCCGACACGAAACGTATTCATTCCCAAACCTCAAAATCATCCCACAGACCCAAGTTCGAACATTGCGAGTTCTTATATCCAGTTCATGGCCCGACGAGAACTTATCGCTAACAAGATTCAGAAATTTGATGATAACCCTAGGAATTACCGGAGCTGGAGAGACTCCTTTAAGAACATGATACGAGACATAAACATTACCCCAAACGAGGAATTATCCCTTATAATAGAGTATACCACCAACGAATCCAAGAAATTAGCACAACGACTTCGCAATGCATATATAAACAATCCCACTGAATGCGTAGCTGTGTTATGGCAGAAGCTTGGTCAGCGGTTCGGTTCTAATACAGTAATAACCGAGGTATATTTGAACAAACTGAAAGACTTTCCCAAAAGTCGGATATAGAGATAACAAAAAACTCCAAGAGTTCGGAGATCTGCTTTTGGAACTGCAGTGCGCTAAGACCGATGGGAGTTACCCTGGCCTCAGAATCCTCGACGAGCCCACCTACATCAAACCAGTCATCGCGAAGCTTCCTGGCGATATCCATATCAATATAGGAAACAACGCCCCTCGGTAGATTATCCCCCCTTCACCGAATTTGCCACGTTTATCCAAGAGTTATCCCTTGAGAGAAACGACCCTAACCTGATCATAGAAATCCCTGAGAAGAGAACCCCACGAAACTCTCGTTGGCCAAACGAAGAGTTCAACGTGAAGAAAACCGATGTCGAAGCCGCAGATAGAGGAACCCAACCCGTTCTCGACCCCACGAACTGGTGTATCGTCCATCATAAACCACACCCATTAAGTAAATGTAGAGCGTTCCAAGCCAAGCCACTTGATGAGAGAACCAAGATACTGAAACAGAATCGTGTATGCTTTCGTTGCATTGCCTCCTGTGACCATCTAGCGAAAGACTGCAGAGCCAAAATTATGTGTACAGAGTGTAAAAGTGATAAACACTTGGCTGCACTCCACGCCCAGGACGAGCGAAAGCACGGCGGGGAGCAGAAGGATGACAAAAATCAACCCAGAGACGGAACTCATCCGCAGCAAAGATGGAAGCCAGGTGACATTACGTCAAAATGCACGGAGGTATGCGGAAGCTTCCCCGGTGGGAAGTCGTGTTCGAAGATTTGCTTAGCTAATGTATATGTAAGCAGATATCCTGAAACCAAAGTGAAAGAGTAACAGCTCGCTAGCAAAATCCGAACTATTCGATCGTCTGAACGTCAATAGTCCGACAACTACATACTCGCTTAGGACATGCTCCGGAACGACACAGATGCAAGGAAGGCGTAGTAAAGAGCTAATCGTAGAATCTATAGACGGTAGTAGCAAACATCAATTATCCAGCGTCATCGAGTGTAATGCCATCCCTGACTCTAAAGAGGAGATCCCCACTCCAGAAGTAGCCCGAGCGCACCCACACTTACGAGAAATCGCTGACGAGATACCCGAGATCCGCGATGACGTAGACATCCTGCTGCTTATCGGCCGAGATGCATCACCACTGCAAAAGATACATGAATCGCGCAACGGATCTAGGAACGCCCCTTGGGCTCAGCGTCTCGACTTAGGATGGGTCGTAATTGGCAACGCTTGCCTAGACGGTGCACACAAACCAGAGCCCTCCTGTTACAATACACATATCCTTGAAAGCGGGCGACCCTCAATTCTTTCACCCTGCCCTAATCGTTTCCATGTTAAAGAAAACACCACCAGTATCTCCGATCTTCCATGATAAAGAAATTCACAACCAGAGGAAAGAGACATTCGAAAGCGGAAGTTTTGATGACGGTTTAGGAGCCAAAGTATTCGCAAGTTCGAAGGACGACAATAAACCTGGTCAATCCGTTGAAGATAGGAGATTTCTCCACATTATGAACGATCAAATGATCAAAAACGATGCAGGAAACTGGGAAGCACCGCTACCTTTCCGCAACCCAATTTCCGAACTTCCAGACAACCGAGAAGACACCCGTAGGCGTTTTAACTCCACCAAACGAACACTAGATCGCAAACCTGAAATGAAGAAACACTATTTCGATTTCATGATGCAAAAGCTTTTCGAGAATGGTCATGCAGAGCCTGTGCCACAGAGTAACGAATCATCAAAAGGACCAAGATGGTACCTTCCTCACTTCGGCGTGTACCACCCTCGAAAGCCGGGCAAAATACGAGTGGTCTTTGATTCCGCAGCTGAAACCAACGGGGTGTCTCTAAACAAGCTACTACTTTCGGGCCCAGACCTGACAAATAGCCTTGTAGGAATCCTCCTACGCTTCCGCCGCAACGCCGTCGCGTTCATGACAGACATCGAACAGATGTTTCACTCCTTCACGGTTCGCGAAGACCACAGAGATTTCTTGCGTTTCTTCTGGTACAAGGACAACAAATCCGATGAAGAAGTGATTGAATACCGAATGAAAGTGCACCTCTTTGGCAATACATCTTCGCCAGCCATCGCAACATGTGGTCTTAGGAAGACAGCCCTCGAGAGAGTTTGTGGAGAAGGACTTTTATTTGGACGACG
Source organism: Chrysogorgia sp. JL179-B06 (assembly GCA_035772405.1). Lineage (NCBI taxonomy): Eukaryota > Metazoa > Cnidaria > Anthozoa > Scleralcyonacea > Chrysogorgiidae > Chrysogorgia > Chrysogorgia sp. JL179-B06. Next base: position 3,000,783 of record JAYKKM010000149.1, read on the forward strand.
GTCTAACGTCCGTGCCTGATTCTGAGGAAGCCATCGAGTTGTTACGTCGTACCAGAGCCATGTTGGCTGCCGCCAACCTACGCCTCCACAAGATCGCCTCTAACAACCCTAAAGTGACACAAGCTTTCCCCCTCGAAGACCAAGCCTCAGACCTCCGCAACCTAGACCTCCATCGCGACGTCACCCCAATCCAACGCTCTTTAGGGGTATTCTGGGACTTACAAGCCGACGTCTTCACCTTTCAAGTCGTCGATGAAGTAAAACCATTTACAAGACGTGGCGTTCTGTCAGTCACCAATAGCCTATACGACCCGCTTGGAATCGCCGCACCAGTCGTCATCAAAGCCAAGATTCTGCTGAGAGCCATGACAACGAGCCTCAAGCGCCACCCGCTCGACGATTGGGACAAACCACTGCCAGAACAACACAGATCACCATGGAAAGCTTGGTGCAAGTCCCTCGCAGATCTAAGAGAAGTCAAGGTCCCACGTGCCTACGCCAGTGCATCACTGTCGGATGCAAGTCGCATAGAGATTCATACTTTCTGCGACGCCTCGGTCGAAGCAATTGCTGCCGTATCTTATGTCAAAGTCGTGCAGAAAGACGGTGAGGTCCACGTTTCCTTCGTGTTTGGCAAGGCAAAGTTGGCTCCACCCCACGCTACAACGATTCCCCGTTTAGAGCTTTGTGCCGCAGTCCTTGGTGCTGAAATTACCGAGCTAGTTATAGAAGAGTTAGCAGTACAACCCCACTCTATCACCTACTACACGGACAGTAAGGTTACGCTAGGATATATCCTTAACGAGACGCGTCGATTTTACGTGTATGTTGGCAACCGAGTGCAGCGAATAAGAAGGTCCTCATCGCCAGATCAATGGAAATACGTGCCAACCGACCTCAATCCAGCAGATTTGGCTACCCGATCCGTGAAAGCCCGCGACCTCAAAGATTCTACGTGGTTGACCGGTCCGAAGTTTCTCTACAACCTGAGTTCCTCTGACGTGCAAACGGACGTTACGACCTTCGAACCTGCAGCAGAAGACCCAGAGCTTCGTCCAGAAGTAACGACCCTCGTAACACACGCGAAGTCTCAAGTTCGTGAAAACCTAATTGGAACAACACGCTTTTTACGTTTCTCTCGGTGGTCAAACTTAACGAACGCTGTGGCCAATCTAATCCTGGTTGCTCAGAGACAGCATCAACGCCACCATCATCATAACGAGGGACCAATCAGCAACGATCCACAAACGGAAAGCACATCGCCAATCGGCGTCACTGATGCAAGAAAACGCGCGCAGACATTGATTGTTAGAAACCTGCAAAACGAAGCATTTCAAGAAGAACTCGATTGCGTAGGACAAAATAAAGGATTGCCAAAAACATCACCCTTGTCGAAGCTCAGCCCGATCATCGATTCTGAAGGTCTGCTACGTATCGGAGGACGCCTCGAACGGGCTGACCTTCACTACGAAGAGAGACATCCCCTCATCCTCCCCGGGGGACACCACGTGACAAGTCTTATCGTCAAGCATTGCCATGAAGATGTCAAACATCAAGGTCGCCACTTCACCCACGGCATGGTCAGAGGAAGAGGATTCTGGATCGTCGGAGGAAAACGCCTGGTTAATCGAGTCATCCACGACTGCCTCAAATGTAAGAAATTGCGAGGGAAGCTTCATCACCAAAAGATGGCAGATCTTCCAACCGAACGCCTTACTCCTTCACCCCCATTCACCTATGTCGGCCTAGACGTTTTCGGCCCATGGGAAGTGACAGCCCGACGCACTAGAGGAGGACACGCGTGCAGCAAACGATGGGCAGTTATCTTTACCTGTCTGTCAACACGTGCTATCCACGTTGAATTAATCGAAAGCATGGATGCTTCCAGCTTCATAAATGCTCTTCGTAGATTTATGGCAATTCGAGGGCCCGTCGAACAGATTCACTCGGACTGTGGAACTAACTTCACCGGTGCGCACAACGAATTGGAAGCAGCTCTAAAGGAAATGGATCAGAAGACCGTAGAATCATACATGAATTCTCAAGGATGCAAGTGGGTCTTCAACCCTCCCCACGCCTCACACATGGGAGGCGTTTGGGAACGTATGATTGGTATTTGTAGACGAATTTTGAACTCAATGTTCGCCGATCTAAGACCAACTCGACTGACTCACGAAGTCCTATCAACGCTGATGGCCGAGGTAACAGCCATCGTAAACAACAGACCACTGGTAGCTGTGTCGAGCGACCCTTCCGTACCCGAAATCCTTACGCCTTCTATACTCCTGACGCAGAAAACCTTACCACTCAAGCCGACTCCTGGAAACTTTGTCTCTCAAGACCTCTACACCAAACAATGGCGACAGGTTCAATACCTAGCAAACCGTTTCTGGTCACGATGGAAAAAAGAGTTCCTGCCGACGCTGCAACACAGACGGAAGTGGGAAACAGCTCTGCCGAATCTCGAAGTTGGAGACCTATAGTTCTTCTCCGATGTAAAGAATCGCCAAGAAACGATTGGCCGCTCGCACGTATCTCGAAGACCTTCAGCAGTGCAGACGGGAAAGTTCGGAAAGTAGAAGTTACGACAGCTAAGGACGGCTCGAAGCAATCATACACAAGACCAGTCACAGAAGTGATCCTGTTGAAAACTGAACATGAGTTGAACTCGTAGCTAATTAAACATTCAAAACATTAAGTATAGTGGTATTTTTATACCAGACGGGGAGTGTTCTGGCCACTAAGGCTCCCTCATAGACATCTTTCATATTTTTAGCCATCACGTCATCCTGTCGCTTTCGCGGTATTTTTATATTTCGCCGCACGCCATTGGCTAAATTCGTTAGTCAGGGGGGTTGGGGCAGTTCGTGGTTGGAACTCGTTTCTCACGTCTGGGTGAGCATTCTTTTTTTTACAAAACAGTTGAATACGAATAAAAGCGTCTTATTCCATTTCACATATGTAATACTGATGTTGTAGGGTCCCGGTGTTCGTGCTATACCCGAAGGAACAGAACAATACGAAACTAACTCTAACAATAATATTCAGGCAAAAACTAGATGACAGTGAGTGCGCGAAACAACACAGAGGTGATAGATTTGTGCCAGGGATGAAAGTTGATTAACTTAACTTTGACGTTGTTTAGCGAAACGTTTGTTAATGCGTAAAACTACTTTTACGATTATAAGAAAACAATTTCTTCTAGCTCGTTCCCCGACGAATTGTTAATTTTTCCCCGACAGGGGGGCTAAGGTTCCCCGACGGGGGGCTGTAGCCCCCCTCTGGCGCCACCCCTGGTTTCAACAGGCACTCTGAGGGCTTCGCAAAGGGGACGACCCAACGATAACCGTATCTCTGTTGACACAATTTTCGGCCGAGTACATTTATCTGCGGGAGCGAGGTTACTTTAGACTTGTTTGCTTGGGTAAAGAGAAAGTCTAGCCACTAGCATAGTGGGACGAAACCGCCCATATGGTAGCCTGCGTGCAGAAGCTCCGTATCCGGTCCTGATTAATCGGGCCCTGCCGTCTATGCGTAGACACATCATACGGTTGTATAGTTTCCGATTACATGGACAGATCTCGCAATGCCTTAATTACTATCGACTTGAATGTCAAAGGACAGACCGCCACGACGCCAATGGTCGACTGAAACATGTTTCCAGCCCGAGTCCTGGCTCGAGTCCTGGCTCGAGTCCTGGCTCGAGTCCTGGCTCGAGTCCTGGCTCGAGTCCTGGCTCGAGTCCTGGCTCGAGTAATAGTATATCTCGGCCGTGACGACGCGTCAAGGAACATAGTCAACAGGTCACATGTGACGGACTCAGGGTCTATTCTTTTCAAACCGATAAACAAAGATGGTAAATATGGGAAACCCAAAACAATTCTAAAACCTGGGGGAAATGGTTTGATCTACAGCAAAGATAACAATAGTAAAAACGCGATTGACCAGTTCAAACAGTTAGTTGATCAAATCCCTGAGAGCATAGAAACAACAGTTGTCACCACAGAAGTAATCCTAGATGACTCCCCAGTAATTGAAACAAGAGTGTACCACGATGACATACCTGGGTTGACACCAAACGAGAACCGCGAACTGAATGGTGTGCTTAACCCAAGCGATAGCGTGTCGCGTGAATCAAGAATAGGTGACGATGGCGCACTGCAAATACAAGCAGACCATTTTCAAGAAACGATAGAACGTACAAACGAAAGAATAGCAGAGCTTAATAGAGGAGACCCCACGATCGCGGAGAATGAAAAGTACATTGATCTATATGAGAGAGTGGTTGGACTTAGAACCCTAGGATAGCGTGAGCTTGAAGAAGTTAGAGAACAACAAGAAGTCGACATTGACAGATTGCAGAAATTCAAGAAGTGGGCTAAAGAGAATATGCTTGGGTTGAGCGCTGTAGCAATTTCAACGGCTGGATTAATAACAACTATTGTTATCGCTGGGAGGACCGCTGCTGTGAGAGGCGCTAGGGCTGTAAAATCAACCGCGCAGGCTGTTAAGAACGCGGCAGTGAAGATGGGTCCGTTGGCCGTTGGATTGGCTAACTTAATTTACAACGCGTTGGCATTAGGTTCAAAGGGTCTCGCTTGGTTAGCTCAAAATCTGTGGGTACTCGCGGTGATATTTGCGTGGTTTGCGTATGATTATTATAAGCTAAAACGGTAGTGACAAAACATGTGTTTAAGTATATATGAACGTCACGTCCTGGTTTTAGACGAGCAACCATGGGTGTCATAAAAGGAACAAGAACGCAGCATGTGATCACGTTGAACCCTAATAAGGTCAGTCCTGGTGAGGAACTTTACATTGACGTACCGAAGCTCAAGGTTAGTAGCTGTTTGGTGCCTGGATCGTTGGGTTTGGTGTTCGACTTTAAGAATGCAAACGACAAAAGTTGGTTCTTGAACAATGTGAGCAAGTTGTTGTGTGAGAAACTCGTCGTGAGACTAGCTGGAGAAACTGTGTATGACAACACTGGGGAAAATTACACTGGCGTTTATCGCGACCTTTGGGAAAGCGTTAGTAAGCGAGACCAAATGATCGACTATGGTGTTGGTCCTGAGAACTTGAGAAAGCTAATTTCTAAGGACGACAGTGGCGCGACTAGTGGAAACGCTGCTAAAGTTAGTGACGCATTGATGTTTAGTGTGATTGGAACGAAACAGCGGATAAAGCTTGGTAAAATCATGGATGACCACGGGTTGTACGCTCCTTTCAGTATGAATAACAACTTGCAATACGTGATCACACTTCCAAAGGCTGCAGACATCATGGTGGCTCAATCTGGTGAAAGTGCAGGTGGATATACTCTGGAGAACCTTGAACTTGAGTATGAAACAATTGATAATCAGGAGCTCTCTGATGAGATAACGTCGGGTTACTACGCAAGTGGTAGGAGTTTGTCGTACGAACACGTCACGTTGATGAAGACTACTGAATGGGACAAAGGCACAACCATTGTGAATGAGAACATTAATCTACCGAGAAAAAGAATGAAGGCAATTGTGTTGTTATTCACAAACAAGGTGCGAACGGACAGTGAGGAGTTTCTTTATCCGAATATTGAAAGTGTTAGAGTCACAATCGAAGGTGTGCCAAATAGCGTGTACTCACAAGGCATTCCGAAATCGAAGTTCTATGCAGAAGCGAAACGGTTGTTTGGGTTGGGTGAAGAACACGCTCAGTTCATGACCATACAGAAGTTCTACAAAAGTGGCTTTGCGTTGGTCATTGACTTGAGAAGCGTCCAAGACAACCACAACGTGGCCACCGGCAAGAAAATCGTAAACACACAATCTGGTGTACTTCTTGAAATCACTAAGAAAGCGACGACTGCGAACGTTATGTGCAGGGTGTTTGTGATGAGCGACGGGTTGGTCAACTTCATGAACAATGGCCTACAATCAATCCAATATTAAATCAAACGTAATTTAATGGAAACTCCGTTTAATATGCTAATTGTTGGGATGACAGCTTGTGGCAAGACGCATTATTTACTCAACACATTGGAATCTGAGTATCGAGGTAAATTTGACTACATTGTGTTGATTTGTCCTACTTTCAAGTGGAACAAAGCGTATCAAGATTGGAAATATGTACGCGACCCCGATGTGTTAGCGATAGACTGTGCACAAGACAATGTTGACGCTGTTCTCAAGCATGTAACAAACACTCTTAAAGGCACTAACACTTTGATTGTATTTGACGATTGCGCAAGTGGACAGGACGTCAAGAACAGGACTAGTCAATTAGTCAACTTGGCTTTTAGCGCGCGACACTTCGGGTTGAGCGTTATTCTCATCACACAACAACTGACGTCGATCGCAAAACCGTATAGAGAAAACATTAGTAAGCTCGTTTGCTTTTACTGTCCGAGCAGGAGTGATATGAAGGTTGTTATCGATGACTATACCACTAACACTTTGATTGTATTGGACGATTGCGCAAGTGGACAGGACGTCAAGAACAGGACTAGTCAATTAGTCAACTTGGCTTTTAGCGCGCGACACTTCGGGTTGAGCGTTATTCTCATCACACAACAACTGACGTCGATCGCAAAACCGTATAGAGAAAACATTAGTAAGCTCGTTTGCTTTTACTGTCCGAGCAGGAGTGATATGAAGGTTGTTATCGATGACTATACCTTGGACACATTAGCAAAGAGGAAGTGTCAACAATTGTGACCGCATTGAAAAATCATAAGTACGCTAGACTTGAGATCTTGTTGAGACATCCATACAGTTATGAAGTTGTTGTTCCGCAATAAAATATGGGTATAAGTAATAACGTGATGGTGAAACGCAAAAGTGAAGAAAACCCCACGATTGAGGAATTAGTTGAGGATACTCAAACCGCTGGTACTTCGACTATAGAAGACGACATTGACGTTAAGAGAGCTGAACTAATAAGACTGTCTGGTGACGGTATGATAAGCCAATCTGAAGCGTACATTAAAAAAGCGTCTGCAAAGGCTATCGACAAGATGTGGCATCAATATGAGTTGAAGAGAATGGAAATAGCAAACGCTTTTCTCACTGACTTGTTAATCATGCAGCAAATTCGCTAACTTACTAGGCGGGTTGAACCGTTGAACGCTATTGAGAACCCCGACGAGTTATGCGATGAGTTGCAAAAAGACTCGTTACTAAAGAAAGACGTCGAAAGCATTGTCGCGATTGTAACACCGTACGTACCTTTCTTGGGTTTGTTGTCAGGAGGAATCACAACGTCGAGACATGTGTATGATTGTCACTTCAAGAAAGACATGGCAGACAACGCTGAAAGTAGTGAAGGAGGGACCAACAGGTGGCTACTTGCGGTTTCATAACAAACGTCGGCTTGCGAAGACAGCGATCTCGCGCCAGACCTCTTATCACTCCACCACTTCAGATGATTGGTTATGCTAATTTATCACGCGTGAGACACTTTTCCGAACATATGTGTGATATTTCAAAGGAACCCCACATCTTCGAAAGTGCGGAAAACAAATCCACAACACACGCTCAAATTTAATTTGCTTAGCAGGTGGTCATTATGTGTGGAGCGCTCGATTGGACACATCTTTTGTTTTGCATAAACGGAAAGAAAACACACACAAAGACCTGCTACTAATTCGCAGACCCAAGCATGAAATTTATTTAACATTAATCCACTAGACTCACAATCTAGTGGCTCTCTTTTCGCTGAAATTTATTTGACATTGCCACTAGACTCACAATCTAGTGGGTTTTTTTCGCGCGCGAATCGAAACAACGGTAGAGTAGAGAAGGTGGGGATGCCGGCTAAATTGATGTCAGCCACACGCTATAGTTACGAAACAACACTAAATTTTCGCTAAATCGCGATTTGGCAAGAATTTGGCACTGTTTTGGAACTCTCGCGCGTGTTTGACATCAATTGAGCCCGCACCCCCACTTCCTATACTATATACTCAAGGAGCAGAACATAGTCTATTGCAATTAACGGACCCGACAAATAAAAATACAGGAATGCCACTGAAACTTAGACTCGGTTACCCGAGTAATAAGCCAGTTCGTAATGTCCACTGCGCGTCAAAATGACGTGTTCTGCATCGGGATAAAACTTATTTTAATTCATAAATCAGGCTAAAACCACAATAGACATTTTCATTTCTATTTGCACTTGCAAATTCGTTATATTATGAATTGAAATAAGATTTATTCGACGCACTGGCTTATTGTCATATAATAGTCAAATGAACACTCTTTGTCCCAACTACAGTATGGTTGTCCAATTACGTCCTATACATATCTCTTATGAGCTGTCAGCTGGAACCGCATCAGAAATATTATGAATATAGAAATTCACTTCGCGCCAAAATATTCGCCTAGTGGAAATTTCCTTTGTTATGTGAGATATCGCGTGGAACTAATTTTTAGAAAATACAAAAGGAAAAGTCGAGTACAGTATGAGCACAGAATATGAGTATGCGTGCACAGAATATGAGTATGCGGGCATAGAAGGGGATAGAAGCGTTCCTGAGCGCACGGCCCGAGTATAAACACCGTAGTGTTATGCCAAATAAAAGCAAATATAACCTATTCAAATCTTGTGAAATTGTTGTAAATCTATAAGCCATTGATCACAACAGTTAGTCCTTCCAATGTAAGGAACACTGGGTGATTTTAAAAATGTTGATCGAAACGCAAAGTTGTCAAGTCAAGCGACGATTTATATTTAGAAACGTAAACAGAATAACAGAATAAGGGAGAAATTGTGCCTGAAACCTATATAAGAATAGAAATCATTCTAAGACACGCCAGTATGGAAAGAAGGGAGAAAAAAACATGGCAAAACATGCTATATCATTTAGTCAGCAAGTATCAGGTGTCATGTCAAGGTGGCTTACCTTACACATTCTCAAGATGTACGCACAGATTTATACTCCTGAGACAACGCGTTTTCGCTTGCGTTGCGTTTTTTTTGCGACAATTGGTAATGAAGTAGCATGGCTTTGCGAAGCTTTAGTACAAAATTGTCGGTGAGAGCGCCTAAACACCATTTTTCCATGCGCAATGTTGAAATGTACGTGCAGATTGTGAAAGCCTGGGTTCTTGCAACCCGCTTGCTCGACCCCACACCCCTAAAAAACCGCAGGCTACGCAGGCTAGGGTACAAGATCATGTTGGGGACCCAACCGTTTGAAAAATATAACTTGATGCGCAATGAATACGACTTCGGTATTTGTATGGCATTGAATGCTTGCGGGGTTTGTCATGGTGTATGTACTCTCTGTCGTTGACGCGGCCAGTGAGGATGAGTATAAGGACAAGAAACAAGAATATAATCGTCAACAATCGTCTGGGAGTGGGAATCCTTTCTTTGATGTTTCAATAAACAAGTTAGTTGGTTCACCATTATCAAGAAGTTTGCTGGTATAAACAATCAACAATCTAAATTTTCGACAGACTGAATATGTACGGAATATTGGTTGACTATAAGCTGGTCGTTCAATAATTTTATATCTCAACAACAATACTGAAATAGGCAATATGGTCCATACTAACATCAATAGGATGTAATTTTACACGCGTGTGCGCTACTTTATCAGGTTTTAAACGCACTTCATTTTCTATAATTTTATAAAATCATCTCTCCGGTCGTGGTCGCTTCTTTTCGGTCGTCATATTAGATTACTCAATGAAAATAACGCTAACTGCGCGTGCGCAAAGCCGCATGGCAAATGTCCGTCTAAACAGGGGCAGAAATTAAAAAGTATAAGCTAGAAGTATTCGATAATATTAAGTCTTCTAGAATCAAGTAAGGGATAGATCTTACTTCGTGTACCGGACACAGACGGCATTTGCATAAGTAAATTTTAGTTAGCACTGTATATAGAACTGGCTCGTTCTTTAAAAATCCCGTTTATTTTATCTATAATAGGTTTAATTGTCCGATTGCTCTAAAAATGGTTTTATTGCCATAAATTGGAGAACTCCAGGACAAAAATAAACGGGATTTTTTAAAGAACGAAGCAGCTCTATACAGGAGCTATCAGTTGTAATCGCATTTGGTCATGCTATGCTAAATTATAATCATCTGCATATTTTGAAAACAATATATTTCTGAATTTTGAATAATAATATGTATTTCATACGAGTTTACATATCATGACCAGTTATCATGGCCTGCTTCGCCACTACAAAACAGTTAAAGCTCGAGAAAAAGCTTGTTATCGTGTGGGGTATAATACGTCTGGTTCAATGCTAAACACATTGAAAATTGATCATCTTAACGATCATGACACCTTATCATTTCATAATAATGACTTTATCTTAACGCTGACCTTATAATTTGGCCCGGACGCAGACACGGACGCCGAGGGTATAGCAATAGCTCTTCTGGTTGGGCCGGGCTGGCTGATTGCCGAATAATTTCTAAGTACATAAACTGTTTTTACGAAGGGTATGGTTCTCGTAATATAAGAGACACGTACGTTTTGTATTTAGACTCCGTAATTCCAAAACTGTTTTCAGAATTGAAATCGAGTAAATATTGGCCGAGATAGCGTTCAAAATGTAAATACGACGAACCGGCTTTTAAGGATTTGTTATCGACAGACGCGGTCTGGGCACTGGGGACCATGTATAGGGAAAAGAAACTCTAGCGGTGGGGTGGGGGGGGGGGGTAGAAAAGGCGGGCGAGGGGATTATTACGAATTCATATTTATACATGTAGTTATGCAAGTATCCAACGCAATAGATTATTAATTATATTTAAGTATCCAACTCAATAGATTATTATGAAAGTATCCGACGCAACAGATTATTATGAAAGTATCCAACGCAATAGATTATTAATTATAAAAGTATCCTATACGCAATAAAATATTATGAAAGTATCCAACGCAATAGATTATTAATTATGAAAGTATCTAATGCAATAGATTATTACGATTATGAAAGTATCCAACGCAATAGATTATTGATTATGAAAGTATCCAACGCAATAGATTATTAATTATGAAAGTATCCTATACGCAATAAAATATTATGAAAGTATCTAACGCAATATTATTAATTATGAAAGTATCCTATATGCAATAAAATATGAAAGTATCCAACTCAACAGATTATTAATTATAAAAGTATCCTATACGCAATAAAATATTATGAAAGTATCCAACGCAATAGACTATTAATTATGAAAGTATCTAATGCAATAGATTAATATGGAAGTATCCAACGCAATAGATTATTGATTTATTAATTATGAAAGTATCCGACGCAATAGATTATTAATTATGTAAGTATCCAGCGTACTAGATTATTAATTATAAAGGTATCCTATCAATAGATTATCATGAAAGTATCCAACGCAATAGATTATTATGAAAGTATCCAACGCACTAGACTATTATGAAAGTATCCTATACGCAATAGATTATTATGAAAGTATCCAACGCAATATATTATTAATTCTGAAAGTATCCAACGCAATGGATTATTATGAAAGTATACAATGCAATAGATTATTATGAAAGTATCCAATGCAATAGATTATTATGAAAGTATCCAATGCAATAGATTATTATGAAAGTATCCAACGCAATAGATTATTATGAAAGTATCCAACGCAATATATTATTAATTCTGAAAGTATCCAACGCAATAGATTATTATGAAAGTATGCAATGCAATATATTATTAATTCTGAAAGTATCCAACGCAATAGATTATTATGAAAGTATCCAATGCAATAGGTTATTATGAAAGTATCCAACGCAATATATTATTAATTCTGAAATTATCCAACGCAATAGATTATTAATTATGGTAGTATCCGACGCAATAGATTATTATGAAAGCATCCAACGCAATATATTAATATGAAAGTATCCAACGCATTATATTAATATGAAAGTATCTAATGCAATAGATTAATATAAAAGTATCCAACGCAATAGATTATTAATTATGATAGTATCCAACGCAATGGATTATTATGAAAGTATCCAATGCAATAGATTATTATGAAAGTATCCAATGCAATAGGTTATTATGAAAGTATCCAATGCAATAAATTATTATGAAAGTATCCAACGCAATAGATTATTAATTATGGTAGTATCCGACGCAATAGATTATTATGAAAGCATCCAACGCAATATATTAATATGAAAGTATCCAACGCATTATATTAATATGAAAGTATCTAATGCAATAGATTAATATAAAAGTATCCAACGCAATATATTATTAATTCTGAAAGTATCCAACGCAATGGATTATTATGAAAGTATCCAATGCAATAGATTATTATGAAAGTATCCAATGCAATAGATTATTATGAAAGTATCCAACGCAATAGATTATTATGAAAGTATCCAACGCAATATATTATTAATTCTGAAAGTATCCAACGCAATAGATTATTATGAAAGTATGCAATGCAATATATTATTAATTCTGAAAGTATCCAACACAATAGATTATTATGAAAGTATCCAATGCAATAGATTATTATGAAAGTATCCAACGCAATATATTATTAATTCTGAAATTATCCAACGCAATAGATTATTAATTATGGTAGTATCCGACGCAATAGATTATTATGAAAGCATCCAACGCAATATATTAATATGAAAGTATCCAACGCATTATATTAATATGAAAGTATCTAATGCAATAGATTAATATAAAAGTATCCAACGCAATAGATTATTAATTATGAAAGTATCCGACGCAATAGATTATTAATTATGAAAGTATCCGACGCAATAGATTATTAATCATGAAAGTATCCGACGCAATAGATTATTAATTATGTAAGTATCCAGCGTACTAGAATATTAATTATGAAAGTATCCAATGCAACAGATTAGTAATTATAAAAGTATCCTATACGCAATAGATTATTATGAAAGTATCCAACGCAATAGATTATTATGAAAGTATCCAACGCACTAGATTATTATGAAAGGTTTATTTGGACATCAACATTTTATTTTTTCTTTATTTTAATCTAACACAATAACTATTCCCTCATTTGACGATAGTAGTAAAAAGGCGCCTATGTAGCAGTTCAAAAGTATGAAAATAAAAGTAAACGCATTTCAAGATAAAATTGAAGAAAATATAAAATATTTTTCTTCATTTATTATGACACATTTGATATACATTGTTAGCTCAAATCAATAGATAATTCTCTATATTACTGTGCTAATTTAAAAATGCAAAACAAGGTAAAAATTTATTAACGTCTGCTTGTCAATCCAATAGAGAGTAAACACCACTTTATTTACTGCAAAGGAAGTTATCATTCCACGTGTGTGGATCTGAAGGCTCTATCCACTGAATACAGGTAAGTGCTGGAATTTGTCCAGCAGACGACCATTTGAAATGCAGTGGGGAATTATTGGGCACGCAAAGGTAGTTATCGCTCCAGGTGTGTGGATCGGCTTTTTCTAAAATTTGCGTACATCGCATGCCATGAATTGGACCTGCAGAACTCCACCTCATGCCAGGATCCGTTTTTTGATCAGAAGAACAGAAGTAGTTATCGAGCCAAGTGTGAGGATCGGCGGTCTCCTTTATCTGAGTACACTTGAAGCCATTGACAGGTCCAGCGTTGCTCCATCTGAAGTCAACAGGCCATGTTGGAAAATTTGTAGCTGGAAATAAATTAGATGATTACAAGTAAGTCATCAGCATCGCATCATATCGCATAATATTTGTGTTTTCACATCTTATTTACTTTTAAAACGAAACTTTTGAAAATACAGTTTATGTTATTTTAAAGTTAGTTTTAGCATAATTTGTAATTCTTATTTTTTTCTTAGGTATTAATGTTGACATGTCAATTACGCTTATACAGGACCCCACTGAAACCCACCTTATTTGGTGATGTTCCTGTTAAAAGATTGTTATAATAATAATAATAATAATAATAATAATAATAATAATAATAATAGTAATAATAATAGTAATAATAATCTCATATCACACGTGAAAAACATTTCAGTTAAAAATATGGAATTGGAACAATTTAACATAATGAATGCATATGTTAGATGGCCTGGTATAATATTCCAGATGTGAAAACTTGGTATATTAAACATGGATCATATCAAACAAGTTCGTCTATTTAGTGTTTTGTTTGGTTCGTTTTTTGGTTCTCTTTATGTAATTTCTGGATTGTTGGTTTGTTAAACATTCCGCCATAATTCTGCTTCAAGTTCTGGATTGTTTGGTTATGTTTTCGTGGTTTTATTTTCGATTAATTTAATTGACCGTTTGACCTGCGGCGTATTTGTAGTTCGTGTTCTCTTCGTGAATTTGCCCAAGTATTTGTTACTGCCTGCCGCGTCAATCTATTCATCAGAAACTTCACAGTCAGTTTGGTGTTGGTATTCTGATCATTTTGCACATGTTCTACGTTATATATCAGTCTGTGTTTGACCGTTAAATTGGTTTGTCTCAACCAACGTCTCCTAGAAACATCTAAATTTGAGTTTTCTGCGTTAATCCTGTTAATATTTATCAAGATTCAGTCTAGTCTCATATCTTCTAACCTTGGTGGCCACTGACCTAAAAACCGCTTGTTCGAGAAAATTGTTAATTTTTGCCTATTTATTAATATCTTTCCATGGGTTTCACCATTGGAACAGCAGTTCTTCAACAAGTCTACCAATCACAGGTTGTTGTGCGCGAATATTAATATTACATTTGTTAAAACTATGGGCATTAATAATCACTCTCGTTAAATCACTCTGGCTAACAGTGAAACAAAATCCTTTTACGAATGTGTTTCGGAAACCTGTGTTTGACGGCCGTTTTTTACTCCATATCTCCTACTTATCATTTTTTCTAATTAGTTTATCTGGTGATGTTCACACTAGTCCCGGACTGAATCGTTTCCTAAAATTTATTTCTGACTCTCAATTTAAGGATGTTGTATTGTTTGGTGTCTTTAATTTGGTGACTTTACCCTATGTATAAGCGCCGGTCACGGCTGCATAATTTTGTTTAGCTCTTCGAATTTTTAGCTTTTAAATACCATTAAATATCACTATATCTTATAAAAGTCGTTTTAATTTGGTTGTAATCAATTTAAACGGTTATTTTAAGTTTAACCAGTCGTTTTTACAGTGTACAGCTCATCAGTGCAGTTATGGAACAATCAAAATGTGAGAGCGACCTGAAGCCTATACTGACCCACATATATATCTTAATGCAAATTCGTGTTGGCGCTAATGCAACGCTCGCTATACCCTTGTTATACCCTTGTAGTAGTTTGAGCACTCTGGCTCCGTATCACGTCATGCTCTCTTTATGCGTGAGTCGCCAGTACTGTCTCATATTCAGTTGTCAACGACAATTGCAGTTGTATAAGTTACTATACACCGATGTTTTCAAACAATTATTAGATATGGAAATTGAAAGATCCAAAAAATGCAAATAACTACCCCCAACATCCATTGTAAATTGTAAATAAGAATCAAATGAATTCAAGGTACTAAAAAATTTATTAAGCCGCAACACTGTACCACGCCAAAGCACAAACGTGTCATCCCGAAATCTAAACCAAGATCTCAACTCTAACCCTAACCCTAGCCCTAACCCTTCTTATCTATATGTTCCGCGACAATATGTTTATATATAAAGGAACTTAGATTGTATTTCATTTTCCGACGAAGGCTGTCACATGCAGTCGAAAATTTATTCATTAAATTGGTTAATATAGTTGGTTTTGGGTCGTGGCCTGTTATTTTGTTATTTATAAATGTTGAATTGGCCGAGGCGGGTTTTGCTCTTTGTCGTTTATATATATATATATATATATATATATATATATATATATATATATATATATATATATATATATATATATATATATATATATATATATATATATATGGTTTTTGATGTCCCACATTTGTGTGGCATCAAGGGTGACTGTAAATAGCAGTTATCTTCATCCTGCTCATCAGCACTACACTGATGAGGCCCAAAAGGCCGGAACGGTACCGTCTGTAGTTATATATATATATATATATATATATATATATATATATATATATATATATATATATATATATATAACCTTTTAGACCTCGCCGTTCAGAAAGCTTTTCTCGTCCCCCGTTTAGACGCCCTTGAACCATCTTTGGAACGAGTTTCAAACAATAAAATTCCTTTAGTTCTAACATTTCATCCTTTCAATTTTAAAGTTAAAAATATTATTAATCGGAATTTTCACATTTTACAAAATGATCCTGAGACGTCAGCCATTTTCACCGACAACCCTTTGGTATCTTTTCGCCGTAATAAAAACATTCGTGACTCCTTAGTACATAGTGCCCTTAAACAAAATACCTCGGCACCAGCGGGAACATTTTCTTGCGGCCGTTCCCGCTGTAACACATGCGCTTTTCTCAATCCCACTACAGTTATTACTGCCCCCAAATTCGACCACACAATCCGTCATGCTTTTTCATGCACGTCCACCAACATAATTTATTGCATTTCGTGCGATAAATGCCCTAAAATCTACATCGGTGAAACTGGGCGACGTCTTTCAGACAGGTTTGCTGAACATCTTCGTTCCGTGAGGATCAATGATGGTGACAAACCTGTAGCCCGCCATTTCAACAGCTCCAACCATTTGGTTTCAGACATGAAAGTCTGTGCCATCCTTCCCATCTCCGGTGGCAACGATAACCGCAAGCGGCAAGAGAAGCGTCTCATTTTTAAACTTGGCACCACACATCCTCTTGGTCTTAACGAACGTTTTTCTTTTATTTAATTTCCTACAAGTTTTTGGTTATTTTAGTTTGCTTGGAACCTTTATTATTATTAATTTTTTATTATTCGCGTATGCACTTTCATTCCTTTTCAAGTTTTTGTTTCTTATGCTAATATTATCGCCTAATCCCCTTGAATATTGGACCTGTCATTTCTCCCGCCCCCTCAGTCTGCTTGCTGATCGACTGTTAAAAATAGCAAATGATCTAACGTTTCCCATCTCATTAATTATTAGTTTGTTTATCTCCCGTGCATTTGATTGGCTACTTTCTACTTGTGACACCCTTTTGGCATATATATAAGCCCTATTTATTTCATTTCATCTCGTCTTACTCTGATGAAGGGCTCCGCTCGAAACGTCAGTATCTCGTCACTAAATTCTTGGCAGTTTACCACCTTTTCACTTTGCTATATATATATATATATATATATATATATTATATATATATATATAAAGTGAAACTTCGAGTAGCATAATTAAATGTTAATCATCTAATAAATATATCTCGCTATATACCGTCAAGGTATTGAAGGTCAAATGTATGAAGTATGTTGAAAAATTTTTCATTTATTCAGGTATGAAATTTTTCGTTTCTGATATGAAATAGATGATTCAAATGCAAAGTGGTATATCACCTTTCCGGAGTAATCCTAGCCTGCGTGCAGACGCTCCGTATCCGGCCCTGATTAATGGGGGATTAAGAGCAATAAGAGGAATTCCGCCGTCTATGCGTAGGCTAGAGTAATCCTTGCTCACCATGCGCATTGATGCGAAACAATCACCGCTTTACTTACCGCAAAGGAAGTTATCTTTCCACGTGTGCGGATCCGCCGGTTCTAGCCACTGGACGTAGGCAAGTCCATTAACTGGTCCTGAAGACGACCACTTGAATTGCAGTGGAGAATCAGTGGGCACGCAAAGATAGTTATCCCTCCAGGTGCGTGGATCGGTGCGTGGAACATTTTTCACATATAAGTTGGTTTACATGCGTTATGCGAAATTGAAACATTTTCAGATATGAAATACTTAATTTATATGTGAAATGTGAACCTTGGTATATAAAACGTGTTCTCAAATGTTTCATTTATTTAGATATGATATTTTTCATTTCACATGTAAAATTAATCGTTGCTGATATAAAATAACTGATACACATGCAAATGACAAGTCATATCAGCTTTACGAAGTCACCCTTCTTCGCGACATTTTTGTAGAATAATCAGTATTTTACTTACCGCAGAGGAAGTTATCTTTCCACGTGTGTGGATCTGAGGGCTCTATCCACTGAATGCAGGCAAGTCCTGGAATTTTTCCAGCAGACGACCATTTGAAATGCAGTGGGGAATTAT
Organism: Chrysogorgia sp. JL179-B06; assembly: GCA_035772405.1. NCBI lineage: Eukaryota > Metazoa > Cnidaria > Anthozoa > Scleralcyonacea > Chrysogorgiidae > Chrysogorgia > Chrysogorgia sp. JL179-B06. The sequence goes on from JAYKKM010000149.1 coordinate 3,018,914, forward strand.
GGGGCACGCAAAGGTAGTTATCATGCCAGGTATGTGGATCGGCTTTTTCTAAGATTTGCGTACATCGCATGCCATGAATTGGACCTGCAGAATTCCACTTCATGCCAGGATCCTTTTTTTGATTGGAAGAACAGAAGTAGTTATCGAGCCAAGTGTGAGGATCGGCGGTCTCCTTTATCTGAGTACACCTGAAGCCATTGACAGGTCCAGCGTTGCTCCATCTGAAGTCAACAGGCCATGTTGGAAAATGTGTAGCTGGAAATAAATTAGATAATAACAAGTAAGACATCAGCATCGCATCATATCGCATAATATTTGTCTTAGAAATTTCACATCTTATTTATTTTGAAATTATGAAATTATTTTATTATTTTAAAGTTAGTTTTAGCATAATTTGTAATTCTTATTATTTTTCTTAGGTATTAATGTTGTCATATAAATTAAACTTATACAGGACCCCACCGAAACCCACCTTATTTGGTGATGTTCCTGTTAAAAGATTGTTATAACAATAATAATAATAATAATACACTTTTATATTCAATTCAATCAGTTAAGCTATTTACAAATACCTGTAGGAAAACTAGGTTATGTAAGAGGATAAAAAAGAGAAAAAACTCTGTGTTTATCTCTTACGAAAATCGTAAGGCAGTCCAACAGAGACGATCTGACAAGATCAAACAATTAGTAAAACTTCAACAAATCTGGATTGGTCCACGATTTGTTGCGTCGTATATACAAATAAAAGGAGGCGCTTCAGTTTGGTGTTGGTATTCTGATCATTTTGCACATGTTCTACGTTATATATCAGTCTGTGTTTGACCGTTAAATTGGTTTGTCTCAACCAACGTCTCCTAGAAACATCTAAATTTGAGTTTTCTGCGTTAATCCTGTTAATATTTATCAAGATTCAGTCTAGTCTGGAAGTCCTGTCTTCATATCTTCTAACCTTGGTGGCCACTGACCTAAAAACCGTTTGTTCGAGAAAATTGTTAATTTTTACCTATTTATTAATATCTTTCCATGGGTTTCACCATTGGAACAGCAGTTCTTCAACAAGTCTACCCAATCACAGGTTGTTGTGCGCGAATATTAATATTACATTTGTTAAAACTATGGGCATTAATAATCACTCTCGTTAAATCACTCTGGCTAACAGTGAAACAAAATCCTTTTACGAATGTGTTTCGGAAACCTGTGTTTGACGGCCGTTTTTTACTCCATATCTCCTACTTATCATTTTTTCTAATTAGTTTATCTGGTGATGTTCACACTAGTCCCGGACTGAATCGTTTCCTAAAATTTATTTCTGACTCTCAATTTAAGGATGTTGTATTGTTTGGTGTCTTTAATTTGGTGACTTTACCCTATGTATAAGCGCCGGTCACGGCTGCATAATTTTGTTTAGCTCTTCGAATTTTTAGCTTTTAAATACCTTTAAATATCACTATATCTTATAAAAGTCGTTTTAATTTGGTTGTAATCAATTTAAACGGTTATTTTAAGTTTAACAAGTCGTTTTTACAGTGTACAGCTCATCAGTGCAGTTATGGAACAATCAAAATGTGAGAGCGACCTGAAGCCTATACTGACCCACATATATATCTTAATGCAAATTCGTGTTGGCGCTAATGCAACGCTCACTATACCCTTGTTATACCCTTGTAGTAGTTTGAGCACTCTGGCTCCGTATCACGTCATGCTCTCTTTATGCGTGAGTCGCCAGTACTGTCTCATATTCAGTTGTCAACGACAATTGCAGTTGTATAAGTTACTATACACCGATGTTTTCAAACAATTATTAGATATGGAAATAGAAAGATCCAAAAAATGCAAATAACTACCCCCAACATCCATTGTAAATTGTAAATAAGAATCAAATGAATTCAAGGTACTAAAAAATTTATTAAGCCGCAACACTGTACCACGCCAAAGCACAAACGTGTCATCCCGAAATCTAAACCAAGATCTCAACTCTAACCCTAACCCTAGCCCTAACCCTTCTTATCTATATGTTCCGCGACAATATGTTTATATATAAAGGAACTTAGATTGTATTTCATTTTCCGACGAAGGCTGTCACATGCAGTCGAAAATTTATTCATTAAATTGGTTAATATAGTTGGTTTTGGGTCGTGGCCTGTTATTTTGTTATTTATAAATGTTGAATTGGCCGAGGCGGGTTTTGCTCTTTGTCGTTTATATATATATATATATATATATATATATATATATATATATATATATATATATATATATATATATATATATATATATATATATATATATATATATATATATATATATATATATGGTTTTTGATGTCCCACATTTGTGTGGCATCAAGGGTGACTGTAAATAGCAGTTATCTTCATCCTGCTCATCAGCACTACACTGATGAGGCCCAAAAGGCCGGAACGGTACCGTCTGTAGTTATATATATATATATATATATATATATATATATATATATAACCTTTTAGACCTCGCCGTTCAGAAAGCTTTTCTCGTCCCCCGTTTAGACGCCCTTGAACCATCTTTGGAACGAGTTTCAAACAATAAAATTCCTTTAGTTCTAACATTTCATCCTTTCAATTTTAAAGTTAAAAATATTATTAATCGGAATTTTCACATTTTACAAAATGATCCTGAGACGTCAGCCATTTTCACCGACAACCCTTTGGTATCTTTTCGCCGTAATAAAAACATTCGTGACTCCTTAGTACATAGTGCCCTTAAACAAAATACCTCGGCACCAGCGGGAACATTTTCTTGCGGCCGTTCCCGCTGTAACACATGCGCTTTTCTCAATCCCACTACAGTTATTACTGCCCCCAAATTCGACCACACAATCCGTCATGCTTTTTCATGCACGTCCACCAACATAATTTATTGCATTTCGTGCGATAAATGCCCTAAAATCTACATCGGTGAAACTGGGCGACGTCTTTCAGACAGGTTTGCTGAACATCTTCGTTCCGTGAGGATCAATGATGGTGACAAACCTGTAGCCCGCCATTTCAACAGCTCCAACCATTTGGTTTCAGACATGAAAGTCTGTGCCATCCTTCCCATCTCCGGTGGCAACGATAACCGCAAGCGGCAAGAGAAGCGTCTCATTTTTAAACTTGGCACCACACATCCTCTTGGTCTCAACGAACGTTTTTCTTTTATTTAATTTCCTACAAGTTTTTGGTTATTTTAGTTTGCTTGGAACCTTTATTATTATTAATTTTTTATTATTCGCGTATCCACTTTCATAATTCCTTTTCAAGTTTTTGTTTCTTATGCTAATATTATCGCCTAATCCCCTTGAATATTGGACCTGTCATTTCTCCCGCCCCCTCAGTCTGCTTGCTGATCGACTGTTAAAAATAGCAAATGATCTAACGTTTCCCATCTCATTAATTATTAGTTTGTTTATCTCCCGTGCATTTGATTGGCTACTTTCTACTTGTGACACCCTTTTGGCATATATATAAGCCCTATTTATTTCATTTCATCTCGTCTTACTCTGATGAAGGGCTCCGCTCGAAACGTCAGTATCTCGTCACTAAATTCTTGGCAGTTTACCACCTTTTCACTTTGCTATATATATATATATATATATATATATATATATATATATATATATATATATATATATATATATATATAAAATATATATTATATATATATATATATATATATATATATATATATATATATATAAAGTGAAACTTCGAGTAGCATAATTAAATGTTAATCATCTAATAAATATATCTCGCTATATACCGTCAAGGTATTGAAGGTCAAATGTATGAAGTATGTTGAAAAATTTTTCATTTATTCAGGTATGAAATTTTTCGTTTCTGATATGAAATAGATGATTCAAATGCAAAGTGGTATATCACCTTTCCGGAGTAATCCTAGCCTGCGTGCAGACGCTCCGTATCCGGCCCTGATTAATGGGGGATTAAGAGCAATAAGAGGAATTCCGCCGTCTATGCGTAGGCTAGAGTAATCCTTGCTCACCATGCGCATTGATGCGAAACAATCACCGCTTTACTTACCGCAAAGGAAGTTATCTTTCCACGTGTGCGGATCCGCCGGTTCTAGCCACTGGACGTAGGCAAGTCCATTAACTGGTCCTGAAGACGACCACTTGAATTGCAGTGGAGAATCAGTGGGCACGCAAAGATAGTTATCCCTCCAGGTGCGTGGATCGGTGCGTGGAACATTTTTCACATATAAGTTGGTTTACATGCGTTATGCGAAATTGAAACATTTTCAGATATGAAATACTTAATTTATATGTGAAATGTGAACCTTGGTATATAAAACGTGTTCTCAAATGTTTCATTTATTTAGATATGATATTTTTCATTTCACATGTAAAATTAATCGTTGCTGATATAAAATAACTGATACACATGCAAATGACAAGTCATATCAGCTTTACGAAGTCACCCTTCTTCGCGACATTTTTGTAGAATAATCAGTATTTTACTTACCGCAGAGGAAGTTATCTTTCCACGTGTGTGGATCTGAGGGCTCTATCCACTGAATGCAGGCAAGTCCTGGAATTTTTCCAGCAGACGACCATTTGAAATGCAGTGGGGAATTATGGGGCACGCAAAGGTAGTTATCATGCCAGGTATGTGGATCGGCTTTTTCTAAGATTTGCGTACATCGCATGCCATGAATTGGACCTGCAGAATTCCACTTCATGCCAGGATCCTTTTTTTGATTGGAAGAACAGAAGTAGTTATCGAGCCAAGTGTGAGGATCGGCGGTCTCCTTTATCTGAGTACACCTGAAGCCATTGACAGGTCCAGCGTTGCTCCATCTGAAGTCAACAGGCCATGTTGGAAAATGTGTAGCTGGAAATAAATTAGATAATAACAAGTAAGACATCAGCATCGCATCATATCGCATAATATTTGTCTTAGAAATTTCACATCTTATTTATTTTGAAATTATGAAATTATTTTATTATTTTAAAGTTAGTTTTAGCATAATTTGTAATTCTTATTATTTTTCTTAGGTATTAATGTTGTCATATAAATTAAACTTATACAGGACCCCACCGAAACCCACCTTATTTGGTGATGTTCCTGTTAAAAGATTGTTATAACAATAATAATAATAATAATACACTTTTATATTCAATTCAATCAGTTAAGCTATTTACAAATACCTGTAGGAAAACTAGGTTATGTAAGAAGAGAAAAAAGAGAAAAAACTCTGTGTTTATCTCTTACGAAAATCGTAAGGCAGTCCAACAGAGACGATCTGACAAGATCAAACAATTAGTAAAACTTCAACAAATCTGGATTGGTCCACGATTTGTTGCGTCGTATATACAAATAAAAGGAGGCGCGCATGGACACTTCCATGCACTTCTCTAACATTCTTGTACAGTTTATTTCAGTACCGTTAAAGAGACGTTTTAGTTGTTTTATGTGCTTTGTGATATGGTAGTTTATGAGTAGTAATTTCCACGAAAATCTTCTTGAAATGTTTAAAGTTAAGTAAGCAATCTCGTTCGATTTGGTTGTATTTTTCCATTTTATAGTTCCTGCTTTTTTCAGTGTTCGTTTCGAAACAGCAAGTAAGGGCCTGTTTATATGATCCCGGTACACCGGGACGTCCCGGTATACCGGGATCTCGGCTTGTATATAATTTACTGTTATCTTCGCAGTTGTGTTTATATGGAGACCAGGACATCCCGCTTGACCGGGATCCCGGTTGAAGCAACCGAGATCCCGGTACACCAGGACAGATTTTTTCCATATAAACGCAACATCCCGGTACACCGGGATGAAGTGAATTGAAATTTAAAACGTGGTTGGTAAAATATCCAAAAAAGTGGTAAAATATCCAAAAAGTGGCAAAATGAAAAAAAACATTCGTTGGGATGCTTTTATGCGAATAAAATTATAGTTTTTGTTTCATTGAGAAGTTATTATCAACATTTTCACGCATCCCGGTCTCCCGGGACATCCCGGTGTACCGAGATCATATAAACACGAGATCAAAACGTCTCGGGCAACTGGGACATCCCGGTATACCGGGATCATATAAACAGGCCCTAAGTTCTATAACATAGACGGTGTCATTTTTTGTTATAACGACGTCAGGACGAAACGACTGGAATAGCTCACTGGGACATAATAATAATAATAATAATAATAATAATAATAATAATAATAATAATAATAATAATGAAAACTTTATTGCAAATCTCACTGTTAAAGGTAATTTACAATTGGCTACTTGATATACTATAATGGTTTTTATTACATAAATATATGATATAAAAAGTAAGATACTAGAAGTTCATTAAATCTGGATTCGTCCAATCCTTGTTTCTAGAACAGAAAACGTAGTATGTCGTCCTTATTGCAATATTAATGATTTTCCTAATGATATATTTAACATGAGCCTTGTCTGAGTTCAAACATTTCTATAAAAACCGAAGATTTTTTTTCAAAAACACCGAGTGCACTGATTGAGAGATTTACGAACTTTACCGACTGGAATTTTTTCTTTTGTTCTATGATCATCTCTTTATATTTTGAGTGTTTGCGCTGTATATTTTTTCTTAGGTTAGTCTCATATCCGACGGTTAGTTCGAGTACATACAGAAAATTGTCTTTGGTGAAAATTATTATATCAGGACGATAGTCATCACCAGTAATAATAGAGGGATTAGAGAATGATGGCAAGTCAGCATAAATGGTTTGAATATATTCTGATGGGAGGTTATTAGCAATAAAATTTAGGATTGAGTCGTGTCTCCAAGTAAATCGATCAAGATAGGAACTGCAGCCAGCAACAACGTGTAACAAAGATTCAGGTTTAAGGCAGAATGAGCATTCAGAAGAGGACGAGAGTCCCCATTTTTGAAGATTTTTACTGGTTGGTAGCGAATTGTTTATGTAACGAATGGTGAAGTTGAAAATATTTTTTGGTAGTTTAGATTGACAGGTTGGCCAAATCGAATTTACTTGGGGTAGAGAGAATTTTGAAATGCTGGTGAAGAATGAACCTTGACATTTTAACTGAATTTCCAATTTTTCTTCTTGAATTTCACGGAATGACTTTATTACTTCTTTTGTCGATGTATATTGATCATATTGATGATTAGACGACGATTTCCATAGGTGGGTTATTGATTCATTTGGAGATGATTTCAAAGCACTGCGGATGATTGTTTGACACTGTATGAATTTAGTTGATGGGGGGATGATATTAAGACCAAATTTGTTACTGGTTAGGTAAATGTTACTAAGCGATCCAGAAATAGGACGTACCACCATAAATCCTTTCAACATGTAGTTTGATGGAGTGAAATGCCAAATATTACCTATATATATATATATATATATATATATATATATATATATATATATATATATATATATATATATATATATATATATATATATATATATATATATATATATATATATATATATATATATATATTATATATATATATATATATATATATATATATATATAGTACAATATCTACAGACACGTGTTTCGCTGTTCCACAGCTCATCAGTGTAGCTTGGTACAGTCTAGACATGAGCATGAGAACTAATTATACACAAGCGATTGCCGGTGCGCACATCCAGAGAGCGTGAAGCGGTAAATGAGATAATCCCTAACCAATAACCATCACACTGTAGTTGGTTTGCGTCATAGTTAATGAAGGATAAACTAAAGTATGACCATGCAATGGCCTTATGAGCTGGGGAAATACATATACTACAAATCTTACAAAAATCCAAACATGTCAAAATAAACGCATTAGAAATATTTTTTTGTCAATAGAAGAGAAAGTGCCACATCGTATTATAACCTTTTAGGAATTCTGAAATTTGACAATGTTTTCAAACTGAAAACAGCTATATTTACGTATAAGACTAGGTTACCTGCAAGGTACTGAATGCTGCCTTTTGTTTCCAGCGCACTGGATCTTCTGGCATGGCTGCGTTTTTTCCCAAGCACGTGAAATATTACATAGATAATCTTTCTCAATTTGTCCAAAAACGTCAACAATGTAATGAGTTCCGGTAGTTTTATTGCTACATTGCTTTCCGGGAGATTTAATACAAATGATATAATTTTCAAAACAGATGCGACTTGACTGAAAACTCACTGGGAAACTGAATGTTTCAAAAGTCATCGTCGTTGCTATACACTTCCGTGAGACTTGACGGGAATATGTTCTAAATTAACTTCGAATGGAGATAACAATAAAAGCCGGTAAAAGCGAATGCAAAAAGTGTTTGATCGGTAACCGGTAACTGACTTTCTGTTTGCGCACAAGTAAATAGATAAAAAGGGGCATTGTCTCGAAAAGCGCACACGCAAAAACTGTTGATGAGATTTGTCAAGTCAGACAATACTTCATCCATAACCCGCACGAGGCTGTTTTTCCACTGGTTCTACTGAAATTCTAATTGACATACGATGAAGATGGAACAGAAATTTATGGATGACTCGTCTTAACAAATTATTCAAAACAACACAAAAATCTGGCATGTTGTAAAACATGGACTGATAAAACATGGACTGGACTGGACTGATAAAACATGGACTGATAAAACATGGACTGATAAAACATAGACTGGCAAAACATAGTGATGGACTGATAAAACATGGACTGATAAAACATGGACTGATAAAACATGGACTGGTAAAACATGGAGGGTTAGGATCTTTGTTGTTTTGGGGTTAGCGATTATTTGTTAATGTAGACATCTCATATATGATGTCTATACATTAACAAATAATCGCTAACCCCAAAACAACAAAGATCCTAACCCTCCATGTTTTACCAGTCCATGTTTTACCAGTCCATGTTTTATCAGTCCATGTTTTACCAGATCAGTTTATGTTTTATCAGTCCATGTTTTATCAGTCTAGTCCAGTCCAGTCCATGTTTTATCAGTCCATGTTTTACAACATGCCCAAAAATCTCGCACGATAACTCGGATAATATTTCACAACGAACTCCAAACGCTTTCACGTATTGATATAGGAGGCGATTTATATACTGTATGTATGTGATGTATTTAAAAGATGCAACTTACAAAGTGCACGAGTATTGAGCAAACGTCCCTGTAAAGGAAAAGCATGAAAAGAAAGCACATGTTTCAGCGCATTGTATTGTGCTTGGTTGTTCCGCGCACTGCATGTTGGGTCTATCTAAAAGTCCCACCACAATGCAATGCGCTAAAGCAATATTTGAAAAAAGCCCAACTACATTATTTAGGTCTGCTGCCTTGCTCGCTCGCTTCAGGCTCGCTCGCTGCGGCAGCAATTATCAATGAAAAAGACAAAGTACCGTCTGTATACTCCAATTCTATATCAATTGCTTCTTCCTGTCATAATTATAATACTAGATTTGTAGCCAACCAAAACTTTAGTCGACCGATGGCTCGCACAAACTATGGAAAGCACACATTTCTTCTAAAATATGGGAAACAATTGACTATAATACTAAATGCTCTAAATCAGCATATGAATTTAAGAAACAATATACGAACTTTCTCTTGTTTACGCAAATGTAATTCGCTTTGATTTGGTTTAGCTTTTGCTTCATTCACGTCCGCCATAGATAGCGTATTGTAGGCAGTGGTCAACTCGAAAGCTTTAATGCTACTTTGACCACTGCGCACAGTCAAACTATATTATTTATTTATTTTGTATATAGCCTATTTTGGTCACTATAATACTTCGTCAAACGTTCTGAGATTCACATATGAAAATGGCGACGAATTAGTTGCCCCAAATACAATGCTTCGTGAGTTATGAAATAACCTAATTAATACACAGGAGAGCGCGCGGTTAATCCTACATGGGGAGAGGTGACAAGGTGTTGACGAGTTGCTTGAAAGAATGCGCATTGCGTTACTTAATCCTTTATTACTTGCGTTCACACCGACGTTAGACGCACGATATTTACGAGATTATTATGAGGCACGATTACATGTATTACGAGATATTTGATTCCCACCATCTCCCCCTTTCGTCCTAATACAGTACTTCATCATTTATTAGACGTGATTAGACCTGATGCTGAAGGGTACAGGTGTGACGACTGCAGCTTTGCCATTTCCCTGATCCTGTATTCCTGCTCCAAAATCAATACGGGTCAATATATATTACGATTTACACTGATCGCTCTTGGAGACTAACACGGAGTGTAAAGGAATCAATCGATGTATTTATAAACAATACGCGATCTCTGCAACATGGGAATTCGAACTTTGAAAGGAAACTGAACTAAACAATCGACGTAGGATTTAAACATACGCAATTTCAGAATTCGATCTTTGAAAGGAAAAAAACTAAACAATCGACGTAGAGAATGAAAAATAAAACGTAAAGAGACATATGGGAAAGCAGACTACGTAGGTTTTAACTTTTAAACAGCATTAACACGTGTATTTATAAACAATACGCAATCTCAGAATTCGATCTTTGAAAGGAAAAAACTAAACAATCGACGTAGAGAATGAAAAATAAAATGTAAAGAGACATATGGGAAAGCAGACTATAACTTAATTTGGATCCGATGAAAGGAAGAGAACAGTAAACGACATTTTTCTGAGAAGAATTAAGATCCTATTAAGGGGCTGTAATCCGTCTAGCCGCGGGCTGAGTTGTGACACGAAAATCGTTCCTCGAACCAATAAGATCATTTGAATCAACTTTATGTTCTTCCTACAGGCAAACTAAACCAGATCTACTTTAAAATATCATTTTGGGTGTTTATAGTAGCCGTGATAAGTACTTCGTTAAGCTAATCAGCCCGGCTAGCCCGGCTAACTGCTCATATAAACAGCTCCTTAGTGGACGGACAAAACAATCGATCGATAAAAATATGGGTACAGCGATCAAGAAAAAAACTCAGGATAATATCGATACTATAATATATTTACCTTGAGCTCTTTTTATATGGCAGTTTAGCAAGAGTAATATTGCCAAGAAAAGAAATAACCGCTTCATGTCGCTAAAAAAGGTCTTTTCCTTTGCAACTTGATCAGGCAAGAGAGTCTTCTAATGGATCATGTACTTTCTCTACAGATGCTTGCTGTATTTATAGTTATATGTATTAAGTTATGCATAATTATAGCTTTCGAAACACGTTCATTGGACATTAGACTGCGTGCAGACGCTTCCTGTGCACTTCCCCGCACGCTTATTCGTCGCATTCCAGTCCGTTCTGCGCATATCCACGCTTCTGTTTACATTATTTGTTTACATTATATAAGTATTGCGTATTTATATTTTACGCTTGAGAATACCGCCTATATAGAGTCGTGTTGCTCTGTTCCTTATAAATACGGACGTCGGACAATAGCGTAGAGCCTGGCTGCTATTAATAGCTCAAAAAGCGGACAAACAAACCAAATTTGACTCACAAATTATTGCAAATGAGCTATTTAGCTATTTCTTTTGTTATGGCCGCAAGATTTATGGGTAAAAGCGGACAAACATCGGTACTGACGTCATCTCGACGATCAATCAATGTGGTCTGTTCTTGACGCAACTTCTTTGTCGGTCTTCAAGTATCGATTACGGCCCGCCATCCCTTGAACTTTTCATATTAAAAAAATGTCTTGCCATATAAACTATTTGGCAATTTCCTCTCGCGTCAGTCAAGGCTGACATAATTCGAAACGAAAGTCAAGAAAACATCGAGTTTTGTGAAAAATGCAGAAATAATTACTAATGACGGTAATGACGTCAGTATGTATGTTTGTCTGAGTCTATAATTTATTCTTGTTTATTCTTGCATTCCCAACAATAGAAAATGGCTATTTAGGAATCCCGTGAGATTCAAATTTGGTTTCTTTGTCTGGGTTTTGGTTTTAAAAGACAAAATGAATAATTTATATCAAGGATTGACAAGATATTTACGGATGAGTGCACCAAGGGAATTTCGTGCTTCAAAAAATGGCCGACCGAGCGTGCAATGCGTCACGATTGACACTCACTCTTTAAAATCGGACCGCCGCACCGCTGCTTTGTTGCAAAAGTCGGTACCATCGTTTCATGTGTAAATCCGATTATTCCGATACAATGTAAACGCCGCCTATATGACTACGCGATGTTTTTGGAGTCTGCACGCAGGCTAGATTTTTTGTTGTTTTGATTATTATGAGGCACGATTACATGTATTACGAGATATTTGTTTCCCACCATCTCCCCCTTTCGTCCTAATACAGAACTTCATCATTTATTAGACGTGATTAGACCTGATGTTGAAGGGTACAGGTGTGACGACTGCATGTGACGGTGGTCGGATCAGGAACAACGGCTTTGCCATTTCCCTGATCCTGCATTCCTGCTCCAAAATCCATACGGGTCAATATATATTACGATTTACACTGATCGCTCTTGGAGACTAACACGGAGTGTAAAGGAATCAATCGATGTATTTATAAACAATACGCGATCTCAGCAACATGGGAATTCGAACTTTGAAAGGAAACTGAACTAAACAATCGACGTAGGTTTTAAACAGCATTAACACGTGTATTTATAAACAATACGCAATTTCAGAATTCGATCTTTGAAAGGAAAAAAACTAAACAATCGACGTAGAGAATGAAAAATAAAACGTAAAGAGACATATGGGAAAGCAGACTACGTAGGTTTTAAACAGCATTAACACGTGTATTTATAAACAATACGCAATCTCAGAATTCGATCTTTGAAAGGAAAAAAACTAAACAATCGACGTAGAGAATGAAAAATAAAATGTAAAGAGACATATGGGAAAGCAGACTATAACTTAATTTGGAAAGGGGCTGTAATCCGTCTAGCCGCGGGCTAAGTTGTGACACGAAAATCGTTCCTCGAACCAATAAGATCATTTGAATCAACTTTATGCTCTTCCTACAGGCAAACTAAGCCAGATCTACTTTAAAATATCATTTGGGGTGTTTATAGTAGCAGTGAGAACAACTTTGTTAAGCTAATCAGCCCGGCTAACTGCTCATATAAACAGCTCCTTAATGGACGGACAAAACAATCGATCGATAAAAATATGGGTACAGCGATCAAGAAAAAAACTCAGGATAATATCGATACTATAATATATTTACCTTGAGCTCTTTTTATATGGCAGTTTAGCAAGAGTAATATTGCCAAGAAAAGAAATAACCGCTTCATGTCGCTAAAAAAAGGTCTTTTCCTTTGCAACTTGATCAGGCAAGAGAGTCTTCTAATGGATCATGTACTTTCTCTACAGATGCTTGCTGTATTTATAGTTATATGTATTAAGTTATGCATAATTATAGCTTTCGAAACACGTTCATTGGACATTAGCCTGCGTGCAGACGCTTCCTGTGCACTTCCCCGCAGGCTAATTGGACATTGGATCAACAGGATGCGAGACCTTCGGCAACCTCTTACCCCAGGTTGCCTCTTACCCACGCTTATTCGTCGCATTCCAGTCCGTTCTGCGCATATCCACGCTTCTGTTTACATTATTTGTTTACATTATATAAGTATTGCGTATTTATATTTCACGCTTGAGAATACCGCCTATACAGTGTGAATCAAAAAACCACTAAGTAATTTAAAAAAAAATTATACACCTGGGATGGTCCAAGCGCTGCGTTAATCAAGAAGAGAGAAAGCAGTTTTCAATACAGGGGCGCAACTAGAACATTTCGAGGGCAGGGGTTGAATGCAAAAAAGGCCAAAGTAGTTCAGTCATAACTGCAACCTCCAGGGGGGGTCGGGGGGTATGCTCGCCCGGAAAATTTTTGAAAACTAGAGTCTCTGAAATGGTATTTCATGCATTCTGAGACTGTTTCTCACAGAATTGTCAGGTTAATTGATTGTACCCAAAATGTGCACGTTTGGGACGTGAGAAGGTCTGTAAGAACCGATATGGCACCAGAATTCAAGGGGAAAACGAACCAAACCTTTGAATAATTTAGTTTATCTTTCGCTGAATATCCGGGCCTTAAGACAGTATTTGTCAGAACAAAATGTTGTTCTGCCACTTCCTGATCAGCTCTCCGCAGAAAATGCGGAAAACCGCTGAAAGCTGGAACACCGGCGTAAGAAGACTCGTACCGCGCCCGGTGGAAGATTAGAAGCCGAGCTTGAAGCCGAACTAGAAACCTCTGAGTCTCGACAGATTTGCGGAGAATTGTATTGCATACTACAACAGACGATTAATTATCTGTTTATCTAATATCTAAGTAAGTATTAGTTAGTATTAGAGGACTCACAAAAAGGGCAGGGGTTAAAAAGGGCAGGGGTTGCAACCCCCCCAACCCCCCCTCTAGTTGCGCCCCTGCAATACGAATGCAATCCAAGTTATTTTTTACGCATTCGTTGCTCAGAGGTGTCTAAGCCTTCAAACTATTACAATGGGTTCTTTGAAAAAAATGCTAATTCACAGTTGCTTCCGGTAGCGGTTTTTTTTATACACACTGTATAGCGTCGTGTTGCTCTGTTCCTTATAAATACGGACGTCGGACAATAGCGTAGAGCCTGGCTGCTATTAATAGCTCAAAAAGCGGACAAACAAACCAAATTTGACTCACAAATTATTGCAAATGAGCTATTTCTTTTGTTATGGCCGCAAGAATTATAGGTAAAAGCGGACAAACATCGGTACTGACGTCATCTCGACGGAGCGCTATTATAACTTTTCATATTAAAAAAATGTCTTGCAAAATAAACTATTTGGCGATTTCCTCTCGCGTCAGTCAAGGCTGACATAATTCGAAACGAAAGTCAAGAAAACATTGAGTTTTGTGAAAAATGCAGAAATAATTACTAATGACGGTAATGGCGTCAGTATGTATGTTTGTCAGAGTCTATAATTTATTCTTGTTTATTCTTGCAAAATGGCTATTTAGGAATCCCTTGAGATTTAATTTTGGTTTGTTTGTCTGAGTTTTGGTTCTATAAATAGCATTAACGCGCTCCGCTATTAAAAGAAAAAAATGAATCATTTATATCAAGGATTGACAAGATATTTACGGATGAGTTCACAAAAGGGAATTTCGTGCTTGGGTTGCCAATATACGGACAACCACAACTACACGCGTTTCTATTCAAACATCCCAGTTTCTCCATTCGCAAACACACCACCGCCCTTCGACTCCATTTTCACCTACACATTGTTCATGTCAATCATCAGTGTTATCCACATAATATAATTGTTTTGATATCCGTTAATATGCTCAAATGTACTGGTTGCCCACTATTTACAAAATTCAACACCGATGTATAAATACATCCCACCCATATGTTACACAAAATCTCTGTTGGTACACGCCACATACATGTATTTCGTATCCAAATGGGAACACCCGTTTTTAAGCGTCAAATTACGTCACCCGTTTTTAATTGTAAAACACGTCATCTAACTCAGAGCCCCATGCCGTATCTGAATTTACTCCAGTCGATTGTCAAAACATCCTACTTATTACCATATTTAACACCGGTGCAGGTCCCATCACCTATCTTTTTATCAAAATCAAAATGCGTCACGATTGACACTCACTCTTTAACACAGGTGTGGATTGGAAATTTTCGCACATGCGCAGAACGGACTGGAGTTCAGTTATCAACACAAATATATCGTCCATCGGCACGCACCACTTCGGACAGCGGACCGCCGCACCGCTGCTTTGTTGCAAAAGTCGGTACCATCGTTTCATGTGTAAATCCGATTATTCCAATACAATGTAAACGCCGCCTATATGACTACGCGATGTATTTGGCGTCTGCACGCAGGCTAGATGTTTTGTTGTTTTGTCGGAAAACTCCTCCTCAGGGACAGCACTTCCCTTGCGATAGTAACTCCTAGTTCACCCTGATACCCAATGATCCTTGAAGACAACTAAATGTTATGTCAAAGGAGATTCACGTGATATACGAAATCGTACGAGGGTGAGGACGTCTGAATATGTTAATTATATAAACAAATAGGATTAGTCATATCGATGACAGATAAAACAAACTGTAGTTATATAGAACAAGGAAAAGACTGCCAAGATAATATTTCTATATACGTAATGACCTTGGTATGTTGTTACTGTGTACGTAAAGACATTGCTATGTTGTTCCTGTAAAATAGACTATAATTAAATATGAGCTTGCAGAATAGGTTGGGTTAGAGTGCGAATAGAGTGCGATCAAATTGAAAAATACGGAATATCAAAGAAAACGGAAAAATACATGACACATGAATCACATGCTTAACCAGAGATAGCCCTTTGTATATAAGTCCAATTGGCAACATTATAAATGAGTAAACTGGGTTACGTTTGCGCGAACAAAGCTATTTAATTTTTGCATGCTGTCTCATGTCTACTCTGTGAGTATGAGGAACACATTTTTCGTCGATAGCCTATTCTGCCGTGGAGTATTTTAATAAAGCAAGATCGTCACATGTAAAGAGTTCTACAGTGCCTTCAGTGCATAATTTAACCAACGTTTGAATGAAAAACGTGACTTTTGGATAAACATTCCTTCAATACAACGCATATATTTATACAAGTACTTCAATATTCCATGCCGCTTAATTAAATTTCTTTATTGATTTTAGATTCAAAAATTTACAGCTACGAATTACGCTGACAATAATTTTATGGAAGCTATAATATAACAATTTCTTAAATAATGATTGAACCAAGATGAGCAAACAAAATTCGAAGGAAACATAACAAAATCCTATTAGTATATAAACTTGAGTACATCTATGCGTTTACTGATGGGTTGTTCCATTATGGTTGTTCACAGCAAAAGATGGTTAACGCATTTAGATGGGTTGTTCCACTATGGTTGTTCACAGCAAAAGATGGTTAACGCAGAAGACTGCCCTATAGTTTTGGTGTACATATTCACTCTGTAATAGTGATTGTCATGATTTAGCAATGTTGGTACTATAATAGACTTGCACATTGAACAGCACGACTCCACGAGATTAGGTAAAGACGTCTTCATGATGAGAAATGATGAGAGCCTTGAGCTTAGCCGTCGCTGCTAATCTATTCTACAAGCTCATATTTAATATAGTCTATTTTTACAGGAACAACATAGCAAAGTCTACACAGGAACAACGTATTAACAACTTTGCAGTCTTTTCCTTGTTCTATAAAACAGCGTTGGAAGCTATTTGACTCGGGAAAAAGAAGCCACAGAGTTGCCTGCGGAGGAGGCTAGTTCTATATAACTACAGTTTGTTTTTATCTGTCATCGATATGACTAATCCTATTTGTTTGTATAATTAAAGTGTCACTGAGACGAAAAATCGACTTCGCAATTTTTTCAAAATATTTATGCTACAACCTTTAACTATGTGACTAACGTCTGTGCAAAATTTGGACCGATATAAACGAACTGGTTTAAAAAGTATAAAATGCTGAAAATCGCGTCCGCCATTAAATTACATCCATATTGGATTTTGATACCTGAGAAGGGTTTGACGTCATAGTCTTAACGCAGAACAGCGTGATAAAGGAAAACACAAGGGGAAAGTTTAAATGTTCTCAATATAAATGTTGAATTTATCAACGTTTAATGATTGTTTTGGTTCTGCGACTGCAACGGAATCTTCGAACACATCATGGCGACTAAACAAGAGCCAAATCTGATTCCATGCAAAATTCGCGCATTTGACGACAGTGCGAATTGCGATCAATAGCAAACCTCTTCATTCAGTAATATATATATATACCTATAAGCTTTAGCCTTAACTTTGTCTTAAGAATAATTGTGTTTGGCTTAATCTACTTACAGTTACAGGTTTCTACAGGCACATTTTGCGACTCCACCGATATAGGTTAGGTTAGAGTGCGAATAGAGAATGATAAAATTGTGATGAATACGCAAATGTTGTAACTGATGATGCTTGAAGAGTAAAATAAAGAAAGAATAATACAGTCCTCAGTTGTTTGTTGTTGAGCCGGCGAGAACGAGAGTAGGAGGCCAGTTACAGGTTTCTATGATAGCCTTATGCTATGTATGAAATAAGATTTAGGCCCATATTTATGCAAAACTACAATTTTGTGTAATACCAGTAAAAATAGCACTCCGTCGAGATAACGTCAGTATCCATGTTTGTCCGTTTTTACCCATAATTCTTGCGGCCATAACGAAAGAAAATAGCTCATTTGCAATAATTTGTGAGACAAATTTGGTTTGTTTGTTCGCATTTTGAGCTATTAATAGCAGCCAGATGTGTTATCCAAGGTTTTAAGGAGAGCGCGCGGTTAAAATTACGAGGTGACAAGGACAAGGTGTTACTTAATCCTTTATTACTTCCGTTCGTATTTACATTGATGTATGTTTCGATCTCATTTCGTGGTTTTCCTTAAAAAACCGTGAATGTAGTTCTATATTTGCATTCATGTATTTCTTTGAAAAACCATGAATGTATTTCTATTTACACTCATGTATTTCTTTGAAAAACCACGAATGTATTTCTTTACATTCATGTATTTCGGGACAATCCCTTCGCTTGTAAGCCTTATAAAATAAAATTCCATTCACTTGGGGCGTCAATATGACTCTTTATGTTTATTCCTGATATACACTTAGGTTGCGATGCCATGACAGTTTCGGATATTTGTCCGCAAAGCCGGAAACGACAAAGGTTGCTTCCTTTGAAGCCTACTTAATTATCTCTATTGCATTTTATTTGTGAAGCGTTCGAAAAAATCCAGTTTTCTCCTTGATTTCCTCAGTGTTTAGATAAACCGCGTGGGAAACGTACTGGGAACGAGGTTGTTGTTTGGTCACTAGAGCGTATTATGGCTTCTCGTGGCAGGACGTATTTGTACGTTTCTGTTGTGTGAAAGCCTGAAAGGACTTAACTATCGGTAACCAGCTGGGTAAAGACATGATAAAGTCTCGTGATCCCGATCCTTTTCACACGAAGAACTGTGTGATATATAAAGCACTGCGCGATTCGTGTCGTCTTTTCCTTTTCGTTGGAGACACTCGGTCGTGGCAATATTGGGAGGCCGGTTTTAAGTCCGTCTCGGGGCAAGTAAAAATGTGTAAATTTGACTTCATATATGTGAAATAGATGCATTGAAGTATGGCTCTAGTATTTCGAAATGTTTGAATGGTGACTTGCCTCGAGACTAGCCTGCGTGGCAGGCGTTACGTTTTTGTTTGTTTTTTTTGGGGGGGGGGCGGAATTGGGGCCTTCCCATTTTCCGCCCCGCTCCCAATTCCGCCCGCTCCCCCAAACGTAACGCCTGCCACGCAGGCTACCTCGAGACGTGTATAGGTTTGCTGTTTTGTAGGACGGTTGGTTGGGTGCTGTCCAATTTTCCAAATATATCCCATAATGCACTAGGGTCGTAATGGCAATTGAAAAGCAGGTCGTGTCCCTCCTGGCAATCTCACTCACAGGCTATCTCATTCTCTGATTATGAGCATGGTCTAAAATAGCATAAATGGTCCAAAATATCATTGGTGCTTCATATGTGACTCCCGAAGGACATCTTCGCGACGAGTTCGCGATCAGCTCGATCGCTTGCCGGCGTTTTTAAGCCATGCCAAATACTATATATAGCGATACTATTCAAAAGCATCGCATTTAATCATGCACTCACTACTGATTTACCATTCCATTACCATTCGGTGCTGGTATCAGCAGTTTGTTCTTCCGATGCTTTTTGTTGTAGGGCACCATTATTGGAGGCCCAAGAACGCAGGTTGAATTTGGCTTCATTCATAATCGATCTGGCTTCGTCGTAGTACTTGAGAGCTGCCGATTCTGTATCAGAGCCAGAGAGGATGTTGTCAACATACATGTTCTCTTTCGTGTTGTGCAACATAGGATGTATATTTGCTCAGGTGGTACTGAAGAGTGGCATTCAGCATGAACGGAGAACTTGTAGCACCAAATGGAACGGTTTTGAAGCGGTAGGTGTCGAAAGGGCTGTCTGGGTCGCTCGGATTTGATAGCCAAAGGAATCGGGTAAAATCTCGGTCGCATTCATGAAGATGGAGATGGAGAAAAGCCTTTTCTATATCTGTAGCCATGCCATAGGGGTAGGAACGAAAGCGTAGTAGAATAGCAGTCATGTCGTTGAGCGGTGGTGGGCCAGCTCTGAGACAATCGTTGAGGCTCGCTGAATTTTGTGACTGATGACAGCTACAGTCATAGACTATTCTGATGGGAGTTGTCGACGAATCCTTTCTTACTGGATGGTGAGGTATATAATGAGCATTGCGGGTCGACGTAGTGCTTGTAATTTTCTCGATGAATCCTCTTTCTTCTTGTTCGGAGATGATCGTCGCATAGTTGTGCAACAACGCAGGAGTACGGCTTAATCTTTGGAGTGTCGATCTGGTACGTTTCTCACAAATGGAAAAGTTCGATGGCAGCGGTGGGTGATCCTGTTTCCATGGAAACTTTACAGTCTAGCTACCATCTTCCTCGCATGTGATGGAAGAATTTTGGTACTCCTTGGAAAAACTACTTTCGGTGTCGTTGGGGTCTGGGCCGTCTGGCGGGGTAATGCCCAAAGATTCTAGGGACCAGAATCGCTCGAGTTGACTATCTTCGTCGTCGTGGAAAACCATGATGTTGAGGGTGTTGGTCGGGATTCTTCTGCCAGTTGGAGAGGTGATGGGTCCAGATAACAGGTAGCCTAACTTTGACTGCATCGCTGTTGGGCCATCTCCACGGATGATGGTGTCTTGTACTATATCCCAATAGTGATCTGCTCCTACCAGTAGGGAAATCTCAAAATTATCGTCCTTTGTTACGGGATGAGCAAGCTTAAGGCCTTTCAAGTAGGTAACATCCTTAACAGATGTCCTAACTTTATTTTGGAGTGGAGTAGCAATCTTAGGTACGATCAGGACCTCATGGATAGGGATTGTTCCAAAGGATTCTGTTTCTATGTTGATAGTTGCAACATCTAGGTTCCTTTGTAGTGGTGTGTTAGCTCCAAATGCTGAAAGGAAGATGGATTCTCTTTTGTCAGCATGTAAACCAAGTTTCCTAGCAAGGGACTGTGTAATGAAGGAACGTTGAGCACCCTCGTCAAAGAGTATATTGGCATCTGCACGACTGTTCGTTGCACTGACAGTGGCTATGGCTGTCTTGACTAGGGATATTCGTTGCTTGTGCTGGATGTAGCTTGAAGCTGCGGAATTGGATTGGGTAGGCGTTAGCGTTGCATGGACGGATGATTCTGTTTTTTGGATTATCTCCTCACTTCCTGTCAATGGATCCTTAAGCGGTGGATTGTCGGTGCAAAGACTAGTGTGGTGTTTACGGTTACAGTTTTTACAACGGTTGCGGGAACGGCATTGGGAAGCCTTATGATGTCCAAGGCAGTTGAAACAAAGTTCACTTTTCTTGATGATTGCGAACCGTTTTTGATGATCTGTGATAACCTTACACGCATTTGACGAATGACCTTGTTTACAGTAGACACAGAGAAGGGTGGAGCGTTTGTTATGGGGTGGAGGTGGTTGTGGTGGCACCAGTGTGAAAGGCTGAGGTAATGGTTGATTTTGTCTCCTGGTTTTCTCTTGCTTGTAAATTGACAGACTGTCCTGCTTCTAGGATCCTCAGTTCCTTCTGGATAGCATTTCGAAGCTGATGAATTGTCCAGTCTAAGGTCCCATGTTCTCGTGCCAAGTTCTTTCTGAATTCGTTCGGTAGTTTTCCTAATATTATGGGTATTAAGAGATCACCATAGGACTCTTGAATCTTTCCAAGTGATGCAAGACGCCGAATATGGGTTTCCAGGGTGTCATAGAAACCTTGAAAACTATCTAGATGCTCGTTTGGAGTGGGGATATCCAGTAGTGCCTGCATGTGAGCGTTAACAATCTTGTGAGGTTGGCCAAATCTATCCTTAAGAAGGGTAACAGCTTGTTCGTAATTGCTGTTAGTGAGAGGAAAACCAGCTATTGCTTGTAGAGCATCCCCGAGTTGGGCTTTCAAATAGTTGAATTGTTGGATCCAATTTAAAGATGGATTGCCATGGACGGCTGCATCGAAGGAGTCCCAAAAGGACTGCCAGTTGAGTGGGTTACCAGAAAATACTGGAAGGGTAAGTTTGGGAAGGCGACACATATTTTGACTTGAATTGCTACCAGTTACTATTGGTAGCTGTGGTGAATTAGAAGGTGGATCTGCATTGGTCGTATTATTGGTGGGATTTTGATGTGAATTAACAGGTACGGGTGGAGGATTTGATGTTGGGTTTTGGTTTACAGTTGGTGAACTGGGTGTGGACGGTTGACTTACTTGCGTGAACTGCATGGATTGTGGTATAGGTAATACAGATAATTCAATGTATTTACGAATGTGGCTCAGTTTTTCTTCGAGTTCACAGCGTAGTTCCTCGGATTCGAAAATCTCATCTTCTAGGTTTTCGGGTTCTAGAAGTTTAGCTGCTATTTTCTCGTCCAAATCTTTTAACAAATCCCTTTTTCTTTCGAGTTGTTCGAGTGAAATTTTGAGCGTAGTGAGCGTCATTTCATCTGCTTGTGTCTCCGACTGAATTATATCGTTCGCCTTTTTCAACAGTTTTGTGATGTGTGCTTTGTGCCCTCTTCGTGAAGCTTGTAAGCGTGGTAGTTCCTCCATCCTGGTCACGGCACCAATGTGAGGAATAGCGGGGTTCGACGAATAAAAAGGAGGAAATCCACAAATATATTCGATACTTTATTCACAAAAACACATACACAAAAACCATGCTCTTTTCTGAGCCCGCGTAAATAGGAATACCGCTGATGCGGATTTATGTGTCATTACATGAAGTTCTCGACAATGTAAAAGTACTTTTAAAATTTAAATGAAAGCGTTCTGTGGAAACCCCGTGCTTGACGAATGACATATCACGAATATCAAGGCATGTTCGATATTGCGCTTTTTTAAAAACAACTAAGGTAGCACAATAACGTTTACGTATATTGTAGACAGATACATTATCTTTGTTTTAAGGTATAAGGTATAAGGTATAAGAGAGCTTGTAGAGTTGATTATTTGTCAAGAAAACGTTCGACGTATTTGGGTTAAATTGAAGATGGCGGCCAAATTATATTTTAATTTTGTCGTCAATATGAAAGTACTGAAGCCGTCGATTAAGGACGATACAAATAAGAAACATACAGCGATTGCGTTTGTTATCGAAATATCGGGATTCTTGTCCACAGGCTCTCAAATACTCTCGAATTTCGGCAGTTCATAAGCAAGCGAAAACAGACAAAACAGCGGAGTCGATTTTAGTGTACCGTGAAAGCAGAGAAGCAATCTTTCTGTAGTTTTGGAAGACAGCGGAAGACCAGCGCGGTGCAAATAGAACATGCGCAGTTTTCCCTAGTTTCCCTAGTAAGTGCCCCCCTGTTTCCCCCCTGAAAGTGATCGAAATCTTCGTCGGCTATACATAGCTCGGCAAAGAGACTGAGCACGAGTTACGTACAGGAAACCCAAGAAGTGTCAAGAATAGTGTGCTGCCTCCCTGAGGGGAGGCAGCAAATAGGTACGCACTGCGCACATGTATCTACTGACTAATGAAAAGTATTTTATGGCCATGGTATAAACAATGATCAAATCACATAGAAAGCGAATAGGTGAGACACATAACAACTCAGGAAATTTGGGATTTAATTGAAGGATTTTGTTACAACAATGTGAAAGTAGTAGAAAACCGGTTGTGAGAACATCTACCTTTAGTACGACTGGTATAAAGTTGGCAAATGAAGAATGTTATCAATATAATTGACCATACATTGGTGTTCTTTAACACACATGTAGTAGAAGCTATAGATTTTAATTAATATAAATGTTTGCAGATTTTGCCAATGTGGGTTTCCTTTATGTCAAACTTTGTATGATGTTGAGAGGCAGCACACAGTTTACTCCTTTGATGTTGCAGCAGTAACTGAACCTGTAGTATATAAGTGTGGACATGTTGCATTGGTGCAATAGTATGGTATATAGGACTTGTTGCAGCAGTATAGGACTTATTACAGCAATATAGCTCTAATTGTTTTTCATTCTGTTAAAATTGTGCTGCTATTTTATTCCAAATTTTTGAAGCCCATGCCTGTCTTTAGTGGGCTTATAACTGGAGCGGTTTACCAAGAGAGGCTATATCCGGCAGGGTGTTTGGGACTGAGTACGAGGTTTGTCCCAGACATCCCTGAAAATGAGATGTCCCAGACATCCCTAAAACAAGAGCTCCAAAAAATGTATGGTCTAGGCCTTAATTGTTGTCGTACTAGCAGATTTGTGTAAATGTATGGTACAAGGGAACACCTGGATTTTAAGGTGTAGATTTCCATCACTGTCTTTATAACTCGGGCCACCTATGTCTAAAAATGGGCTCTATTTTTTATGTCGAGAATCTGCAATACCGATAGGCTTTGCGTTTTGCGAAACTGAGACCCAGCCCACTGCAACACGCCGCCAGAAAAGCGTAAAAATTCTCCTATTCATTGAAACTGCATCTGGTCGACTCAGTGCCACCAGAGCCTTCCAATGCGGGCTGGCAAGTACAGGTGTATCTTGATCTTATACAATCCTTACAATCGCACACGCCCGATCGCTTTCGAAACGGGTTGGATGTGTACTCGCGATCAAATTATCTGTTTCGAGACTCAACATAATGTATGAATACTGTATGGAAATATGTTAACTGTTCTGAGGTAACTGTGATATTTTTGATAAGCTTTGTTACCTGTATTGTTTATTGTTGTGTTATACAAAATAAAGTCGATGCTACAGTTTATTGTTATAATATCAAGTAGGTATAATTTCAACGAAGTGGCTATTCATACTGGAGTTGTACGGGGACTTCCATTAGCTATTTGTACTGGAGTCAAAAGATTTTTCCCAATTTTCTAATAAGTACTAGTTTAAAATGATTTTCATTACTCTACCTTTGTTAAAGTACTTTTAGCGATTCCGACAAGCGTTCCCATCGTTCGTTAAAACGAATTTCTTAGCAAATGAAAATAACACGCGAGCTCGCACGCGGGAACCAGGCGCTGAGTGGAAAATGGTAATATTGTTATATTGTAAAGATTTACATTGATTAATGACATGCAAAAAGCAAACAAATATCCATAAACTAAACTTACTCATTGGAACTCTGATTTCTATACATTTCCTTGGATTGTGTGTTGAAATGACAGAAGTGAGAAGTTCGTCGTTTATGCCACGAGTGTGTCCCACGTGCTGGTTCCCGCGTGCGAGCCCGCGTGTTATTTTCCAGGCGTAATATGAAAGACATTTATAAAATAACATGTATGCTACGCAAGCTCTGATTGGTCAATAACCGTGTTTGGATCAGGCCATCCAAACACGGAAATTTCCCGCCAAAATTTTACTCAAGTTTGTGTTGCTCGTTCGTTCGTATTATTTTATAAAAGAAATACCTAATGGTTTTTCCGTGTTTGGATGGCCTGATCCAAACACTTGGGATGTTGCTCGACTTTCGAAAAGCTAGAAAACACTCGCCTAGCGGCTCGTGTTTCTTTACGCTTTTCTCGAGTCTCGCAATATCCCGCGTGTTTGGATCATGCCATCCAAACACGGAAACAATTAGGTATTTCTTTATTATAAAATAAGATGTATGATACGCAAGCTCTGATTGGTCAATACCCGTGTTTAGATCAGGCCATCCAAAGACGGAAATTTCCCGCCAAAATTTTACTCAAGTTTGTGTTGCTCGTTCGTTCGTATTATTTTATAAAAGAAATACCTAATGGTTTTTCCGTGTTTGGATAGCCTGATCCAAACACTTTAGATGTTGCTCGACTTTCGAAAAGCTAAAAATACTCGCGTAGCGGCTCGTGTTTCTTTACGCTTTTCTCAAGTCTCGCAACATCGCGCGTGTTTGGGTCAGGCCATCCAAACACGGAAACCATTAGGTATTTCTTTATTGCGGCGATAAACTGTAGTAAATAAAGAGTCTAGAAATTCGTTTTACGAACGATGGGAACGCTTGTCGGAATCGCTAATAGTACTTTAACAAAGGTATAGTAATGAAAATCATTTGAAACAAGTACTTAGCTTATTAGAAAATTGGGGGGAAAGTCTCCAGTAGCAAATGGAAGTCCGTATACAACTCCAGTGATGTCTATGATGGGCTATGCAATGTCGCCATCGAATAACCCTGTTCAGTTCATTTGATATTTTACATTTAAGCTCTGGGTTATCAGTAAGTCTATCGATTGTTCATATTATTATTATATTTCCTATGCTTACAAATGAACATATATTTTTATTAATGAACTTATATTTCCTATGCTTACAAAATCATAATCGCAATAAATACAAAATGGCGGTCTATTCATTCCATGTCAGTATTATCCATGTTCCTCACTTGTTGTTGTTGATTTTTGCTACAGACTTTTCTTTTCACCTTAGTATTTATGTAAATATAACCTCAATTTTTTAAACCTTTTTTTTTTTAATACACGGGGCCACAGTAATTGGCCTACTGTAAACTGTAGTGGTATCCCTGCCAGACTTATATTTTATATGTTAATTTAGTAATGGCGAATCGAAATAAATAAATAAATAAATATCTTCAGTATATTAATTTGAAACGAATACCAAGAACACCCTTAGCGAAAATTGGTCAGTTATAAAACAAGACGTTTTTAAAAGCGCAAATGAATTACGAAGAGTCACGGCAATTTCGCAGCTGTCGAGTGTCGGTAAGTTAAACTTTTGTTGTGGTTGCTTTCAGACTTTTCAGTCACTTGAAAATGAATTGACCTTTCTGAAAGAGCATTTCTAAATATTGGTTGTGGTCGTGTGGCTTACAAACAGTCAGTGATTTAGATGAACTGAGAAATGTGTGTTTCAATGCCATATCCAAACTTTATGTAGACACAAGTTAAAATCAAGAATGTATTGTATTGTATGCATTGACAAAAAGACTGACCAAAAGTGTCCTGTGATGCTGTAGAGATTAGTACACTACTTTACTTGTGATAAAAACTCAACCAAATAAAATTTATTTTTATTCTATGACATTTACTGCCATATTGCAGCAATCACAGCATTATATACAGTATCAGTAATGTGGCTGAGACTGATATATAGTGACTGGTGCATTGACTGTACGTATACTCTATCAATCGAACCAATATATTATTGTAACCTCCATCTGAGTATCTGTATAATCAGAAACTATTTCTGAGGATTAGAGCTTGATGACAGTGTGTGGGAACTTAGACAGATACTGTACATGGACGATCGTCAAGCAACAATCAAGAAAATGATGTACTTGATCGATTGGTATATATATGTACTGTACCTGTATTGTCTATGCAGCAGTCACTATATATCAGTAATGCTTGGGTGTGTTAATATGTACCTGTTGTAGTGATATATTATATCAGCTTGCAATAGACAGATAATACATGGACGATCATCAAGCTCAAATCCTCAGAAAAATGTTTCTGACAAGTTGGTAATTACTTTATATTTATGTGAACACGGTTTCAAGTGCAATTTTCACAAATTGTGCAAGCCCGAAGGGTGAGTTGGCAAAGTCGATGGTCAGTATGACCAGTTGCAGACACGAGTTCAGGCGGTCAGATCTAACATTTGGATGGTCAACTATTTTTCTTTAATTTGTTAATGTGCATTAAAAACAAACCTTCTATAACTTTGTATCAGTACACAAGGCCATGAACGTTCAATCATCATTTCGGCTGCCACCATTTTGACAGAAACTTCCATCCCAGGGCTTTTGTTTAAAGTTGAAGTCAACCCCCAGTGTGATAACTTGGCCTTAAATGAAATTTGAATAAATTCTATATTATTTCCTTGTTTAATCAATAAAACTAAGCGGCCTTTTAAAATTTAGCTGTTAAAACCATTTACTGACTTTAGTGCATAAATTATATAAACAACATTTACAAGATAAAAAAAATTAGTTCACAGAGTAGAAATAATTTGACCAATAGAATTTGACTGGTCATGCTTACCAGCCGTGACTGATTTCTGGTGATCAAATCATGAAAATCAGTGGTCAGAAACTGCTGCCCCCCATTATTTTGAGTGCTGGTGAGCACAATTCAGGGCCGTAGCAAGAGAAAGTCAATTGTGGGGGGCGGTAATGGGAGTGCACGCCCCCCGGAAAATTTTTGAAATTAGGATCTCTGAAATAGGATTTTCTGACTTCTGAGAGTAATTTCCAACAAGTTTAAATGTATCTAAACTGGCAAGAAATCGCCAGAGCAAATTATTGGGGGGGGGGGGGTGGCCCCCCTGCTACAGCCATGCAATTTGAGCTCTTTTGAAAAATACACTTGTGTCTATAACCCCATGAAATTGCATGTACAGTGTTATTAACAGTACTATTAACAGTGCTATGAACAGTGTTATTACCAATTAATAATATACACATGAAAACATTTTGCAGAAAGTGATGTTCAGGAATCATTTGACAAAGAAAGAAAGTGTTTCAGTGCTTTTCCAATTATTTCCTTTTTTCTACATTGTATTTCCTTGAAATTGCTCTGCACTCAGCCAAACAGAATGTGTATATTACCAGTTAAACAATTTTGCAGACTTCTGCAGCAGTTTTTGTGCAAAGTATCTGAGTATAACAGTACATGTTATATATTACTTAGAAATTAGAATGCTGTAATAAATTCCTTCAAATAAACTTTGAATCTCTTAATTAATTTGTTTTTTCAGTATAACTATAGAGAGCATAATTGTTATACACATACAGTACTACCAGTACTTTATATCTTCCACAGCATTAAATTTAACCAGTGATGTATATAATATACTATATATAATTTTGAAAATACTATATCCTACAGTTATCATTCTTTCATTCATCATTCGTTTCATTCATTATCATTCATTTCATTCATCATTCATTCTTTCATCAAGAAGTAGATACATGTACGCCTAAGCGTACCTATTTTTTATATAATATATACTATTGTAAGTATGCTCTTAACTTATAGCAAACAGTTCTATTCAGGCATGAGGGAAATAAACAAGGATTGTAGTAATCAACTCAGGAAATTCTACAAGTAATATGCTATTATATAGACATAACATACTGTTCCATAAACTATTGCAAATGAATACAAGGTAATTAGTACACAATTTTGAAAAAAATTGAGAGGCTTTCACAAATTCTATTGTACAAGTAACCTTATTTGATGTAACCATGCAAATACAGGCTTTTATAATTTAGCATCAATAAGTTAAGATATAAGTTCATAAGTTGAACCATGCATAACTTAGTTCAACATAAGACTTTATGCATCAGTAAATTCCAAACTTGACATCACAATCCCCCGGAAAGGACCAGGGTATTTGATTTTTTTAAGAAATATCACTGCTAATTTCCAGCCACAGGGTAAAACTGATGGGTCACTTCCCCTCCCCCGGGAGCACATATCAGTTTAACAAAATTCTTTAATTTCAACATCAAAAATGTATATAAAAATCAAACATCAATATAAATTCATTGACAGAATATATAAACAAAAAAGAAATAAAAGGAACCTAATAGACCGATTGCAAATATGGATAAAATAAGCAAAGCTAAAAATAAGCAAAATAAAAATAAGCAAAGCTTTTCAGTGGTTACAGTTGTTAGGGGTCAATAGACCAACTGCAAATATGCATGGCAGCAATTTTCTGATTTTCAGTGGTTTATGGTTGTTAGGGCCCAATGTATGTTCATTTCTTCAAGTACTGTAGGCATTCAGCATGTCTTTTTTTAATTTTCTGAAATCTGTTGGTCGAGTAACTTGTCTTTAACTTGATTGTGAGCAAGTCTTACAACTATTCAAAGACATGAGGTAGTATATTAATCATGTTTGTAATATTTTGTACCGTAGTCCTTTGCGGTCTTAGCTTGGGTCGAATCCCCCGCGGTGCACTGCTTATCAGGACTCCTGAGTGAGAACACTATACAAAGCAAATGCCCTGTGGTATCCCGGGGGATGGTCAAGTTTGGAATTGACTGCAATTATACATTACCACAATCTAAAATTCTGTTTGAAGCAAATCCCAACAGAAACCCAATACAACTATTAACTATGGGTATTTGCGTTTCATAATTATTTGTCCTTGTGAGTAATAACTAACCAGCTTCAATATAAATTGATAATTATGGTTGAGTAACAGGATGACAACAGGCTGGGAAACCTGAAAATATAAACAGACATACATTGGCAATTCTTCAAAGATAAAGTCATTGAGGAGAATGAAGGATGAAATTGCAGTACATGTATTTCTCGTTGTTGTTGTTTATTGAATTTTATGAACGAAAATTCACAATATTAACTGTAATATTGTGAATAATTTGGCATATTTAAACACTGTTCCAAATATTGAGAAAATACACATATCACACATCAGAGCGATGGATCATTGCACCCGCAAGAAATCGGATGCATATTTGTCGAATGACTATAAGGCCAAGTAAAAAATATAGTAGTTTATCGTCCCCGCCGGCATCCTTATTTTATTTGCATTGAAAATCTGTCTTGTTTTCAGGCCCTTTTGCGCCACCTTTCGGCCATTTTTGTGCGTTTCGGTATCTTCGGTATCTTTCGGAACTTTTCGATTCATTTCGGGTTTTACACGCCACAATTTGTTTTGGCGCAATCTTGTATCGAAGCAGTTGCAGAGAAATCCATTCGATTCTGTCATAGTTTTTGTTTGTGCTTGTAATACAACGTTAAATAGATTTGATATGTGTTAAAATTAGGTTTTCGTAGGGTGATGGCCATTTCGGAGAAGTCATCTTGAAAAAAAAGAAAAGTGCCCGCATTCTCCTTTTTTTTAAAGTTAGGACGATAAACTACTATATATTTTTATTTGGCCTAAAAGCGTAAATATACAAAATTGCTATAATCGTGTCCCTTATAAACCGATGGGTCAGGCGGAGAGTCATATACATTATGCCCACTTCTACAAGCGACAGTGGAGTACCTGACTCTGCTGAAACTATCTAAAACAAGCCCTCATCATATTCGTAGATTCTTACCTGAATTGTTCAGCAATCGCCAAAGCGGTCTTATTTTCGAAAATGGAATAACTCAAGCATAGCCGAAATACAACTTTCTCATATTTTTGTTTCTCGCTCCTCAACAGTAAATCAAGATGGCGTATGGTCGGCCACCGCTCGTAATTTGCGGTTTCATATCTTCTGTGTTTTGATTGGCTCCGAGTTTTAGCTAACAACAGCTAACACGTGTGATAGCAATATATCTATTGCGCGCGCACGCGCGGTGGATACAAAAATGATTATAGTAACCCGGATGGACGCAGGCTTGGCTACGCCACTGATGCTATCAAAACGTGGCTTATCATTGAATATCACAGTTTGTTATTGTGGAGATACCGCGATTATTCCGGGTTTAGGTCGAAGCAACATTGATAAAATCGTTTTCGAAAAAGCATCCAGTTTTTTCGGTTTATCGATCAACAGTTTAGTTATTATTAAGGTTATAGTATTAAGGTTAAAATATTAATAGGTTAGTCTGTCTTGAAATCTACAAATTCGTCCTTATAATACCCGAAGCAACGACCGTTTTTTAATCGAACAAAATTTGATGCAAATTCAAAATAAAAAATAATACACAACGACAAAAGCCCTATTTCCTCAACCAATATATTAAATTAGTTTGTGAAACAATTTCCTAAGCCGGGTTCCGTTTGAAGTATAGCACTCTCAATAGACCCCTTGACACATGACAATTAAATCAAAGTTCTGACGTTCAACACAGTGAATAATCATGAATGAAACACTATTATAGTCTAAAAGCATATGCCGTCAAACAGGGGAAATGTGTGCTCGTCATTGAGTCCGATCCTTAGTTACTGTGCCTCGGATTGCAACTAATTGACTATATAATACCTAGAAACTTTGAAAACTTAATATACATACGTACAGTTTCAGTTACTTAATTTCGATGCAGTTTTTTTCAACCTTGTTTTGCGTTATTTCATTCAGACAGTAAAAATATAGAAGTAATAGAAAATGCCCCATTGATTTTAGTTGACAACGTAGATTGAGTAATATGATGAAGGTACAGATAATATTTTATATATGTACGCAACTCACGCAAGACGTCATGAGTTTCAAATTCAAAAGTTATTTATAAACAATTTAAATACAATATATTTATCTGAGATTTATAGATTTACATTGAGTGTCAACCGTGACGCATTGCACGCTCGATCAGCCATTTTTCGAAGCACGAAATTCCCTTGGTGAACTGCATCCGTAAATATCTGGTCAACCTTGATATAAATTATTAATTTTGCTTTTAGTTGAAAGAAGACATACAGTATACCTCTTAGCCTTAAGAAGTAATTATTACTGAATTTTTCACAAAACGTAATTGTTTTCTGGACTTTCGTTTCGAATTATGCCTGCCTTGACTAACGCGAAGCGGAATACCAAATGACGAGGTTCAAACAAAAAAATTAGCTTCTGAGTAGACGTAAGAAGTCGGCGAATTTCCGGAGTATTTACCACGCACGTCATGTTGGCAAAGAAGCACATGAAAACACTGGCGTTATCGTACGCAGTAGCGGATTAACCTGTGGGCACAGTGGGCATGTGCCGCCCTGCGCCCTTGGAAGAAAAAAAGAAAAAAGGAAAGTTTTACTAAGCCATTATGGCCATATATGATGTTATGAAAACATGTGATCAAATTAATCATAAATTAAAAGTTGTATGTATTTAAAAAAAAAATTATGTTTGAGATTAGGGCCCGGCTCTTCTAAGTGCCACATGAAGGGCCCGCGCTTGCTTAATCCGCCGCTGATCGTACGGAAAGATAAACACAAACGCGCAATGTACAACGGTTGACACTAACTCTTTCTGATATCTTAGAAGTTCTCTGGCAGGAACATGAGCATTATATAGTTGTGCTCGCGCCAGTGTAATCACTTGCCCTGCCTTGCTGAACATTATCTCTGATGGCGAACTGCATGCTGGCTCGGATGGTGAGATATCTTCAATCTCCAGAGCAATGGTCATCGTCTTCATTGATGACAGTCAATTAATCAATCTCTCTAGACAGACGATCACGCGCGAGACAGTTGCTATGGCAGACGTCTTCGCCGATGTTTTTAAGCTCGTTAACGCAAGGCAAAAGCGGCTCTGATGCTTGTTTGAAGTGACGTCGCGAAAGATAACATTCTTTCTAAACGTGGCTCATTATCATTGAATATCACAGTTTGTTATTGTGGAGATGCCAATTTTTCAGTTATTTCGCTCGAAGCAACATTGACATTAAAAGTCGGTTGTTTCGAAAAAATATTAGTCCGTTTTTTTTGGTTTATATATTGATTAACCGCCTAGTTAGTATTACTAACGTTATTATATTAAAGAGGTTAGTCTATTATGAAATCTACAATTTCGTCCTTATATTAACTTTTATCAACGACCGTTTTTGAATCGAACAAAATTCGATGCAAATTCAAAATAAAAAATAATACAAAACGACAAAAGCCCTATATGTATTTCCTCAACCAATATATTTAATTAGTTTGTGAAACAATTTCCTAAGCCGGGCTCCGTTTGAAGTATAGCGCTCTCAATAGACTCATTCCAGGGGAAATGTGTGCGGGGATTTATATAATATTCGTCATTGTGCCTCGGATTGCAACTAATGACTATATAATACCTAGAAACGTTGAAAAGTTAATATACAATACCTACAGTTTCAGAGTTACTTTTCAACCTTAATTGTTTTGCGTTTTTTCATTCAGACAGTAAAAATATAGAAGTAATAGAAAATGCCGCATTGATTTTAGTTGACAACATTGAATAATATGATGAAATGGTACAGATAAATATTTTATATTTCTTGTTATATTGAACCTTGTTTTCCTTTATTTTCATTCTTTTGAACTCATGCTGTATAGGTGCCTAATGCAGCACAGACAATTCAAAACGAAAAGAAGTTTCAATTAGAAGATGAACCATAAAGTATATATAGCCATGATGACAATTGCTGTAATATAGAGGTTTAACATATCGCCGTCAACGGATGGAAATAAAAGTTTTAACATTTTCTGGTTGTCTTACTGTGTTGTACTTGGTAGACAGTATACAAATCTAGAACCCTAAAACTGGTTGATGTATATGTATAGGAGGTCTATAACGTTTCGAGCGAATTGGCCCTTAATTCGCACGAGAGTGAAACGTAAAAACTCACCTGCTTTGTCAGCAAATCAAAGGGTTGGTTAGAATTGGATCAATGAAAAAATAAATTTGGTAGTCTTCATATAGAAACATTTTTATAGATCTGCACATAGATCATGATGATATCATATAGTATATATTTATACTTGTCTGATATTAAAATGTTGTGTTGTATACGAACGAGTGTTAAAATTAACAAAAATTGGAAAGTCTATTACAAGGTTAGTAGACAACAACAAGGGCCTTTGTCAGAGAGATAAAAACCAGGTAATTTTAGTCGCAATATAATCATGTGACTATAAAATTAGCCAATCCGATACGATAAATAATAACAAACAATTGTTCATCGCATCTGATTGGCTAATTTTTTAACATGAGTTAGTATTTTGCGAATAAAAGTTTACATTAATTATATAGCTGTCAAAACAAACTTATTTTATGTAAGAAAAATCTGCCCATTTTTATCAAACCAAAGTTATATAAAAGCAAGATACACGAGTCAGATCTCTTCAATGTGAATTACTTCACATTCTCTATATTAAGATGAGTGTATTTTGGTCTGCAACACGGTCCAAGTCCTCTGCTGATCTTGTTTTCCTCGCCGATTCTTCCTAATTGTTTAGATGCTTTGTTTATAGTTTCTGCATCCAGAAAAACTTATCCCCGTCCTCCGCTTATAATAAGTGGAAATAAAAATCCTGTTATATAAACGGGATCATTTCATGGTGGAAAATATATGGATCAGTTTTATGTTGCAGTGCCAAAGATCCGATGAGATATTGCTGCTTCCACTTCTCTGTGTTTTCATATAGGTGCCATGCAAATGGCAACGTATAAATTCAAAAATGAGTCCAGTCCTATATAGACGTGGGTCAAGAATTTTTGCTCGAAAAATATAGGACAAATTAACAAAATCAATTATAATGATTTCGCTTGAAATGTCACGAAAAAGTGCCCGAACTTATCGAAAAAATCCAATTTGGGGCGATTGCCCCGCCTGACCACCGCCTCCTATATACGCTTATGACCTGTTCATGTTTTACCTTTGCGGTTTTTATGACTTTGATTTGTTAGAAAATAAACAGAATTTCTAATTCCACCATGCACGTGTCTTATGAGCTTGATTTGGCAGCTAATACAATTTAGATTTCTCCACTTCAACTTGCTATACTGTAATTGGTATAGGGGATGTTTATAGTTTGTTTAATATAAGATAAAACATCAACCGAAGAAAAACATATCTTGAATACTCAAATTATGCTACAAAAGAAGACAACGAGATCTAAACAATTTATCTCGTCGACTTGTTTGACTCTGTATTTTTTGGGGGCCTATAGAGAGCCTCTTTCAATGTAGAAGCACCTATGAAAGTATTATGATCTTCATCCCAAATAATTTTAGACTATAATTATGGCTTACAAAAGAATCAGTACCAAACAAGGAGAAGCATTATATTTTGGACACAGAAAGTCTCTAGTCAACTCCTAAATTATCTTTGAGTCATCCAAATTCTCTTTTTTCCTTATGGGGTTCTGAGTAGTGCTGATGCGATGCAAGTGCTTCAGGTAATTTGGGTAGGAAATTATTAATAAAATCTGTTATGTTCGTGGAGGCTTGGAGAGGCCTATAACAGGAGCCCTTGTGTAATGGCTCATAGGCCAGTCGAATATTGGTTTATTACAAGTAATATATGGCATTTCACAAACAGTAAGTGAATGAAATGTTAAATATCACTTGTAATATACCCAACTATTCTCCCTGCATTAACACATTATACATAATATAGAGAACTCGTGACTAGGCTCCCGGAGTGGTCAGAGCACTACATTAGCATCGCAGGGTCGCGGGTTCAATTCCAGTCGGAAGGGCTTGATGTTCCAAATACTGGTCCCGGTTTGGTCTGTATATATTCCACGTAAACACACTCGGAATGTTCCTTCACCATAAATCATTAGAACATTGATTTAATGAGCTGGTTTTGACAGTTAGTACAACTGAACCTATAGTTCCTTATACTGTTTATAATAGTAGGAGATGCGAGTGAATTTACTTGTGTTTAAAAAATGAATAAAGTGTCTTTAAACAGCATTTATCTACAAAAATTCTCAGAAAATAATAATAATAATAATATGAATTAAAAGCCTCAATGCGTTTACAAGGTGAAATTACAATAAGTTAAAATACAACAAACTAAAAATTATTCCGTAACATGAATAATAAACCAATACGTCAGATTCCTTCAGATTGTTATACAGATAATTTGTAAACACTTCATATACAGCTGTGATATATTGGCGTAATATACGTTAATGCAAGAGGTCTCGCATCCTGTTTTGATATTTCCCCTACTTATCCAACGAACGTATTTCGAAAGCTATAATTATACAACTTTACTTCCTCCACTAGAACCTTTTATTTTTAAAGTAGAGGATGTGACCTATTTACGGGATTAGATAACGAAACTATAAATATAGCAAGCATCTGTGGAGAAAAGGACATGATTGCATTAGATGATTCTCTTGCCTGATCAAGTTGCAGAGGAAAATACATTTTAGCGACATGGAGCGGTTATTTCTTTTCTTGGCAACACTACTCTTGCTAAACTGTCATATAGGTAATTATAATATAGTATCGATATTATCCTGAGTTTTTTCTTGATCGCTGTACCCGTCTTTTTATCGATCGTTTGTTTTGTTACGTCCACTAAGGATCTTAATTCTCCTCAGAAAAATGTCGTTTATTGTTCTCTTCTTTTCATCGGATCTCACACTTTACAGATCCAAACACAAGTTATAGTATGCTTTCCCACATGTTTCTGTACGTTTTACTGATTTTTATTCTGTACTCAATTGTCTATAGTTTCTAATTTCTTTCAAAGTTCGAATTTGCATGTTGCTGAGATCGCGTATTGTTTATAAATATACGTGTTAAAGGGACACTCCGGCCCAAATACAAATGTAGTTCATATGAAAGATCTTACTGACTTTAGATTATTTCCAAAGATTCAGCATTCCTATCAATTTAGTTAAGAAGATGTGGCTAGTTGAAGTTGGAGAGTTTGTCCAATTTCGACGCCATTTTGTTTCTCAAATATGACGTCACTGAGTGACGTGATCTCGTATTATGCCTAAGAAGCTCCTCTACTTTCCTGCATGATGAACTAAATAGTTTATTTCGACTAATTTTCGTCCAAAGACCATTATTATTATTATTATTATTACAAATCTTTATACAGAAAGCCTACGTCACTATAAAGTGATTTTCAGTAGGGCTCTGGTAACAAAAGAAAAGTATAAATAAAAAATAGAATAAATATTAATACATATAGTATAAATCTAAAAAATATATAAAAAGTTAAATTTAAAAAGTCAATATATATCAATTTATAATAAAATAAAATAAACGCATCATTTAGTACGCCATGATCTTAAAATGGCCATTTTAAAACTACTAAAAGATGGAAGAGACCTTATTTCGACAGGCAAATCATTCCAATCTTTTATACAACAGTTCAAAGATTTTAACAAGCCTCTGTTAGTGATAGATTTTGTAATTCTTAGATTGTTTTTCTGGCGTGTATCATAACTGTGAATATCCAATCCTCGAGTAAAATAATTACTAATTTCAGAATCACCATTCACCATCTTATAGATAAAAATACATCGATTTAGTTGTCTCCTATGTGATAAGTCTATCCACTTTAGATGGTCCAGAGCTTCACTTGATGAGGAGTATGGCGTTCTGTCGAGGATGAGTTTAGATGCTTTATTCTGGAGAACTTGGATGGTATTCATTAGAATTTTATTGTTTTTATCACCCCAAACGATACTGGCATATTCGAGGATCGGTATAACCATGGTTGTAACGTAAAGTTTCCTGGTATGGATAGGGAGCAAGTGCTTGATGCGCTTTAAAACACCAAGCCTTTGTGCAACTTTCTTCTGTAATGCATCAATATGATTGTGCCATGTTAGATGTTGATTTATGGTCACGCCAAGATACTTAAACTCCGATACACTTCCAAGTCGATCGTGACCAACCGCAAGCTCAATTTCACCAAAATTCTTCAATTTTTGGCTACTTCCAATTATCATGAATTTGGATTTTTCAATATTCAGCGTCAGTTTATTATCTTGTAACCATAGTGCTATTGCTCTCAGATCTGTATTAAGTTTTAATTGTAGATTAGCAGCTGAACATTCGGGACAGTGGAATGCCATATCATCAGCAAACATGGTCATTTTGGAGTGTTGTATTACGGATTGAATACCATTGATGTATATAAGAAAGAGTAGTGGTCCAAGGATACTGCCCTGAGGCACTCCTATTGTAATATTTGCTGCAGGTGAAATTTCATTGCCAGACACTGTCTTCTGGGTTCGACCACTTAGGTAAGAATGGAACCACGCTAGACTTTTCCCGGACACACCTAGACTCTTGAGTTTATTAATAAGAATCAGGTGGTCCACAGTGTCAAATGCCTTACGTAGGTCCAAAAACACCGAGCCTGTTACTTGACCATTATCCATATTCTCCAAAATTTGGTCAGTAAAATTGATTAATGCTGTCGATGTTGAGCGTCGTTGTCGAAAACCAAACTGGGATTGCGATAATAAATTGTTTTGTTCAAGGTGAGTACATAATTGTATGTGCGCAGCTTTCTCCACAATCTTACTTACCGTTGGTAAGATCGAAATAGGTCGGTAGTTGTCCTTCTGGGATCGATCTCCTCCTTTAAACAATGCCGTGACCCTTGCCGATTTCCATACTTTAGGGAACATCCCATCCTCGAACGACTTGTTAATTAGTTCAGTTAAGACTGGAGAAATAACAGCAGACGCATCTTTCAACAGACGAGCGCTAAGTTTGTCCAGACCGATCGCTTTGTTTGTTTTTAATTCTCTTAAACAGTCTGACACAAAACTTGTAGATATAATATTTAGACGAAACTCGGAAATATTTGAACTCAAAACTCGGGAGACTGCAGAATTATCACGGGAAAATGCCTTCGAGAGCATTTTACCAACAGACACAAAATAATTATTCATGATCTTTGCGATAGATTGGTGATCAGTAAACAGCTTGCCTTTAACGAAAAGAGAAGAAATCGTCGATCCTTTCTTATTGTTTGGAAGTATATCTTTTATCGTACGCCACATTTTGCTGCCATCGTTTTTAGCTTCTTCAATCAGTTTGCAATAGTACTTAGATTTAAGATTCCTTTCCTCATAATTGGAATGATTTCGCAGTTTTTTGTACATATTCCAATGATAAATACTATTCAAGGTACGTGCTTTTCTATGATGATAGTCTCTGTCACGCCTAATTTCAGCTAACTTTGGCGTCACCCACGGGTTTATTTTGCCTTTAACGCGCTTAAATTTCATAGGCGCATGCCGATCTGCAACGTCTGAAAATAAACGGTCCCAGAGGAGTACTGCATCATCGATATTGTCAACGCCACTTATTACCGACCATGGGACATGGTTGAGATCATTCACAAAGGTATCTTTATCGTAATTTTTAAAAGATCGGTACTCGTATTTTCTTGGCGGAAGTTTAGGAACACCTCCTTTTATAATGCAAAAGACCAAACTGTGGTCGCTTAAGGATGAATGAATAACTCCAGATTGTACAATCTTATGTTCATTATTTACAAAGACCAAGTCAATCAGAGTTTTTGAA
Source organism: Chrysogorgia sp. JL179-B06 (assembly GCA_035772405.1). Classification (NCBI taxonomy): domain Eukaryota; kingdom Metazoa; phylum Cnidaria; class Anthozoa; order Scleralcyonacea; family Chrysogorgiidae; genus Chrysogorgia; species Chrysogorgia sp. JL179-B06. The sequence goes on from JAYKKM010000149.1 coordinate 3,058,786, forward strand.
TGCTCTGTTATCCTTGTCGGCTCATTGATAATCTGTTTGATGTCGTTTTCGATTGCAAAAGATTTCAGCAATCTGTTTGCAGAATTATTTTTTCTCAGTTGATCAATATTAAAGTCTCCCAAAAGCACCAAATTATACCGTTCAACATTAATTTTTGTAAGATTATTATTTAAGGAATGGATAAAATCAGTTTCACGTAAATCTGGTGGCTTGTATATAGAGGCAATCAAAAGCGGTTTACACATTGGCCGTAATATTTCAATCCATAAGATCTCTTCATTGTTAACTGCCAAATCTGGTCTCACATGGAAAGGAATGCTTTCGCGAACATAAAACAAAACCCCACCGCCACAAGATTTAGCCGAACAGTTTCGATCCTTACGGACAATTGTGTAACCTGTTATTTCAAGTTCATTATCAGCAATGATCGAAGAAAGCCAAGTTTCGCTCAACGCGAGAACATCGAAGGTGTAGTGAGACAGTAGCTCCCTAATCCCATCTAATTTATTCACTAGTCTGTTAACATTCAAATGAGCAACTTTAAAGCCTCTCAAAAGACGCATTCGAGGTGGATCTTGAAACGTGTCGAATGACATATCAGATGTAGAAGGAATAGCATCCTCGCTATCCACTGTCATTGGGAATAAACATTTCAAACATGACCAGTTAGTATTCGGAATGCATACCTCTGCGTATTCATTGCTTCCCATTCCTGTGCACTTTGCGTGATACCAAATATTGCAATCATCACATTGAACTGCCTTTTGGTTTTTACGACAACCTTTAGCACAGAGTCCACATGGATTTTTAACAGGACCGGGGTTTGGGCTTATGTCTCCAGCAAGAAGAAGAATATACGAAGCCGCCAGCGTGATATTTAGTAGTTTGATTCCAAATTTCACTTTCAGAGATGTTGGGAGCCCAGACTCAACGGGACGACGAGACAAACATGAGTTTCTAGTCGGATAAACCCTTTGGTCTGCCTTTAAAGCAATAATAATCGAGGTACAACCATTTTTGGTCTTCTGTATTTGTTCAGGAGAGTCCAGAAGTAAAACGATAGTTAATAAAATAACCAAAGAACCAGAGCTACTAAAAAACGTAGCACCCGCCATTACACACTTAAATTCACAATAACTATCACTATGTGATCGCCATCAAAACAACTCCACTGACGATAAAGAATCACTCAATGACGTCATATTTTCCAAACCAATATGGCGTCAAAATCCACAAATTTTCAACTTCAACTAGCAATATCTTCTCAACTAAATTGATAGGAATGCTGAAACTTTGGAAATAAACTAAAGTAAGTAAGATCTTTCATATGAACTGCATTTGTATTTGGGCCGGAGTGTCCCTTTAATGCTCTGAAGCATTGTATTTGGGGCAAACTCACCACCATTTTCATATGTGAATCTCAGAAAACCTGGGATTTCTCCTTAACGAGGTATTATACTCAGTCACCAAACCGTTGTCTTCAACCACGCAAATCAAACACGATGTGCAAGGTTAGGATCATTGGGTTATCATTAATTTAATTCTCTGAAGATGTTGTACGTTTAAACATATTTTAGTAATTTTTTTCACTTATCACTCCTATTATAGCTGGCTCAGTCCCTTATATGGATATACATAATACTAGAAATACGAATTCTCAATAATCCACTCGCCGGCCTTTTCTACCACTGTTAACAACCTGTTTGTAAACAACCTGTTAACAAACATCTTTTGTAGACTATAATAAAATTGTCGTAATAAAAGATTGGTGGTACTATATAAACGAAACCATTGGTTGCGTTATAAAACAACCCATGCATGGTTATAAGCAAGCTTTATAAGCAAGCTTATAAGCGAGCTTTAGGGCTTTGTCACCTATCCCTCGTTTCGATCAATATTTAACCGTTTTCAATTGGAATTAGCGAGTCCAAATACATAACACACGTACTTGTTATTTTACGCAAACTTGTATACCCTTCGTAAAAACCTCTTTATGCAGTTCGTCAGATCAACAAATCGATAATGGCCGCAGCATTTCTGCTCAAATATGGTCTCGACTCAAACGGATCACCCAAAACGACTGTTTACTTCCTTATAAGGAGTTGGTCCTACCATGTGCGGCTTATATATATATATATATATATATATATATACAAATCTTTAGTGAGAAATGGGTCCCTGCCGAATTTTGTCAAGACAACTTGTCAAGATAGGCGAGATTATCACCCTCGCTTATGAAAAGGAGAAATAAGAGAACTTCAATATGTCGAAAAATAGTAAGAGTACTGGCGTATGTATTAACTATGCGTATATTCATGGACGACGTTTCTGAGCGGAATGACACATGCATCGTTCGAAACTTCGGGGAATATACGTAATATACGTAAGTACTCTTACTGCAGTATTTTTCGACACAATGAAGTGCTCTTATTTCTCCTTTTCATATTACATCCAGTTGTTTTGAGAACTTAGCAGCTTTCATATTTATTGCCGATATCATCTCTGCGATTGTTATAAAATGTTTCACTTGTAAAATAATAATAATAATAATATATTTTTTTATAATTTTAATAAAACAGTCTTCTTTACAGGTAGATTACAATTTAAAAAAATTGAAGATAAATATATTATATATATATATATATATATATATATATATGTTTATAAATTCTAATTACAATAATTTCATCTATTAATAATAATAATAACAATAATAATAATAATAATAATAACAATTTTATTAAACATTCACATGATACTATTATATAATACATATTTCTTAAAAACCTAAAAATATTCTTCAAGAAATTTACGCACTTAAAACAGTCATTAATAGTAATGGTAATAATAATAATGATAATACGTCATCGTTCTTAAAAGTTATCCTCTCCTAGTTATATACTATAATAATAATAATAAATACATCTTTAATGTACCTTGAGCAAAGCTGTTACCAATGGGTGCTCTGTAAAATAACATATAAAAACAGAATATAAAATAACTACCTATAATCTATAAAATATCTAATATTTAAAATACATTAAAAACTCATTAATAATTCATGAGGAAAAGACAAAGGAAATCAGTACCATGTCCGTGGTTTTATATGTGATAAAGTTTCATCTTAATTTACATAAACTTTAGCTTTGATTTTCTCGGCTTAGACAACATCGATTTTCAAAATTACTACGCCAACGAACTTACCAAATGCTGGTCGTTTTTTAAGCCGTTTAAAACACTCGCAGCAGTGTTTTATCAGATCTAAAACACTCGGCTTCGCCTCGTGCTTTATATCTGATAAAACACTGCTGCTCGTGTTTTAAACATTACATAATATTAATTTACAATCTAGAAAACAGTCTAAAAGATATATCCTATAATCTAGATTTCAAAATCAACAGTGATGATATTTGCTTAGCATCTGATGGTAAACTATTAAAGTCTTTAGCTCCTGAATAAAAGCAGTCTTTCCTATCAGCCTCTGTCCTTACATGAAAATTAACGTTTTTACACGAATTGTAATTTCATGCAAGTGCCTTTCGAAGTTTTACCAGTTTTATAATCAGTTTCATGTTGCTGGTTGGTATTGGATCTCTCCTTGTGACATGCCTTTTTCCACGTGTAACCATTTAGTAGGATTCCAAATTAGGAGTGGGAAAGTAGACTCTATTCTGCATAATTAGGGTTAGGTAAAATTGTTCATTCACTTTGGTCAATGAAAATACTTTGGATGACATGAGAAAGGAATTTGGGGGAAACAACAAAAACAGCATATAAATGAATAGAATATACCATTTAAATACTAGATATGTTTGTTTCGTTTCAACGAAATAACTGGAACTAAAAAATGCATTTCAACATCTAGCTCGCTTGGCTTCGCTGCGAGCAAAGTTAACTGTTTAAATCTAAGACTACAACTAATGTTCCTTTCGATATTTTACAACAATTTCACATCAACATGATAGAAATATATTGTTTTGATATCACTCTTTATAGGCTATATTTTAGAGTTTCAAATTCCATGCTTAACTAGTAATACGAGATATATAAAGTTAGAAAATTGTATTTCGGTTTGCGGTAAATAAGAAAAACTAATTCGCCCGTACCTAAATTTCACATGCCATCTCACTCATATGTGCCGAATTAGGTATTTCGTATGTAAAACGACAAATTTCACATGCAAAAAGGAAAATTTCTTAAAAATAAATGGAAAATTTTTAATGTAAACTCTAGTTATTTTTTAAATGTCATTTTTTACCTCATATGTGAACTACATGCATGTTTCATACCAAACTTTTACATCTGGAATATTAAACCAGGACATCAAATATATGCATTTCGTATGTGAAAATGTTCCAATTCCATATTTTTCTACTGAAAAATATGTTTTTTCTCGTGTGCTATGAGATTATTACCTCCGCCAGGAGGTTATGTTTTTACCTCTGTCTGCCTGTCTGTCTGTCTATCTACCTGTCTGTCTGTCTGTCTGTCTGTGTCTGTCTGTAAGCAGGATATCTCAAAAATTAATGCAAAGTTTGTAGAAGAGATGGTCATACGACAAGGATTAAATTTTGGTTCAATTTGGATGACAATTGGATGAAATATTGATAAAAATCTGTCTGTAAGCTTCTTCGCATAGAAGAAAAGAATGAAAATGCTTGATTGCACTCATTATCCCTTGTATTATTCAAATGCAACAAGCTGAATTCACAAAAAAACAATGGACTTGTCAGTATCATTGTTTATACAAAAGGGACAAGATACATACAATGGATCATAAACAGTCGACTACAGTAACTTATAATAAGAACACTTAAAGTACTATAGTCGACTGTTTATGATCCATTGTCTAAATAAGAAACAACTACTGAATAACTGTCTCTCAGTAATTACTATATAACAGTACTGACTATGGTGTCCTGATGAATGTTTATCACAAAATCCTTGAACTTGGCAGGTAGTCTTGTCGCACGGAATGGTCTGCTTGCCGACACTGTTACAGGTGTACTATCTTCAGCTGGAGTTCTTTGAATCTCTGTAGTGGTCTGTAGTTCTGCTGGTTCTTTGTACGGTTTTACAAATGAACTGTTTCTTCGATACAGTACACCATCATCTGACTTTATTGTAAGTTCTTGTCCTTCTTTTGTTTGGACTGTGTATGGTTTGGGTTCAAACTTTGGACTTAACTTTCCTGACGACTTGGTATTCTTCAGGAGAACCTTATCTCCCGGAACAACTGGGTTGTTTCTGGCATGGCGATGTTTGTCAGCATACTCTTTACTTGTTAACTTATGGTTCCAGTCGCGGTATCTAAAGCTTTCATCCAAAATGCTTTTATTAGGGCGTAATTCTGGAAGTTTTGTCTTGAGTTCCTTTCCAAACATCAAGAATGCAGGGGATACTCCAGTACTGCTATGAGGAGTGGTTCTGTATGCCAACAGGAATTTATTCAATTCATCTTGCCACCTCTTCTTTTCCACAATAGCCACCATCAGTGATTTTAGTAGTGTCCTGTTCTGACGTTCTACTTCCCCATTGGCTTGCGGCCAGAGAGGTGGGGATTTCCGGTGCAGGATTCCATGTTTTGTTAGGAAATCTTCAAATTCCTCTGATACAAATTGTGCCCCATTGTCCGACTTCAGGGTGAATGGATAACCATATCGTGTAAATATCGGTATCAACGCTTCAATCATCTTTTGGGTTGTGGTTGACTTTGTAATGACCACTTCAAAGACTATAATAATCGACTACCACTAGTAAATTTTCTCCAGAAGGAAGTGGGCCAAGTAGATCAATTGCTATGTCTTGCCATGGTCCAGATGGTGGTTCTGCTCTCCTACAACTTGACATCCATGACATATTTTGCAAACTCGTTCCGCGTCACCGTCCATTTTAGGCCACCAAACCTTGCTCCTTAACCGGTTCTTCATCTTCACTATACCTTGATGACCTTCGTGGGCTAAGCACAGCACTTCATCTCTAAGAATTTTTGGTATCACCATTCTTGTTCCGCGCATGACCAACTGCCCAATAATACAGAGTTCATTCTTTACACTAGAATAATATGGCATCTTGCACTGGGACCAATTTCCACTTTGTATGTAATGTCTAACACTGATAAGTTCAGGGTCTTTCTCTGATTCTCTTTCAACTTGTTTTGCCGTTAATGCCATCGGTGTGCTCTCTTGTGCGATGATCCGTACAAAATCCTCTTTTTCCCCACTGTAATCTCTCGGATTCTTGGAGTTGAGTCTTGACAGAGCATCGGCTATGTTGGCCTTGCCAGGTCGATAAACTACCTTGAAATTATAACCTTGTAAGCGAAGCACCCATCTTTCCAGACATGCAGAGGGTTTGGAGGATGTGTTGTAGATATACTGCAGTGGTTTATGGTCAGTCTCCAGCTCGAACGGACGACCATAGACATACAACTTGAATCTTTCACATGCCCACACCAATGCTAGACCTTCTTTTTCTGTTTGAGAATATCTTGTCTCTACATCGGTGAGATTCATTGATGCATACGATATTACTCTCCATGAATCACCTTGCAACTGTGTCAGGACTGCTCCAATACCTGTGGGACCAGCATCAGCAACAATACGTGTTTCGCAGTCATTTGCGAAATATGCCAGTGTTTCTGCTTGGGTTAACAGATCTTTCAGTTTCTGGAAAGACTGCTGCTGGACTTTCGTCCATTCAAACGTCTGGTTCTTTCTTGTCAGTTTTCTGATTGGTTCCGCCACTTGTGCAAAATCGGGGAGGAACTTGGCACAGTACTGCACTAGGCCTAAGAAAGACCTAACTTCTGCAGCATTCTGCGGAGGTTTAGCATCTTTCACTGCTGCCACCTTCTCTTCACTAGGTGATACACCACTCTTGCTGAGATCATGTCCGAAGAATGTAAGCTTTGGAAGCCTAAATTGACACTTGCTAGCATTCAGAGTCAACCCGCAGTCTCGGAGACGGTGAAGTACAGCCAACAGATTATTGTCGAGCTCCTGAATTCCACGCCCATGGATGATCAAGTCATCTGCAATATTTGCAACTCCATTACAGCCAATCAATACATATTTGACAATCTTCTGGTACTTCTCAGGGGCTGACGTGATGCCAAACATTAACCTCTTGTACCTATACAGGCCTTGGTGAGTAACAAATGTGGTGATTCGACGTGATGTTTCCTCAAGCTCCACTTGGTGGAATCCCCATTTCAAGTCTAATTTGCTATAGACTGTGGATCCATTTAGCTCATATAGAACTTCTTCTATAGTTGGAATAGGGTGTCTCCCCTCTCAATAGCTTCGTTTGCCCGCCTCATGTCTACACAGAGGCGTATATCACCGTCTGATTTTGGTACAATCACAAGGGGTGATATCCAATCTGTAGGGCCACTTAGTACCTCTTCAATAATATCCTCTTCCAATAGCTCCTCAAGCTTCTTGTCAACTTTTCCTCTGAGGCCAAAAGGTATTCTTCTTACTGGCTGAGCTACAGGCTTGACACTTTCATTGATGTGTAATTTGAGCTGATAATCTTTCAGTTTTCCTACTCCCGAGAATATATCTGCAAAGTCCTTCATGATGTCCTTCGCATTGCCTTCACTTGTGATTGAGTTGATATGTGGTGAAAATGGAGGTCCAACTCGTAGAACGTTCAGTTTTTCAGCTGTATCTTTTCCCAGCAGGACTTTCCCTGGGCCTTCAACTACGGTGAACTCATCCACACAGCTTACTCCCGAATCATCACAGAAAATGTCACATTCAAATGTTCCCAGTTCTTCAATTGGTTCTGCTTGGCCATACGCAAACAATTTCTTTTCACAATTCTGGGATTTGCATTTGACTCCTTTTTGTTTCATGTTCTCCCATGCAACTCGATCCATTATATTGCATGATGCTCCCGAATCAATAAGGACTTTCTTTAATTTGACACCTCCAACTTCGAGATCTACGACTCCACTCGAGTTGTTGCAACCACTTTCTACGACAAATGCATAGTTGTTTGTTCCTCTTTCCTTGGGCATGTCATCTACTTGATAAGCTCCATCTTGACGTTGTTTACCACTTGGGGTTTTCTTGGGTGTCTTGGTCTTACAGCAAACAGCAAAGTGACCAGTAATTCCACACTTCCTGCATGTCTTTCCTCTGGCAGAACAACTTTTATCACGCCCAATATGACCCGTCATATTGCATCGATAACACTTCCTGGTCTCCCTCGGTTTTCCATCAGGTTTGTTGTCCTCTGATTTACTTCTTGGCTTTTCCTTTCCTTTTCGACCAGCTTGAAATATTCCATGCACTTGACTTCCATCCGATTTGTCCATGGATTGCATTTGTGTTTCAACAGCTTCGTGAACTCTTGCAATATCTTGAAGCATGGTTAAAGTTGCAGCACCTGACTTTTCAAGGAACTTTCGTCGGAGTTTCTGATCTTTACATTTTTCGATGAGTTGATCACGAATGGATTCATCCACGTTGGCAAACTCGCATGAGACAGCCTTCTGACGCAGTCGACAAACAAACTGATCAATGGTTTCGCTCTCCTTTTGTTGCATCTGTCGAAACATGTGCCGTTCAAAAGGGACATTTAACTTGGGTGTAAAATAATTATCCAGGACGGTCAAGGAATTTTCCAAGCTGTTCTCTTCACTATCAGGTGCGAGTGTATAATAAATCTCTTGTAATTCCATACCTCCTGAGTGCAATAACAAAGCGACTTTCTGTCCTTCGTTTGTAACTCCTTTTAGATGGATAGATAGATAGATAGTTTATTAAAACAAATTACATAGCAGCCCAAAGGCTGAATTGCGTAATTTACAAGATTAAAATGTACAAAAAATGATACTTAGAAACTTACAAAAATTGAAGATTAAAAATACATTAATTACAGAATTCAAGTTGAAAACTAATGATAATTCTCAATGGTGCACATAGCTGGAATAAAAGACTTATTAAAACGATCGGTCCTTGAAAGTGGAATATCAAAACGGCGAGTACGTCTTATATTATATTTAGGCTGATGCTTAGGTGGTAAAAGGTTATGCAAAATGTGAGAAGAACTAGAGATTGAGTTGAAAAGCTTTAAACAATGAGAATCACGTCTGCTACGTAATGTAGATAAGCCAAAGCGAGATAAATTCTCTTCATAACTATTGCCCGGCTGGATAATCTGAAGTGCCCGTTTCTGAACTCGTTCAATATCGTCACTAAGATATTTAGGTAAGGCGTGGTGAAAGACGGTTGAGCAATACTCGAGTACAGGTCTAACAGTCGTACAATAGAAATTTAGGATATCAGAAGGGGGAACACTAGCCTTTCGAAGTAATACAAGAAAGTACATACGTTTGTTGGCTTTCTTTATAGCTCCATTAACATTTTTTTTTTTTTTTTTTTTTTTTATTTAGAAACTTTCATCAACTCACATGTTACAATAACTACAGATAACTAAAATCATAAGACAGATTACAATGCGAGTAGGTGAGGGATTCGTGAACGGACACAAGGCCCCGACAAGACGAATCCCCATAACACAGAACTTATTACAAGACAATACATAGTTTAAAAAAATTTAAAAAGATAGAAAATCTCTTTTTTCAACAACAGTTGGGGCGATCAATACCCCTACAGTGGGGGCACACTGTTTTCCAAGTTGCAATCCTCTCCACATCAAACATAGTATTAAGTTTATGAAAATAGTGTTCGTACAGTTTGGTTTTGAATAGAGAAAAAGTAGACTGCTGACGGATTGCTAGAGGTACGTTATTCCACAATGTGACAATACGATTAAAATAAGAATCTCTAAAAAGAGATGAACTAAAACGATGGATATAGCGAAGATTTAAATTATTTACAGAACTTCTAGTACGACCACTTGAGAAGGAGATAAGTTCATTAATCGGCAAATTATAAGAATCGACAATAGTACATTTAAACAAGAATAATATGTCACGACATTCTAACCAATACGAAATAGGAAGAAGGTTTAGAGACAATAGGCGGGACTTATAGTCAGGCCTCAGCCTAGAATCGGAATTGCACTGTAAAATAAAACGTGTAGCGCGTCGTTGAACTCCCTCCAGTAACTTAATATCAGAGATACAGGTCTGGGGAGCCCAAACCTCACTAGCATATCCTAGATGAGACCGAACAAGGGTCAGATAAAGCAACCTCTTACGATCAACCCCTATATTGACAACACAATGCCGCCGCATAAAGCCAAGCATCTTATTGGCTTTAGCCACTGTTACTTTGATGTGAAGGCTCCATGTAAGTTTATCCGTAACATTGACCCCAAGGTCTTTTTGTGAGGAGACCTCTACAAGAGCCTGACCACCTAAAGTATATGGTCTGGTCGCTAGAGATGGTATGGGACTTTTTCGTTTCCTAGATATTCTCATAGCTACACATTTTTTAATGTTAAATGATAGGCCCCAATTTAGGGACCAGTCGTAAAGACTGTTAATGTCTCTCTGTAGAATATCACATTCGTTAGTGCTATTAACGGGACGCATGGACTTGACGTCATCAGCAAATAGAGCTATGGAAGTACCCCGGCTCACCACATCAGGTATATCGTTAACATATAAAAGAAAAAGAAACGGCGCAAGTAGACTTCCCTGAGGTACTCCAGACGTCACTGGAACCCAAGATGAAAATGCACCGTCGACTAATACTCGTTGAGATCTTAAAGTGAGATAGTCCGCGAACCAGGCATGTAGCGGGCCTTGGATTCCAAACCAGGATAGCTTATGAAGTAATCTCGCATGGGGAACCGAGTCGAAGGCTTTACTGAAATCAAGATAGATGACGTCCGATTCCATACCAGTGTCAAGAGATGTTCCCAGATCATGTAAAACAGTCAGCAATTGAGTTACACAAGATCGGCCACCGATAAAACCATGCTGCAAGGTGGACAAAAGGCCAGAGAGCTCAGGTATTAACTTGTTAAGGACGCAGCGTTCACATAGTTTACTTACAATGGATAACAGAGAAATTTGTCGGTAATTAGTGACCGATGATTTCCCTCCTTTTTTATAGACAGGTGTGATGTTGGCACTTTTCCAATCCAAGGGTAGTTTCCCCGTACTTAAGGATCGATTAAAAAGAACACACAGGGAAGGAGCAAGCTCGTTAGCACATTCCTTAAGGATTCTAGGATGAATTTGGTCAGGACCAGGCGTTTTACTTGGATCTAATTTATTCAACGCGGCGAGAACATCCTCGTTGCTCAGTTCAATGGACGAGATGAACTTATCAGTAAAAAGACATGGCGATATGTCATCATCAAGAGGAGCGTCGTTTTCGTCGTTGAATACAGACATAAAATATTTATTGAATGCCTCAGCTTTGGCGTCAGCGCTTGAGAACGAAGAGTCACCTAATGTTACAATGTTTGGAATTGAAGACTGTTTAGATAGCTTATTGAAATAATTCCAGAAACGTTTGGGTTGAGAATAGCAGTTGTCGGCGATGTCTTTCAGATATGAGAGATGTTTGGATCTGATTAGGTATTTAACTTCTTTACGGAGTTGCCTAAATTTTTCCCAAAGAGTTGAACTATCTTTGTTCAGGGCTTTTTTCCTGAGAGTGTTTTTTTTGCGAATAGCATGAAGCGCCTCGCCATCAATCCATGGGGGAACAATAAAATTTCGAGGTTTTCGTTTTGGAATAAATTCCTCGAGTTTATGTAAAAGGGCAGATTTCCAAGTTTCCCAATCCCCTTTGATGTCATCGCTAGACGCAGATAGAAGATTCTCAAGGGGGTCATTAGCAAATGCAAAGCGAAGACCCACAAAATCGGCTTTGTTTAGATTGAATGACAACCGATTAATGATGTTGTGATATCGACAAGCAAAATGCAAATCGAATGTTACCGCCTTGTGGTCTGATGACACAGCGACACCTTCACAATTGGACACGTTAATATTACTAACACCCTCAACAATAGACGTGATTAGGAGGTCCAAATAGTTTTCCTCACGCGTAGGGGAATCAATCAACTGAAATAAATTATTATCGACCAGAGCTTGACATAATGTAAACACTGAGGATTCAGACGAATTACAGAAACCAGAACCGTCAATCCACGTTATCGATGGCAAATTAAAATCCCCCAAAATTACGATTTTGTTGTAATGGCAATTTTCCAGAGTTTTGATAAAGTACCTTATCCAATCTACATTGGAACTCGGGGGCCTATAGAACACCGCAACTAGTACTTTGCCGCAGTTGTTTGTGTTGCAACTCAATAGCAACATACTCCATATTAGATTCCTCGGTGACATGTAAAAATACCGGGCGGCATCGTAGATTTGTGCGAGACGCGATCAGCACACCACCGCCACGAACAGAATCACCAGAGCTGCTTCTATCACAACGATGTATGTCGTAATCCCACGGCAAGAGTTCAGAGTCCGAGATCGTCTGGGACAACCAAGTCTCCGATACAGCCACAATGTCGAACTGATTACTATAAACAGAATCCTGAAACTCCCTTAGTTTAGTACCTGACTGGATACTCCGGACGTTTTGATAGAAACAGTGCAATCTGTTCGATGGTTCAGACGCATTCTGATTTCCCGTCACACATGAGAGAGAACGGCGGGAGTCTGACACGCTTGTATTCGGACCAGGCTGGGATTCCACATCCCCACATTGTAGAATGTCACTCTGCAAATAAATATAGCCCCTAGGAAGCCATTTGTGGAAGGTGTTGTGAGAAATCCGTCTTCGGCGAACACAGTGTACCCGAACAACAGCGTTAGACGGAACCACATAACGAACGAAGATGATGGCGGCTCTCGTCTGACTTACTGGGAAGTCAAAGCCCTTCTTTCCCTCTGAGTTCGTGGCTACTTGAGTTCCAATGGAGTAAGATTCGAAGGTTAATTGAACTTCAGTGTTATATGACAAAAATAGTTGCCCAGGTTGAGTGTTTCTGATGCACAAAACCCATAAAACGAAGAGCACGCCAAAACACGTCATCTCACTATAATCCTCACTATAAATCAAAACATGATTGTTCCAAGAAAGATCATGTGATATTACGAGACCCAAAATCTTCACACTCTCTACGACAGATAGATCCAACCCATTAATTGACAATGGTTCAAAAGAGTGTTTAATTGATTTAAAGTCTATCTGGAGTTCCTTACACTTATCGGCGTTGAGTTGCATCAAATTTCCCTTGACCAATCTTCGACGGCCTGGACGACAATTTGGGTATTGCTTTCATTATCGCGTGGTACAATTTCGGCAGTCGTCGTATCATCCACATACTTCCATTTGTTGACATCATGGATCACAAGATCGTTTATCATTAATAAAAATAACCAAGGTCCCAACTTGGTCCCTTGAGGGACACCAGCTGGTACCGAACCCCACTCTGAGTAACAATCCTTAGCTAACTTAACAAGCTGTTTCCGGTTGGTCAAAAAGTCGACTACCCAGCGCGCAACACCTCTAGAATTGGTAAGTTGGAAATTTTTTGGACGAGAAGGGTATGGTCTATTAAATCAAACGCTTTTCTGTAGTCGAACAACACGACACGACATTCGGCGCCTGTCCCGTCACCACCATATTGGTCAACATCGATAATGCTTAGAATAGCTGGGCCCACGTGGGCTGAAACAACAAAATCTTCTGCAGTTTAGAAATAGAAGGAGTGAGTGAAATCGGGCGTAGATGTTTGCTGACGTCTTCGATTAGCTGTTGTTTAGGAATAGGAACGATATCGGCTAACTTCCAACAACGGGGTAGTCTCTGCTCGGTAAAACTACTATTAAGTAAGATGGTGATCGGGTAGGCAAGGATTTCAGCATATTCACGTAAAAGCCAGTTGGGAATACCGTCAGACCCAGAAGACTTACTGGTGTTGAGGTTCTTCAATGCTCTCAAAACATCAGTTTCAGACACGCTTAGAACATCTGAGGAGTCGACCTCATATGTGGTAGACTGTAGAGTTTGAAAGTTTTGCATTGGTTCAAGGAATGCTCTATTGATTTTATTCGCCAATTCCAAAGGTGAAAGTGTGTCTGCATAATTTAGAGCATTAAGTTTCGTGAGCAAACTGTTCGATCCAGATGCGGGAGTCATGCCGGCTATCTTTTTCACAGCACTCCACCATTGACTAGGTTTTGAACGCTTGAGATGTTGGACCTTTGAGGTAAAAAAATTGTTGCGAAGGGTTTTACGTACTCGGTTCACTGTATTACGATAGTAATTGAAAAGCACTGTATCACCAGATTTAAAGGCTGATTGGCGACGTTTGATCAAGTGTTTAAAGTCAGGTGTGACCCATGGGGGGTCATTCGCATGAACTTTAAAACATTTTGTTGGCATGATGGTGTCTAAACCAATTTTGATAAGGCCCGTAAGCAAATTAGACTTGTCCTCGCAGTTACCAGAGTTAATAATTGACCATTCAATTGAATCGAAATATCGACCAAGTTCCAATTTTCTGCTTTCACGTGTATCACGCCTGGTAAGCTGTTTCCTACTAACCCCCTCTCTCACAAGTCGACCTTTCGGATGAAGATAAACTACATTATGGTCAGACAAGCCAAAGGGAGGTAAAATTTCCACAGAGTCCTTGTCGTATAAATGTGCAAGATTGGTAATGATTAAGTCCAGAGTATGACTGCCTCTTGTTGGTTTGTCGACTAACTGCTTTAATTTAAATTGAGAAACGAGACGTGTGATATTTAATCGATTGAAGTCGCCACACAGCATTATACCACAAGCAGGATACGAATCTTCGATAGTGCTGAGCGAGGTGGATAAATACTCCAACATAAAATTGTCGTTAGAACTCGGAGGATGGTAAATGGTGCCGACAATAAGACATGAGAACCCGCGTGGTAATCTTTTTGGTCTAAGCCAGACCCATAAGACCTCAAATTCCTCGCTGTATAAATGATGCAAATTCTTAAACTGAATATCATGTTTAATAAAAAGACCAACTCCACCGTGTATCCCAGTACTTCTGTTTCTTGAAATAAAATAGTAACCTGGTATTAGAAGATGAGCATTGATGCTGTGATCCTGCAACCAGGTTTCGGTGAAGCAGCCGATATCGGGTTTTAAATCCAAGAGTACGCAACGAACTTCATCAATCTTGGGCGCTAAGGACATCGAGTTAGTAAGAAGTAGGCTAACTCCGAATTCACTACTTTTAGACGATCTTTCAATAACAATTAGGTTTGATGTATCTCGCTGATGGCGATACTTTTTGGTTGAACATGAAGAATAAACTGATCGGTTCGGTTGCGATTGAACTACTAAAATAGGACGATTATAAGGTATAACTAACTCGGAGACAAATTGACTCAGTAAATTTTGATACTCATCACACGGCATAGATGATTCGCTTATTGTAGTGTGCGACGGACAAACTCCAGGTAATACAGCCAGTCTGTCTTCTGGCTGGTTCGCGACCGAAAAACCTTATGCTGATTGATCTTTTCCGTTACAATCTTCGGAGCCAGACTTAGGGGAGGCGTATGCATAGGATTATTATCAAACGCCGTAGGTATATCGATTAATGGCAGGTGACCCATCCATTCCTGAGCTCGGCTTTGATTTGAATCATGATTTGATAATGAATTTCCGGTTTTACTTTGACTCACTAAATTTGGTTTTTCCAGATTACGAACTACATATTTCACATGAACTGCACTGTTAATTCAAAAGAGTCGTTTTGACCCCAAGGAGTCATTTCAGCACCTTTCCTCGAAGGGTCATTTTGACCCTTCAAGGAGTGGTTTTGACTCTAAGGGTTGTTTTGACCCCAACATGGGGTCAAAATGACACTTTAGTGGACTCCGTGAACTCTTTCTAGGAGTTATAGGACTCCTGGAGGAGTCGATGGACTCTTTGTTAGAGTCATAGCACTCTTTGTTGGAGTCACAGCACTCTTTGTTGGAGTCCGAGGACTCTTTGTTAGAGTCTTAGCACTCTTTGTTGGAGTTATTATGCTCTTTCTTGGAGTCATTGTAGTTTTTCTTGATTTGTGGATAAGTTTAGGTAAAAATTGGTAATTAAATATATAAAATTATTCTATTCAAAAATATTTGAATAATTATGAACAATTCTGTATTCTGTTTTAGTAATGCATGAAAAACAACTGAATAGCTGATTTCACTAATATCATAAATGAAATTGAATGCATCATTGTCTTTATATATGGTTGTCTACACACCAAATCTGTCTAACATTACACCAATCTGGTCTAAAATAATGCTGAAATCCTCAGGCTCCGCCAAGCTGACAACATTGTTAAAATCTCTCTGAACATGGTATCAAAATGCCGACCGGTACTTTATTCCACATAGCACGTGATCAGAGTGACACGTGATGTTATGGCGGAATATTTCGTATTCGTCGCTTCGCGATTTTACATGTTCTGCGTGCGAAGAGAAGCTTCCGCCAAGCTGACAACATTGTTAAAATCTCTCTGAACATGGTATCAAAATGCCGACCGGTACTTTGTTCCACATAGCACGTGATCAGAGTGACACGTGATGTTATGGCGCAATATTTCGTATTCGTCGCTTCGCGATTTTACATGTTCTGCGTGCGAAGAGAAGCTCGTATCTTTATAACTTTATTTGACGTATGAAACCTATCTAGAAGCGAGATGAAATACGTATTGATCCACTGGACTTCTACCAACTAGACGACTATCCTTGCTAAAGATTTTGTTCGCGATTATGCTCGTTAATCCGAGGAAAGAAGCCAGCCATGCAGTTGATCACTGTTGTTTTCACAAAGCAGCTGTTGTCAAACCGCCTAAAGGTGGCTGGAAAGCGTATCTGGGGCGCGTGATTGCTGCGACTGGTGAGTTGTATATAATTTGTTAATGACTTTGGTGATAATATACTGCTCTCTTAATGTTTAATAATACTTAAATCTGTGTTTCATAATTGCGAATCACCATTAATTTTGGACGCCATTGACATTATTCGTCGAGTGAGTCGCTGTTGAAACATTTATATTGATCAGCTTTCGTCAATTGCTCTTAAGACCTTTGAAAGTTTGCTGAAAAAGGTCTTATGAGCCAGTTTAATAAGCCCCTGAAGGCTGAAGGAAAATGCACCAATATTACTGTACATCAAAGCAATTAATCTGATTTAATTTTAAGAGAAACTGGTTGCTGGTTGGCACTTAGTTATGACAATGTTGAAGTTATAGTGAAGGAAAACTTTGAGTGTGAAGATGCAACTGAGATGGGTTGTGAAAAATATAACTTCAAGGCCTAACAGTTTAGTAGCTGGAATTTAAGCCACAGCTCTTGAAAGCTCTTGGCATTATGGAGTCCTATGACAGGAGCTTGGCAACAAGTTCAGTATTATATGATGGTGGTATTATGCCATTATGAAGTGAATGGATATTTTACTGAGAATATTTGGCATTTACACTACATTAATTGGATGACATACAGGTATTAAAGTTATAGTGAAGGAAAATTGTAAGTGTGATATATAAACCGACTGGAACCAGTTAAGGAAAATGCGACAAGACTAGCCTGTGTCACACCCCTGACTCGTCTTGGTACGAGTAAGTACGAGTACTTACTAACTAGGCTTCCTTATGGCCCTTCTACACGATACAATTCATCGTATACGATTGTCATTCTGGATACATTGTTGTATACGATTGTCGTACTGGCATATGTAATTGTTTGCACACAACATAATTCTTGTTTCTGATTCGATGGTGAATGTTGACATGCGTGTACAATTTGATCACATACACCAAGATGACAATCGTATACGACAAATCGTACCGTGTACAGATGGTCCTTTAAGTACTTTAGTCTAATATAGTTATGCATTCATGTTTAAAACCATCAGGAGCCACCTTAATTGAGTGTAAATGCCAAATATTCTCAGTAATAAACCCATTCACTTCATTCGTGGCATTTCCACCATGGAGCTCCCATAGTTCAGTCGGTTAGTGTGCTGGTGTACTGTATATTGCCAGGGTCGCAGGGTTCAATTCCCAGTATTATCTAGTTTGAATTAGTTGAGGAAATATTGAAATAATATGTATTTCCCCCTGTACCGTAATTTAGAGAGTGAGATTTTACATTATATCTGTCAAGTTTTTGCATGGCATATTGAAGTGATATGTAGTTTCTTGTGACCGACACAATGTGATATTTGCACATAGAAATCTATTACCGGTACTGTAATTCATGAAGACTTCCAATTTATTGTCAGCCTTATTTGGAAATATATTCTGTCCCAGTTATCAGTCACAGGGAAAAGCAAGGAAGGCCATCCTGCTCTGGACAATGTGAAGGTCAAACTAATAATTGGTCAGAAATTGGCTATACGGTAATTAAAAAATTGAAATTGGTTATAGTTACATTACAGCAAAAGATTGATTCACTAAGCAGAATATGCAATCAGATTATAATAAATATTAGTGCCCACCACAAAACATGGATAAAAGCCAGCATATACAGTAATGTATGAAAAATGTACGAAAGGGATTCTCAATTAATGCTCAGAGTGCCAATAACTTACTTTAGAACTTTCCTTGGAAAAAATATGTGTTGTTATACATGTGTTTAAATTTTAACAATAAGAGACCTATTATGCCTCTCTCAAAAAGTCCCCTCAAGTCTTTAATAATACCAGGTTTTTGTTGTAATCTAAATTTAGTAACACCAAAGCCATTGGATAATTATCATTCAATGGCATCAAGACAACAAACTTAAACTAGTGGTCAGTCGCCAATGCTAATTGACTATGCTACTATAGGTCTATTTGTGATAGACCACTTATAGTGATTAAGCACCAGTTTTGAAAATCAAAACAATGCAGAAACTTTGCAGTTTGTCTTTATTTTCATATTTTAAGTTTGACCGACTAGTTTCTTGATACAAAAACAATTAACTTGTGATGAGCGTTAGACAACTTGGCTTGCATAGAACACTTGTGCCTTGTTGTCTAATTGTTAAATTGACTGGTACCATACTGTATGTACAGTATATCTGCCTAATTTATCACTATGGTTCTGGATTATAGGTCAATGTTATAGGTCAATGTTATAGGTCAAGTGAGGGGTTGATTCTGCATTCTCATCTCTATTACTTCTCTTTCATTATTTCCTTTCAAATAAAAAAGTAATTAACAAAAGCAAGTATTTAGAGCTACAGTACTGTACCTCTTCACTTGAATTTTTTAAAAATACCTCTACAAATATCTCTTTTATACCTGTAGGACTATATCCCTCTTATTAATATTTTAAAATTTATATATTTATTTATTTTCAGCTCATGTCCTGAAGCACTTCTATAAAGCGACAGAATACACCAATGAGGCAACAATGGCATTATGGCACAAACATGGAGAAATGAAAGGCGTGCAATTGGTAGGAAGATAAAGGATGAAAACAGTTAGAACATTTTATTGAAACAAAACATTGATTATATAACTGAAAATTTCATGTTTTTATAATGTTAATTGAATTTTTAGTGAAAATTGACACTACGTTTAGTTATTTCTTGCAAAACTCTTCCAAAGTCTTTGACACATTGACTCATGCCTTCATTAGATCTATACATGTAATTCCTCTGATGAATTAGGACAGAGTAACTAGGTCCACAGATTAGCAGGAAATAAACAAATGTAGTGTTTCAACCGAATATCGTTACTTAGTTTTAAATGGGCTTTTAGTGAAATATGTGTGAGTTCCTAAAACAAGATGTTAATCTGGGCCAGTTGTTTGAATATCCATTAATTGGGCATGATAATATCAGGTTTACCTTGATTAGGAACGATAATGTACTATTGAGAAATATGCTTTAAAAGTAGATTTTAAAACCTGCCAGTATAGTATGTTGTTGA
The DNA here is from genome assembly GCA_035772405.1 of Chrysogorgia sp. JL179-B06. Taxonomy (NCBI): domain Eukaryota; kingdom Metazoa; phylum Cnidaria; class Anthozoa; order Scleralcyonacea; family Chrysogorgiidae; genus Chrysogorgia; species Chrysogorgia sp. JL179-B06. The sequence goes on from JAYKKM010000149.1 coordinate 3,078,644, forward strand.
CATATTTAGTTAATAAATTATTGAAAATATTGACATATTTAGTTAATAAACTATTTTACACAATCTCTATTTTTGTTTCTGTGTATATGCAATATGCATGTATCATTCAAATTACAGGAATCATTCAAATAACATTGTTAATTTGCACAACTTGTTATAGAGTAGAATTAACTTCATAAAGGGTACCAATGACTCTTCAAAGGAGTAGAAATGGCCCAAAAAAGGATAAAATTGACTCCTTAAAAGGTGTCGTCTGACCCTACATAAGTGTAGAACTGACCAAAAAGAAGAGTCAAAATGACTCCTTCGAAGGTGCCGTCTGACCCTACATAAGAGTAGAAGTGACCCAAAAGAAATGTCAAAATGACTCCTTCAAAGGTGTCGTCTCCCTACATAAGAGTAAAAATGACCAAAAAGAAGAGTCAAAATGACTCCTTCGAAGGTGCCGTCTGACCCTACATAAGAGTAGAAGTGACCCAAAAGAAGTGTCAAAATGACTCCTTCAAAGGTGTCGTCTCCCTACATAAGAGTAAAAATGACCCAAAAGAAGAGTTAAAATGACTCCTTTAAAGGTGTCGTCTGACCCTACATAAGAGTAAAAATGACCCAAAAGAAGAGTTAAAATGACTCCTTCAAAGGTGTCATCTGACCCTACATAAGAGTAAAAATGACCCAAAAGAAGAGTTAAAATGACTCCTTTAAAGGTGTCGTCTGACCCTACATAAGAGTAGAAATGACTCCTTCAAAGGTGTCAAAATGACTCCTTCAAAGGTGTCAAAATGACTCCTTCAAAGGTGTCAAAATGACTCCTTCAAAGGTGTCAAAATGACTCCTTCGAAGGTGTCAAAATGACTCTTGTAAAGGGTAGAAATGACTCTTTAAAGGAGTAGGCCAAAAAGGAGTCAAAATGACTCCTTCGAGGTGTCGTCCTGGGGTCAAAAAAATGACTCCTTCAAAGGGGTCAAAATGACTCTTTTGAATTTACAGTGGGGGAGCCATCATAATTATGATTAGGTTGTTGCTTCTGATTAGCTTGTGAATGTTGATTAATTTGGCTTACTTTAGTAAAGCTGATTCTATTATGTTTAGGTTGTTGATTCACCGGGTTATGACTTCGTTTAGTATATTTCTCTATACTTTTCTTCTTACTCTTGGGATCAGTAATATTGTTATCATTTGGCTCTGTGTTATTTGTTATTTCCGTTGGCTTTGCGGCTCGTTCGTACTCAGAAACTTGAGAAATTTCTGAAGTCGATGTTATTTGACTTGAAGTGATCATAGCGATCTTGCATAATCAATGACATTGCAAGCCTCAGGGAGTCCCTTTCATTTTCTGCAATGGTCTTGCTGTTCTCAAGGGAATAAATGAATTTATTATAGTTGTTAATTTCCTTATTATGATTGTCAATTTCATTGTCCCTTGCTTTTGTGATTATGGAAATTTCTTCCTCTAACTGTTTACGGCTTTCTTTCTCGTGAGCTAACTCATGTTCAAGACAACTTATTCGGTCAGTTTTTTCGGTATACGCAGATTTCGTATTGTTGGTATTTGCTAAGAACTCCAATTGCTTTTGTATTATGATTATATCCAATTTAATTCCTTCAAAATCAGTTGCGAGGGCCTTGCACGGACAACTACAATGGTCGGTAAGCGACGATGGGCGAACCTCCATATTATATTTGTTTGATATTTCACTAAACATTTCCGTATCAGGTTCAGCAGTATATTCAGGTAACTGTAAGGTTTTCGCTGCGATGATCGCTGACACATCGATAGGAGTACCAATGTGGCTAATAGACAAATTAGAGATCAAAAGACATTTGAGCATTTGACTGCAAGGGCGCTTCTTCGTTCGTACTAAGTTCACTTAACACTGATGGACTTATCTTTCCATAGGCATTAATCAAGATTTCTTTAAGATGATTTCCGTCTTTTCCCTGGAACAACAATGTTTTTTGTTTACCATGATACCATGTTATAGTTAATTCAGGATTTGGACTGTTAAACTTCTTCGAGTTGCCGCCAGGTGATGACCATTTGCCACATAGGCCTATGATTTCTCCAATGAATTTCTGTAAAGCTTCATAATGATTAGTCCACTTTATACGTTTTCCGTCATATACCAAGTCACCACAATCTCGATGAAGTGCTATAGGTTCTAGATTTAAATTTCTTGAGGCAATATTTAAACATTCTACGGAGCACAGAGAATCATGCCATGTTCAGTCGGTAGATCACCATATACAGGTTTCCATCGTCTCCACCGAATTGATAATTGTTTGGATCTCCCTTGGGGTCGAAGCAAGGAAGGCCACCGACTTGAAGTACTTTCGCATTCGTGTTCGAAGAAGTTGCCCCATTCAAGTCACTTGCTTGTGATTCGGCATTCTCGTTCGTCGACATTGTACAAAGTTATACGAAATACTTCCGAAAATCAATCATAGATATATGTCGAGTTTTATCCTCGTCGCCATTTGTGATATTCTTGCCATTTACTGGTTATACTTTCATGATACGCAGTCACCAAATTGAAGATATCAAAATTCTATACCTAAGCAACCCAATACCCCCCTGTAATCCTGTAACCCCTGTAATCCTGTAACCCCTTGTAATCCTGTAACCTCTTGTAATCCTGTAACCTCTTGTAATCCTGTAACCCCTTGTAATCCTGTAACCCCTTGTAATCCTGTAACCCCTTGTAATCCTGTAACCCCTTGTAATCCTGTAACCCCATGTAATCCTGTAACCCCCTGTAATCCTGTAACCCCTTGTAATCTTGTAACCCCCTGTAATCCTGTAACCCCTTGTAATCCTGTAACCTCTTGTAATCCTGTAACCCCTTGTAATCCTGTAACCTCTTGTAATCATGTAACCCCTTGTAATCCTGTAACCTCTTGTAATCCTGTAACCTCTTGTAATCCTGTAACCCCTTGTAATCCTGTAACCCCCTGTAATCCTGTAACCCCCTGTAATCCTGTAACCCCCTGTAATCCTGTAACCCCTTGTAATCCTGTAACCCCTTGTAATCCTGTAACCCCTTGTAATCCTGTAACCTCTTGTAATCCTGTAACCCCTTGTAATCCTGTAACCCCTTGTAATCCTGTAACCCCTTGTAATCCTGTAACCCCTTGTAATCCTGTAACCCCTTGTAATCCTGTAACCCCCTGTAATCCTGTAACCCCCTGTAATCCTGTAACCCCCTGTAATCCTGTAACCTCTTGTAATCCTGTAACCCCTTGTAATCCTGTAACCCCTTGTAATCCTGTAACCTCTTGTAATCCTGTAACCTCTTGTAATCCTGTAACCTCTTGTAATTCTGTAACCCCTTGTAATCCTGTAACCCCTTGTAATCCTGTAACCTCTTGTAATCCTGTAACCTCTTGTAATCCTGTAACCCCCTGTAATCCTGTAACCTCTTGTAATCCTGTAACCTCTTGTAATCCTGTAACCCCTTGTAATCCTGTAACCCCTTGTAATCCTGTAACCCCTTGTAATCCTGTAACCTCTTGTAATCCTGTAACCCCCTGTAATCCTGTAACCTCTTGTAATCCTGTAACCTCTTGTAATCCTGTAACCCCTTGTAATCCTGTAACCCCTTGTAATCCTGTAACCCACTGTAATCCTGTAACCCCCTGTAATCCTGTAACCCCCTGTAATCCTGTAACCTCTTGTAATCCTGTAACCCCTTGTAATCCTGTAACCCCTTGTAATCCTGTAACCTCTTGTAATCCTGTAACCTCTTGTAATCCTGTAACCACTTGTAATCTTGTAACCCCCTGTAATCCTGTAACCCCTTGTAATCTTGTAACCCCTTGTAATCTTGTAACCCCTTGTAATCCTGTAACCTCTTGTAATCCTGTATCCCATTGTAATCCTGTAACCTCTTGTAATCTTGTAAAGAATGATATTAAAGAATATATAAAGAGTTATTCAAACCATGATTATAAATTGTTTCGTGTATAAAGACGTTCAAATTAACAATTTAACATATAAATGTAATAAAAACAAAACCTGAATAACGAGGACTTATTTTAAATATATTGTAAAATTATGAAGAAACAATATTTGGTGGAAAAATTATAAGCACAAATGTGGATGAAGATGCAAGCAAATTAGTTGGAAAAAATGTTCAATTAATAGAGAAAGGTGATAGTTTTGTTTTAGTTAAACAAAATATAAAAATAAATAATTGAAAAAACAATTTTAAACAACGTTTATAAAAAAAACGTAAAAAATGATTGATGCGATTTATGTTGGAATTGCTGAATTATCTCTTGAACAGTATTTAATGTTATATGATTTTTGTTTTATGAATAAAAAAATGGTAATTAAAATAATTGTATTCGATTTATTTGAATCGCTATTTTATACTACGGATATCCCCTATAACGAAGATATCAATTATAGTAATTTTAATCTGTAAAAATTAAATTTAACGACTATGATATACCCTTGTTAAATAAAGAATAAGATGAAAATAAATTTTTTTATAAAAAGAATTGTTCATTTTGTTCTTGTTACTTCACCATCATCATGAGTACTAAACAACAGTTTAATCATAGCGTTTCAAAATGTTCCCATTATTTAAAATTGGATGATATATTTACAATTACAAGGGACATGTTAGAATTTTTTTGTAAAAATGGGAATATATTATTTTTACAGAAATGCGTGTGGATCAAAACTTTGTTGAATATGATATGATTTTTGATACTGGTTATACTGATTCAAAGCTATATCGTTATGTAAAAATGACAACGATGGATGAAACTTTAAAAAAATATGTAGGGAAAATGTTTATATCTGTGAGGGAAAATTTTATAAAGTAGAAGAAGAAGATGAAGAAGACGAAAGTGATTTTCATTTTCCTAAAAAAAAAGCAAAACTAGAAAAAACCCTATTGTTAATGAACTAATGAAAAACATAAAAGAAGAAAGAAAAATGGAGGAAGACAAAGTTAAAGAATTTAGAGAAAAAATTGACGGAATAAACAATGCATTTTATTAATTTTTATAAACAATGAACTTAAGTGATTTTATAAAATTTAAAATTTTTGCTTATGATGTTATACGAATTGGATGAATTATTATTATAATAAAAAATATTTTATAAAAAAAAATGGGATTGGTTTTGTTTACAAAAAAGGGTATAAATATGACATCATTTGGGATATTTTAGTACATTATACATTCATCATGGCTGCAACAAGTTCAATGGCTGTGTTTTCACGTGAATATATACATCATACTTATGTTTTACAATCGTATGATGATTATACAAAAAACATTATTACCAATGTAAAAAAAATGGGAATGCGTATCTCGCGAAAGTATATCCTGCTAGTCGTGAGTGTTTGAATTTTCTAATGCATACTAAATTAGAAATTAAAAAAGATGTGAATAAATTGTTATTTCAATTGAATAAAAGCGCATTGAAAGTTGGTCCTCAAGTATTTGTTGATGTTGCCCAAAGTAAAAATTGGAAAAAAGAAGAAGAACGACTAGAAATTCTTTATCAAATAAAAAAAGATCTATCCGAAAAAGGTTTGGTGTTCAATATTGATGATGATGAAGATGTCCAACCTATGAACGATGATATATCTCCTAACGAAAACGACAAATGGTTAGATAAATTTGGAACGTTTCATATAAAACAAATGATAACTTGGCTATTATTATTGATGGTTTACGTAAATATAGTCATGCTGTAAATGGTTCTTATGAAAAAAGAAAACATTAAAGAAAAATAAAAATAATGATTCTTCTGATTTTCTCTACGTGAAAAAAGAATGAAAATAATTAACGATGATGATGCTAATGATGATGTTGAAGAGGTTTGTTTTGTTTTTTCTAAACCCACTGAAAAGGCGCTTTGTAAACTGTTTTATTTTCGATTTATACGTCATTTATCAATGCGTGATACAATATGTGTGTATAACGATGTTATAAATGAAGCTAGTTCTGTATTATCTAAACTTAAAGCCGCATCATCTGCACCCGATAATAAAATACTTTTTAATACTCTTGTTAATCGTAATTCTATTTTAAATGCTGAAGGAATGATTATTTCACCACCACCAACACTAAATAATGACGTATCAATTGTATCAATTACTGATTTGACTTCATTTTTTAGTACTCCTGCATACCTTACTTTCTTCATAATTCTTTTCAGTTTCACGTGTTAAAAATTTAACATAAGATGCAATATGGGACATATTTCCCGAAGTAGTAACTAACGTATCGTTTATTTTTAATTCCTTTGTTTTCCACATTGTTCGAAGGGGTATCGGTAAAATTGATTTCCCCCCTGCAGCAACCGTTCCTGCAATAGCACCAACAAATAAAAACAACGGTTTTATGTACTAATGAAAGATTAGCAAAAATTTGGGCATCACTTGTTTTTAGGAGTCCTATTGCATTTGGGAGTCTAGTAAACGTAACCACATTTGCAGTCGGATCTTTAGGCGTACGTACAATTCAACAAATGTATTATTGTAGGGTTTAGAGACAAATAATTGAAAAGGCATCGAAAATAATACATCATGTTGATCAATCTCTTCTACCGTTTTTGAATTCATTTTTTTTAAACGTTGATTTTTAATACTTTTCCAACGGTTCCCAATATATGGGGTAAGAACATACCTAATGCCATTCCCACACCAAAAGCTCCACCTTTTTGTATTCTTTTTCCTTTAACCTTTTGTAATCTTTTATTTTTTTTTATTATCCTATATCTTCGTTTCATTTTTATTTAAAAAAAATAACCAACAAGACACGTTTTTAAAAAGAAAATAATGTTTTTATTTTTTTAACTTAATATATAGTTTATATTGGTTTTCTTTTTTAAAAATAAAATTACAACAACTAATTTCTATTTTATAAAATTAAAACGTTTTAAAACGTTTTTTTTTTTTAATTAAAACGTTTTTTTTGTTTAACGATGTATTATTTTTGTAATTTTTTTTAATTATCCTATATCTTCGATTCATTTTTTTAAAAAAAATAACCAACAATAACCGTTTTTTTAAAAGAAAATGATTTTATTTTATTTTTTCACTTATAAATACATCAACCAATTTTTATTTTGTAAAATTGAACGTAATACATCTGGATCTATTTTTCTTTTTTTAGCTTTATTATTTATTACATTCTTTTTTGATAATCAGGATTTAAGGTTGGTGGTAGTCCAACAGTAGAATTTAATAAAATAGCATCTTGAGTAGGATTTTGTTTTATCACCTTTTACATAAAAATATGTAGACGAATAATGTTTTCCTTTACATTTTCCAGTAAGTAAATCAAAATAATCATCAGATGTTAAATGGTTATTCATTTTATTTTTCTTCAAATATATATTAATTTATATTGATTATTAGATCTTCGTCTTTCAAACTTTTTTGATCATTATTATATGAAATAACAAATTGAATATTTTCTTGTGCTTCGGCAGCGTTCGGCAGCGTAAGTAAAACATTGGGAAATATTTCTCTTTCCAGTTTTAATACATTAAATAAATGTTTTTAGCATCAATATCATAATAAAATAAATGTCTTTTTTCAAACAATAGCATTTGTTGACCCGTAAAATTTTTTAATAATGTATTCTTCGCTATTATTACACTACCATTTACTCTTTTAAATGTTACTGGGTTTTCCCTTATTAGTGAATCGAGTGTAAAATTTATTTTTTTGAAAATAGAAATATTAAAAGAGGCACTAATTCCTTTAGTAATTCAACACTGTCTAAAACCCAATATATATTTTTTCATTTTTACTTTGAGTATATGTGTTAAAAGGATAACTAAACTCATATTCATTAACTTGTAGAATGTTGTAGAATGTTTTAAGATGAATTCTAAGCATAATGAATTACACAATCCAACGATACAGTTCCTGAATCAAACGGTATCAATTTATCTGTAGTGTCTTAAATTGTAATATTTAAATCGGTAATAATATTCTTTTTAAATTTTTTAAATATTTTTGGAGGTGTAAAAGAAACTAATTCACCATTTCCTTTTCCTTGACCCGACCACTGAATAGGAATTGTTGTTATACCGGGTGACCCAAAAAAAAGTACTCCGGTTTGATTCATAATAACTTCTAAACAAGTGAAGCTATTAAACTGAAATAACTTTCATTAGATAGAGGGAAGACTAGTTTAGATTTTGATATATTACAGTTGTATTTTACTTACAAATTCACGGAGATATTAATGTTCAAAATAGGTAGCATATTTCTGGATGTGTCTAAAATATGCAAAAAACGCCGTATCAAATTCTTAATGTTGGATGTCTCTGGGGAGTTGCATGTTATGTCTTATGGAGTTATGGTTTGATTGTGTTTCATTCTGAGTTTATTCTGAACATGAACAAATTTGGAATGTACCACATGATCAGCAACCGTAGAATTTAGAAGAGCTTCGCAGCATGCCGTAATCTAGAACAACGAATGATCCATGACTCCTTCGACGCAATGGTGTCACGGGCTAGGCAGTGCATTCGTGCTAGAGGACACGCGATTCCGAACGAATAAATCTTGCTTGTATTTTGTAAATAATAATACTTCGTTTCATAATAAACAATTTGTCAAGTGTCATTTATTTACTGCTAATAGTGCGTGTTTCAGTTGAGCAAAGCTTGATTAATATTTGATACGGCGTTTTTGCATATTTTAGACACATCCAGAAATATGCTACCGAGTTTGAAAATTAATATCTCCGTGAATTTTTAAGTAAAATACAACTGTCATATTTCAAAATCTAAGTTAGTCTTCCCTCTATCTAATGAAAGTTATTTCAGTTTAATAGCTTCACTCGTTTAGAAGTTATTATGAATCAAACCGGAGTACTTTTTTTTGGGTCACCCGGTATAAACATTTTATTTAAACCATCCGATACATCAGGTAAATAATCAGCTTCTATTTCAATAAAACTTTCAGTTTCATTATTTATTTCTATTAGTGGTTTTTTAAAACCCAACATAAACGCTAAAGCCTCGCTCATATTTAATTCGAATTTTATTTTTGGAACTTTTTCGGATAAACGTAATTTAAACACACTGTACTACCATTATGTGCTACACCATCATATGCTTTACCACTATCATTATTATATTGTAATAACCAATATTGTATTCCAAAATTAACATTTAAATATGCTTTTCTATTCTTTTCTAAATTCAAAACAACATAATATTCTTTTAAAATATTATTCATATAATCAAGTAGACGATTTAAATCGTAAATTCCTGTAGGAATATTATATTTCATAGTCTTAAGAATAATCTGTTCGTTGTATGGTTTTGCACCTTTTTTATTCTTCATGAATTTCTGAAAATCGTATTTCAAATCGAAATAACATATGCCTGCATCAACATTGTTTGTAGTCAAAGGGTATGTAATATTTTGTACATCTAGATACGCTTCTTTATTTAAACCATCTATAGGATGAACAAGATGCATCGTAAATTTATTTGTTAAATTAGAAATTCCATTTGTTGATTTTGTATTACTTGTAATATATAAACTCATTTTTTATATATTAATTGTAATTCTTCACGATAAAAAATTCCTTCAATGTTTTCCCCTTTTAAATCTTTTAATTGATATGTTACAGGATCTATTAAAAAAACTTTTCAACTTTAAATATCTCGTTTGTCCAACGTCTAAGACTGCTTTTTTCAAAAATATTATTTTTTACTCTTGCAATGCGTACACGAGTACCTTTGGGTATAATGTTTTTTGTAGGTGTGTGATAATTCAAATGATCACATAATATTTTATATTTTAATTTTTTAAATTTCTTTGTTCCTTTATAAATTTCAAACGGTGTTGAACCTCCCAAAGATTTATGTGGAGAATTATTATAACGATTGATAATCACGGGTAAATAGGTTAAATAATCAAAATTATCAGTCATTGTTAAAACTCTACGAACCATAGTTTTTAACGTACCGATAACACGTTCAACATGTGATGCCTTTATCTCACGATTATAGGTGTAAAAAACTTTAAAATTATATTTTTTACTCAAACTTTTTCGAATATCTTGAAATTCTGTTCCTTCATCACATTGAATTTTACGGGGAGTCCTTCATCAATTAAAATAGACTCAACTTTTTTTTAACATTATTACTTGATTTCTTTTTTAATAATTTTACCCAACAATAACGAGAAAACACATCAATACACACCAACCAATAACGAAATTGATTGTTATAACGTGCTAAATCTTTATTTTCAGCTAAATCAATTTCCCATTGTTCATTAATATATGTAACATTTATTTTTAAACGTTTATATTTTTTCTATTGAAGTGCACCTGACATCAAAAATTTGTATTGTCTTATTTGGAAGAACTTTTAAATTGATAAAGTAACTTCTTTTGAAGATTTTCGTTTCTTCGCTTTCTTTTTGAGATATATCAGTTTGTTTGATATGCAAATGTACGGAATTTACGTCACACATGCATAATGACATATTTGAGAAATGTGTATATCTCTTTCATTCATGAACGAAATCCTTTAAAATCAAGAAGTTTGGTGTTGTGCGAGAAACACGCACACGTGTTATTCACACTTTAGTGTTTTTATTTGATGAACGTAAAGATATATACCATTCTCTGATAACTCATTATGTATGTGTGACGTAAATTCCGTACATTTGCATATCAAACAAACTGATATATCTCAAATAGAAAGCGAAGAAACGAAAATCTTCAAAAGAAGTTACTTTATCAATTTAAAAGTTCTTCCAAATAAGACAATAAAAAATGTTGATGTCAGGGGCACTTTAAGATTATGAAGTTTATAATTTGATAATTGTTCTTTTGTTAATGTTTCTCCTTTTAGTAATCTTGCTGCTTTTTCTATAAAATCTTTAGAGAAATTTTCTTTTCTTGTTTTTTTCATTTCTAAAACCCACCATAAAAAAATTATTCTTTTGATATTGTTTGATAAATTTCCTCAAGTTCTCTAAGTAAACTATTATCACAATGTTGAACAAAATCATACTGATCTATAATTTCTAATTCTTCATTTATAACATCGTTATACATACATATTGTATATCACGCATTGATAAATGACGTATAAATCGAAAATAAAACAGTTTACAAAGCGCCTTTTCAGTGGGTTTAGAAAAAACAAAACAAACCTCTTCAACATCATCATCGTTAATTATTTTCATTCTTTTTTCACGGAGTGAATCAGAAGAATCATTATTTTTATTTTTATTTAATGTTTTCTTTTTTCAACAGAACCATTTACAGCATGACTATATTTACGTAAACCATCAATAATAATAGCCAAGTTATCATTTTTTATGTGAAACGTTCCAAATTTATCTAACCATTTGTCGTTTTCGTTAGGAGATATATCATCGTTCATAGGTTGGACATCTTCATCATCATCAAAATTGAATACCAAATCTTTTTCGGGTAGAAGATCTTTTTTTATTTGATAAAGAATTTCCAATCCTCCCCAGTCGTTAGTACGAATAACTAGTCGTTCTTCTTTTTTCCAATTTTTACTTTGGGCAACATCAACAAATACTTGAGGACCAACTTTCAATGTGCTTTTATTCAATTGAAATAACAATTTACTCACATCTTCTTTTTTAATTTCTAATTTGGTATGCATTAGAAAATTCAAACACTCACGACTAGCAGGATATACTTTCGCGAGATACGCATTCCCATTTTTTTTACATTGGTAATAATGTTTTTTGTATAATCATCATACGATTGTAAAACATAAGTATGATGTATATATTCACGTGAAAACACAGCCATTGAACTTGTTGCAGCCATGATGAATGTATAATGTACTAAAATATCCCAAATGATGTCATATTTATACCCTTTTTTGTAAACAAAACCAATCCCATTTTTTTTTATAAAATATTTTTTATTATAATAATAATTCATCCAATTCGTATAACATCATAAGCAAAAATTTTAAATTTTATAAAATCACTTAAGTTCATTGTTTATAAAAATTAATAAAATGCATTGTTTATTCCGTCAATTTTTTCTCTAAATTCTTTAACTTTGTCTTCCTCCATTTTTCTTTCTTCTTTTATGTTTTTCATTAGTTCATTAACAATAGGGTTTTTTCTAGTTTTGCTTTTTTTTTAGGAAAATGAAAATCACTTTCGTCTTCTTCATCTTCTTCTTCTACTTTATAAAATTTTCCCTCACAGATATAAACATTTTCCCTACATATTTTTTTAAAGTTTCATCCATCGTTGTCATTTTTACATAACGATATAGCTTTGAATCAGTATAACCAGTATCAAAAATCATATCATATTCAACAAAGTTTTGATCCACACGCATTTCTGTAAAAATAATATATTCCCATTTTTACAAAAAAATTCTAACATGTCCCTTGTAATTGTAAATATATCATCCAATTTTAAATAATGGGAACATTTTGAAACGCTATGATTAAACTGTTGTTTAGTACTCATGATGATGGTGAAGTAACAAGAACAAAATGAACAATTCTTTTTATAAAAAAAATTATTTTCATCTTATTCTTTATTTAACAAGGGTATATCATAGTCGTTAAATTTAATTTTTACAGAGAGTAAATCATTCATCTCGATATATTTTCCCAAAAAATTACTATAATTGATATCTTCGTTATAGGGGATATCCGTAGTATAAAATAGCGATTCAAATAAATCGAATACAATTATTTTAATTACCATTTTTTTATTCATAAAACAAAAATCATATAACATTAAATACTGTTCAAGAGATAATTCAGCAATTCCAACATAAATCGCATCAATCATTTTTTACGTTTTTTTTATAAACGTTGTTTAAAATTGTTTTTCAATTATTTCTTTTTATATTTTGTTTAACTAAAACAAAACTATCACCTTTCTCTATTAATTGAACATTTTTTCCAACTAATTTGCTTGCATCTTCATCCACATTTGTGCTTATAATTTTTCCACCAAATATTGTTTCTTCATAATTTTACAATATATTTAAAATAAGTCCTCGTTATTCAGGTTTTGTTTTTATTACATTTATATGTTAAATTGTTAATTTGAACGTCTTTATACACGAAACAATTTATAATCATGGTTTGAATAACTCTTTATATATTCTTTAATATCATTCTTTACAAGATTACAAGAGGTTACAGGATTACAATGGGATACAGGATTACAAGAGGTTACAGGATTACAAGGGGTTACAAGATTACAAGGGGTTACAAGATTACAAGGGGTTACAGGATTACAGGGGGTTACAAGATTACAAGTGGTTACAGGATTACAAGAGGTTACAGGATTACAAGAGGTTACAGGATTACAAGGGGTTACAGGATTACAAGGGGTTACAGAATTACAAGAGGTTACAGGATTACAGGGGGTTACAGGATTACAGGGGGTTACAGGATTACAGTGGGTTACAGGATTACAAGGGGTTACAGGATTACAAGGGGTTACAGGATTACAAGGGGTTACAGGATTACAAGGGGTTACAGGATTACAAGAGGTTACAGGATTACAGGAGGTTACAGGATTACAAGAGGTTACAGGATTACAAGGGGTTACAGGATTACAAGGGGTTACAGGATTACAAGGGGTTACAGGATTACAAGAGGTTACAGGATTACAAGAGGTTACAGGATTACAGGGGGTTACAGGATTACAAGAGGTTACAGGATTACAAGAGGTTACAGGATTACAAGGGGTTACAGGATTACAAGGGGTTACAGAATTACAAGAGGTTACAGGATTACAAGAGGTTACAGGATTACAAGAGGTTACAGGATTACAAGGGGTTACAGGATTACAAGGGGTTACAGGATTACAAGAGGTTACAGGATTACAGGGGGTTACAGGATTACAGGGGGTTACAGGATTACAGGGGGTTACAGGATTACAAGGGGTTACAGGATTACAAGGGGTTACAGGATTACAAGGGGTTACAGGATTACAAGGGGTTACAGGATTACAAGGGGTTACAGGATTACAAGAGGTTACAGGATTACAAGGGGTTACAGGATTACAGGGGGTTACAAGATTACAAGGGGTTACAGGATTACAGGGGGTTACAGGATTACATGGGGTTACAGGATTACAAGGGGTTACAGGATTACAGGGGGTTACAGGATTACAAGGGGTTACAGGATTACAAGAGGTTACAGGATTACAAGAGGTTACAGGATTACAAGAGGTTACAGGATTACAAGGGGTTACAGGATTACAAGGGGTTACAGGATTACAAGAGGTTACAGGATTACAGGGGGTTACAGGATTACAAGGGGTTACAGGATTACAGGGGGTTACAGGATTACAAGGGGTTACAGGATTACAAGGGGTTACAGGATTACAAGAGGTTACAGGATTACAAGAGGTTGGTTACAGGATTACAGGGGGTTACAGGATTACAGGGGGGTATTGGGTTGCTTAGGTATAGAATTTTGATATCTTCAATTTGGTGACTGCGTATCATGAAAGTATAACCCATATTGGTTTGGGTTGCTTAGGTATAGAATTTTGATATCTTCAATTTGGTGACTGCGTATCATGAAAGTATAACCCATTTACTATACGGATTCAACTGGATTGTCACAACAAATCAAATATACATTTTATTACAAACACGCCATTTGTACAGTCTCCTACATCGAACTACTTCATGTAAGTTCTATCCAAATGGCCACTACAGACAACATATAATTTTGCATAATATTTGAGTAGAAATGAGTGCAATGAAGCATTTTGCATAATATTTGAGTAGAAATGAGTGCAATGACGCATTTTATTCACTCTAGATAAAAGAAGCTTATAGACGTAGCAATATTTTATTGTATATGAAAAAGTGTGGTCATGGTCATGCACCAGGACCAACCTTATAAATATGTGCTAAATTGACCCTATAATGAAATGTCTTCAATAAATAACCCGCTGGCGGAGGTATGCAGTCTCTGAGTTATTATTATATTATTATAATCATTTTTCAACAGAAAGTCTGTTTAATATTCATTTGCAATACTCATATAGGATTCATTGCGACTTTGCGACATCTTTTAATACAGTAACAACACACGTCAACACAGGAAGAATAATACGATACAGTGAACTTGGTAAAGGTCACATATCAGCAAAAGATATTATAGGGCGTGTTCTTCTAAACGAGACTGTCAATCAAACTAAAGTATCTAGTTCTTCTATTTTCGTACAACGATTAGTAATATTAACACTCCCTCTCGAAAATGAAGGACTATATAATTAGGTAATAATTAAACCTACTAAACACTCACTAATTCATTAATTACTAATGAACATTACGTTCATAAGGTCTCTAAAACGTTGAAACAAAGTCTTTCCTAATGGCTTGGTCAACAAATCCGCAGGCATTTGTTCAGTGGGACAGTACTCCAGAATCACTTCCAAATCATTATCAACGAATCCAGTTACTTGTACAGTATCTTGCTTAGAACCATCGAATCTAACTCCATAATCCATCGTTCCTTTAATGTAACGTAGAATTCGCTTTGCTGCTTTCCAATGTTCATGTCCTGGATTTGAACAGAATTGACCAACTGCTCCTACAGCTTGTGCCAAATCAGGTCTTGTGCCAGTGACCGCATAAGTTAAACCTCCAATCAGTGCTTGATACTTGCTCTTTTCCACTGGATCTCCTTCATTTGGTAACAATTTGGTGCCTTGGTCAAGAGGAGTAGATTTGGGTTTACAATTTTCCATTCCAAATCGTTTCAGCAGTTTCATGAGGTAATTGGTCTGATGTAGCAGCATGAGTTTCTTGCTTCGATCACGTTCAATCTGGATTCCCAGGCAGTAATGAACTTCTTCAAGATCTTTCATTTCAAATTGCTTCTTCAGTGCTTCTTTCTCTTTGTGCAACATCTTCTTGCTGTTAGTGGCTAATAACAAATCATCAACATATAAGGCCAAGAGCATGAAATCATCTCCCTCTTGCTTTGTATACAGGCAATCATCTGACTTGGATTGCTTGTACCCAGAATTCTTAAGGAATTGATCAATTGTGTTGAACCAACATCTGGATGCTTGTTTTAGACCATATATACTCTTATTCAACTTGTAAACCAGATGTTCCTTTCCTTTCTGGATATAGCCTTCAGGTTGGCTCATGTAGATTTCTTCTTCCAAGTCTCCATTGAGAAATGCTGTTGAAACATCCATTTGATGAATCTCTAGATCCAACTGATTTGCAATCGCAATGACTGTGCGAATCGATGTGTAACGTGCCACAGGGGAAAACGTTTCTTCGTAGTCGACACCAGCTACTTGGGAATATCCCTTGGCAACAAGACGAGCTTTGTGTCGTTCAACAGATCCATCTGCTTGATATTTTACTTTGAAAATCCACTTCACTGCAAAAAATCCTGTGTAGAATTAACTCAAAATATTGAGTAAAACGATGCATCCACAGTGACACCAAATAGTGTGTAAAACTAACACATATACTGTGAGTAAAACTTACTCATATACTGTGAGTAAAACTTACTCATATACTGTGAGTAAAACTTACTCAAAGATATGAGTAAAACTTACTCAAAAATGTGAGTAAACCAAATGCATCCACAATGACACCTTTTTTTGAGTAAAATCTGAGATTACTCAAAATGAGAGTAAATCATACTCAGAAGCGGAGTAAATATTACGCGCAATTTACTCCAAGTGAGTAAAACGGAATCGCAGTACGCGAGTTGAATATGTTGAAGCTCTTCATTACAACTAAAGGAAAATATCCACTCAAAATACATCATATAGCTGCAGTTGTTAAATGTTTATTGAATGAAAATGTGGAAACGTTTAAGATATGTATAAAAATAATTATCTTATACAATTACAAACAAGTCATCGTCTGCAAGAGCGTCCAATTCGATCCTCAAGGCTATATTATAATGATTAAGTGGTGCACCAAAATTTTAAAAATAACATTGTATATGCTAGCAAACAAGATAGGCCTGACATTTCTATTGTGACTATCCAATGATCTTTTAGTTGAGTCCACCCGAAGACTCACAAAACATAAGCAAAAATCTAACGCAAATCTTAAATGAAATCCGACATTTTTCTTTGTCTTGCCCTTACCAAAGCAGATAATATGGGACATATATGGCCCAAGTAAGGAAACGGTATGGGGTGAGCTATGGGCTAGGTATGGCATAAGTATGGTTTTACTATGGACACTAGTAACTCTCCGTACCACAACCATATAATCTATTCTGTCATATACAGTATACATGTATGGAAATTGTAGGAAATTGGCAAAAATACATACAGTTATGACTATATGGAGTCAATATGGAAATTATATGGAGCACAATAGTGATACCATTAGTTCTCTCTTTTCTGTAATCTATGGAAAAACTATGGCATGTCGGCTTGATTCTTTCCCCATAGAAAAACCATTCAAGTATGGGCAAACTATGGGTCATACAATTTACATGGCAGAAACATTTACCCATAGAAAAGCCATATTTGTTTTCATTTGTATAGTATAGGATAATTTGGCCAGCCATTGCTGCAATTTCCAAGTATAGATGTGCCAACAAAATACAAATTAAAATAATTTATTATCATGACATAAATTAGACAATACATGGGCGATCGTCATGCTCGTATCCTCAGAAAATGATTTTGAGATGGAGAGCGAAGGTTACAATGATATAATGGTGTGATTGATATTGTACTGCCTATGGTGCAGTCACTATATATCGGTAGTGTTTGGATGTGTTAATATATACACTGCTGTAGTGAATGTGGGAGAGCTTGGAGTAGACAGACGATAGATGGGCGATCATCAAGCTCGTATATTCAGAAAAATGATTCTGAGTCCCGGACAGGAATCGAACCTGTAACCTTCTGATTGCCAGTGAGACGCTCTAACCATTGAGCCACCGAGACTCAGATGGAGAGCGAAGCTTACAATGATGTAATTGTGCGATTGATATATGTACTACCTATGCGGCAGTTACTATATTTAATGACCGCATAGGCAGTACGTATATAAATCGCACCATTACATCATTGTAACCTTCGCTCTCCCTCTGAGTCTCGGTGCAGGGTTTCTTTCAGAAAATATAACAAGAGGGGGCAAAACACCCCATACTGAAATTTTTTGGGGGGCGGATTGAGCGCCTTGGCAATTTACAAGAGGGGAAAAATCTTTTTCAGGGGAGGGGGGCAAATATTTGGAATGCCCCCTTCGCCCCCTAAAAGAAACCCTGTCTCAGTAGTTCAATGGTTAGAGCGTCTCACTAGCAATCAGAAGGTTACATGTTCGATTCCTGTCCGGGAATCAGAATAATTTTTCTGAAGATACAAGCTTGACGATCGCCCATGTATCGTCTGTCTACTCCAAGCTCTCCCTAGCAGATGAGATAGGTCGAAGAGTTGCATGACATAAATTACTGTATATTCATGTAAACAAGTATAAATATTGAGATTAAAATAAGCATAATTATATAAATATAACATAAAACTATATTATGTAAAGCACAAAAGACAGTTTAAATTAAATGTTCCCATTACTGCTGTCCAGCATTTAAACTTGAATCCATTCTGGGTCTTTGGGGCTGCCTCACCTCCATACACTTCATGTTAATTTTTTGCACAACTTGGCTTGGGGAGTCTTTCATGAACTTAGAACATACTTTTCCTAAATGAAAAGTTAAATGAAATTAAAGTGCCTATATCACTTGTGGGATCTTTACATATTTATAGTAATTGGAACATTCTAAGAAGATTTGTACTATATCTTCTCAGGCGAAAATTTCATCTTCATGGACTTTTTTGCAGTTAAAGTTACCGGATATGACATCAAAGGAGGAATTGCAAATCAGTTTTCTTTTGTTTCTTGCTTCAAAAAAAAAGTCCATGAAGATGAAATTTTCGCCTGAGAAGATATATTACAAATCTTCTTAGAATGTTCCAATTACTATAAATATGTAAAGATCCCACAAGTGATATAGGCACTTTAAGCATTTGTATACTTGTCCATAATTTAGTTATCCATTAATTATATAGAGTGTTCTCAAGAATTCCACTGTTGGAGGGCAAACTGAAATTGCATTATCTGCTCTCCTGAACATCAGTGCTTTGACGTTGCCCTCCAACACGGCAGTATTGATGTCACACAAGAACACTCCATTAGTGCAATGCCAGGCTTTCAGCTAGGTTTTCTCCTGCTGTTAAATTACAATTGACACAGGTGCAAAAGCAAGATGTAACTTGTTTCAAATAGCCTTGGTAAAATATTCACATACAAGAACATTTCATCAGTTATTTAATAAATACAGTTACAAAATTGACAGCATGAAGACAAAAATTTATCTTACAGAATTTGTGCCTCCAAGCAGTTGTATATAATTTTTATATATAGCTCTGTAGAAGCTGATTGGTCTTTGGTTCAGCTCGAAACATAGTGGGAATAGTGTGGGGGTTGTTGACAAGCGCCTTCTAGGAAATAGGAATTAAGCCTCCAAATGTTGTAACCAGGGTTCCAATAAATATTGAACATATTGATCATTGATATAATACATGCAACTACCTCTCTATACACACCATTACATTCTCCCAATTTATTTAATGACTGCATTTTTTCATTGTTACCAAGTTAATCTCATTAGTATATTACCCAGAATTATAACTACTAAAACATTATGATAATACATACACTATACATGTATATTATAAATTATGAATTCTGGTTAGTGATTGAACATGTATAATTCTGATTATCGGTGAGATGCTCTAACTAGCCAGCCATCTTTTAAATTTGGACTGCCGCTTCAAGAACACAGCTTTTGGGTGGCTGTTTATTATTTGGATGGCTTTTAGACAGCTTGTTAATTTTAGGACAGCTAAAGCATACCTTTAATTTATGGTAGTTGGTGGCCTCAATTCAGTCAATTGGTGAAACAACATGAATTCAAGTAGTACAGGTATCATAAATACTTGATCAATAATGCTTGTGAGTGTACACACTTTGACAAACTTAAACATTAACAGGTACCGGATGTACCATGTACATCCACTGAACACCCAGTTTTTGTAGGTAAGGCGAACATTTTTTAAAATTTATTATTTAAAAATCATACAGATTTGTGAAGGTATAGATAAACTCAAACTTTGAGTCAAACTTACCAAAATCTCTTAGTTTTGTTTAAGCAGGAATGGCAAAATTGCAACTGCATCTATAATATTTTGAAAAGCAAGAAACAACCTAATTAAAATACAGATAACAGTTAATAATAATTAATTAAAGACTACAGTAAAACCTGATTTTTTACGACCACCTGCCATTTACGACCACTTTTTCTGGCACGGACCATTTATAGTTAAAAGGTACCTGTAATTAACGACCACCTGCCAAACACGACCAGCGACCACTTTTAGCATCCCAAACACAAAATTTAACCTGTCATGAATGACTTTTTACGAGATGAAGTACGTACGCATTGGTCTGTTCAAACAAGTAGAGGTCAACCGATCATCGGATCGGACATTGCCGATATTTTGCAACATCGGCAAATCATCGGATCGGTAAAATATCACTCCGTGGCCGATGTTTTTGCCGATGTTAAGTTTCTAAATTTTGTCATTTATAAAAAGATAAAAGCTAAAAGACTGCATGACTTAATTTCCATCTCCTGCGGGGAATTGTGTGAACCTGTTTATTTAGAAAGATAAGGTGCGATTGACGAAAGTCAGACCGGAAATTTCAGAGAGCGACTTGTGAAAATGCAACATTTTTGGCGGCAATTGATAAAAGGAGAATAGTGCGAATAGTCGACGAATAGTCGGCGAATAGTCGGCGAATAGTGCGAATAGTACGCGAATAGTTGGGCAAATACGGCATGTTGTAAAACATGGACTGATAAAACTAGGCATTCTCCTTTTATCAGTTGCCAAATGACTTGTTAGTCAACAAAAAACACGCAAAATTACAAACGACCAAAACAGCGTATTTTTTATTTAGTTTGTTTACATAACCATAACCGGATATAGCGATTAATCTGGGACAAACGGCCCCATGCAGTAATCTCTAAAAACATCGGATCGGACATCGGCCGATGTTGTAAAAGAAACATCGGCCATCGGATCGGCAAGCAAAATCCATTTCGGTTGACCTCTACAAACAAGCTCTGTTCAAACAGTGCTTTTTTCAAAAAAATTCTGGTTTTCTTTCTTTATTAAGAAATATTATATTGGTTTTAAATTATAAAGCCATCTTTTAGTCGACTAGCGAACACATAATATAGTTGTAACGTAACAATGTCTTCCAATAATTATGGCTTGCATAACGTCACATCATTAACTGCCATTTACGACCACTTTTGCTTGGCAACAGCGGTGGTCGTAAAACTCAGGTTCTACTGTATAACCAAAGTAAGTCTTTTATTAAACATGTTATGCAAAATATATGCCGTAGTGATTATTATTACAATACATGATGATCGTCAAGCTCAAATCCTCAGAAAATTAATCCCACAAAGTTTTCTAAGCATTACTGGTAATGATATATGGTGAATGTTGCATATTCAGTGAATATATCAATCAAACCAGTACATCATTGTAACCTTCACCCTTCATAACTAAGAGTCCCAATTGATATCAGAGCATGTCACGGGCAATCATCAGGTTACAGGTTTGAGTCTAGGAAATTTTCTGAGGATTTGAGCTTGACAATGTATTGACTCTGAGCTGATTCACTTGGCACTTTGTGTGCTATATATGTATGTTAATTCCATGAAAAATAAAAATCTATAACTATTTGCCAACCAATATGCAATGTCACATGAAGAAATCTTTTGAACAATGCCAAATGTTTGGAAGTTAAATTTATAGATAAAAATTATGATAACAACACTTCTAAAACCAAACCAATAGCACTGCATGCCATATGCCATTTATACTCTCTGAATTTGTGCTTTTCAGCAAGGATTTAAATCCTTGGAAGTTCCCTTTTGTTGATTGTTATTCATACATTATCATAAACAAATGAAAGGTTATGTAAACGGTTATTCCTGATAAATATGTCTATAACATACCACAGCACTTCGTTTCCTGAGATCAAATAAAGGATGGGCTTTCTCCATCATTCAAATTATTTTGATTAGACACATGATAATATCCACATTTCAATTGAAAAATAACTACAATGAAATGGAATCCTCTAAGACAACGTTTTTGATAGAGAAGCGAAGTTCAGGCAACTATTTGATTTGCTTCAAACTTTCAGATGCGTTTAGGATCAGGATTAATATATTAGTAGATCAGAGTCAGACTTACCTTCGTCTTCGAACTTTTCTGAAATCGCATCTCTGCCGTATTTACTCCCACAGCCAGTATTTTATAAGACCAACGAATAATTGATGATCAGCCACTTCTTCAGAATTGATAACACAAACTCACAAAGCCATTTAACAAACAAATAATCCAAGACACAAAGCAGCATGCCATAAATGTTTCAACTTTCAGCGACAACAAGAGAATTCAAATATGGCGCAGCATTAACGTTAACTCGCTAGGACCTCTGGGAATGTCCATATACGGAGCAGGCCATAGAGATCATAAATATAAGACTAGAGGGGGCATCCAATCTTCATTTCAGTAAACACCGGGTAACCAACAGTGAGCTCTATATATATATATAGAGCTCACTGGTAACCAATTGGGCGCTGCCATCTTGGATAAATTGGCGGCACATTCACACACCCGGATGTAAAAATACCTTCGTGATTGTCGTGAGGTCAAAGGTCGCTCGTTGTTTTTCATGTATTTTGACAGCTGTAGAAAACGAAAACCGTGTTGAAACTGCTCATGTGTTAATACACCTTTTTTCGGAAACCAGCCATGGTAAATTCATGCTCGTTTGTAGACTGCTGAAACAGGTAGACAGGAGAATAGAGGACAGATGCACGGCTCACGTCAGCTCGCGTCAGATCACGTCAGCTGACTGCTTTTATCTTTTTTTCATGCCCCAGAAATCGCCAAAGAGCTAATAAGCCTTTTGAATGGTTTGTTTTCAATTTTTGTTGTATAAAACAAATGGATTCCATTTTGCCGTTGACTGTTCAGTTATAGACTCAGATATACTCGTAGTCTAGGCAGAGGTCTGGGAGCTGGTAATTGTACATCCGGGTGAGCTATTGTGCCGCCAACTGGGCCAAGATGGCGGCGGCCAATTGGCTACCCGATTTCCTCAAAGTGCCCCCTCTAGTTTTATTTATGATCTCTATGGAGCAGGCTACCTGATAATTCCTAAGCAGTTACTGTTAATACCCTGAACGCCTGACAAGATTCGTTCATTTCCAACACTTTTAATATTATATAGTGGAAATTATACAGGTATATAGTATCAGCATAATGTCATAGTTGAGTAAAGCTACTCGAATGTGAATTAATTTAAATAACGACGAGCAATTGCTATTTAACAGGAAACATAGCCCGTTATCAGTCATAAAACTTAAACTGACTATGCCGTGCCACATATGCCATGTGCAGCCCTCATCTCTACTCAACAACGAATTATCATAGAATATTGATGACCGATAGTGACGCTGATCCGATGTTCGAAGCAAAAATTTGTGTCGCCGAATTTACTCGAGACGCCTGCTTCATCGCTCAATAGTGGTTGTATGTTTACTCAAAATTTGAGTAAAACATTCGGTTTACTCAAAAATATGAGTTGGCTAAATTTACTCAATTGCTGAGTAAAGCAAAAGTGAGGGCTTACGCGCGGATGAGTAAAGTTTACTCATCATTTTGAGTAATAATTACTCAATAACATTTTACTCAAAGGCGTGAGTTAGTTTTACGCACACGATTGAGTAGAAACATTTTAACTCATGTGAAGTGTAAAATTAACACAAAATGTTGAGTAAAGATTCCGTTTACTCACAAAATGTGTTATATTTACTCAAAGATGAAAATGCATTTTTTGCAGTGTTGCAATCAACAAAATTGCATCCTTCAGGAAGATTTACAAGAGTCCAAGTGTTATTCTTGACAAGTGATGAGTATTCTTCATCAAGAGCTTCTTTCCATTGTACTTGGTCAGGTGACGATAAGGCTTCTTTAACTGTTGTGGGCTCTTCAGAAATTATCAGCTCAGCATTACCACATTCCATATCTTTATATTCCCACCAATCACCAGTTATTGTACCATCCCTGTAGGGCGGTCTTGTATTTCGCTCTGAACGGCGTGGCAATTCTACTTCATGCTGGTGAACTTCTTGTTGGTCAATTTGATGGTTGCTGTTAGTTGCACTTTGCTCATCTTCTATTACTGGCCTTTCTTTATCTTGCAACTCATCTTCTTCGTTGCCATTTCTAGGTAAAACGGTTGTAGATTCTTGTGGTGCTCTGATGCGACCATCAAAGTCATTCTCTACAAACAGGACATCTCTTGATATATACACTCTTCTTGCTTTGGGATCCCACAACTTATATGCCTTGCTTTGGATGCTGTATCCTATGAAGATACACTTTCTTGATTTAGGATTCCACTTCTTTCTGGTTTCTTTGGGAATATGCATGTATGCCTTGCATCCAAAAACCTTCAAATTTGACACATCTGGTTTCTTGCCCATGAAACATTCATACGGGGTCATATAGTCCACTGAAACTGTAGGACTACGATTTCGAACGATAACAGCTGTTTGCACTGCTTCACCCCAAAATCTGTTGTGAAGTCCAGCATTATGTATCATGGACCTTGCAGATTCTTGAATGGTTCTGTTCATTCTCTCAGCAACTCCATTCTGCTGAGGTGTTCTTGGGATGCTCAGTTGCCTCTGAATTCCTTTCTTGATGAGATAATCAGTGAATACTTTGGAAGTGTACTCTCCACCATTGTCTGAGCGTAGGATTTGAATCTTCTTTCCTGTAGCAGTCGTGACCATTGCTTCATATTCTTTGAATTTTTCAAACACTTGATCTTTATTTTTTATGAAGTAGATGCCAGTAAATCTTGACTTATCGTCAATGAATGTTACAAAGTAACGGTTACCTCCCAGACTTGTTGTTTGCATTGGACCACAAACATCGGTGTGTACAATCTCCAAGATCTCCTTCGCTCGAGTTGCTTGTTCTTTCGGAAATGGCGTTCTTTTCTGCTTGCCTTTTACACAGCCTTCACATAATACTGATTGTTCCGAAGATTGGAATTTCAGACCTTCAACCAGCTTCTTTTCTTGCAACATTCTCAACTAATTCTTTAAGTTCAGATGTCCATATCTTTGGTGCCATAAATGCTCTGAGTTCTCTTGGGAAGCTGCATTTGCTTTATGTGAGCTTTTCTTCATTCGAGACGAATCGAGAACAAACAGATTACCTTTCATCTTGCCAGAACCCAACACATTAACTTCAGCTGCTGTTATTGAACGCGGTTTATGGATAATGGACGTTTAGTATAGCAACACTGTTGCCAGGGAAGCAACCTTTGTCGTTTCCAGCTTTGCGGACAAATATCCGAAACTATCATGGCACCGCAACCTATATCAGGAATAAACATAAAGAGTCATATTGACGCCCCAAGTGCATGGAGTTTTATTTTATAAGGCTTGCAAGCGAAGGGATTGTCCCGAAATACATGAATGTAAAGAAATACATTCATGGGTTTTCAAAGAAATACATGAGTGTAATTAAATAGAAATACATTCATGGTTTTTCAAAGAAATACATGAATGCAAATATAGAACTACATTCACGGTTTTTTAAGGAAAACCACGAAATGAGCTAATCGAAACATACATGAATGTAAATACGAACGAAATGATTAAGTAACGTTGCGCATTCTTTCTAGTAACTCGTCAACACCTTGTCCTTGTCACCTCGTAATTTTAACCGCGCGCTCTCCTGTGTTTTAACCTTGGATAACACAAATTACAAAATAGCGTAAAATGCGAACAAACAAACCAAATTTGTCTCACAAATGATTGCAAATGAGCTATTTTCTTTCGTTATGGCCGCAAGAATTATGGGTAAAAACGGACAAACATGGATACTGACGTTATCTCGACGGAGTGCTATTATAGTTTCGACACAAAATTCACAAAATTGTAGTTTTGCATAAATATGGACCTAAATCTTATTTCATACATAGCATAAGGCAATCATAGAAACCTGTAACTGGCCTCCTACTCTCGTTCTCGCCGGCTCAACAACAAACAACTGCATGAGGACTGTATTATTCTTTCTTTATTTTACTCTTCAAGCATCATCAGTTACAACATTTGCTTGATCACTCTCTATTCGCACTCTAACCTAACCTATACCGGTGGAGTCGCAAAATGTGCCTGTATAGAAACCTGTAACTGTAAGTAGATAAAGTCAAACCACAATTATTCTTAAGACAAAGTTAAGGCTAAAGCTTTCACAGGCCTGGTAAGCTATATATATATTATATTACTGAATGAAGAGGTTTGCTATTGATCGCAATTCGCACTGTCGTCAAATGCGCGAATTTTGGAAACAGATTTGGCTCTTGCAGTTTAGTCGCATGATGTGTTCGAAGATTCCGTTGTAGTCGCAGAACCAAAACAATCATTAAACGTTGATAAATTCAACATTTATGTTGAGAACATTTAAACTTCCCCCTTGTGTTTTCCTTTACACGCTGTTCTACGTTAAGACTATGAGGTCAAAACCCTTCTCAGGTATCAAAATCCAGTATGGATGTAATTTAATGGCGGACGCGATTTTCAGCATTTTAGAAGCCTATAACTTTAAACCAGTTCGTTTATATCGGTCCAAATTTTGCACAGAAGTTAGTCACATGCCATTAAAGGTTGTAGCATAAATATTTTGAAAAAATTGCGAGGTCGATTTTTCGTCTCAGTGACACTTTAATTATACAAACAAATAGGATTAGTCATATCGATGACAGATAAAAACAAACTGTAGTTATATAGAACTAGCCTCCTCCGCAGGCAACTCTGTGGCTTCTTTTTCCCGAGTCAAATAGCTTCCAACGCTGTTTTATAGAACAAGGAAAAGACTGCAAAGTTGTTAATATGTTGTTCCTGTAAAAATAGACTATAATTAAATATGAGCTTGTAGAAACTGTAGTTATATAGAACTAGCCTCCTCCGCAGGCAACTTTGTAGCTTCTTTTTCCCGAGTCAAATAGCTTCCAACGCTGTTTTATAGAACAAGGAAAAGACTGCAAAGTTGTTAATATGTTGTTCCTGTAAAAATAGACTATAATTAAAAATGAGCTTGTAGAATAGGTTAGCAGCGACGGCGAAGCTCAAGGCTCTCATCATTTCCCATCAAGACGTAATCTCGTGGAGTCGTGCTGTTGCAAGTCTATTATACCAACATTGCTAAATCATGACAATCACTATTACAGAGAGTTTTACTGCGATTATAAAAATCGTCAACAGTGAATATGTACACCAAAACTATAGGGCAGTCTTCTGCGTTAACCATCTTTTGCTGTGAACAACCATAATTAGTGGAACAACCCATCTAAACGCATAGATGTACTCAAGTTTATATACTAATAGGATTTTGTTATGTTTCCTTCGAATTTTGTTTGCTCATCTTGGTTCAAACATTATTTAAGAAATTGTTATATTATAGCTTCCATAAAATTATTGTCAGCCTAATTCGTAGTAAGGAGAAAAGGCGGGAGAGCTTGGGGATGAATCTCTGGCAGGGTAAATTCGTAGCTGTAAATTTTTGAATCTAAAATCAATAAAGAAATTTAATTAAGCGGCATGGAATATTGAAGTACTTGTAATATATGCGGTGTATTGAAGGAATGTTTATCCAAAAGTCACGTTTTTCATTCAAACGTTGGTTAAATTATGCACTGAAGGCACTGTAGAACTCTTTACATGTGACGATCTTGCTTTATTAAAATACTCCACGGCAGAATAGGCTATCGACGAAAAATGTGTTCCTCATACTCACAGAGTTGACATGAGACATAGCATGCAAAAATTAAACAAAGGTTCGCGCAAACGTAACCCAGTTTACTCATTTATAATGTTGCCAATTGGACTTATATACAAAGGGCTATCTCTGGTTAAGCATGTGATTCATTTGTATAGTTCTTCATTCACACAACCTTCGTGTATTTAATTTATTTGTTTTATTTACTTGTGATTTCCTATACTACCACAGCGCTTTGAGTAATTTTAATGGCGGACGTCAAATTTGAGATTTCAAGTCGCTGTAACAGCGCCGTTTTTTTGAATTTCGACATAAAACTTCGTACAGTAGGATGGGTCGGTGTACCTCACAGTTATGAAATAAAAATGGGGGGTGAAATTTTCGTCTCAGTGACACTTTAACAGGCTTCAATTTACGTATTATAACATTTGTTGACATAAATGTGGTTAACTATTTCGTCCGGTTCTATATTGACATATTTTGTGTTATTGTTTTTCGCCATTTTCTTGGCCGCGATTACAGCTGGATTTTTGAAAACTGCAAGCGGAAAACGAACCAGCGCAGATTGTATAAATACAACACCATCTTGCGTGAGTTCATACGGCGAGTTCTAAAATTTATGTGTCGTGTATTTTTTCCGTTTTCTTTGATATTCCGTATTTTTCAATTTGATCACACTCTATTCGCACTCTAACCCAACCTATTCTGCAAGCTCATATTTAATTATAGTCTATTATACAGGAACAACATAGCAATGTCTTTACGTACACAGTAACAACATAACAAGGTCACGTATATAGGAATATATCTTGGCAGTCTTTTCTTTGTTCTATATAACTATAGCCTGCGACGCAGACGTCCAAACCCGCGGTTTAGTCCGTCTGCGAATTAGCGCAAGATATCTTGTTCTGTCTCCCATGGTGTACCCGATTATAAGTACTTGATCATGATTGGTTCTCGTTGAAGTTTGATCTTTCTAGGCTTCTGATTGGTTATGTAACTAATTCTAGCTGGCGCATGACTTCCGCCACAATAGGTTTTCCCTGCGTGTTATGTTTTAGAGATATTGTTACACATAACGAAAGATACCTTGTCGAGGGAAAAGGATCATTTAATGTACCAGAAGAGTTACAGAGTCTGCCTTTTAGCATCACGACATCGAGCAGATTTATCTACAAGCATTGCCTAAATAAACTGAAAAAACGCAAGGGACTGATTAGCCAACTGAGAGAGATCGACAGCGCATTTAAAAAGGCATATAACTCGAACGAAGTGACATCTTCCACGAAGAGGCAGTACGGGGACGGTGACCAATGTTTAATGACGCCAAAGAAACTATACGCTCAGAAGCCGAAACAAGCGAAGCCAGCGTGAATGTTACGTCGACTCCATCTGGAAAATTATCGCGAGCGACACAATGTCTTCAGTGATCTATTTCTCCGATAAATACAAAGAAAATGGGACAATCTACTGCGCAAAACATCAACGAAACGACAAGAGATGTCGATGTAACTGTTAATCTCAAATGTAACTGTTAATGTCTCTCGGCATGTTTTGATGGCACAATCAGTCCCTTGCAGTTTATTTAGGCAATGCTTGCAGATAAATCTGCTCGATGTCATGTGCTAAAAGTAAAAGGCAGACTCTGTAACTCTTCTGCTACATTAAATGATCCTTTTCCCTCGACAAGGTATCTTTCGTTATGTTTAACAATATCTCTAAAACATAACACGCAGGGAAAACCCATTGAATCAATTCATATTCATTTATTCATTCGAAGAATGTATTCGTGTGTGCGACCACAACAATCCAACAAGGAAAGTGGCGGAAGTCATGCGCTAGCTAGCATTAGTTACATAACCAATCAGAAGCCAAGAAAGATCAAACTTCAACGAGAACCAATCATGATCAAGTACTTATAATCGGGTACACCATGGGAGACAGAACAAGATATCTTGCGCTAATTCGCAGACGGACTAAACCGCGGGTTTGGACGTCTGCGTCGCAGGCTATATAACTACAGTTTGTTTTATCTGTCATCGATATGACTAATCCTATTTGTTTATATAATTAACATATTCAATTTACATGCCCATGACGTCCTCACCCGCGCGCTCAGCACTCGCAAGTCGTACGATTTCGTATATCACGTGAATCTCAGAACACCTGAGGGTTTCTCCTTTGACATTAGTTGTCTTCAAGGATCATTGGGTATCAGGGTGAACTAGGAGTTACTATCGCAAGGGAAGTGCTGCCCCTGAGGAGGAGTTTTCCGACAAAACAACAAAACATCTAGCCTGCGTGCAGACTCCAAAAACATCGCGTAGTCATATAGGCGGCGTTTACATTGTATCGCAATAATCGGATTTACACATGAAACGATGGTACCGACTTTTGCAACAAAGCAGCGGTGCGGCGGTCCGATTTTAAAGAGTGAGTGTCAATCGTGACGCATTGCACGCTCGGTCGGCCATTTTTTGAAGCACGAAATTCCCTTGGTGAACATAAATATCTTCGTAAATATCTTGTCAATCCTTGATATAAATTATTCATTTTGTCTTTTAATAGCGGAGTGCGTTAATGCTATTTATAGAACCAAAACTCAGACAAACAAACCAAAATTAAATCTCAAGGGATTCCTAAATAGCCATTTTCTATTGTTGGGAATGCAAGAATAAACAAGAATAAATAAATTACAAACATACATACTGACGTCATTACCGTCATTAGTAATTATTTCTGCATTTTTCACAAAATTCGATGTTTTCTTGACTTTCGTTTCGAATTATGTCAGCCTTGACTGACGAGAGAGGAAATTGCCAAATAGTTTATATGGCAAGACATTTTTTTTATATGAAAAGTTCAAGAAATGGCGGGCCGTAATCGATACTTGAAGACCGACAAAGAAGTTGCGTCAAGAACAGACCACATTGATTGATATATAATAGCGCTCCGTCGAGATGACGTCAGTACCGATGTTTGTCCGCTTTTACCCATAAATCTTGCGGCCATAACAAAAGAAATAGCTCATTTGCAATAATTTGTGAGTCAAATTTGGTTTGTTTGTCCGCTTTTTGAGCTATTAATAGCAGCCAGGCTCTACGCTATTGTCCGACGTCCGTATTTATAAGGAACAGAGCAACACGACTCTATATAGGCGGTATTCTCAAGCGTGAAATATAAATACGCAATACTTATATAATGTAAACAAATAATGTAAACAGAAGCGTGGATATGCGCAGAACGGACTGGAATGCGACGAATAAGCGTGGGTAAGAGGTTGCCGAAGGTCTCGCTGCAGGGAAGTGCACAGGAAGCGTCTGCACGCAGGCTAATGTCCAATGAACGTGTTTCGAAAGCTATAATTATGCATAACTTAATACATATAACTATAAATACAGCAAGCATCTGTAGAGAAAGTACATGATCCACTAGAAGACTCTCTTGCCTGATCAAGTTGCAAAGGAAAAGACCTTTTTTTAGCGACATGAAGCGGTTGTTTCTTTTCTTGGCAATATTACTCTTGCTAAACTGCCATATAAAAAGAGCTCAAGGTAAATATATTATAGTATCGATATTATCCTGAGTTTTTTTCTTGATCGCTGTACCCATATTTTTATCGATCGATTGTTTTGTCCGTCCACTAAGGAGCTGTTTATATGAGCAGTTAGCCGGGTTAGCCGGGCTGATTAGCTTCACGGCTACTATAAACACCCCAAATGATATTTTAAAGTAGATCTGGCTTAGTTTGCCTGTAGGAAGAACATAAAGTTGATTCAAATGATCTTATTGGTTCGAGGAACGATTTTCGTGTCACAACTCAGCTCGGCTAGACGGATTACAGCCCCTTAATAGGATCTTAATTCTTCACAGAAAAAATGTCGTTTACTGTTCTCTTCCTTTCATCGGATCCAAATTAAGTTATAGTCTGTTTTCCCATATGTCTCTTTACATTTTATTTTTCATTCTCTACGTCGATTGTTTAGTTTTTTCCTTTCAAAGATCGAATTCTGAGATTGCGTATTGTTTATAAATACACGTGTTAATGCTGTTCAAAACCTACGTAGTCTGCTTTCCCATATATCTCTTTACGTTTTATTTTTCATTCTCTACGTCGATTGTTTAGTTTTTTTCCTTTCAAAGATCGAATTCTGAAATTGCGTATTGTTTATAAATACACGTGTTAATGCTGTTTAAATCCTACGTCGATTGTTTAGTTCAGTTTCCTTTCAAAGTTCGAATTCCCACTGTGGTATTGATGAGAAGGGCTATCGCCAAATCTAGCGTCTAGTTGTAGGTGGCTGCGTAGAGGAAATCCGACATATTTCCTTTACCAAAACAAAAAACACCTGTCACGGACAGCTAGTCTTTCGGACAATTTCCATGACAAAGTAAAGACGACCTGATACAAACAAACGTCTGTTCGTGTTTAGATAAACTAAGTCCTTTCGACAACCGCTTATTTCCTAAACTCCAATGATAGTTCAACAAGGCCAAAACTGGCGCCGTTCAATAACTTACATCGATTGATTCCTTTACACTCCGCAGTCCGTGTTAGTCTCCAAGAGCGATCAGTGTAAATTGTAATATATATTGACCCGTATGGATTTTGGAGCAGGAATGCAGGATCAGGGAAATGGCAAAGCTGCAGTCGTCACACCTGTACCCTTCAGCATCAGGTCTAATCACGTCTAATAAATGATGAAGTACTGTATTAGGACGAAAGGGGGAGATGGTGGGAATCAAATATCTCGTAATACATGTAATCGTGCCTCATAATAATCTCGTAAATATCGTGCGTCTAACGTCGGTGTGAACGCAAGTAATAAAGGATTAAGTAACGCAATGCGCATTCTTTCAAGCAACTCGTCAACACCTTGTCACCTCTCCCCATGTAGGATTAACCGCGCGCTCTCCTGTGTATTAATTAGGTTATTTCATAACTCACGAAGCATTGTATTTGGGGCAACTAATTCGTCGCCATTTTCATATGTGAATCTCAGAACGTTTGACGAAGTATTATAGTGACCAAAATAGGCTATATACAAAATAAATAAATAATATAGTTTGACTGTGCGCAGTGGTCAAAGTAGCATTAAAGCTTTCGAGTTGACCACTGCCTACAATACGCTATCTATGGCGGACGTGAATGAAGCAAAAGCTAAACCAAATCAAAGCGAATTACATTTGCGTAAACAAGAGAAAGTTCGTATATTGTTTCTTAAATTCATATGCTGATTTAGAGCATTTAGTATTATAGTCAATTGTTTCCCATATTTTAGAAGAAATGTGTGCTTTCCATAGTTTGTGCGAGCCATCGGTCGACTAAAGTTTTGGTTGGCTACAAATCTAGTAATATAATTATGACAGGAAGAAGCAATTGATATAGAATTGGAGTATACAGACGGTACTTTGTCTTTTTCATTGATAATTGCTGCCGCAGCGAGCGAGCCTGAAGCGAGCGAGCAAGGCAGCAGACCTAAATAATGTAGTTGGGCTTTTTTCAAATATTGCTTTAGCGCATTGCATTGTGGTGGGACTTTTAGATAGACCCAACATGCAGTGCGCGGAACAACCAAGCACAATACAATGCGCTGAAACATGTGCTTTCTTTTCATGCTTTTCCTTTACAGGGACGTTTGCTCAATACTCGTGCATTTTGTAAGTTGCATCTTTTAAATACATCACATACATACAGTATATAAATCGCCTCCTATATCAATACGTGAAAGCGTTTGGAGTTCGTTGTGAAATATTATCCGAGTTATCGTGCGAGATTTTTGGGCATGTTGTAAAACATGGACTGATAAAACATGGACTGGACTGGACTAGACTGATAAAACATGGACTGATAAAACATAAACTGATCTGGTAAAACATGGACTGATAAAACATGGACTGGTAAAACATGGACTGGTAAAACATGGAGGGTTAGGATCTTTGTTGTTTTGGGGTTAGCGATTATTTGTTAATGTATAGACATCATATATGAGATGTCTACATTAACAAATAATCGCTAACCCAAAAACAACAAAGATCCTAACCCTCCATGTTTTACCAGTCCATGTTTTATCAGTCCATGTTTTATCAGTCCATGTTTTATCAGTCCATCACCATGTTTTGCCAGTCCATGTTTTATCAGTCCATGTTTTATCAGTCCATGTTTTATCAGTCCAGTCCAGTCCATGTTTTATCAGTCCATGTTTTACAACATGCCAGATTTTTGTGTTGTTTTGAATAATTTGTTAAGACGAGTCATCCATAAATTTCTGTTCCATCTTCATCGTATGTCAATTAGAATTTCAGTAGAACCAGTGGAAAAACAGCCTCGTGCGGGTTATGGATGAAGTATTGTCTGACTTGACAAATCTCATCAACAGTTTTTGCGTGTGCGCTTTTCGAGACAATGCCCCTTTTTATCTATTTACTTGTGCGCAAACAGAAAGTCAGTTACCGGTTACCGATCAAACACTTTTTGCATTCGCTTTTACCGGCTTTTATTGTTATCTCCATTCGAAGTTAATTTAGAACATATTCCCGTCAAGTCTCACGGAAGTGTATAGCAACGACGATGACTTTTGAAACATTCAGTTTCCCAGTGAGTTTTCAGTCAAGTCGCATCTGTTTTGAAAATTATATCATTTGTATTAAATCTCCCGGAAAGCAATGTAGCAATAAAACTACCGGAACTCATTACATTGTTGACGTTTTTGGACAAATTGAGAAAGATTATCTATGTAATATTTCACGTGCTTGGGAAAAAACGCAGCCATGCCAGAAGATCCAGTGCGCTGGAAACAAAAGGCAGCATTCAGTACCTTGCAGGTAACCTAGTCTTATACGTAAATATAGCTGTTTTCAGTTTGAAAACATTGTCAAATTTCAGAATTCCTAAAAGGTTATAATACGATGTGGCACTTTCTCTTCTATTGGCAAAAAACTATTTCTAATGCGTTTATTTTGACATGTTTGGATTTTTGTAAGATTTGTAGTATATGCTTCAGCTGCTGTTATTGAACGCGGTTTATGGATAATGGACGTTTAGTAGCAACACTGTTGCCAGGGAAGCAACCTTTTTGCGGACAAATATCCGAAACTATCATGGCACCGCAACCTATATCAGGAATAAACATAAAGAGTCATATTGACGCCCCAAGTGCATGGAGTTTTATTTTATAAGGCTTGCAAGCGAAGGGATTGTCCCGAAATACATGAATGTAAAGAAATACATTCATGGGTTTTCAAAGAAATACATGAGTGTAAATAGAAATACATTCATGGTTTTTCAAAGAAATACATGAATGCAAATATAGAACTACATTCACGGTTTTTTAAGGAAAACCACGAAATGAGCTAATCGAAACATACATGAATGTAAATACGAACGAAATGATTAAGTAACGTTGCGCATTCTTTCTAGTAACTCGTCAACACCTTGTCCTTGTCACACGAAGGGACAGCTGGCTCCAGCTTCGCAGCTCCAGCTCCAGCTTGAAGCTGGAGCCAGACTGGGATTTTTAAGATAAAATCGTTGTATCTTCGCAATGGCTGAATGCTTTCCTTTAATATTTTTTTTCATTCTTCTTTAATAAAAGGTACATTATATAATGGAATCTATGAGGCCCTCGCAGTTGTAGATTTTTCTGGTTAACGTGCAAAATTCAGACATCGAACGTCTTCGCGTAGATTGAAACTGGAGACAGACTTGGCTTTTTATAGTAAAATCATTCTATTTTCGCAATGGTTTTGTGTATTGCTATAATATTTTTTTTCATTCTTCTTTAATAAAAGGTACATTATATAATGGAATCTATGAGGCCCTAGCTGTTGTAGATTTCTCTGGTTAACGTGCAAAAGATCGCCAAGTGTTTGTTGTCGAACGTCTTCGCGTAGATTGAAACTGGAGACAGACTTGGCTTTTTATAGTAAAATCGTTATAGTTTCGCAATGGCTATGTGTATTGCTATAAAAAATTTTTTCATTCTTCTTTAATAAAAGGTACATTATATAATGGAATCTATGAGGCCCTAGCTGTTGTAGATTTCTCTGGTTAACGTGCAAAAGATCGCCAAGTGTTTGTTGTCGAACGGCTTCGCGTAGATTGAAACTGGAGACAGACTTGGCCTTTTATAGTAAAATCGTAAAAGTTTCGCAATGGCTATGTGTATTGCAATAAAAATTTTTTTCATTCTTCTTTAATAAAAGGTACATTATATAATGGAATCTATGAGGCCCTAGCTGTTGTAGATTTCTCTGGTTAACGTGCAAAAGATCGATCAAACGGATTCGCGTCGCACTCAAGTAGTGATCGTCACAATAAAAATCAATCTTTGAGGCAAAATAGAAAAGCAATTTGATACTAGTCTTTTTACATTCGTCTTGAAGTCTGTTAGGATAACATCCAGTTGTTAAATGCCGTATATTGCTTCTATATTTTGCACAATAACTTGAACAAAATGGTTTGTTAATACGCGGCCAGACATTGTTTGTCAATTTGACACCACTATAATTATCAAAGCACTTGAATATAACAAGACTTTGCGCAATATAGTTGATAATTTTGACAATATAATTTGATATTGCGTCATTTTTGGCAGAATTTTTCATGTTTTAAAAATATAAAAACATCTTCGAGAACAATGAAAAATAGCTATAAAGCGGTTAAATAAATTAAATTTTATATATATGCTGTCATTTTATATATATACGTATTTCATTTTTCTTCTTCGGTGTCGCCTTCAACACCGGCTGTCGGGCGGGCGTAGAGAGCCTATAAACAAACGATATCGTCCATTTGTCAATTTAACATGCTTAGAAATATCATAGACAAAAACGAAAACATGAAAAATTCTGCCAAAAATGACGCAATATTGCGCAAAGTCTTGTTATATTCAAGTGCTTGTTTGATAATAGTGCATGGTGTCAAATAATGTCTGGCCGCGTTGATTAACAAACCATTTTGTTCAACTTATTGTGCAAAATATAGAAGCAACATACGGCATTTAACAACTGGATGTTATCCTAACAGACTTCAAGACGAATGTAAAAAGACTAGTATCGAATTGCTTTTCTATTTTGCCTCAAAGATTGATTTTTATTGTGACGATCACTACTTGCGACGGCGCGTTGAGTGCGACGCGAAGCCGTTTGATCGATCTTTTGCACGTTAACCAGAGAAATCTACAACAGCTAGGGCCTCATAGATTCCATTATATAATGTACCTTTTATTAAAGAAGAATGAAAAAAATTGTTATAGCAATACACATAGCCATTGCGAAACTATAACGATTTTACTATAAAAAGCCAAGTCTGTCTCCAGTTTCAATCTACGCGAAGACGTTCGACAACAAACACTTGGCGATCTTTTGCACGTTAACCAGAGAAATCTACAACCGGTAGGGCCTTATAGATTCCATTATATAATGTACCTTTTATTAAAGAAGAATGAAAAAAAATATTATAGCAATACACAAAGCCATTGCGAAACTATAACGATTTTACTATAAAAAGCCAAGTCTGTCTCCAGTTTCAATCTACGCGAAGACGTTCGACAACAAACACTTGGCGATCTTTTGCACGTTAACCAGAGAAATCTACAACCGGTAGGGCCTCATAGATTCCATTATATAATGTACCTTTTATTAAAGAAGAATGAAAAAAAATATTATAGCAAAGCATTCAGCCATTGCGAAGATACAACGATTTTATCTTAAAAATCCCAGTCTGGCTCCAGCTTCAAGCTGGAGCTGCGAAGCTGGATCCTTGTCACCTCGTAATTTTAACCGCGCGCTCTCCTGTGTTTTAACCTTGGATAACACTAATTACAAAATAGCGTAAAATGCGAACAAACAAACCAAATTTGTCTCACAAATGATTGCAAATGAGCTATTTTCTTTCGTTATGGCCGCAAGAATTATGGGTAAAAACGGACAAACATGGATACTGACGTTATCTCGACGGAGTGCTATTGTAGTTTCGACACAAAATTCACAAAATTGTAGTTTTGCATAAATATGGACCTAAATCTTATTTCATACATAGCATAAGGCAATCATAGAAACCTGTAACTGGCCTCCTACTCTCGTTCTCGCCGGCTCAACAACAAACAACTGCATGAGGACTGTATTATTCTTTCTTTATTTTACTCTTCAAGCATCATCAGTTACAACATTTGCTTGATCACTCTCTATTCGCACTCTAACCTAACCTATACCGGTGGAGTCGCAAAATGTGCCTGTATAGAAACCTGTAACTGTAAGTAGATAAAGTCAAACCACAATTATTCTTAAGACAAAGTTAAGGCTAAAGCTTTCACAGGCCTGGTAAGCTATATATATATTATATTACTGAATGAAGAGGTTTGCTATTGATCGCAATTCGCACTGTCGTCAAATGCGCGAATTTTGGAAACAGATCGATTTGGCTCTTGCAGTTTAGTCGCATGATGTGTTCGAAGATTCCGTTGTAGTCGCAGAACCAAAACAATCATTAAACGTTGATAAATTCAAATGACGTCAAAACCCTTCTCAGGTATCAAAATCCAGTATGGATGTAATTTAATGGCGGACGCGATTTTCAGCATTTTAGAAGCCTATAACTTTAAACCAGTTCGTTTATATCGGTCCAAATTTTGCACAGAAGTTAGTCACATGCCATTAAAGGTTGTAGCATAAATATTTTGAAAAAATTGCGAGGTCGATTTTTCGTCTCAGTGACACTTTAATTATACAAACAAATAGGATTAGTCATATCGATGACAGATAAAAACAAACTGTAGTTATATAGAACTAGCCTCCTCCGCAGGCAACTCTGTAGCTTCTTTTTCCCGAGTCAAATAGCTTCCAACGCTGTTTTATAGAACAAGGAAAAGACTGCAAAGTTGTTAATATGTTGTTCCTGTAAAAATAGACTATAATTAAAAATGAGCTTGTAGAATAGGTTAGCAGCGACGGCGAAGCTCAAGGCTCTCATCATTTCCCATCAAGACGTAATCTCGTGGAGTCGTGCTGTTGCAAGTCTATTATACCAACATTGCTAAATCATGACAATCACTATTACAGAGAGTTTTACTGCGATTATAAAAATCGTCAACAGTGAATATGTACACCAAAACTATAGGGCAGTCTTCTGCGTTAACCATCTTTTGCTGAGAACAACCATAATTAGTGGAACAACCCATCTAAACGCATAGATGTACTCAAGTTTATATACTAATAGGATTTTGTTATGTTTCCTTCGAATTTTGTTTGCTCATCTTGGTTCAAACATTATTTAAGAAATTGTTATATTATAGCTTCCATAAAATTATTGTCAGCCTAATTCGTAGTAAGGAGAAAAGGCGGGAGAGCTTGGGGATGAATCTCTGGCAGGGTAAATTCGTAGCTGTAAATTTTTGAATCTAAAATCAATAAAGAAATTTAATTAAGCGGCATGGAATATTGAAGTACTTGTAATATATGCGGTGTATTGAAGGAATGTTTATCCAAAAGTCACGTTTTTCATTCAAACGTTGGTTAAATTATGCACTGAAGGCACTGTAGAACTCTTTACATGTGACGATCTTGCTTTATTAAAATACTCCACGGCAGAATAGGCTATATAAATAATGTAAACAGAAGCGTGGATATGCGCAGAACGGACTGGAATGCGACGAATAAGCGTGGGTAAGAGGTTGCCGAAGGTCTCGCTGCAGGGAAGTGCACAGGAAGCGTCTGCACGCAGGCTAATGTCCAATGAACGTGTTTCGAAAGCTATAATTATGCATAACTTAATACATATAACTATAAATACAGCAAGCATCTGTAGAGAAAGTACATGATCCATTAGAAGACTCTCTTGCCTGATCAAGTTGCAAAGGAAAAGACCTTTTTTTAGCGACATGAAGCGGTTGTTTCTTTTCTTGGCAATATTACTCTTGCTAAACTGCCATATAAAAAGAGCTCAAGGTAAATATATTATAGTATCGATCCCATATTTTTATCGATCGATTGTTTTGTCCGTCCACTAAGGAGCTGTTTATATGAGCAGTTAGCCGGGTTAGCCGGGCTGATTAGCTTCACGGCTACTATAAACACCCAAAATGATATTTTAAAGTAGATCTGGTTTAGTTTGCCTGTAGGAAGAACATAAAGTTGATTCAAATGATCTTATTGGTTCGAGGAACGATTTTCGTGTCACAACTCAGCTCGGCTAGACGGATTACAGCCCCTTAATAGGATCTTAATTCTTCACAGAAAAATGTCGTTTACTGTTCTCTTCCTTTCATCGGATCCAAATTAAGTTATAGTCTGCTTTCCCATATGTCTCTTTACATTTTATTTTTCATTCTCTACGTCGATTGTTTAGTTTTTTCCTTTCAAAGATCGAATTCTGAGATTGCGTATTGTTTATAAATACACGTGTTAATGCTGTTCAAAACCTACGTAGTCTGCTTTCCCATATGTCTCTTTACGTTTTATTTTTCATTCTCTACGTCGATTGTTTAGTTTTTTTCCTTTCAAAGATCGAATTCTGAAATTGCGTATTGTTTATAAATACACGTGTTAATGCTGTTTAAATCCTACGTCGATTGTTTAGTTCAGTTTCCTTTCAAAGTTCGAATTCCCACTGTGGTATTGATGAGAAGGGCTATCGCCAAATCTAGCGTCTAGTTGTAGGTGGCTGCGTAGAGGAAATCCGACATATTTCCTTTACCAAAACAAAAAACACCTGTCACGGACAGCTAGTCTTTCGGACAATTTCCATGACAAAGTAAAGACGACCTGATACAAACAAACGTCTGTTCGTGTTTAGATAAACTAAGTCCTTTCGACAACCGCTTATTTCCTAAACTCCAATGATAGTTCAACAAGGCCAAAACTGGCGCCGTTCAATAACTTACATCGATTGATTCCTTTACACTCCGTGTTAGTCTCCAAGAGCGATCAGTGTAAATCGTAATATATATTGACCCGTATGGATTTTGGAGCAGGAATGCAGGATCAGGGAAATGGCAAAGCTGCAGTCGTCACACCTGTACCCTTCAGCATCAGGTCTAATCACGTCTAATAAATGATGAAGTACTGTATTAGGACGAAAGGGGGAGATGGTGGGAATCAAATATCTCGTAATACATGTAATCGTGCCTCATAATAATCTCGTAAATATCGTGCGTCTAACGTCGGTGTGAACGCAAGTAATAAAGGATTAAGTAACGCAATGCGCATTCTTTCAAGCAACTCGTCAACACCTTGTTACCTCTCCCCATGTAGGATTAACCGCGCGCTCTCCTGTGTATTAATTAGGTTATTTCATAACTCACGAAGCATTGTATTTGGGGCAACTAATTCGTCGCCATTTTCATATGTGAATCTCAGAACGTTTGACGAAGTATTATAGTGACCAAAATAGGCTATATACAAAATAAATAAATAATATAGTTTGACTGTGCGCAGTGGTCAAAGTAGCATTAAAGCTTTCGAGTTGACCACTGCCTACAATACGCTATCTATGGCGGACGTGAATGAAGCAAAAGCTAAACCAAATCAAAGCGAATTACATTTGCGTAAACAAGAGAAAGTTCGTATATTGTTTCTTAAATTCATATGCTGATTTAGAGCATTTAGTATTATAGTCAATTGTTTCCCATATTTTAGAAGAAATGTGTGCTTTCCATAGTTTGTGCGAGCCATCGGTCGACTAAAGTTTTGGTTAGCTACAAATCTAGTATTATAATTATGACAGGAAGAAGCAATTGATATAGAATTGGAGTATACAGACGGTGCAGCGAGCGAGCCTGAAGCGAGCGAGCAAGGCAGCAGACCTAAATAATGTAGTTGGGCTTTTTTCAAATATTGCTTTAGCGCATTGCATTGTGGTGGGACTTTTAGATAGACCCAACATGCAGTGCGCGGAACAACCAAGCACAATACAATGCGCTGAAACATGTGCTTTCTTTTCATGCTTTTCCTTTACAGGGACGTTTGCTCAATACTCGTGCATTTTGTAAGTTGCATCTTTTAAATACATCACATACATACAGTATATAAATCGCCTCCTATATCAATACGTGAAAGCGTTTGGAGTTCGTTGTGAAATATTATCCGAGTTATCGTGCGAGATTTTTGGGCATGTTGTAAAACATGGACTGATAAAACATGGACTGGACTGGACTAGACTGATAAAACATGGACTGATAAAACATAAACTGATCTGGTAAAACATGGACTGATAAAACATGGACTGGTAAAACATGGACTGGTAAAACATGGAGGGTTAGGATCTTTGTTGTTTTGGGGTTAGCGATTATTTGTTAATGTATAGACATCATATATGAGATGTCTACATTAACAAATAATCGCTAACCCCAAAACAACAAAGATCCTAACCCTCCATGTTTTACCAGTCCATGTTTTATCAGTCCATGTTTTATCAGTCCATGTTTTATCAGTCCATCACCATGTTTTGCCAGTCCATGTTTTATCAGTCCATGTTTTATCAGTCCATGTTTTATCAGTCCAGTCCAGTCCATGTTTTATCAGTCCATGTTTTACAACATGCCAGATTTTTGTGTTGTTTTGAATAATTTGTTAAGACGAGTCATCCATAAATTTCTGTTCCATCTTCATCGTATGTCAATTAGAATTTCAGTAGAACCAGTGGAAAAACAGCCTCGTGCGGGTTATGGATGAAGTATTGTCTGACTTGACAAATCTCATCAACAGTTTTTGCGTGTGCGCTTTTCGAGACAATGCCCCTTTTTATCTATTTACTTGTGCGCAAACAGAAAGTCAGTTACCGGTTACCGATCAAACACTTTTTGTATTCGCTTTTACCGGCTTTTATTGTTATCTCCATTCGAAGTTAACTTTTAGAACATATTCCCGTCAAGTCTCACGGAAGTGTATAGCAACGACGATGACTTTTGAAACATTCAGTTTCCCAGTGAGTTTTCAGTCAAGTCGCATCTGTTTTGAAAATTATATCATTACTCGGGCTTCCCCCCCCCCTGGGGGGAGAGCACGAGTCTTAAAAAGGGCTCTGTTTATTATTTTGTCGTCGTCGCGAAATGGCAATTATTGCATCATTGTTGACTAAATTTGTAGACTAGTGAGCGAGACTATGAATGTGGGATTACTACACATGCGCAGTGTAGTTATCCCAAAATTTTTTTGTCCTCGTACCCAGGCTTTTCACCTTTGCGAAACTGAAAACATTGCATGATCCAGCGTGGCTCCAGTGATCTGATCACCTTTCTTCGAGTGCTCTTCATTGAAAATCTTTGATGTGGCTGGCAAGTATCTTGATCTTATATATATACGCTCACAATCCCGATCGCTTTCGAAACGGGTTGGTCTACGATTTCGAGAACCTCAACCTGTACTCGATCAAATTATCTGTTTCTATACGCTTTTTGTCTACTATTAATGTTTAATAATTGATTATGAGACTCAACATATGAATACTGTATGGAAATATGTTAATTGTTCTGAGGTAACTGTAATATTTTTATAAGCTTTGTTGCCTGTATTGTTCGTTGTTATGTTATACAAAATAAAGTTGATGCTATGAGCCTATGTTAATGTTCAGTAATTAGTTGCTATCGAATTTTACCCTGTTTCACTTGATATTTTACCTGTAAGCTTAAATGGAGCTCCAAAATGTTCTGGGTTATCAGTAAATTTGTATCGATTGTTCATACATGTATTATTATACACAAATAATTACAAATGAACACACAGTATATAAATCTGTGACACCCATACCAACTATCAAGATCAAGGAGTAAAGAGTTTGTTGTTGTTTGCTAGTTTACTACCAGTGACGGGTCTGAATTTTGGCCTTGACTACATGGAAAGCGAGTTGGCTCGCTAACCGAAACAGTAACATAGTTAACTATGCAGTAATCTGTCTTTATATTGCAATTAGCTAGCTGGCCGGCCCACTGGACTAGTCACTAGTATGTATAAAGCCTCTCAAATAATAAATATGCTAAAATTTATTATGAATATGTTTACTGGCTCAAAATGTTAATATAACTTCAAAGAAATAATGATTTTGAATTACATTTCTTTAAACTATTTTATAATAGCTTATGACACCTTGCTACTGCCAGCTAAATGGTTTGATTTACTGCTATGCCTTATACACTGAGAACAAGATTAACTGATTTAATGATTGCTCAAACTGAACCTGTTTGCCGGACTGACCATATGAATTATTATTACATGAGCACAGGCCGGCTTGCTTGCCAGGCTGACCCTGTTGACTAGAACTGGATTAGGTCAGCAAACAGGATGGCTCATTTGGTGGAGCAGACTTCTCAGTAAGCCAGCTTGTACAGTATACTGAGTCAACTCACCTTCATATAATCAAAGCTGTTGGCCAACTCTATGTTATGGGTTTGCAAATTGCAATGATGGAAAATTTAACCAATCATTGTACCTACAACTATAGATTTGTGTATATTGAATTCAAATCACTGAATTTGCCTACAATGTCTTTCAACAAGCCACAACCTCAAGTAGCCCGAGTTAACGCCTAGCGGGCGTCTTGTTTGTATTAAATCTCCCAGAAAGCAATGTAGCAATAAAACTACCGGAACTCATTACATTGTTGACGTTTTTGGACAAATTGAGAAAGATTATCTATGTAATATTTCACGTGCTTGGGAAAAAACGCAGCCATGCCAGAAGATCCAGTGCGCTGGAAACAAAAGGCAGCATTCAGTACCTTGCAGGTAACCTAGTCTTATACGTAAATATAGCTGTTTTCAGTTTGAAAACATTGTCAAATTTCAGAATTCCTAAAAGGTTATAATACGATGTGGCACTTTCTCTTCTATTGGCAAAAAAATATTTCTAATGCGTTTATTTTGACATGTTTGGATTTTTGTAAGATTTGTAGTATATGTATTAAATTTCCATACTTGTCAACAATGAGACAGTTTTGTCCATTAAACGACATGG
This sequence comes from Chrysogorgia sp. JL179-B06, assembly GCA_035772405.1. NCBI lineage: Eukaryota > Metazoa > Cnidaria > Anthozoa > Scleralcyonacea > Chrysogorgiidae > Chrysogorgia > Chrysogorgia sp. JL179-B06. The sequence goes on from JAYKKM010000149.1 coordinate 3,123,517, forward strand.
AGATACCTCTTTTGGTGACAGCACTAACCGAAAATAAGTTTTTTGCTAAATCTGGTACATACAATACATCCGCTAATTCGGCTTGCTTGTAACTTTCTCCAGCTTTCACTTTTAACCAAACATATCCCTTTCCGAGTGCTTCTACTTCTCGGTCATCACCTAAACGTACCTTTTCAGGTGTAGCAAATTCAACGTAATCCACCATCGATTCTTTCTCATATGTCATATGTTGAGAAGCGCCAGAATCTATGTACCAAGTCGAATTATTTCCTTCGATTTCGCTTGGTGAGTGGCCGTACATGTTGTATTAACTGGGTTTTCTTTGCATCCGTCTTGTTTAACTTTCTTTGGCTTTCTACAATCTCTAGCCCAATGGCCTTGTATCCCGCAATTGTAGCATTTTCCCTTCTTCTTTATCTTGGGCTTTCCATGTTGTTTATCTTTAGACGTGAAGAGGACTTTCTCTGTTTCATCAACAGGAAGTAAATTTTCCTTGCGCTTGTGCTCTTCATGTAGTAATCGTGCAGTCACAAACTCTAAATTTAATTCACCAACACGAGACTCCAGGGCTGTGATTAAATTGTTATACGAATCAGGAAGACTAACAATGTCGCAACTTGATCTTCTTCGGAGATTGGAGCTCCTACTGCCTCTAGCTGTTGTGTAAAGGTTTTCAACTTGTTTATGTGCTCTGTCATCGTATCACCATCTTCCATGGACGCTGTCAAATATTTCTTGCGCAGAAATAACTTATTCGCCAAAGATTTTACTTCAAAGTGGTTTTCCAGTTTAGACCAGACTTCCTTTGCCGTCTTCGCCGTTCGCACTAACGATAGTTGCTCATCTCCCAGAGATAAACAAATCGCACTAAGCCGCGGTATTGCAGAATATACACAATATACACCTGTATATAAATACTGTATATTGTGTATACATATACTTAACTGTATAAACTCAATTACTATACACAATATACATGTCTATAGTCAAAACTGTATATACTGTATATTATTATCACCATATACACAATATACATGTCTATAGTCAAAACTGTATATACTGTATATTATCATTTTGAACAACCTCTAGTCTGTATATAGTGTATATTGTGTATATAGTGTATACATATACACTATATACACAATATACATGTCTATTGTCAAAACTGTATATACTGTATATTATCACTTTTGAACAACCTCTAGTCTGTATATAGTGTATATTGTGTATATAGCGTATACATATACACTATATACACAATATACATGTCTATAGTCAAAACTGTATATACTGTATATATTATCACTTTTGATCAACCTCTAGTCTGTATATAGTGTATATTGTGTATATAATAGTGTATACATATACACTATATACACAATATACATGTCTATAGTCAAAACTGTATATTACTGTATATTATCACTTTTGATCAACCTCTAGTCTGTATATAGTGTATATTGTGTATATAGTGTATACATATACACTATATATACACAATATACATGTCTACAGTCAAAACTGTATATACTGTATATCACTTTTGACCAACCTCTAGTCTGTATATAGTGTATATTGTGTATATAGTGTATACATATACACTATAACACAATATACATGTCTATATTCAAAACTGTATACTGTATATTATCACTTTTGATCAACCTCTAGTCTGTATATGTGTATGCTTCGTTCTTTAAAAAATCCCGTTTGCGTTATGTTTCAGTTAATAACATGCACAATAGGGTTAGGATTAAGGTTCGGGTTAGTGTTAGGGATTAGGACTAATGTGTTGTTGCCTCGTTCTACGGTAAAATCCCGTGGTCATATCTCTAGTCAGTATATAGTGTATGCTTCGTTCTTTAAAAAATCCCGTTCGCGTTATGTTTCAGTTAATAAATAACACAATAGGGTTAGGATTAAGGTTCGTGTTAGGGGTTAGGGTTAATGTGTTGTTGCCTCGTTCTACGGTAAAATCCCGTACTCATATCTTCACTAACAACCTATTCACATTGTCTGCCAATGATATAATATGCTTTGTAAAACGCACTTACATATCAGTTGCTTTAAATTGTTTCATCACTAATCCCCAATACCGGAACATCCCAACCCAATGTTTCCGTTCTTTACTATAATCCTCGCTAAACATCGACAAATTACCTAAAACAATTGCTCCATTCTTTAAAACTACTCACATAAAGTGACTGTATAATTCAATGACGCGGACCAATCACTGACACTATCCGCCTACGTGCGGCACGATGAAACCATACATTACGAATAACGGTGTGACACCTCGCGAGCACAGATTAATAATCAAATTCCGTAACTCTCACTATATACACTATATACACTTTTGACTTTAGACGTATACTATACGTATAGAGTGTATATATATATACACTATATACACAATATACACTATATACTCACTTAGCTTCATTCTAACTTTCAACTATATATACACTATATACACTTTTGACTATGGGACATCTATAGTGTATATAAATATACATGGGGAATATACACAATATACCCAACATATATACAGTGTATACATATACACAATATACATATATTTATGTATATATATACACTATATACGCAACGTGTATATAGTGTATATTCTGCAATACCGGGCCTTACTCACAAATCGTTGCTAGTGCTTTGCGGGCACGTTTCTTGAATTTCTGTCGCTGAGTTTCAGTAGTTCCTTCTTCGACAGGTTCTACCTCATCGCCAGACACAATGCCCCATAGATCCTTTTCTTCAAGAATCATTTGTATCTTGAATTTCCACAAGTGGAAATTCTCTCCTTTGAATTTCGCGATGCAAAATAGCGCCGTTTCTTCTCCACTTGAAGCCATGCCAAAAAACACGTAGCGTTGTTTTATTTATAAGACACTTCAGACTTCAGTTGATCCACGCAAGCTCCGTAGTTATTTTGAGTCGTTTGAACCACATCCTATGCATCCTGGGCTCATAACCTGTTTAATATTCATTTGCAATACTCATATAGGATTCATTGCGACATCTTTTAATACAGTAACAACACACGTCAACACAGGAAGAATAATACGATACAGTGAACTTGGTAAAGGTCACATATCAACAAAAGATATTATAGGGCGTGTTCTTCTAAACGAGACTGTCAATCAAACTAAAGTATCTAGTTCTTCTATTTTCGTACAACGATTAGTAATATTAACAAAGTCCACATCACAAAATAAGGAGGTTTTCTGTGGGGACCAGTATAAGTGTATTTTACATGTTAATAACATTAAGACCTAAGAAATACAAACTAGAAATACGTTATACGCAACACCCCTCGCCCGTTTACTGTTTGAAACTTTTATAGCGTACGGTAGTTGCTAAATAATTTACTACTGTAATACAGTACTGTAGTTCTTTTACTTGAATTAGGTAATAGCCAATTTATTTGCAAAACTGAATAGATTTGCAGTGGACAATATCTCTGACAGCTTAGTGTTGTTTGAATTTAATTCTTTCATAGGACATCAAACTAAATAGCGCAAACTTTTTAAATGTTTCTGTGCAGTACCTGCACTGAACAGAATAGTGGGGAAGTTTACTGCTGTTTCTACCATCAATCACTAATAAAGAAATTACAGTAATGTCTCACACTATTGATGATTCATCAAGAGTCCCGGACAGGAATCGAACCTGTAAAGTACCTTCTGCATTGTTGGTGACTAACCATTGAGCCATCAAGACTCATATGGAGAGAGGTTACAATGATGTACTGGTTCGATTGATATATGTACTGCCTATGCGGCAGTTACTATTACTGTATCAGTAATGCTTGGATGGATATGTTAATTACTTGGAGTAATGCTTGGGTGAATATATACACTGCTGTAGTGAATATGGTATATATCAATCAAATCAGTACATAATTGTAACCTTGACTTTCCATCTCAATGGTTAGAGTGTCTCTCATGAGCAGCAATCAGAAGGTTATAGGTTTGATTCTTGTCCAGAACTCAGAATAATTTTCTGAGGATTAAGGAGCTTGACAATCATCCACGTATCATTTGCATGTGTCTACTCCAAGTTCTCCAACATACACGACAGCAGTGTATATATTAACTGATTAATACATATACAGGCATTACTATTATATGTAGGCAGTACATATATATATCAATCAAACCAGTACATCGCATTGTAACCTTCACTGAGTCTCAGTAGCTCAATCGTTAAAGCATCTAACCAGCATTCCGAAAGTTACAGGTTTGATTCCTGTCCAGAACTCATTGTCTGATGATATGAGCTTGACAATCATCCATGTATTGTCTGTCTAATCTGAGCTCTCCTTATTCACTACAGCAGTGTACATATTAACACTGACCAGTATCAGTAATGCTTGTTTATACTACAAAATTGTGGGCCAGGCTCAGGTTGTATATTATTAAACACATCTATAGTATGCAGCTTCAAATTTTTCCTGTTCAAGGGCTTTCAATGGTATACAGTACAACTTTCTCGGTTAAGTATTTCAAAATTTGTCTAAATATTTCTGAACAATCACATTATCACAATACAGTACAACTGTACAACTATTATTAAACAATAACATGGTTGTTGTTTTATTGAAGAGTACTATAAAATGTTGTTATTCGTACTGTACATTGTAGGCACTATAAATAGGCAGTGTAGAAATACCGATCTCTTATAAAAGGTTGGTGCACTGCCAAAATAGTGTGTAACAGGTCTCAACATTCAACGCTTCGAGCGAAAGCCCTTCGTCACTCAAGTCTCAAGAATAAACGATAAAGTAGTGAAGGCAGTGCCTATTCGTACGGAAACCTAACCAAATTACTAACCCTAACCAAAAAACTATGCTGAAAAGGCATATTAATGTTTATCGAACTCGACCGGAAATCGCGGGTTGGGAACGAACGCCTTCATGTTTAAATATATCTCCTGTCTTACAAATATATATATAGACACTAATAAAAATTAAATCAAAAGGACCTTCGCTCAACACAGACTGACAGTGTACTATTATTAGCTAATTTATTTACCTGCATTCGTGTCTGAGCAAAGTATCCATAGGCATAGATGAATATTTCAAAATAAAACTTGCAGTTTCGGCATGAAATCAGTGTTTGTTCAAAACAAACATTCATACTGCATCCGCTGATTTTGTGCAGAATATGACTTGTTTTGATGGTCTGGTATTGCAGTAATTATATCTTTTGTCGGTGTCGCTCTCCTTTTATGTCTTTTATCCGTAGTCTTTCGACCTTTTGCTCCTCGGTTTCAACTCGATTTTGTCTTGCCGCCTTCCTCTTCCGCTCCTCTTTTTGTTTTGTTTGCTTGTATTGGTTGTTTATCCAACTCACTTTTTCAAAGTTTTTCACTATTTACCAGGCCAAATTTTCCGAAGCCGCGCATTTGGACGGTTGAACGGTTGATGCATAGTCTGGTGGAATGTAGCTCAACCTTGTTTTGTAGGCCCCCCACTGGGTTTTTGTGGTTTTTGTATCTGTAAAGGATGGAGATTAATAATCTGGATGATGCCATCTCGGCATCCTTGGGGAATTTGAAATATTCGGAATTTCCATAATTACTTCAAAGATGGCGTCCAATATGGCCGCCATTTTTAATAATCAACTGAAATCAATCTTGTTTTATACGACTTCTGGTTGATTTTTGTTGTTTTTATGTCTTCATGCTATGGATATTGATAATCTAGATGATGCCACCCCAGCACCCTTTTGCAATTTGAAATATATGTCATCTCTGAAAACCAAGATGGCGTCCAATATGGCCACCATGTATAATTATCAACTTATTAGCGTTTTTACATAAATGAGAAATTTACGAGAGGTATGTTGAGATTAGTGGAATTGTTCATATATATACATGTATATATACATGTATATATATATATATATATATATATATATATATATATATATATATATATATATATATATATATATATATATATATATATATATATATATATATATATATATATATATATATATATGTATATATAAAAGTAGAGTGCTGCGTAGACAGTGTTTTGAATATATAGCAAAGTGAAAAGTTGGTAAACTGCCAAGAATTTAGTGACGAGATACTGACGTTTCGAGCGGAGCCCTTCATCAGAGTAAGACGAGATGAAATGAAATAAATAGGGCTTATATATATATATGCCAAAAGGGTGTCACAAGTAGAAAGTAGCCAATCAAATGCACGGGAGATAAACAAACTAATAATTAATGAGATGGGAAACGTTAGATCATTTGCTATTTTTACAGTCGATCAGCAAGCAGACTGAGGGGGTGGGAGAAATGACAGGTCCAATATTCAAGGGGATTAGGCGATAATATTAGCATAAGAAACAAAAACTTGAAAAGGAATGAAAGTGCATACGCGAATAATAAAAAAATAATAATAATAATAAAGGTTCCAAGCAAACTAAAATAACCAAAAACTTGTAGGAAATTAAATAAAAGAAAAACGTTCGTTAAGACCAAGAGGATGTGTGGTGCCAAGTTTAAAAATGAGACGCTTCTCTTGCCGTTTGCGGTTAGCGTTATCACCTGAGATGGGAAAGATGGCGCAGACTTTCATGTCCGAAACCAAATGGTTGGAGCTGTTAAATGGCGGGCTACAGGTTTGTCACCATCATTGATCCTCACGGAACGAAGATGCCCTTTTCTCAATCCCACTACAATCCCACTTTTCTCAGACCACACAATCCGTCATGCTTTTTCATGCACGTCCACCAACATCATTTATTCCATTTCTTGCGATAAATGCCCTAAAATCTACATCGGTGAAACTGGGCGACGCCTTTCAGACAGGTTTGCTGAACATCTTCGTTCCGTGAGGATCAATGATGGTGACAAGGGGCTGGTGCCATGTCGGGCTGGGCTGGTGCCATGTCGGGAGGGGCTGGTGCCATGTCGGTGGGTAGCATCAGGGGAATAAGTGATCTGGTTGTGTTATCTCCGGACCAGCCAAATTCAGTTGCATCGAGACTTGGGGGATCTTCATTTAATGCTGCCTTCCAAATACACGCCTGAAAGTGTGCTCGCTTCACATTTCCCGCAAATGCTTCTGACGTTGGGGGAAGTGACTTCAACTTTGGCACTTTCATCACCGTCCATGTTTTCCTGTTTTTGCTAACCATATCTGATAGCGAACATCCGACATGCTACCACTACTTTTGCTACCATAGAAACGATGTGGCTTGTGCTATCACCAGATCCATGTCACTGGTAGGCTCACCAATTGAGTCGAGTTTCCGTCCCTTAGAAAGAATCTTAATGGCGGTGACTTTCCCAATACCGCAAAGACACCCGACTGTGTCACATCCAGTGAGTGCGTGTGCAGCCAGCAGGTGTGGAACAATTGACGCATTATTTACCGCTGTTTGACCTATGTTAGTTATGCCTCTTTGAGCACAATTGTTCCTTCCATCACCACTGTGCACGTGAACTTGCTATGTGTGTAATAAACTCGGCTTCGTTTCAGTCTATGCTATAATAAACTCGGCTTCGTTTTCTATAGCTATAATAAACTCGGCTTCGTTTTCTAGCTATAATAAACTCGGCTTCGTTTTCTATAGCTATAATAAACTCGCCTTTGTTTTCTAGCTATAATAAACTCGCCTTTGTTTTCTAGCTATAATAAACTCGCCTTTGTTTTCTAGCTATACTACTTCATCGGCTTCGTTTTCTAGCTATAAACTCGGCTTCGTTTTCTTGCTATATAAACTCGCCTTCGTTTTCTAGCTTCAATAAGTTGTTTGCTTTATCTAATTCTGAATTTTAAGAATGTTTTTAATTCAAATACCAAAAAAAAAACGGTTTTAATTGTACAAACCAAAAATACTTACAGTATTTCAGAAGATGGCTGCTGCAAATACGAGCCTGCAAATTATTTGGTCAGTACTATTCTCTTCTATTTTGTATTTTGTCTGATTTTGACTCATTGTGATAAATTTACAGGTATCCAATTTGAACTATGGTACGTTAAAAACAACAATATGCTATTTATTAGTTAATAACTTCAATATTTCTGTTTGAACACATTTAAAAATAACGTAAATGTGCCATCAATTATGGCGGCCATCTTGGTTTCCAATATGGCGGCAATGGTTGGACATAAAATGTGGATTATTTCAAATTCCCCAAGGATGCCGGGATGGCATCATCCAGATTATTAATCTCCATACTTCAAAGATACAAAAACCACAAAAACCCATTGGGGGGCCTACACAACAAGGTTAGGCTACAAAATGCCATTTGGCAACCAGACTTTTTTGCCCATCACTGCAGACCAAGCATCCCCGTGGGGACTAAACGCCGGTCGATATTAGCACCCTCGCCCTCAGGCCTTCGGCCGGCGCGAAGCGCCGGGCGAGGGGATTATACTAAAACTAGAAATACGTTATACGCAACACCCCTCGCCCGCTTATACTGTTTGAAACTTTTATAGCGTAGTTGCTAATTTACTACTGTAATACAGTACTGTAGTTCTTTTACTTGAATTAGGTACAGGTATTAGCCCATTTATTTGCAAAACTGAATAAATTTGCAGTGGACAATATCTCTGAGAGCTTTGTGTTGTTTGAATTTAATTCTTCCATAGGACATCAAACTAAATAGCGTAAACTTTTTAAATTTTTGGGTGCAGTACCTGGCACCTGCACTGAACAGAATAGTGGGGAAGTTTACTGCTGTTTCTACCATAAATCACTAAGAAAGAAATTACAGCACTTGTCTCACACTATTGATGATTCATCAAGGCCAGCGAGAGCAAAACTCGGGCCCCAGGACTGACATGTGTACCCCTCCCATAAATTTCCATGAGATGTATGAATGATCCCTTAATTGGGGATATACTTCATGGTAACAATACATATAGTCTCCCACCGTATTTTACGGTTATTGTTAGGGTTATGGTTAGGATTAGAGTTACGGTTGGGGTTAGGGGTAGGATTAGGGTTAGGATTTGGGTTACGGTTGGGGTTAGGGGTATAAAAACAGATGGAAATCCAGTCTAGTGTTACCATGAAGTATATACCCTTAATTGCAAGTATATATTTTTAGACACCTCATACATTTATAATGTTATTGTATGGTAGTAACAGTACAGCATAATATACAATTATTGGATGAGGTTGAGCATCATGATATCAAGAATTATCCAGATCGAGGTCAATGTTACCTGCCAAAGCAGATAACTTTGACTGAGGTCTGGATAACTCTTAAATATCATGCATAAGCCGAATCCAATAATTGTTTTATTGTACATTGTTCAAGATAGTCTTACTATAAAAATATACCAGGCGTTTTTTAAATTGTAATTTTTGCACGTTTGGTCCTAGTGACGTCATCAGTGTTAAATAATTTTTGTTTTGGACACCTCCGTGCAATAATTCACAGTATTCAACAGAAATGAGGTCGCACCTGCCAGAGATTAAGAATTCACTGGAATTGACCAATAGGAAACGAGAATGAATGTTGAATGTATAATAAATGCTTTTAGCCAGTGGAATTGGGGAAAGTGTTGAGATGAACGGGTACTTCGTGTTACTGGTAGGTACGCAATACGCATAATGGTTGCAACATTTCATTGGTCTGCAGAATACACCAATCACAAGTGATTGACGTGGCGGGGCCTCTTGCAAGACCTGGGCATTTTGGCATTTTTAAATTTTTGAGTGCAGCAACAGAATATTGGGCGGTCTACTAAGAAAGAAATTACTTTTATCACAATATTGATGACTCACGAAATAATCAATGCAGTATTTTGTATATAAACACCAAAGGCTGTTGAAGGAAGAAAGTGCATCTCTATCATACAATGAGTGTCCTTTAAAAAAATCAAATTCGTTCAAATGTCTACGGATGGCATGCATATATAGTGCAAATGTATAGGGGTCCATTCAAATTAGATTTACTAAGACGTACCTATTAGGGATAATACTCCAATTGTTGGTGTGGATAGATTATATACCGTAAGTTGATAATTCTACCCACATTGGACTACTGTGATGTGGAGCTGGCAGCAATATGGATAACTAAATATTGATGGTCATAATCAGAGGTCTCTAGGCATAATGCATGTCAGGGAAACTGATTGGTTAATAGAAATCCCAAGTTTTGTACCTCTTGTATTAGAAGCAAGTTACATTGTGTAATGCTAGTTAGGAAATTCCATGGCATTTTAACATCATATCTACCAGTAAAGAGCTATTTTCCATGTTTCAATTAATCTGTTCATACATGTTATAGCACCATTATCTATTGCCTTAAAGTGCCTATGAAACGAAAATTAAGTTTGTTTTATTTGAAAGAACTTTTAAAATAAGGAAGAATATTAATTTACAGATCTCTCATATTTCACTTGGTTCTTGAGATATTTAGACTTATGTGATATTCAAATGAGATAACCTATGACGTCAAGGGGTTTGCAATACATTTTAACATATTGGAAAATCGTGTATATCTTTAAGATTATTAAACGAAATCACTTGAAACTTTGCATGTGGATACAGACAACTAAACTGGAGAACATCATTCTAGTTTTATGGTCGCCATGGTAACAAATTAGTTTTCAGACATCTTGATTTCTAAAATAAAATTATTTGTTTTCTCTTCCATCCCAAACATTTGCGGGTTGGTACTGGTTTAGCAGATTTTTACGGACTTAACCAATTCTAAACTGAAGTTTAAATTTGGTGCAACACATAGCTATGTCAGAAAACAAAGATTTTTGACAAAGAGACTTAGAGGTCTGGAAACTATATTATTACTATTGCCACATTGAAACTTGAATGATGTTGTTCAGTTTAGTGGTTTGTATCCACATGCAAAGTTTCAAGTGATTTCGTTTAATAATCTTAAAGATATACACGATTTTCCAATATCTTAAAATGTATTGCAAACCCCTTGACGTCATAGGTTATCTCATTTGAATATCACATAAGTCTAAATATCTTGAGAACCAAGTGAAATATGAGAGAGCTGTAAATTAATATTCTTCATTATTTTAAAAGTTCTTTCAAATAAAACAAACTTAATTTTCGTTTCATAGGCACTTTAATTGACAATATTATGTGAAGGATATACAACTTTTGAGTTAAAATTAGTTTTTGTAACATTGTACTGTACATTTGTAACAACTGTAATTTGTTAGAAAACAAGACCCCATATATTGATACCAGTGTTAGCATTGAAGGGGCTATCCTGTATAAATATTATTGTATTATTATTATTATTATTATTATTATTATTAATACTAATAATAACAATGCATTAACAATAATACTAATAATAATAATACCTAATGCAGATTGCAGATACCATATTTGCCATGTAACAAAGCATATAATATATGGCATTGTGTACTATAGTATCTAAATTATATCACCGTGCACATATATATTATAACCTATATTCAGAATGCCATCCCTAGTCTGCTTGTCGACAATGTACCCAATGTGAACTTATAACAATAAGCTGTATTTTACATTGACAGAATAAGTGGTGACCCACTAGGCCAGCTAAGTGTACTGTAGGTCTAACATGTTCCATAATGGATGGAGTACTGTAAACACAGATTATATATGGAATACATACCAGTATACAAAACATGGACGTCAAGATGATATCATCAGAAACATAATATTCCTGGTTGAAAAAATTATAACCTTCTTATTGCCAGTGACGGCTTCTAACCATTGAGCCATCGAGATTCAGATGGAGAGAGGTTAAAATGATGCACTGGTTCTAATGATATATGTACTGCCTATGCACAGCAGTTACTATATATTTCAGTAATGACTAATGATTGGGTGTGTTAATATATACACTGCTGTTATATCAATAGAATCAGTACATCAATGTAACGTTAACTCACCATCTGAGTCTTGGTAGCTCAATGGTCAGAGCATCTCACTGGAAATCAGAAAGTTATCCCTGTCCGGGACACAGAATAATTTTTCTGAGGATATGAGCTTGCTTGACAATCATCCATGTACTGTATCGTCTGTTTCCCCGAGCTCTCCCTTATTCACTGCAAGTATACATAGTAATGCTTGTTTATATTGCTACAAAATTGTAGGCCAGGCCCTGTATTTATATTTGTAGGATATTTATATTTATATTGTATCTATAATTGTAGGCCAGGTCATATAAACACAGCAATAGTATGCATGTTTTTTCACCCTAAACTACTGTATATATAGGCTAATTATCAAGCAGATAGTATTTATAATTTTAATCAAATAATAAACATACTGCCAACTGTCAATATATTATACATATATGTTTTGAAAATTCAAAACATTACACACCTTCAAATTTTCCCAAATCTCTCTGATGTGTCTATTAGATTTCGGAGCTTGGAGCAAATACACAATAAAGTGTACAATTATTTAAATTACATTCAAACACTCATTAATAATTCATGAGGAAAAGACAAAAGAAAATCACGACCGTATCGTGGTTTTAAATGTGATAAACATTCGTCCTGATTTACATAAACTTTATCTTTGATTTTCTCGGCTTAGACAACATCGATTTTCAAAATTACTACGCCAATGAACTTATCAAATGGGTCGTGTTTGAAGCCGTTCAATAAACTCGCAGCACGTGTTTACTGTATTAGCGAGTCAAGTCAAAAAGTTTAATAAACGATAGTCGATAAAGTGAAGCACTGAACTGAAGGTAATGGCTATTCGTACGGTAGCAGTACGACGCTATAGTCTCTTACAATTCAACGAAATGCAAGTAAATATCACAAAAATCCTAAACCTAACCCTAATCCTAACCAAATTGCTAACCTAACCCAAAAAAACTATGCAGAAAAGGCAAATTAATTGCTCAACACAGACCGGTGAGTCGCTGACAATCACAATATACATAATTATAATCAGTCCTTTTACCTTTTACTTGTGTCTGTCTTTGATTATCTTGTCCTTCAACACTAGGGTTTCGGCTTGAAATCAGCTGATAATCCAGGGCCAAATTTCCGATGCCGCGCATGAGGACGGTTGATCATATATATACATATATATATATTTATTATATACACAAGCTCTGGATATGAGCTATTCTGCAATCTGATTGGTTCCTCTACTAGTAGGCTATCAGCTCATATCCTACTAGTAGAGAAATCTAGCAAAATGGCTGCCAGATTTGCAGAATTAAACGAAGAAGAAATTCAAGTTTTACTGGAAAATAGTACACCAAAATGCACACAGAAAGCAACCAAATTCGGAATGAAAGTATTTGACGGTAGATAGAACAACTAGATTTTACCGAAAAGCTCTCCAAATTTCATATTTTTAGAAAAACAGCGACGTTTAAAGTGGCGTTGCTAGAAATATTTTTGGCCTTCAAAAAATTTAATTTTAGCGTTTCTACTTTGTTTACGAATGAATGGTTTACGAGTTCAAATAAATTTGACAAGTACATAACAGAAATGTCCAAAACAAAGTTAAATTCTTGCTTAATAAAGCAATTTCACATTTCTGCTAAGGCAGAAAGATGGCTTGTAAATAAAAACAACAATGAAGTTCATTAGAGCTGCCATTTAGATTTCTCAAAAAACGTCAAACAAAGGTTTTAGCATAATTGGTGACCCTACCTTTGCTGAAGCTAACCATATTCTAGAAGCTTTCGTCAAAGACTTGAGAAAGTCTGGCAAGATAGCTGGAGTAGTCTACAAAAAAACCATTTCAAAAGAGCAAAAGGCGGCCTCGGCAACACCGAAGATGACGGTCCTACGGCAAAATCTTCCGTATTCGAGACTCAAGCATCCGCCCTGTCGAAACGATCCAAAAATACTTGAAGCATCTAAATCATGCCTGTGAAAGTCTAGTGAAAGTCTCTTTCAGCGTCCAAATGATTCAAAATGCAATAAGTTTGATGTCAACATGAACGGGCATGGCAGTCGGCGAAGCTCCACGACAAAAAGTACAGTGTTTAACTTTCACCATTGCAATGTGAACATTTACAACTGACTTTGCTGAACTGTTTTTTGATCGGTAAAGTGGTTTTGCAGAGCGAAACTTTCTTCGTTCAAACTGTTTATAATATGAATGCCTTCCATGAGTGATTGATCGGCGTTTCACTTTCACGTGACATAATTTAATTATTCATATTTTGTCTTCATTACGCATGACGGATGTTGAGAGAAAATTTAAAAATCTATTCAATTACTTGTACAATATAAACTTGCAATTTTATGTTGTTCATATCCAGAGCTTGTGTATATAATAAAACAGTTATTCCACTCACTCTCGTCGTATATGGCTGATAGCCGACTCGGCTAGCGCCTCGTCGGCTATCAGCTCATATACGACTCGAGTTCGTGGAATAACTGTTAAATATATATATTTATTATATACACAAGCTCTGGATATGAGCTATTCTGCAATCTGATTGGTTCCTCTACTAGTAGGCTATCAGCTCATATCCTACTAGTAGAGAAATCTAGCAAAATGGCTGCCAGATTTGCAGAATTAAACGAAGAAGAAATTCAAGTTTTACTGGAAAATAGTACACCAAAATGCACACAGAAAGCAACCAAATTCGGAATGAAAGTATTTGACGGTAGATAGAACAACTAGATTTTACCGAAAAGCTCTCCAAATTTCATATTTTTAGAAAAACAGCGACGTTTAAAGTGGCGTTGCTAGAAATATTTTTGGCCTTCAAAAAATTTAATTTTAGCGTTTCTACTTTGTTTACGAATGAATGGTTTACGAGTTCAAATAAATTTGACAAGTACATAACAGAAATGTCCAAAACAAAGTTAAATTCTTGCTTAATAAAGCAATTTCACATTTCTGCTAAGGCAGAAAGATGGCTTGTAAATAAAAACAACAATGAAGTTCATTAGAGCTGCCATTTAGATTTCTCAAAAAACGTCAAACAAAGGTTTTAGCATAATTGGTGACCCTACCTTTGCTGAAGCTAACCATATTCTAGAAGCTTTCGTCAAAGACTTGAGAAAGTCTGGCAAGATAGCTGGAGTAGTCTACAAAAAAACCCATTTCAAAAGAGCAAAAGGCGGCCTCGGCAACACCGAAGATGACGGTCCTACGGCAAAATCTTCCGTATTCGAGACTCAAGCATCCGCCCTGTCGAAACGATCCAAAAATACTTGAAGCATCTAAATCATGCCTGTGAAAGTCTAGTGAAAGTCTCTTTCAGCGTCCAAATGATTCAAAATGCAATAAGTTTGATGTCAACATGAACGGGCATGGCAGTCGGCGAAGCTCCACGACAAAAAGTACAGTGTTTAACTTTCACCATTGCAATGTGAACATTTACAACTGACTTTGCTGAACTGTTTTTTGATCGGTAAAGTGGTTTTGCAGAGCGAAACTTTCTTCGTTCAAACTGTTTATAATATGAATGCCTTCCATGAGTGATTGATCGGCGTTTCACTTTCACGTGACATAATTTAATTATTCATATTTTGTCTTCATTACGCATGACGGATGTTGAGAGAAAATTTAAAAATCTATTCAATTACTTGTACAATATAAACTTGCAATTTTATGTTGTTCATATCCAGAGCTTGTGTATATAATAAAACAGTTATTCCACTCACTCTCGTCGTATATGGCTGATAGCCGACTCGGCTAGCGCCTCGTCGGCTATCAGCTCATATACGACTCGAGTTCGTGGAATAACTGTTAATTATATATATATATATATATATATATAGATATATATACCTATAAATCCGAGATTAGGATTAGCTTGCACCTCGCGTGATAAGGGACTAAACGCCGGTCGATATTAGCACCCTCGCCCTCAGGCCTTCGTCCTTCGGCCGGCGCTTCGGGACTAACTTAAAATATAACATAAACTAAAATATTAAAAGTTTCATTTTAAAGACAGATAAATTAATTCATTTCACATGTGAAATGAAAAATATCATAGCTAAATAAATGAAACATTTTATTGAGCATTTCATATCTGAAAATATTCCAATTTCACATAATGCATGTGAACTAACTCCATATGTCAAAAATGTTTTTCATGTATGAGATGACATGTCATCTAATTTATTTACAGCTTTAAATCTTGGCTTACAATTTCCAACATGGCCTTATGACTTCACATGGAGTAACGCTGGACCTGTCAATGGCTTCAGGTGTACTCAGATAAAGGAGACCGCCGATCCTCACACTTGGCTCGATAACTACTTCTGTTCTTCTAATAAAAAAAAGGATCCTTTGATGAAGTGGAGTTCTGCAGGTCCAATTCATGGCATGCGATGTACGCAAATCTTAGAAAAAGCCGATCCACACACCTGGAGCGATAACTACCTTTGCGTGTCCCATAATTCCCCACTGCATTTCAAATGGTCGTCTGCTGGACAAATTCCAGGACTTGCCTGCATTCAGTGGATGGAGCCCGCAGATCCACACACGTGGAACGATAACTTCCTCTGCGGTAAGTAAAATGGTGATTATTCTACATCAATTTCGTGAGGAAGGGTGACTTCGTAAAGGTGATATGTCATTTGCTTGTGCATCAGTTATTTAATATCAACAATTAACGATTAATTCATATGTGAAATACAAAATATCATATCTAAATAAATGAAAAATTTTCATACACGTTTTATAAACCAAGCTTCACATTTGACATATAAATTGAGTAATTCATATCTGAAAATGTTTGAATTTCACATAATGCATGTGAACCAACTCCATATGTGAAAAATGGTTTTCATGTATGCGATGACATGTGAAATGTTTCTTACAAAATTGTTATGCAATATGATGCGATTATGATGTCCTACTTGTTGTCATCTAATTTATTTGCAGCTCTAAATCCCAGCCTACCATATCCAGAATGGCCTAATGACTTCAAATGGAGCTTCGGTGGACCTGTCAACGGTTTTAGGTGTACTCATATCATAGAGAACGCCGATCCTCACACTTGGCACGACAACTACTTCTGTTCTTCTGATCAAAGAAAGGATATTGGTATGAGGTGGAATTCTGCAGGTCCAATTCATGGCATGCGATGCACGCAAATCTTAGAAAAAGCTGATCCACACACCTGGCATGATAACTACCTTTGCGTGCCCAATCATTCCCCACTGCATTTCAAATGGTCGTCTGCTGGACCAGTTAATGGACTTTCCTGTGTCCAATGGCTAGAGCCGGCGGATCCACACACGTGGAGTGATAACTTCCTCTGCGGTGAGTAAAGTGGTGATTGCTCCTCATCAATGCGCATGGAATTTAAAAATGTTATACCTGAATAAATGAAAATGTTTCGAACATACTTCATACATTTGACCATACATTAAGTATCAATATCATGCATTACGTTATTATATTCCTAAGAAAGTAATTTTACTCTAACTATAATTGTACAATGCATTTGTATTATTATGTTAATGCTATTGTTCTCTATTGTTAATTTGTCGGCATGTTTTGCCGTCGTATGACATCATCGAGGGTTAAGATCCTAGTGATTTGAATTTAAGTCTGGTTGTAGAAAATTTATAATATCCTGTTCTGACATTGATAGATCGGCATTACATGTATCTTGAATTCCCCGTTGTTACATCTTGTTAGATGTTCACTCACCGCTAAATGTCTATATCTCTCTTGATTGATTTGTTCTCTGTGCAGCGTAACTCATTTCCGAAAATGTTCTTTTGGCCGATATAAAAACTGTGACATTTAAAGCAAATTATAACGTAAATAATATTTCTTGCTTTGCAGTTCATCGCGGACTTGATTTCCCACCTTTTTCCGTTTTTAAAAGTTTTGATACTGGGCAAAGCAAATCTAATAGTAAGCAGACGTCAACCAAAAAACTTAAAGCACAATTTCTAACAGAAATTCAAAATTTGTAAACTGTAACCAAATGTGAAGAAGCAATATGCAGCATAACTTTGCCCATGTCAAGGTCAGGGAATTTGCATATTTCGAATATTTGAGTTATTCTAAGAAAATTTGTTATATATCTTGTCAGAAGAAAATCTCATCTTCTTGCACTTTTTCGCTCTCGAAGTTGGCTATTTTGCCCTTTTCCGTGAGATGGAAAGTACTGGTGACTACGTATTGTTGAGAGAACGTTTGGCGCCGGAAGTGACATTGAGAACCCTAAAAGCAGAACAACTTCTACTATAAGACTCGTGTGCTGAAATAGTGCTCAAAATCTCTCTTTACGCGAAATTTAGCATTTTGATTTAAACTTTTACGGGAGCAATGTCATCGAGCATTTCCGAGATAAATGAGAGCCAGGATGACTAGGAAACTAATTTTATAGCCGGATACATGATGGAAGTCGAAGACGACGCAGTTGTGTCAAGTGTCAACAAAACCCTCGCAACATATGAAACACAGAACAGTGCGCATCAAACGAAGGCGAACTTGTCGCTGATGCAGACTGGATTTCGAATTATAACGAGAAAATACGTCTCGAGCAGAGTAAATTACAGTTGCTTAGATCCCGCTTGAATAGACGCGTCGCTGGGCAAAGTTGGTAATTGTTCTTTTATTATTATATATAACTAATACATGTATTTTGTTTCGTGTCTGCGCCTCTACAGACTGTCATATACGTATTCGCTTTATGTATTATATGTATTCGTTTAATACGTATTCGCTGTTCAATGAACTCCACACAGCCATCACAAATCTCCTGGCAGCACTGGCAGTCTTTGTTTCATTCTGAAAATCAATTTTACAATTGCCAATTTGCCACACTTTAATACACCTATGTTACTATGTAATGTGAGTCTCTGAAGGACAAAAAATTGAAAAAATTAAAACGAATACGAACTTGCATTATCCAGTACTATTGAATACAGTTAAGTAATTCGATTTTGATATTGTCTGTAGTGGCAGAGACACGAAACAAAATACATGTATTAGTTATATATAATCAGTAATATAAGAACACGACTGACCAACATTTGCACTGAAATTTACTCTGAAATTTACGATTATTTGATTTTAGTGTTGGGCCCGCAGTAATTGCTACAATATATACTGTTGTGATAATCCTGCTTTTCTTGTTTTTTATTGTAATTTGAAAAGTAATTTTTTTATGCAATTGTTGCTTTGTTATTGTAATATGTCATTTGTAATTGTTAAGTCACCGGCTGCGAGCAGGCTAAGTCATGTATGGTAAAGCTAATCAATTCAAATTTAATTTCAAAATTACGATAAACATTTGTATAAAAACAACTTCCAGAACGGTTGATGTTGATATCCATTGTCACAAGTTCATCACTGTCACAAGCCAAACTTCTATTAAGCGGACACCTTTTTGGGGGCCTCGACTAGGTACCGCTTAATTGATAGTATTTTCATAAAATCAGTTATATTTGTTTTTTTAACTCAATTAATGAGTTAAAAATTATCTTGGCATTATGCTTGTATATGTTCTCTTTACCTTGGTAGTTTGCTTGTGTACTTCTTACTAGTGCTTATTACCTTATTACCCTTATTATCGTATTCCCTTGATAGTTTGCTTGTGTATATTATGCTCTCAAATCTCAATGCTTATTTCCTTATTACGGTAACTTTATTACCCCTGTCGGTAGTTTGCTTGGAAACACAGCTAAAGTCTTTGTTCTATCTTTTTGTTCGTCTTTATGCAATTTTGTGCACGGTGCACGGTCACTGAACCTATTGTATTTTTATATAATGAAGCAATCATCCACTAGAATCGTTTGAGTTTAATTGTTCAACCGTGTCGTTTAAATATTAATAAACCTAAAACAAAGGATGTGCACGGTGTAAGGTACGGTTCAACATCAAAACGTAGCTCATTATAGTCGCTTTGAAGTTTGCCGAGTTTCCAAACCATATCTCGATTGCCACTATGCTTTATCATAAGAGTAAAACGTTTTACTAAAATCTATGCAGTGCACCACCTTTTCGCTTACTAAGTTATTATATGGCTTAATGCAGGCTAAAACTAATACCCACTTATTTTACTTTAACTTTAACATTGTCAAATTGTTTACATCATTTGAACACTAAAGCCAGTAATTGACTAAAACTGTGAGAAAGTGTTCATTAATTTTCATTGGCTAAACAAGAAAACAAGACCAAAACGGCTTCCTTTCATTTTTCCACTGCTGGGAACCAATGAAAATGCTCCATTTTTAAGATGGACCGCCTATCTGAAAATGTTCCAATTTCACATCACATCACATTAACAAACTCCATACGTGAAAAATGTTATTCACGTATGATATGACATATGAAATTGTCATGATTTACTAATTGTTGTCTACTAATTTATTTGCAGCTCTAACTCCTTGCCAACCATTTCCAATATGGCCTAATGACTTCAGATGGAGCTCAGCTGGACCTGTCAAAGGATTCAGGTGTACTCAGATCAAAGAGAACGCCGATCCTCACACTTGGCACGACAACTACTTCTGTTCTTCTGGTCAAAAAAGGGATCCTGGCATGAAGTGGAGTTCTGCTGGTCCAATTCATGGCATGCGATGTACGCAAATCTTAGAAGCGGCCGATCCACACACCTGGCATGATAACTACCTTTGCGTGCCCAATGATTCCCCACTGCAGTTCAAATGGTCGTCTGCTGGACAACTTCAAGGAGAATCCTGTATCCAATGGATAGAGGCGGCGGATCCAAACACGTGGAATGATAACTTCCTTTGCAGTAAATAAAGTGGTGTTTACTCTCTATGTGGATTGACAAGCAGACGTCAATAACTTTTAACCTTGATTTGCGTTTTTCAATTAGTACAGTAATATAGGACTAAATATACTAAAAAAGAAGGGAAATTCTTTTAGTGGATGAACTAATTATATAGCCTTAGTATAATGTAGGGTTTACCTTGTCACCAATAACGGATGCATGCAAATAACAGTCTTTGTCATCAAAAGAGGGCTAGTCGTAATTGTACTAGATCAAAATAAAGAAAAAATAAAATTTTGATGACCAAACAAAGCTTTCATAATATTCTATTGCGCGTTGGATACTTTCATAATGTTGGATACTCTCATAATTAATAATCTAGCGCGTTTTGGATCATGCTTCTGCATGGACAAAATTCTGCCGGTGTTGAATTCTGCCGGTGTTACTCTAGTAATATAGAATAATCCAGTTCTATCCAGGATCGAAGAGTGTCCTATGTAAGAGAAATACGAAGGGATACTGATGTGAAAACACAATTTTGTGTAACCAATGCTGACATTTCTTCTTCCACACATCTCTTTCAGCGGTCTCCTTACCATTTCTTCTCCTTCTCTCTTTGCATTTCTCATATTTTTCGTCTTCAGTATTGATAGCTGGAAATTTATCTTTCCTAAATGCTGCGCGCATCGTGATATTTTACTAACTAATTAAAGGGTGTGTTTATATGGAGGCGAGCTATCCCGTGTACCAGGGCTCGCCCGGTTTGCCGAGATCGTGTATTTGTTACCATCTATTGTTAATTTTCATCTCGTGTTTATATGAGAGCTGGGCCAGCCCGCCTAGCCCAGATCTCGCTTTGTGATACAGAGATATCGGATACCTGGGCTGGCTATTTCCCATATAAACGCGATTGACCGGGCTGGCCCGCCTACCAGGCTAGCAAGTCAAAGCTCAGTACCCGCGACAAAGTTTGTCTTGACCATATTTTTGAACAAATTTTCATTTCACAAGTTGTGTTCATGTACCAGCCCGGGTAGGCGGGCTAGCCCTCCTCATGTAAACACGAATGAAAATCAGCTCGCGGTTACCCGTGCCAGCCCAGGTATCCGGGCTAGCTCGCCTCCATATAAACACCCCCTAAACTTTGCTGTTATTGATCATGACATCAAACCTTGAATATTTTTAGAATTATTCCAATATAAATTTAGTGTTCGCATTTAAAATCTATTTAACAAATAGATTCCATTTTACTGTCTGTTCAGCTATAGATGCAAGATGACGTCAGAACTTGGTAAGAACAAAAAAGTGGCCTACGATAGTCGAGTGGATCACTGATGTTCTTACCACGTTCTGACGTCCTCTGTGTATCTATAACTGAACAGACAACGGCAAAATGGAATCTATTTGTTTTATACAACTGGAAATACGTGTACGCAACAACCCCTCGCCCGCTTACTGTTTGAGGCTTTAATATTGCCAAACAACAGATTTTCAAACTGCTTATTTTTTGGGTGCAATTTGTGGGTAGTGTACTGAACAGAACCCAACTGGGAAAGTCTGCCAACACTAAATTGTCTCGCAGGCAGGGTTAGAAACCAATTGTGTAACTCTTGATTATTGAAATTAATAATTAATTTTAATAATTATTAATTTAAATAATAATTTTATTAATTATATATTACATAATTAAAGTTATTTATGTCAGTTATGGTTTTAATAATAAATTTCAACATGCATGTTTACAGTAACAGTGACATGCTCATAATTTTACTCGAAGTACAATTGTATTCATGAGACTGCATAACCTTGTACATACATGTACGGCCTACTGTAATAATGTAATCTTCATGTTCCTTATTGCCTAATTATCAGTATAAGCAGATACATGTACCCTACTAGTACTGTAATAATGTAATCTGCATGTTCCTTATTGTCTAATTGTCAGTATAAGCAGATAAATGTACCCTACTGTAATAATGTAATCTGCATGTTCCTTATTGTCTAATTGTTAGTATAAGCAGATACCAAAAGATTCAATACCTAAATTTATCCTAGACCAAATTGATAAGCCTGATAAACCTTTTATTCTTTTAAAAGACTTCTGTTTCTTAACTTTTATTACTATTATATAATTATGCACATTCATGTACCAGTATTTCAATGGTATTCAAGTACCGGTAACACAATTTCAAAAAATGAAATGACAAAAGCCCATAATATACAACAAAGAACGATATTGCTTAATCTAATTATTTCACCAATATATATAATAATTCAGGATGAAATTCCTTTCAGCTGCTTCTTGTCAGTGAGGTGATACCACTTGTTTAATGCCTAACATGTTCCCCTGACACAGTGAGTGTTAACCTACCCAATTATACATTATATAGTATTTATCCTTCAAAAGCTGTGTAAAAATATACATTGAAAGCCTAGGACTGGCACTGTCCAGGCCTACTATCCAGGACAATTAATTAATTAATTAATAATAATTAATAATAATTTATTACATTTATACAGCGCTATGATCCTAAAGTTCTAAGGCGCTTTACAATTTTTCACTAATAAATACAATAATTTAAACAAAATAAATGAATAATTAATTAAAGCACGACTAAAAAGATAAGTCTTAAGGCTAGACTTAAAAATATTAATGGAAGAACTTGTCCTTATAGCGAGTGGCAAACTGTTCCACAACCTAGGAGCCGCAACAGAAAAAGCTCTGTCGCCATAACTTACAAGGTTAGACTTAGGTGTATTTAAGAGACCTTTTGAAGCTGACCTGAGATTACTGACAAAGGTGAATTTAAACAGACACACTAAGCCATTGGCCAGAATTAAGGGCATATGCCATAATTTCAGATGAGCGTAATAGCCAGTATAGTGTATGTTTACACTATTAAACTAATTAAAGTCAATAAAATGTAAGCCAGGCCCAGGTCGTGGCTGGCCAGGTTGGTCCTATAGACTTGCAATATATGTAAACACAGCTAAAGTCTGTAATTTTTTACATCCTTACTACCAGACACCAGTATACTCTATATCAGCTAATTTTTGAGTTTTGCAATGAGTGTTGTACTCTGACTATATATTGATAAGCTCGATAAACCTTTTATTCTGTTAGAAGACTTCTGTTGCTTTTATTAATATATAATCTTATTGCTGCCGTAGGCAGCACACTAATCTTGACTTGGGTTGCTGTGTCTCGTGCCCAGATCTCTTCGCGGAACTATGTGGATGTTTGTCCACAGATTTACGTCGTAGATGTTCGTATAATCGCCGGATGCGGAAACTATCCGAATCAAATGTTCGGATAGAACTCGCAAACAAAATAAAATCTCTTTAGCTACTAGCGCCACGATATTTTGTGAAGAGCCTCGTTCGTCAATTTCTGCTTTACTGATGAACTTCTGGCAGTTGTTAGTTTATCGACTGTTATAATGTCAACTTTTTGTGTTCATATTTAACTGCATTTTTATGCAAGCCTTGTACAGAGAACTATGTTATACAACTAGTTTATCTTTACTGTATGTTCAACTGCATTTTTATGTAACTGTTGAACTTACATGTGTTGACTTCAATATTAATAGTTCAACTTACATCTGATTTTGTTGACTTACATCTGTTGAATTCAATAAGCCCGCCACTTCAGTATTTGTGCTATTTGGAACAATATCACAACTGTCTTGAATTTTGAGGCAGCACTTTCCTTGCGATAGTAACTTCTAGTTATATTATATAATTATGCATACATGTAACACATTTCGAAAAGATGAAATGACAAAAGTCCATAATATGCAACAAAGAACATTGCTTAATCTAAATATTTCATCAATATATCATTAATTCAAGATGAAATTCCCTTCAGCTGCTTGTTGTCAGTGAGATGATACCAGTTGTTTAATCCCTAATGTGTTCCCCCGACACATGCAGTGAGTGTTAACCTACCCAATTATACAGTATCTATATACAGTATATATCCTACAGAAGCTGTGTAAATATATACATATTTGCAAGCCTAAGGACATCCGACTGGCAATTTGTCTAGGCCTAATACAGGACAAAGGTGTTTACACAAACACACTAAGCCATTGGCCAGACCAGCATGCCATCAGATGAGCATATAAACACTGATTGTTATAACCAGTGTGGTGCATGTTTAGACTATTAAAGTCAGTAAAATGTAAGCCAGGCCCAAGGTGGCATCCAGCCAGGTTGGTCCTGGTTAGTCCTATAGACTTGCAGTGTAAACACAGCTATAATCGGTACTTTTTTACATCCTTACCACCAGTACTGGTACTCACTATATAGGCTAATTAGGTTGCAAAGTGACCGAGTGAAACAATGGTGATGGGTAATTTAAATAAAAGTATAAAATCATTCAAAATTTGTATTAACATTTGTTACTCTGCAATATTATAATAAAGTACATAATTTATTGGTATATCGTGTGTAAGGACTATTCAATTTCGAGCGAAAGCCCTTCAAAGAGTGATTTCGTGATGTCTGATTGACAGGCTCACGGTTTTGTTTTTAGTCGCCATGACGCCATGCCAAAAGTGAAATGTTCCGACCACAATATATTTTGAAGTACTAACTCTAAGAACGACGACGACGCGACGACGCTCGGATTGGATTGACAAACTCCGACTAAATATTTTAGATAATTCAGACGACGATATCTTTTGAACTACTAACTCTAGAAAATCATGCTATACATCAAATAAAAGCCTGAATAACATACTCGGACATGTTTGCAAAACTATCTTTGTAACTGATTAACAGATTTAAAAAACCGAAAACGGGTTTACCCTTAGTTTTGACGCCACGTATAAAATTTGATTTACGAACTTGACATCTTCCGACGACGATATATTGCATTTTCACTGCCTTTTCACGATCTTTTTGAACTCAAATATTCATTCAGCGTATAACCCGACAAAACACCTACTTTTCTTTTACGGTTCAATTTTTAAATGCAGATATTTACCCAATCTCGTTCCCAGAGCCTCCGCCGCGCCACGCAAACGGAGGCTCTGGCACAGAATAAAGATTTAACCAGAAGTACAACTCTTGTCGGTACCTTTGAAGTTTTTGTCCTCGCGCATGTCACCTCGCGCATGTCATTGCTGACGCCACAGAATATAAGCCGCCATGTTCCCAGCAAGTGTATTTCGTGATTTCCAATAGAAGAACATAGGGAAAATATCAGTTGGGGAACGATAAACGGCTGTATAATGAAAATGAGATGTTTGATCTTGGGTTTTTTAACCAAAATTGGTTAACAGAGGGTAAGTGATTGTTTTTTATTCGATATGGATCTACACAGGCATTTTTAACAACTTTTATATATCCGGTACAGGGCGGTACTGGAGTACCCTGTGACCTGTAGATACAGATACAGATAGAAACACCTGTGGAGGAGGATTTACTAGGATATGATCGAACTCAGAAGGATATGATCGAAACTCAGAATGCTTCGTTATTTATATTCGAGCACGAAAAAAGCGGTAATCGTTTGAGTTGTTTTGTGCAATCTTCTACATTTAAATTGTATTTGGTTTTTCGTTGCATATAGCCTTACTGTATTATATACTATAGGCATTAATAACGTACCTTAAATGTGCTTAGTTTTAAGATATTTTCTACTTTTTTATTTACAGAAGATATATAACACTCCTTTTCCAAACTTCAAAGCGTACCATAATCATATGCTTGTCTCATGTCAGGTGTTAAAGTGGACAAGAAGACATTATTTTCCTTGGTGTTAGTTGGATGCACTGCAGAGTTCCATATAAAATGTGGTGTTTTAGCTGCTTTAAAGTACCATGTGTATCCATTCAAATTAACTAAAAAAAGATGTATGCAAATGAAAGAGAACATTCCTGACTTTGTGGAAATTGGAAGATTTGAACAAGTTGTGCGTCATACAAATAGTATAAACCAATAGACCTTATTAAAAAATGGCATGTAAATTGGAACTTGTTTTCATGTATGAAATTGAAAAGGATTCTTACTATAAAATGAGGTCTTAAAGGTCAATTTATATACATATAAATTGTCGGCCATTTATGAATAAGGTCTATAGCGAATACCTTTTGATCTTCCTGAAAACCCTAAGATAGTCATGCTTGAAGTGTCCATTCATTATTTCACCAACTGTTGTTGAAGACCATAGACTGTGATAGTAATAGGGCAACAGCTTTTGTAATAGTTGTGAAATTTGATGTATGTGATATAGAATATATGATATACAAAAGGTTACAAGTGATTTACATGTGGGATGGCCACATGACTAAGGCCACAAAAAACATTGTCCAATTAAAGTTCATTAAAGGTAGTGCAGAGTGCATGGGCCCGAGTATAATTAAAGTTAAATTTCATGCACATTTTCACACAAGTGAAATTAAATCTTAATTTTATGAGGACCGACCAGTTGGAACCCCCTGCATATAAGGGGGGTTTCCATTAGAAAAAGGGTGGGGATGATCTAGAAAATGGGATCCTCTTATTTTTTCAAAAAACAGTTTTTTGAATACCTAAATGTTTATGAAAAGGTTACATTTTCTATCATTTAAACTATATGGAGGCAGAATGTAAAAATTCATTTGGTTGAATGGGGATGGACAATTTTTAGGAAGGGTCAGGTAACCAAAAAGAGGGTTGCCTAGAGAGGGAATAATTACCCCTTGCCAACTATGCCCACTTGATTATTTGTGTATATCACAGTCAGCAATATACTGATTTCAAAAGAAAACTCTGACATAAGACTAATTAGTTGGCCAGCAGCTAATTAACCAAGCATCGATGAAACAAAAGTGGAAGAAGGCAGATTTGTTGTGATGCATGGCTGCAAATCAACCAATCACATAATGTAAGAAAACAAACAACAATTCATTCTTTCACCCAACAACCATTTTATTCTGGCTAATTGCTTATAATAATTAATAGGTCTGTCAACACTGTGCAACAGAAAGTATTGTTTTGCCTTGTGACTGAGATACATAACTCCTCATATTCATATTTGCATACTTTTTCCATGGTGATCCACATTTACAGTTTCCTGGTCATAGAATTTGTGGTATTATTAAGATGATCTCATGTTCAGTCATGTTGACATAACATTCAGGTCATTCAAACACAACTTTCTTATGGTTCTCAGGAAAGTCTGGTATCATAGTCAGTTTACATTGTCTTAAAAATCCAGGTACCACTAATTTGCATTTGTACAAAACACAGCATTTGTGACCCTCCATGGGAAAACGTACCTTAACGATATTCCGTTTAAACGGCCAAAATAACGGATGGTAAACGGATGAAAACTCGGTATCGTAAAACGTTTAAACGGCTTTCCAAAACGTTTAAACGGCTGGACAAGATTGTTGAACGGTTGAAGCCAACCGTCTGAACGTTTTTATGTTTAAAACGTTTATCAAGATGTTTAAATCTTAGCCAAACGTTTAAACGTTTGGCCAGAACCGTTTAAACGGATGACAAGAACCGTTTTAAAATTTTGTCCAGCCGTTTAAACGTTTTGATAAACCGTTCTCATTCGTTTAACCAGAACCGTTAAAACGGTTGACTTCAACCGTTGAACAATCTTGTCCAGCCGTTTAAACGTTTTGGAAAACCGTTCTCATCCGTTTAAACGGATGACCAGAACCGTTAAAACGGTTAGACAATAATATCAATAGGCAGTCGTCATCGAAAGTTTTTTGAATATCTTCAAAATGTTTATAAGTGACACATTTCGTCCCTTAGCTCCGCGCGGTTGCTGCTATACTAAATAATGTTATTGTAATGAAGTTGGTACAACGATTTTATCTGCCGGTCATGGTATAAACTTATTTTATGGGGTCACTTAATTTGGAGCCATACTCTGTTGTGTTATCCCACACTATTTGGTGGACGTTTTGTAAATAAATATGGTCGTTCCTCGTGTTTCTGCATGTAATCTATCAACGCCATGCATCCACCCCCTGTCGCTTAAATTCACGACGGAATACTACATTTGTTTTCGTTATCGGAAACTTAATTTTAAAAATAACGTTGGGATGAATGGAAATTATGTTTTAATGTCGATTTTACGCATCAACGTCCCTCTACCATAGCACATAATCATATCTATATTACATTCTTTATTATTCCGTCGTTTACGCTATGGGCTGATAGTGGGATGTGACAAGTCATAATAAGCCGCGTGTCCGAGGGCTGACGGGCAATTTAATTCTGCGGACTTGAGCTTCGATAACTCTTTATGAAAACGCATACGAAAACCATAACGAAAACCGTTTAACAAGTACCGGACCTTGTTACGACGACATTAATTGTATTTTTAAGTTGTTGACATCAACTGGTGAAACTGATAACATTTTTCAGGTCCTTGTTTGACTAGTTATAAGAATGAGTCGCGAAGTCGCTGACTCTATTTGTCGTGAGATTTCCTCTGGTAAGAAATACAGTAGTTCAATAATCTAAACCTTATTCGTTTGTGATGAATGCGCCTCGTCCATCTGGGAAATATCTATCCACAATGTCGTAACATATTTTCTTATCAGGCCTACGGGGTGATTACGTGGACCGGTACTGGTTATCTCGGCTGAATCATTGCTTTAGGATCTTCATGATGGGTTTAAAACTTATACTAGAAGTTACTATCGCAAGGAAAGTGCTGCCTTGAAATCAATGGTCCAAGGTAGTCATGATATTGTGCAAAATTGCAAAAATAAGTGGTGCAGGCAAATTAAAGTGGCAGTGGAGGTAATATAGCCTTGTACCATGCGGTTATGGTTCAGTTAAGACCAGAGCAGCAAGCTCAAGAGTCACAATGAGCTTGCTGGACCATAGGTATTCTGTGGTTAAACATCTATCTGGGGTAAGACATTCATTACGCATGCACACCCATGGGCAGATGAAGCATGTGCGGGAGCCTCTGGCACATTTGCAGATGCCTCAAATCTGCCCTCTCCCTTGTTGACAACCCTTGTGTTAATGTGTTGTAACCGTTCTCAACATCTATTCACAATATAATAGTTCATGAACATGTATAATATTAAACAGATGTAACTTGAACAGTTCCATAAAAATGCAGTTGAACATAAAGATAAAACAGTTGTATAACATAGTTCTCTGTACAAGGCTTACATAAAAATGCAGTTCAATATGAACACACGTATATGTATACAAGTAATACCAATTGACAAATTAAGTTAATCAGAATTTGTTTCTGATGTGGACACGGATGTGCATTCTTCTGCATGCTCAACATCTGTTATCTTGTTATCTACATATGTGATATTGAATGATTTGCCATATTCAACAATAAAGAAGACCATGTCTAATGTCTTCTTCTGATGTGGTATATATATTTCGATGTGCATTCTTCTGCATGCGCAATATCTGTTATCTTGTTATCTACATATGTGATATTGAATGATTTGCCATATTCAACAATAAAGAAGACCATGTCTTCTTCTGATGTGGTATATTTATTGGATTGATGTTGCTTCCCAGATGCTGATCAGCGTGAACACAATGGCTCTTGTAAGAAACAATGAACTCACATGCACCAATATACACCTAAATAGAAAGTAAACCGTATTCACAAACAAAACAATTTGATAATTGATGATAGTAAATAAATTGCAGATGACATCTTGTAAATTTCTACCTCACTCAGCCATATTGCCGTTTTAAGCGAGCCTTTTTAAAGGACAAAAGTACAGAAAACTATCTTTAGTCGTCTTACCTCGACAACAGAATATCTCCTCACCGAAATGAAATGAAATTCGCGACAGCAAATCGTTCGAAAACTTCGTTCACTGAGCTCACTCCATTGCGTTGCGAGTTCAGAAAATACCATGTTCGTGGTGGCGTTGACAAGTTCCGAACATTAACTCCGTACTCCGTACAACTTCCATGAATACGAATAACGTCTGGAGTATGGATGTAATTTTATCTTGAACTACGTCACAAAACGTCATAAAACTGAACATCCATCCATCCGACCGAACGACATCCAAAAATTTACAGATCGAGATCTCGTTGACTATACATAGCTCGGCAAAGAGGTCTGGGCACGAGCCAAGTCAAGATTAGTGTGCTGCCTACGGCAGCAATAAAATATAGTAGTAACGAATAATTGGTTCAGTCAAAATGCAGAGGTGGTTCAAGCCTCAAAGGATTGAAATGGTCCACCGACCATCAATGGTTTTCCCAACGGCATCGTTTTAAATCAGTGTTGATTTCGCACTCTTATAATATGCGACGATGGGTAGGTGTATATTGGCGATTTTAAGCTTAAAAACATTTTTGGCTATCATTCTGGTGCAAAGCTAAGCAGTAAATAACAAAAAAATTAAAAATACTAATTGCTACAGTGTCAAGATGTTCTAACCCGAATAGCGTATGACCCATAATTAGTGCGGTCGGCAAAAGTGTTAACAGAGAGAGATGAACCTTTTCACCCCTAAACCTAGGGTTTATCATATGACAAGTAGAATCATTTGGCATTAGACAGAGTAAAATCGTCTGGCGTTAGACAGCGTAAAATCCTCTGGTTTTAGACAGAGGAAAAACATCTGGCGTTAGACGGCGAACAATACATAGTGCTAGATCGGCCTAGCCTGCGAGCAGGCTCTCTGCGGGTTGGGGCGGGCCTTGCGGGGGGCGGGCGGAGGGGAAAGAGAGCCTGCACGGATCCCATACAATTTTGCTTCTCTGCGTCCCGTACGGGACGCGAAATTCTCATTGGCTAATTTGCAATGACATCATGCAGTATTTGTTATGAACAAAATGCAACATGGCCGAAAGTCTTGACAACAACAGAGAACGTATTGTAAAAGATGTTTTAAACTCTATCTCAGCTAAATTGAACTTTTCCTTGGAGTTGAAAGATGAGCAATATTCTGCAATTCATAGTTTGCTTAACGGAAACGACGTACTAGCGGTATTACCAACGGGATACGGGAAAAGCCTTATTTTTCAACTTTTGGTTCTCATAAGCAAGATCGAAAAAGGCCAACCGACTTCTGCTCTCGTTGTATGTCCTCTTAGAAGTATCATAGACGACCAAGTTGAAGAGGCTAAGGCCCTCGGGATCTCGGCATGTTCTATGGACGAGGCTTCAAATGAAGATCTGAAAGATGAAATATATCAACTCATATTTGGATCAGCTGAGATTATCCTAGATAATTTAGACATGATGAAGGAGAAGAATCTTGTGGCAATTGTTGTAGATGAATCTCACACTGTGGAGAGAAAGGTATCTATACTACCTTCTGTAATAATTATGTGAATACTGAAGTGTAGAAATGTAGTTTGCGTGTGCTATCTATAAAGCTTTCTGGCATGGTGACAGAAAACTGACAAGTAACTTACTGTATATATCTTTTATTTACAGATCGCAAGACAAATCTGTTGCATTTCGTGAAGCGTTCGGTAAATTGTCAACCTTGAGGTCATTCTGCAAAGAAGGTGGGTTAATTATTATATACGTATGTGCATTGTACCTCAACTACAATGTTATTAATATCTCTTACTGGCGTTTGTTTATTCTCCAGGTACACCAATGCTTGCACTAACTGGATCTGCAGATACAAAAACTCAAAAGACCATCATATCCAAGCTTGCCTTAAACAACCCCACAACGTTGTTCATCAGCCCAAATAGAAGAAATCTGAGGATATCAGTGATCAAATGCAAGAAAAGTCAGATATTCGACAATCTATTGTGGCTTGTAGAATTAGTTAAGAAGAATGGAGCCCAAACTCCCAAAACCATTATATTTTGTAATGGAACATTAAATGATATTGCAACACTTTTTAATTTTCTTTTACTCAAATTGGGAAAAGAAGCCTACATCCCAAATGATTGCAAAAATTCTGAAAACTGTTTAATTGGCATATACCATTCTTTGACTTTGGCAAAATACAAAGAAAGACTTGTGAAGTCATTAAAAACCGATGGAAAAAAGAGAATTGCCATTGCAAGCACTGCTCTAAGCATGCATGGGAATAAACTTCCCTGATGTTAGGTATATTGTTCATTGGGGACCGTCACGAAACATGCTTGACTACCATCAAGAGTCTGGTCGTGCTGGAAGGGATAACTTGCCTGCAAATGTGATAGTTATTTATCATGGTCAGCAACTGAGTTTTTGTGAAGATGATGTCAAAGTGTTTGTAAAAGCAACTGGATGCTACAGGATTGCAGCCTATCAACCATTTGACTCAAACATTGAGTCTGTGGTTCCACTTCATGATTGCTGTAAGAACTGTGCTAAAGAATGCAACTGTGGAACAAAAGAACTGTGCTAAAGAATGCAACTGTGGAACAAATCAACAATGCATTGTTGCATCACCCATATTTGAACTTGACCCAGTGGTTGAGAATATCACACCAACACCGACAATGAGTCGACCAGTATCTGAATCAGATAAGAGAGATTTATAAAGTGCCTTAGTTGAGATGTTAAATTTGATTATTCCCATCCTAAATGTAAATGTGATGAGACAAAGTGTCTCTCAAGATTACAGGAAACAGTTGATTACAGACCTTATGGAAAGATCGCACACAATATTCACTGTGACAGACATAATTGAACATCTACCACTTTTTTCAATTACACATGCCCTCAAAATTCTAGAGGTATTCGAAGAAATATTTGAAGATATACCCAATCTTGATGCTATGGTGGAAGAATTTGGAAGAGATGAACTTGAATTGCCTAAACTATCCATCCAGCTTCAACAATATGACTTTGGAGAAGGTGATATGGACTCCTCATGGGAAGTTGAAGATGATTTCATCTAATTTGTAAGCATATAAACACATTCTATTTTTTAAAAGTTTAGGCTTGTCTACCTGTAGTTAAGATGGCTTGATGGTTGCTCTTTCAAATATTGATCCCCATAGTTCTTTTTTCTCCTTCATCCATTTGTGAAGTTCCATGTAGTCCACATTTATAAGGCTACTGGGAAAATCTGGGAATGACCGATGCCCATCTCTACCTGGCAGACATTTGAAAGCTTTAATATTGAGCAAATCTGATAAAATTTGCAATACAGCTTCCTCTTGATTACCATTTGATCTATGTCCCTGTCTCTCTAGTAAACCACAATCATCATCCAGAGAATGAATAAGCTGTTCTAGAGGTTCAAGTGTCTTAGCAAGACGTGATGCATTTTCTTGGTTTAGATTCGATCCGAGAGCTCGCCAGAGAGTTTTCAGTACTTTATTCTGCTGTTCCTTTTTTAGGTCAAGCGTGATATTTCTTCCAATCAAACCATAATGGTTATAGAAGCGATTCCACTTCAATTGGAATGCCCCAAACTCTGTGTACAATGCAGCAATCTTTACCAGATGTAGATAAACAACATAGGCATACTTGTAGTGCCCCCCAGTCTTGTATAGTAGTAAAGCAAGCTTGTAAAGGTCATGAAGGCGCTGTCCATCCCCCTCCTTAACAGCATCATTAAATTCAAACAAAATTAGACCAAATCTGAGCTTGGCACAGTGGTAATTGAACAGATGATCAGCAGGGACCTTAGGAGGGTCATCTGTGGCATCATTGTCAGGATGAAAGTCTGGATGTAGTTTTCGCTCATGCCTATAGTTAAAATAGTAAAGTTTTGATTAAGAATTGCTAGTCACACTGAATATTCTTATATCATGATATTACACTCTAACTCTATTTACAACAACCACAATGAACATCCATACAAGCAGTAATTCAATCAAGTTTAAAGATGTTAAGTTTGGTTGCACAAGTGACAAGCTTACAAAAATAACTGTTTGTTTGATAAATACCTGTTTCTAGTTGCTTTGGTGCTGAATACATTTCCACAGTCAGCACGGCAATAGAAATATCCATACTCATCCCTTAGTTGGCCTCTACGCTCATTTGTTTTATGATGAACATTTATTTCATGACTGTGAAGAAACAAACTTAAGTTTAAGTTTTAAGTCCTTTAATCCTTGTCTGCAGACCTGGAAATAGTGGTGGATCCTGGGATCCTCGTTCCAAGAAAATATTTTAGTTGTAAGAAAGTTTTGGGCTGGCAAGTCACAACTCCCACTCCCAACTTAACTACTTAAGCCCCAGGATTAGAATACATGTGGCCTCTGGGCAGTGCCACAGTGGGCTTGTGGCAGTACCACTGTAGCCTGTAGGTGTAGCCATATACATGTAGGTTAGTATGTAAGTGTGACTGTAAATGTAAGTCTGTGTATCTACACAAATACACAACTGCCTAAACTCTAAAGATAAAAGATTATTCAATTCAATGGATTTTGCTGCAGTGCTACTAGGAAATTGCTAGGCACAGCTTTAACGACTGTTTTAGACTTTTAGTCCTGCGAAACGTAGTGCGACCACCATGTTTGCGAAGAAATTATTTGGTGCTTAGCTTAGGATCCAAGAAAGATTGGAATTATTTCCAGGTCTGCTTGTCTGTTACATATAATATAATATTATTATGCTGTATAACATTGTATGTATGTATCAATGAATACATAAAAAGTCATTCTTATTAATATGTACCTTACTCTTGCAGAATGGTAAACATAGACTTTGTCACAATTTTCAACTCTGCAATTGTAATGACCTAGAGATGCAAGTTCCAGCTGGTGTGTTTGTTCAACCAGACAATCAATATCATCTTCATCAAACAAATATTTGTCAATATAGGATTCACAGACATTCAGCAGCCATTCCCCTTGTGTTTGCTTGCTATCTGTGGTGCCTGGCAGAATGAATGCAGATGGTTCACCTGGATATATGTGGGAAACAAATTTGAAAAATAAGTAATAATAGTAGTCAGTGCATAATGGTCACTGTACAGTGTACATGCATAGATGTACATTTAATTTGCATATTTTAGTCCTTATTTGTGTATAGATATACATACAATCAAATTGGTTCATTCCTGCAAACTCCATAAATGATGCACATATGTGAGCCTCAACTTCACATTGATGAAATTCTTTATAGGCGTTATAATTCTTCTTTGGACCAGCTGACGCATTAGTTTTTCTGGTTCTGTTCATATTAGCTTTTGTTGTTCCAAGCTCTGCACATGACTCTGGTTTGTAAAACATGTTGTACTCCATCTGTAACAGGTAAATAGTAATAATAATATAGGTGATTTAATTTGTGTTAATCAAGTTTTTAATCAAGTTTGTACAAGCACAATGTTTTACGTCGATATAGATACTGTACACAGATGACATCACAAGTAAAAAAAATGAGGATTTACGTATAAAACAAATAGATTAGATTTTTCTGTTGTGTGTACAGTAATAGATCACTGAAGATGTCACAGCATAGCCGCCGGCCGCCCCAACCCGCAGAGAGCCTGCTCGCAGGCTAGTCACAGTGTCAAAAGAACAACAGTGACCATGCCAATCAATTTTTCTTGGTCTTGATTCATCTTGGTCGTACTTTTTGTTCTTTACATACTGTGACATTATCTGTTTTCTATTACAGTACCCACACATGGATAAATGTATGCTATTTGTTAAATATATATTTGTGATAGTGCATTTTTCCAATATAAACTATTAAATTTGAAGATCAAACAACTATATTCAAATGCACAATAAATGTCTGACCTGATACAATGTTACTTTGGCATGCCAGTCTGCAAACTCAGGACAAAGACCCTCGAGGCGATCAAGATCATTGTCTGCATCCTGAAATGTCCATTTCACATGTCTTGCACGTTCTTCGAACAATTGATCACCGTGAAATGGAATCTGAGTGGCAACACTTTTGCAGTCATCCAATGAAATACATGGAACATACTTTTCCTGATTTGTAAGCAGTAAACGTGCCATTTCCCCAGCTATGTTGGGATTGTAGAACTCCATTCCAAGGCAGCACTGAATGATAAAGCAATAAAGTTTATGTCTACAGGTCTTGTGTGTACCTGGGCAATCTACATTTATTGAAATGTTAAAGTGCATATAATATTTATATATTTGTAATCTTTGGAATCTCTTGAGAAAAATTGTAATATAAATCTTGTTGGATGAAAATTTCAGCTTGAATCATCTTGAATCACAATTTTTTCCAGGAGAATCCAAAGATTAAAAATATACATAAATCCCCACAGACATTTACATGTATATAGAGTGTATGCACTTTAAAACAAAATTTAAAAACTTACTATTTCTGACTTAGAAGAAGCCTCCTTGGTATAAGGATGAGGAATATGGTGAACAACCACTTTTTTAAATGTCTTCAAGGCAGGAAGGTACTTTGTCACTACTCGGCTTGCAATGATTTTCAATGATTGCTTCAATCTAGATTGAACATCAGGTGTTGGAAGGAGTTCTGTCAACTGCAACTGTTGTGTAATCTTTTGTGGTTTTGAATTGTCAAGTTTTATATCAACCACACTGTCTCGAATAGCATATTCATGAGTCCAATGGATTGATTGGTTTTCATGATCTTTAGACTGGATTCTGGCATTAATTTGATGGTTTATATTATCACCAACCAGCCTATAGAATCAATATAATTTGAAAATGAATTAATTACGTGCATATTTCCACATAGTGAGAAGTATAGTACCACAGGTACAGTATGTCAAAAATAAAGTCAGACACAGTATGCAATAAAAAAATACTTACTTAAAATAAGGAAGATGAAATTCTTTGTGTTGCTGGATGGCATGTTTTAAGAGATCACCAGTGAACTCATTCGTATTGTGTCTGGTCTTAGCTAGTTCCATTATTTGGATGACATTTAAAAACAAATCCGGGTTGTAGTTATTGTAGTATTTCAGATTGTCCTCACTCAAGTCTATCAGAACTTCTAACTCCATGTCATCATCTTCCAGTTTTGGAAGTTGTTTCTCTTCAATTTCATTTAGAAGTGCCAATTTTCCAATTTCTGATTGTTTTTCCTCTAGCTCTTTTTTCCAAAAAAGAGCTTTTGCATCAAAGTTCTCACCCATACTGCGCTGCAAACTAATGATCATGTCAGGGGACATGCACACTCCTAGTCTATTTAGGCGAATGATGTCCTGATGTGTTGTTCCACTATGAAAGATAATGCTAGATATTCTGTATGCGAGGGCAGACAAAGATTTATTCCTCACACGAGCTACAACAGACGTTGCAAGAGCAATAGAGTTCCGTTTAGTAAACATTTCCCTGTCAATTTCACCCAAGTCGATACCACAAGCTCCTCTAATACAGGTGTTCCATACTGGACAACTCACAGCTATCTCTCGCACAAATAAGTTATTAGAGAACGCAATGAGTTGATCTATTGAGCAGCCTTTTAATACTGTGTCGGATGAACAATATTCATTGAATTCTTTGCTCAAAACTCGCCAAAGTGATTTCAGAATTTCAGGCTTTAGTTCTTGATGCGTAAAGGTAGAATTGGCGACTGTCTTCCAATTCTTAAGTGCTATGTTCTTTACAAGATGAATCGTTTCTTCTAGTATAGGCACCCGAACGGACGTATCTCCATTTGGCCATAATATGAGCACTTTAACTCTGGTTTTCTTTTCGCCGAGAATATCGTCTATGTTCAATAATGCTTCGTCGTTGTTAAGATGTTTTGATTTTTCAGAACTCGCCTTTTTACCATTTGATTCATTTTCTGTGGAAACATCACTAGGATTGAACAGCGATTTTTGAGCACGAACTGTTTTGGAAGCCGGATTCTCTAAACTCCAGGAAATTTCCTCTTTCTGCTAGAGCTTTAGTCTTCTTTCTTGCGTTTGGACTTCTGTCTGGAGTAGAAATTGAAGTGCGCTCGGTTTCAGTGTTTTCGTACTCATAGTAATCAGCTTCGCAATTAAACGCTGGGTTTAACACATTGATGTTGTCGCAAATAAAGGACAATCCTTCGCATACCTTCCTTACTTTTGTTGCACAGGTTTTACATAATCGTTCAGAA
Source organism: Chrysogorgia sp. JL179-B06 (assembly GCA_035772405.1). Taxonomy (NCBI): domain Eukaryota; kingdom Metazoa; phylum Cnidaria; class Anthozoa; order Scleralcyonacea; family Chrysogorgiidae; genus Chrysogorgia; species Chrysogorgia sp. JL179-B06. The sequence goes on from JAYKKM010000149.1 coordinate 3,162,097, forward strand.
AAACTTGCATTTTGGTTGAGTTTAATTCCCGCACGTTCAAGCACTCTCGACAGAATTTCACCTTCTAATCCTCGCTTTTTAGAAGGCAAAAATATATTTTCTGTTGAAATAGACTTCCAAATATCACCGTACTTAACTTTAAATGACACTTTACAGCATCTACAGTAACTATTTACCGTCTCTTTTTGCGGTTTTTTCCCCAAACACGATTTTGTCGGTGTTTTTTTGACAGCCGACATGCTGTCAAAGAACATAAACACTAGCCTGCGTTCAGGCTGAACGCTAATTTCCGGTTCGCGCTAATTGGCTAATTTTTGACAGCACGTTGATGCAGAACTTTGGGGGCGGGAAGCAAAATTGTATGGGATGCGTGCAGGCTCTCCCTCCCCAATTTTCCGCCTTCCCCAATTTTCCGCCCTCCCCTTCCCGGGAGAGCCTGCACGCAGGCTAGATCGGCCAAACCAGTAACTTTGTTATTTTACACTATGAAACTTTCATCTGGACTTTAGACTGTTTCGATAACATGACGATACCCACGGTCTCAAAAATAGCATGAACTGTGCATTGAATCTACATTTCTCCGGATGGCGGCAAGTCTAAACTATCAGGTAGAACGAGATTGCGAGAGATTGGTGAACTTTTGTGTTATTTAATAATTATGTTATGAGATATCTTAGTCTAGGCGTCAGATTGTAATGTTTCTACAAAAAGAGAAAAATAACGCAGATGTCCAGACACAGATGCGCTGTTGGAAATAGGGTTTACAACACGTTAAAAATTTTCGTGATAATTGTCCTCAAACTGAAGAGTGAAGGAACTAATCAACCGGTCAAGTGGAAACGTCAAATCGTTCAGAATTTTTGGTTTAAATGTAGCTTATTGGAACCATGCTGGTGTTGTATATGCATGAGGTGAAAGCGAGTAATTTGGATAACATGCGTGTTTAGCCAACGGCTATAACACGTGTCGTGTAAAATTGAATAACAGAGTATGAATATAAAATAAGAAGAAAGACATTTAAAAGATGCGTAAAATAGTATGTGCTTTCATTCATCGGGTAAAAAGAAATATATTTCTTCTTATTTTATATTCATACTCTGTTATTCAATTTTACACTGCATGTCCAACCGCGCCGTGAACTGCCATTTGACACGTGTTATGCTTTCACCTCACAATATCCATATTATGCATATACAACACCAGCATGGTTCCAATAAGCTACATTTAAACCAAAAAATGCGGTATTTTTGGTATTGCATCTGAAGCCGTTCCTCGTCAAGTGAATTTCTTAATCGACGAAGCCATTTCAGTCGGCAAAGGTGCAAACCCTACAATAATTAGTTATGTGCACTACTTCTTAGAAATGGCTTTGGTGAAACGGATGTGCATTTCCATGCCGACAACTACGGCGGACAAAACAAAAAAAAAATTTTTTATGGTACTTTGCATGGAGAGTAATAAATGATCTTCACAAAAACATTATATATTCATTTCTTCTAACTGGTCACACCAAATTTGCCCCAGATCGTTTCTTTGGAGTATTGAAAAAACAATACAAATTTACCTATGTTTCATTCATTTATGAATTAGCTACCGTCGTGGAAACATCAAGCCCAACCGGCGCAAACAAGGCTCAACTAGTGGGAACCCATGATGGTGAAGTCATTGTTGCCGTTTTTGACTGGTCTACCTTTCTTGGCTACTACTTCAGAAAGATTCCCAACATCACAAAGTATCACCATTTTCGCTTTAGTAAGGACGAACCGGGAATTGTTTATTGTAAAGCATTCGTAGCTTCGCAGGAACATAAATATAGGCTATTGAAGAATGCCAATATTTTGCCATCTTCTGCAGCACTTCCTTCGCAAATTAAACCGCAGGGGTTAGATAAGGAAAGGAAGTGTTATCTTTTTAAAGAGATTAGGCAATTTTGTAAACCTGGCACTGAAGATCTTGTTGCTCCACACCCGAACACGAACTAAATTATATTCTTATATTGTGCAAATCGAGAAATGGTGATATGCATGTACTTACTATGTATGAAAAACCCAGAAACCACTTAAATATTAATTATTTCTAATTATATACTTTTCAATTAACTTGGTGATTTCAAAATAATGACTCAAAATCAAATTTTAAATTTGTGTCGCTTTTTTCTATTTACTCACTTACTGTATAATTGTATAACTGTTTTAACTTTACTTAGATTTCACATGAACCCCTATATTCAATGCGAGCGCGCCTAGTGCTATTGATATTATATAGCTTTTTATGGACTAAATATATCACTATGTGCATGTACATATTATATGAACAGTAATGCTGTAGGACGTAGGTGGGAAAAAATAAATTAACAATTTGGGGAGGGTAAACACTGAAAAACACGGAGAAAACATCTTTGTATAATTATACTGAAAGTCAAAAAGTTCGGCAGGCTATTGCATTTCGACGGCTTGTCGGAAATCATCTTCCTTGTCAGGATTGTCGGAAATAGTCATTATCACATGATCATGCAGATAGCCTGCACATGACCAGAAAGACTCCACAGAACATGCATGCTAGTGCACAGAATTTGTAATGTTTTTAGCGTAATCGTAGATTTATTTGTTACAACGGATTCATTTTCCAATCCGGTGCAAAACTATTATTTCTTATGCTGCTAAAAGTGCACTCTTAAAAAAGGCGTGTTATACCAACATATATTTTTTGTCCAGTATTCACAAAGCTTGAGATGTGTTGTTATAGGTGTCAGTTTTTTGCTTGTCCAGTATACATTTGAATGCATCTAATTTATGGTAATATGGGTCAGTAATACACACAGAAAAAGAACTCAAAGACAAAATTTACGGAATACCAAAACAAGTTGTTTGACTAATAACATTTACTGAAGTCATACTCTGAACACATTGAACCAATGTTTAGCAATGTTACGGAAATTATATGGAAACCAGGCTTTACTGAGTGTTCATCGGCTGAGAATTGACGGTAAGCGAAATGCTATTAAAATATCTTTTGCCGCCTTAGTTAAATTGCTCTGGTTAAATTGTCAAGCTTGGCGACGTCATGCTGGTATGAACGTAGTATGAGTACTGCATCAATGTGTAGTATTTTATTGTATTTCTTTCAGACAGCGCTGAGAATGATTCCACGATTATCCGTCACCTTTGTTCACGAATCTCACTTACATCATTACGTACAAATAATTTTAAAAGCTAGAATATATGTCAGCTGAAAGTAATAACTTCATTCACGAGTCTGTCATTTGCATGTTAGCTAAATTATCACGTGTCTGGTCACGAAGCCCCTTGTTTTTGCAAATAAATTTTATGGGACCTTCACTGGAGGTATGAAAAAGCTAGATGGACGGAGGACGTATTTTATTGCGATAGTCTTATTGCCGAAGTAAACGAAAACGGTTTATTTAATCTTGTCACAACGTACTCTAGAGCAATTGGTCACCACCTGATGGTAGCGTTGACAGTCATAAAACGATTACGGTAACAACTTTATTAAAACCGGCCCTGATCATAAATGTTAATATTCAACTGTTTATTAGTTGTTATCACGTAAACGTAGCTATATAAAATAAAGTTTGCGCGCCAAATATTGAATTGTTGCGCTGCTGCCGAGGAGTGTTGGAGGTATAGTATGGCAGGTTAATTCAACATGTACTATCGCGTTTTCTCTCATTGCAATTGGATCCCGTCATCCCGATACAATTTGGTACGCATATAATTACTTTCTTCCTGGAATAACTGCCTCAGAGCGAGTCCTGTATATAAGTGGCTATCAGACGAGGTCAATATGGTTGATATTCGTGATATTCGAGACAAAGAAGGTAAATCAGTATCTTTCCGTTTGTGCATGTTGTTTCCTCGTTTTCCACGCTAATGTTTTCGCTGAGGCAGCTCACAATTAATGATACGTAGCTATACAGTCGAAAGTATTCGACAAAATTCGTTTGACGGTCAACTCGCTTGCCCTGGACGAAGTATTTGGCGCCAATCTTTAATTGTTGAAATCGGTAAATGTCTAGTAAGATCTACGACGGCAAGATCTACGACGGCAATCTAGGACGGCGACGTCGTTCAAACAAAAGAATGTTTATGCGAAACAAAAACAATGAATAATTTTTATTCCCAAGAGTAATCTGAACGCTGCCCTCGTTCTGTTTACAACGCCACTAAGAGCATATTCATTATTCACGTCTTTAAGACGACGGTGGCTCGCAGAGAGATGAGAGCTGTTCCTTAAGACTGACTACAATCGACACTACAATCGTTTAAGATATATTGAAGCGTTTTGGAGACCATAAAACCAACTTCGAGTGTCAAATACGCTAGTAAATCTACCGTGGTTTCACTCAAATGCTAAAATATATATTTCTCTCACTGCCGTCGCCGTCCTAGCTTGAAGTTTCGCGCATGTCTGATGTCGAGGCAACTCGCTCTTTTAGAGAGTAAAATTGAAGAGAATAAACAAAAGAATGGGCTCATGATATTTGATGCACTATACAATTATACGCATCTTTACTCTTTCTCTATATTTTATTCATAATTCTTATTCAATTTACACTGTATGTCCAACCCAAGCCTCCTCCGCAGCAACTCCGTGGAGTGTCCCCTCTTCGTCGACCAATCCCTTCACAATCCCTATACTTCCCTGCAATCCCGGTGTTAAACGCGTGGAATTATAAATGTGCCGAATCTAATGATAATGAGCTTAATCCTTTGAGCTTAATGAGCTTAATCCTAGTTCAAACGCCGAAACAACTAGCTTACTATATATGGCATGCATCCAGACGTTCCAGCGACTGCGCTTTTAAATTGCACAATTTAGACCGTGACGCGTTGTAGTCATGCCGGCATGAATCCTTTATAAACGGTTGGCCAAATCAAAAATCAAAACGTTCTTTGATCTCGGCCAAAGCGTTTAAACGCTTTGGTGATGGCGTTTAAACGCTTCGGTCAAAGCATTTTAAACGCTTTGGACAAAGCGTTTAAAGGCTTTGATCTCGGCCTAAGCGTTTAAACGCTTTGTTGATGGCGTTTAAACGCTTCGGTCAAAGCATTTTAAACGCTTTGTAAAAGCGTTTAAACGCTTTGTAAAAGCGTTTAAACGCTTTGGTCGTAGCGTTAAAACGGTATACCATCACTTGCAAACGGTTTATCAAGCCGTTAAACCGGTAGCTTTAAACGTTTAAACGGATAACAAACGATCTAAAACGGTTTTGGAGAGCGTTTTTGAAAGCGTTAAAGTATGTTTTTCCATGGAGGGTCACATTTTCAAATCTTACAATTTCCAAAAATAATGCACATAAGAAGCCAGGTACACTTTGAAGTTTAAAAATCGAGAGTTTTTCCTGTAAATAAAAAAGTAGATAATATCTTCAAATTATAAACTAGTTAAGCACATATAAATTGATACTGGAAAATAAAATATGAGGGCCTGTTTCGCACGCTATGTAGGTTCTTAATAGTCATACCACAAAACTTAAATGAAACTTAAAAGATCATAAATTTACTAATGTCTACTGACACTCATTTCTTTTCCCAAAACTGAACTATATATAACCGTTTGTTAGATTTAATGTCATTTGAAAATACAATGACAATGTGTTGAAGATTTACTCATCTCAAGTATTATGATCACCGAGCCAAAAATATATTTCTTGAGCATGTAAGAACAGTTTATATCGAATATTTATGAATGTTCTGAGTTTGACCAGATCTGTAGTCCCAGTATTTATATAAAAAAGTTGTTTAAAATGCATATGCATATCCATAACGAATAAAAAACCATCACTTACCCTTTGTTAACCAATTTTCGTTTTCAAAAAACAAGATCAAGCATCTCATTTTCATTATACAGCCTTTTATCGCTCCCCAACTGCCAATTTCCCTATGTTTTCCTATTGAAAATCACGAGATACACTTGCTGGGAACATGGCGGCGCTGACGAAGTTGGCGTATGCGCAGTGAAAAACATGGGACATGTTTCCTACCGGAGTTGGACTTCTGGTTAAATCTTTATTCTGTGGCTCTGGGATAATCCATCACCGGAAGTGTTTTGATTGGTTAACTTAGGATTGCCTTTAATTAGATTAACTCTTAATATTTACGCGAGTGTTTCCACTGTTTCGTTTAAACGGTATTGTACTTCGTTCTTATGGCAGAGTTTACACCAAAAAAGTTATCTTCGGACAAACTTTCAGTCGTGTCGTGTTTCCAGAAAAGCTCAAAAAACTTGTCCACGTTTAAATGGATTGACATTCTACGCGAAATGCAAGAAAGAGCGCCTGGTCTAACGTTAAAGAAGACTCAAGTCGCATTATGTTAGATCCAGAGAGTTATCCATGGTGCAAAAAATTGCCTCAGTTATTCTTGGCTCAGGAAATGCGACCAAAAAGTATCTTGATTTCTCCAACTAAATCATCGGACTTAGTGTTTATATTGCAGTACAGAAACGAGAACACAAGCCATCGAGAATCAAAACAAAGATTGATCAAAGATTTTCCCACGCCTCACGAACGCCGCGTAAACTTGTATATAGCGCTGAGTGTGTCGTGGTCGTTTATAAAAAGATGTTACCGTTAATTTTTGTGCTGTCAAGTCTTTTATTGTTTGAAGTTTTAACAATCAGCCAACACCTATTAATAAATACACAATGCAGTGTTTATCGACCTTTTTGATTTCTTCGCGAGTTACATGAATTCTAAAATCATATTCTTTTCTGTCCCAAATCCCAATTGGTTGCTAATTTAAACACCAGACAACAATTTTTTCCATCTGAAGAGATCCTCGAGAGTTATTATAACGTGTCTAGGGAAGATTCTTGCCGAAGAACTCGATATTAGCACAGATCGATAGTTCTCAAGTCCCAGAAACTACGCTCGGTCTATTACTGCGCATGCTCTTTTCAATCGACGCCCTGTTTTCCGGCCCTCTGGCGAAGAATTATCCCAGAGCCTCCGTTTGCGCGGCGCGGCGGAGGCTCTGGGAACGAGATTGATATTTACCATATTATCTAGTTACCAGGGCCAAATTTTCCGATGCCGCGCATGGCCTCGCCCGGCGCGAAGCGCCGGCCGAAGGCCGAAGGCCTGAGGGCGAGGGTGCTAATATCGACCGGCGTTTAGTCCCTTATCACGAAATGCTAGCGGTTCCTGATCTCGTATCGAGTTTATTTGTATATAAGCATCAACGGCCGTCCGCGCGACATCTGAAAATTTGGTCCTGGTAACTAGAAATTAATATTTAAATTGAACCGTCACATGATTCAAAGGGTTTTTCAAAAAGAGACATAGTTTTTGAGGAAATAGAAATCCGAGTCCGAGTATGTATTTTGACTCGCTAATTCCAAATCTGTTTTCAGAATTGAAAACGGTTATATATTGATCGAGATATTCAAAATAATATTCGACGAAGTGACAGGACAGCCGACCAAGCCGACTATAAATTTCTAAGCACATAAACCATTTTCCCATTTTCCCGACCGAGCGAAGCGAGGGTGATAATCTCGACGTGGCAGGGATCTCACAAAAAGTTCGTATATATATATATATATAGGAGAGCGGACTTGTATCGACAAGAGGCTCTTCGTCAACTCAGCGACACCATCTTTTATACTAAGTTGAATTCCGATCCCACTCAATCTCACCAAAAATCCGTCAAAACTACCATCAAGAATTTCATCCAAGCCGGCGAATTGCCTGCCTCTGCATCTAACCTTATATTAACAACCCCCAGAACGCCTGTCATATATTTCCTACCTAAAATTCATAAACCTAACAATCCTGGCAGGCCGATTGTTTCCGCTTGTATAGTTGCCCCACCGAGCTCATTTCCAGTTTTCTAGACAACGTTATGTATCCTTTGGTTAAGAAGTTGCCTTCTTATATCAAAGATACTAAACATGCCTTGCAAATTTTCGACCAGTTACGTTTCAGTAGTTCCGATAAATTTATTTTCACGATGGACGTCAAGTCCTTATACACCGTCATTCCCCATTGTGATGGCCTTGAAGCTCTGAAGTTTTTCTTTGATCAGCGCACTAATTTAGAACCCTCCACAACCACGTTACTCCGCTTAGCAGAACTAGTGCTTACCCTTAACAATTTTTCGTTTAATGGTGAACATTATCAACAAATAAGTTGTGTTGCGATGGGCACCAAAATGGGTCCAAGCTATGCTAATTTATTTGTTGGTTATGTTGAAAAACAGATCTTTGAACAATACACGGGTCCCTTGCCTGATTTCTTCGGCAGATTTATCGATGACTGTTTAGGAACGGCGTCGTGTTCACGTGTCCTTTTAGAGCGGTTCATCAACTTTGTTGATGATTTTCATCCTGCTCTGAAGTTCACGTGGGAAATCAGCGAGACCTCTGTGTCGTTCCTTGATATTTTAATTTCGATTAATGGTTATTCGCTGAAAACATCGGTCTCGTACAAGCTTACTGACTCCCATAGATATCTTCTATTCTCATCCTCTCATCCCAACCACACTAAGCAATCCATCCCTTACTCTCAATTCTTGCGTCTTCGCCGCTTAATTATGTAGCGACGACCAAGATTTTCAAGCCAAATCAATGGAAATGAGATCTTTTTTTGTCCAACGTGGTTACCCTACCAACCTTTTAGACCTCGCCGTTCAGAAAGCTTTTCTCGTCCCCCGTTTAGACGCCCTTGAACCATCCTTTGGAACAAGTTTCAAACAATAAAATTCCTTTAGTTCTAACATTTCATCCTTTCAATTTTAAAGTTAAAAATATTATTAATCGGAATTTTCACATTTTACAAAATGATCCTGAGACGTCAGCCATTTTCACCGATAACCCTTTGGTATCTTTTCGCCGTAATAAAAACATTCGTGACTCCTTAGTACATAGTGCCCTTAAACAAAATACCTCGGCACCAGCGGGAACATTTTCTTGCGGCCGTTCCCGTTGTAACACATGCCCTTTTCTCAATCCCACTACAGTTATTACTGCCCCCAAATTCGACCACACTATCCGTCATGCTTATTCATGCACGTCCACCAACATCATTTATTGCATTTCTTGCGATAAATGCCCTAAAATCTACATCGGTGAAACTGGGCGACGCCTTTCAGACAGATTTGCTGAACACTTCGTTCCGTGAGGATCAATGATGGTGACAAACCTGTAGCCCGCCATTTCAACAGCTCCAACCATTTGGTTTCGGACATGAAAGTCTGCGCCATCCTTCCCATCTCAGGTGGTAACGCTAACCGCAAACGGCAAGAGAAGCGTCTCATTTTTAAACTTGGCACCACACATCCTCTTGGTCTTAACGAACGTTTTTCTTTTATTTAATTTCCTACAAGTTTTTGGTTATTTTAGTTTGCTTGGAACCTTTATTATTATTATTTTTTTATTATTCGCCTATGCACTTTCATTCCTTTTCAAGTTTTTGTTTCTTATGCTAATATTATCGCCTAATTCCCTCGAATATTGGACCTGTCATTTCTCCCACCCCCTCAGTCTGCTTGCTGATCGACTGTAAAAATAGCAAATGATCTAACGTTTCCCATCTCATTAATTATTAGTTTGTTTATCTCCCGTGCATTTGACCAACTACTTTCTACTTCCTATTTATTTTATTTCATCTCGTCTTACTCTGATGAAAAGGGCTCCGCTCGAAACGTCAGTATCTCGTCACTAAATTCTTGGCAGTTTACCACCTTTTCACTTTGCTATATATTCAAAACATTGTCTACGCAGCACTCTACTTTTATATATATATATATATAAGCCGCACATGTTAACTCCTTATAAGGTAGTAACATGTCGTTTTGGGTGATCCGTTTGAATCGGACAAAATTTGAAGACAACCAAATGGCGGCCATTCGCGAGTGGTAATTTGACGAACTACATAAAGAGGTTTTTACGAAGAGTATACACCTTTGCCTATATAACAGGTACGTGTGTTATGTATTTAGACTCCCTAATTCCAAATCTGTTTTGAGAATTGAAAACGGTTAAATATTTATCGAGATAACGTTCAAAATAATATACGACAATAATATATAAAAATAATATAAGTAGATAAACCGTTTTTACGAAGGGTATATGCACCTTCTCGGAATATAATACACACGTATTATATGTATTAAGACTCCGTAATTCCGAATCTGATTTCAGGATTAAAATTGAGTACATATTGGTGGAGATAACGTTCAAAATCTACGTGCGATATCTGTTAATGGAAGACGAAGTGATGATCTGCAGCCGGTTATTTATTTTGCATTCTGTCGAGCGTGTTGTCTTAGCGTAGTGGTTAGTTTTAAGGGTTGCGATGCCGAGTATGGCGAGTTCAAATCCCACAACGGACATCCTTTCTGTGAGTTTTCTTCTTTTAATTTATCATTCTTTCATTTTTTTGTCTTGATTTTTAACGGTTAGGCTTAGGGTTTGGTTAGGGTTAGGATTATGATTAGGGTTTATTTTAGAATTATTGTTACAATTACCGACTGCCGGTCATACGCGGTCTGTGGGTCCTGGAGACCATGGATGTGTCCACCTCCAGCAAAGCCATGGCTTATTAAAGGAGAGTGCCGGGAAAAGAAACTCTAGCTGGGGAGAGAAGGCGGGCGAGGGGTTATTTTACTCCTCGCAAGCGAAGGTGATAATCTCGCCGGGGCAGGATCCATTTCTCACAAAAGGTACGTTTGTATATATAGCTTATTCAACCGGAAAACCTCAAACTCTAAGCGGGAAAAGCATGATGGGAGTTTATATGTGGAGGTTAGTTTGAATTATTGCGGGTCGCATACTAACCTGCACACGCAAGCGCCCATCATGCTTTTCGCGATTAGAGTTTGACCTTTTGTGGTTTTGAGTTTTGAATTTAAAGGACAACCGCGTCTTGTTAATTTTAGAGATCGAATGAAATGAAACATGAAGTGTAAACGCAGAAATAACTCACGCTAAACCATAGCATTGTCACAAGAAGTACACTGTAGTTGATAAGTTTTTTTCAAATTGGTAGCGTGGCCGACTGGTCTATAAAGGCGCTGGTTTAAGGCAACATACATTTCGATGGCGTCAGTAGTGATACCCCCCATCGGGAGACCAAAGGGATGCCGCCTCATTAGATATTCAACTTATTATTTATGCATACGTCATCGTTCTCATGCTCCTTTGGGACCCTCTAACCCTAATCATTAGTATTCAGATTACGTCATCGTTCTCAGGCTCCTTTGGGACCCTCTAACCCTAATGATTAGTATTCAGATTACGTCATCGTTCTCAGGCTCCTTTGGGACCCTCTAACCCTAATCATTAGTATTCAGATTACGTCATCATTCTCAGGCTCCTTTGGGACCCTCTAACCCTAATCATTAGTATTCAGATTACGTCATCGTTCTCAGGCTCCTTTGGGACCCTCTAACCCTAATCATTAGTATTCAGATTACGTCATCGTTCTCAGGCTCCTTTAGGACCCTCTAACCCTGGTCTCATTACGTCATGACTTCTCGTCTTCCAGGTGGAGCCTTAACCCTAATTATTTATTCAGATACGTCATTAAACCTTCAGGATCCCTAACCCTAGCTCGTGTACCTGTAGGACCTGTCATTATCCTTTTAAAACGATTCCATTACGTCTTTAGGCAATTCCGATTAGCCGCCGACTCCTTCCGAACTTGATTTCCGAAGGCATTACGTCTTTATCAAAAGGTAGCTCTTATTGCTTTTAATAATATAAGAAACGCCTTTGCATCTATACACTTCGCCTCGCTACGGCAGTGTGAATGTGGGACAGTAGGCAATCCGAAAGCAGCGCATGCGCACAATCAATCTGGGCTAAATACTATAATTTAGAATGAACTAACGAGATGCTGAAGAAACATTTTATACTTTCATACTAGCGCGTGTCTTAACCAACAGAGGTTTATACGATAGCCTTTTACGTTCAAATATCCTTTAGTACTTCAACAAATCTACGAAGATATGAACCCAAACCATGTTACGAAACAGCGTGGACTGTACGATAACTTAAAAGATCAATTCTGCCGAATAATCTGAATATGATTTAGCAAGAGATGAATGTCAATAACTTTGACCGTATTATTGCCTATTTACCTTTAATTCTTAAAGTATATAAGCGAATCATGTAACGAAGAAACGATCAAAGAAATTGTAAGAAGAACGATCACCGATTTTAGATGGATTGACTTATCTAGATACAGGCGTAATAATTATTTAACATATGAATATTATAATAGCTATTGTGGTGATTACCTAGAAGAACTTTACAAAGTTCATCATGCCTCTAGTGTATAAAGTAAGCGATTCCTTGGATAAAGAGATAGGATTCGGCAAGCTATTCGAAGAACGACAAACGATTTCAAACGTATTGATTTGCCTGTAAGCGAAATAAAACTTTATCAAAATTGCTTATCTACGGTAGATGCAATCGAAACAAATGTTTAACACGGTTAACTATATATCGGTTTGGTTTATGTGGCTGACTTCACTAATGTTGTCATGCATTTTGTTAGGTTGCTAAGACTGATACATTTGAATAATTTTGACTCATGTTACAGACAAAGAAACGGTCATTAAGAGGTCGTTAGTGTCACAACTCACATTTATTTTGAATATTTAATAAAAACTGAACATTTGCTGAGCATATATAATTTTGTATTCTAATTTAATATGTAATAAATTATGTTTGCATTTATACCGTGTCGTTTACTTCTCTTTATTCATTCATCTCTAACCTTTGTCGCGTGAACATGACTTGCTGTGGAGGTTTACCACAAATAGCCCTTCGTAATATTTTTAGACGTATCCGCTGTGTTTCGGCCTGTTGTGGTGGCAAGATTGTGATTCAGCAATCAGAATTAGATGGTAGAACAGTATCTTTACGACCTGTACTACAACCCAGAAAGTCCGGCAAGTTTTGGCAGCGTCGATGCTGTTCACCGAGTCGTAAAAAATGATGAGAAATTTAAATTATCACGAAATAAGATAAAAACCTGGTTAAAACAACAAGACACCTATACTTTACATAAACCAGTGCGACTTCGTTTTAAAAGAAATAGAGTTATTGTCGGAGCAATAGACGAAGAATGGGAGGCAGATTTCGTCATTATGGATTCGTTGAGTAAAGCAAACAATGGCTATAAATACATTTTAACTTCTATGCCATAATCTAACTGTTCAGTCCTTCCTGATAATTCGCTATCACACAATCCTATCATACATAGTTCGGCATACGTCTCATGCCCTGCTGATACTAAATACGAGACTTGCATGATCTATATAATACTCTTAGTTTTGGAGGGTGTAGTACCGTCGAAGAGGTGCTTCCATAAACAACCACAGGTGAGGAAACAACGTTTCACCCGTGAATTCTCACTACGATAGAGCAACCTTTCTAGGTAAGGTAACTGTCCAAGGCAGTAGACCACCAACCTAAACCTAGTAAACTCCTTTTGTAGCTGAGAATCAACCTCTCCAGACAAGCCGATACTACAAGTCACACTTCCTAAGTGGAGAGAGATACCGCCGATATAATATAACATCAAATCGGTTAATGTGAAAAAAACCTACTTACCCCACAGCGGATTGAACACACACTGACCTGAGACCACGGTATTGGCTTCCGGAAATTGATAAGGACGATAGCATCGGGTGACCGAGACCAACCAAGAGAATGCTAGAGGAAACAAAAATAACGAACGCCCGGCGCTGCAACCGGCGGCGACGAGTACTATTACCTGGTGGTAATCCCGGGATCATATACGATAAGGTATCAATCGCAGCCGTCGAAAGGCACAGCGATGCAATGCTCCCGCCTACCTACGAGCCGTTGTCGTTGCGGCGGTAAATGAGGTATTACAAGCAAATGACGTATAACAATACAGACAGTACCAACGTAACACACGAGTTAGAATAATATCACCTGGCGGTAATCCAGGGAGCAGTTACGATAAGCGTTTAAAGGTATAAAGCCGCAGATATTTAAGGAAACCGTAAATACCAACCGTTCTCGCAGAACGGTGGCGGCGTAAACTGACGTATAACAGCCAATTAAGTATAACAGCAAATGACGGGAAACAATACAGACCGCACGAACTGGACATACGAGTTAGAATAGTATCACCTGGCGGTAATCCAGGGAGCAGTAATGTTTCGATAAGCTTTTAAAGTCATAAAAGCACAGACATTCCTGACGATGCGACCCTCCCCCCACAAAAAACAAAACCTGACGTGATCGTGGCGGCGGCAAAAGACGTATGACAGCAACTGACGTATAACAATACAGACAGGAGCAACGTGACATACAAGTTAGAATAATATCGTGGTGGCGGCGGCGGCGGCAACTGACGTATAACAGCAAATAATGTGCAACAATACAGACAACACCAACGTGACAAACGAGTTAGAATAATATCGTGGTGGTGGCGGCAACTGACGTATAACAGCAAATGATGTGTAACAATACAGACATCAACAACGGGACAGACGATTTAGAATAAGATCGTGGAGGCAACAATACAGTATATGTATAACAATACAGACAGCAGAGACGTGACACACGATTAGGATAATATCATGGTGACAGCGGCGGCGGCAACTGACGTAAAACAATACAGAATGCAGCAGAGACGTGACACACGATTAGGATAATATCGTGGTGACAGCGGCGGCGGTAACGGACATATAACAATACAGACAGCAGAGAGACCGGCAGCGGCGACGGCAACTGACGTACAACAATACAGACAGCAGAGACATGACACACGATTAGGCTAGTATCGTGGTGACAGCGGCGGCGGCAACTGACGTATAACAATACAGACAGCAGAGACGTGACACACGATTTAGGATAATATCGTGGTGACAGCGGCGGCGGTAACTGACGTATAACAGCAACTGACGATAATTACATCAAACTATACCGACAGCACAGACGTGACCTACGAGCTAGAATATTATTCTCTGGTGGTAATCGAGTAGGAAATTAGTTATGATCACGAAACTCGAGGTGAATAACAAGCGTGGGTGGGGTATAAAGGGTGGGACACTATGTTGATCTGAGTACGTCCAACAGTAAGTGACGCGCCCAAAACCAGTCCAAAGGTCCAAAGACCAAGGAGTGGCAAAACATACGAGTTGACGTCACATGACGTCACATACGAGTTCACGTCAGCCAATGAAGATAGAGCCCTGGGTCAACCCTCGCTCCTAACCCCCAATAATTGACACGACACTAATATTATGCATGAAGTTAATTTTATTTATTGCATAAATGCATTTAACTTCTATGCCATAATCTAACCATAACTGTTCAGTCCTTCCTGATAATTCGCTATCACACAATCCTATCATACATAGTTCGGCATACGTCTCATGCCCTGCTGATACTAAATACGAGACTTGCATGATCTATATAATACTCTTAGTTTTGGAGGGTGTAGTACCGTCGAAGAGGTGCTTCCATAAACAACCACAGGTGAGGAAACAACGTTTCACCCGTGAATTCTCACTACGATAGAGCAACCTTTCTAGGTAAGGTAACTGTCCAAGGCAGTAGACCACCAACCTAAACCTAGTAAACTCCTTTTGTAGCTGAGAATCAACCTCTCCGAAGCCACCCTCCAGCGCAGCTGGAGAAAGGGATTCGAAGCCCGAACCCTCTCCCAAAAGGCGACCAAGAACAGATATAGACCCATGCCTAGTCCTATTGGGAGATGACAAGTAACCTTACGGAATAATATAAATTACTAACAAACAGCTAAACTAAAAAACGAGCTGTGGATTGTAGGACGTGTGACGGAGTCCGAATGTATCGCAAATATGCATCGCTAGACCATCTGCCCAAAGTCTTGATTAAATGATCCGGTATACCCGCCAACGCTGCGGAGGATGCGGCTCCAATTCGTAAACTGTGACTAGAGTAGTTACCAGGGATGCCTGCGGCGGCCAAAATGCGACGAAGCCATGAATTGACGATGACGAGAGATAGCGGTGAACCATTTTGACAGATGAACAACGGCCCCGGCGTCAATCCCCGAACGGCCATGTAACTAGATAGTGCCTCGATGGGGCAAATAGCCCGACCAGAGCGGCCAAGATAGATAAAACAACCCTGATGAAACGGGTCCGTTTTTGATGACTGAATGTGAAGGCGAATTGTCCCGGACGACTCCACACACACATCCGCGATAGATAAATGAGACGACGGATCAAAGGCGGAGACACAGGTAAATTCACTGACACGCAGGAAACCGAAAAACGCCACGCAGCATGCTGCCCAAAACATGGTGTGGTCGAAAACCGCCGGCGATAGTGACGCGTGAATGAGGCCCAATAGACGATTGGTAATTGGTAACCGAGCGAGGCACGGCGCGGACCGAGCGCGGCGAACCCCACGAACGAGACGAGACAAACGAACAGTGCCAACCAACGGATCCGGGAATCCCTGATCGATGTGCAAGGACCGAACCGCAGCCAAATAGGTGACAATCGACGCCGGCGACAAACGACGAACCTCATACAGGTATGTCACGAATAGCATCAAGGTCCATTCCGATGTCGGGCAAGGTAGAACCCGAGACTGAGAGCAAAACTGGAGAAAAACCCGCTGACCGACCGCATACACACGACGCGTGGATGGTGCTAAACCCTGCGCCAACAAGGCAAAACACTGGGACACTAGGCGGGGGGAATAAGACGGGACAGGAATGACGGCGACAGGGAAACCGGCCTGGGGTCGGCGTGAGGAACCAGCCGATGGAACTCCTGCAGACGAAAACGAGAAAGTGCATCAGCGGCGGCATTAGTCCGACCAGGTATATGCTGAGCGGTGAACGTAAAATTATGCGTGCATGCTAATCGCGTGAGAAAACGGAGAAGGTGCATGATGTCGGGCCGACGCGATGTACCAGAATTGAGGACGTTGACGATGGCTTGATTGTCGCACAAGAACTGCACCTGGCACCGAATCCAAGCCGGACCCCAGACGTGAGCAGCAACGACAATGGGAACTAATTCCAAAAAGGCGATGGACGGCAACGACGGCAGGAACACCCACGAGTGAAAAAACCACTCGGACCGACAAATAGCCCCGAAACCCGCCCCTGAGGCGGCATCCGAGGACACGAATAAATCGGGCAGCGGGGTAATGGCGGGAGACAGGAAAAAACTCACCCCGTTCCATTCAGCAAAAAATGTAATCCACCAATGAAGATCCCGGCGAAACTCAAGGTTG
Source organism: Chrysogorgia sp. JL179-B06 (assembly GCA_035772405.1). NCBI lineage: Eukaryota > Metazoa > Cnidaria > Anthozoa > Scleralcyonacea > Chrysogorgiidae > Chrysogorgia > Chrysogorgia sp. JL179-B06. The sequence continues at coordinate 3,179,341 of JAYKKM010000149.1, forward strand.
AGACGAATCGGATGCGAACGGTGACGAAAACAAGACAAGAGATTAATCATCCGCCGCAGAAATGTACGCCCGGGGCGAACGACCTTACAGGCGTGGTGAAGATGGCCAATTAGGGACTCCATCTGCGTACGAGAGCAAGATGTCTTTCTGGAACAAGACTGTAGGAGGGCGTATATCCGGGAGAACTTTTCCGGCGGAAGCCGCGCGGTTTGGAGAATGGAGTTGAGTTCAATGCCTAAAAAGGTTAATGTGGTCGTTGGGCCAACGCATTTGGCATGGTGAAGAGGAAGGCCGAGTCGAGCAAAAACCGTCGCCGCGGTAGCCACATTGGTGGAACAAAGGGGTGAGTTAGGCGGACCCAAGGTGAGGAAGTCATCGAGGTAGTGCAGGACGGGCCGCACATTGTAATTATGGACGAGGATCCATTCGACGGCCGACGCAATTGCGTCAAAAATAAATGGAGCCGATCGTAAGCCAAACGGGAGGACCAGATCTACATAAAATTGATCCCGCCAACACATGCCGAGTAAAAAACGATCAGCAGGGTGTATGGGTACGTTACGGTAGGCCGCCTCCACATCAAACTTAGCCATGAACGCCCCGGGACCCAGCTGGACGACGGCGCGAATGGCATCGTCGACCGAAATGTACCGCAGTGAGTACGGCTCCTTAGGGATGCCATCATTGACACTATGGCCTTCCGGGGAAGAAAGATCCAAAATAAGCCGCCATTTTCCTGGTTGCGCTTTTTTGGGGATGACCCCAAAAGGACTCACGTGGAGGTTGGGCATAGGAGGCTGTGCATAAGGACCGGCAAGGCGGTGCTTTTGCATTTCTGTGGCAAGATAAGCATCTATGACTTGGGGATTGTCGATAGCTGACTTTAAGTTACGCGGCCGAGACCGCAACGTGTTCACAGGAGCTGAAAAACCAACACGAAAACCGTGCGACAGCCCCGCCAACACCAGCTCTTTGAAGGCGAAAGGACATGAGGCAAGTTCCCGAGCAAACACAGCGACGGCCAACGGAGAAACGGTGGTCAACGGTAACGTTGCTAAATTGACTGTAAACGACGCTGTAATAAAGGAAAAAAAATAAACGGGAAAGGGCTCAAACGACCGTGAGCGAACCGACCCTATATGCCCAACGGAAATTAGGAAGATACGGACCCCCCCCCCCCCCCCCCCCCCCCCCCCCCCCCCCCCCCCCATACACAAACACAACCTCGGTACATACCGCATAACAATTTATGAATTTTATTATTTGTGAGTAATTGTTGACCTTGTTATGTTAAGCAATAACAATTATCGAAACACCACATATAGACTACGCGTCCGAAAACCAGCGACGTTTTCGCGGCTGTTGCGGAGGAGAATTCGCCGCTCTAGTGGAGGTGCGCCGAGGACACTCCAAGCCGCCACCACAGTGTGGAATGTCGCAAACATGCCTATAACGGCACATGGCGCGAGATGACACGCATGCGCCAGAATTCCATGAACGACAGATGTACAACGACGACGGCGTACCGGAAGCCTCCGAACGCGGGCCAGTCGAAATTATCCCCACTGGGGTCGGGGTTCGTGGTGACGAAGCGGCAATGTGGAAATTATATAACTCCACGTTCATACGCGACCAATCACCAAGCTGACGAGCAGCGGCATCGCGACGAAAAGCCTCGTCATAATTAAACCATGCAGAACCCCCAAACTGCGCGGACATACGGAGAATCTGCAATTGGTATGCTAGCAAATCCCGAGCGCGATTGGGGAAATAAGCCACCAATATCATGGCGTATATAGTAAACGCCTGAACCCATTGTACAATATCCGTAAGCCGTCGATGTGGACGCGTGGCCGGTACCAACACAACACGGCCATCTATGGACAGCGAAGGGCTCGACCGTTCATCGTGTGGCCGGGTCAACAACGCTGACAATTCAACAAATTGGCCGCCCGTAATCGCCGCTATAAGACGATAAGGTATCGGATGAAAACCGGGGCCAACGACAAAAGCCTGTTGCAACATTGGATTCGCCCTAGAGTACAAACCCTCGGACGCCGAAGTCAGCCCCGAAGGAACGTTAAAAACTGTACCTGATGGATTGCGCACCTCTGCAAGCTGTGGCGATGAGAAAGATGGCAAAACCACAGACGATCCGTCGGGCGCTGTTATGCCCGATTGAAATCCCGGGACTACGGTGGATTGCGGCAACATTGCGACGTTCGGGCCTGAGGCAGCTGGAAACAGCGAAGGAACAACAGATCCTGACGCTATTACACTGGGTGGCACCACACCAAGCGACGACCATCGCAGCGACGGAATATAGGCTTACGGCAACGACGAAGACGAAGGCCGACCATACTCGTCTGAGAACGAATTCTCGTGAACTGTTGGCAAAAGCGGGGATGACCACTGTGCCGGACCACTCAACGGCGTCGATGTACTGTGGGCCAACAGTGACGGCGACTGGAATATGGAAGGAGCCATGAAACGTGGATGTGGCGAAGACACAGCCGTAACGATCGTAGACGTCGAAGAAGAACTCGCTGAAGAAGACGATGTCACAAGCGCCATTGCTGATGGCGATTCTTCAGTCGAAATCGACGATAAACTATTTCTCGTGCACCGAGGCATACACTCACACACGTTGACGTTGTAATATGTGACACCAAACTAAGACTATGTCAGCGAAGACGTTTGTACACGATTTTGAAGAAAAAACAAACAACAACTAAATACACTATGTTGATCTGAGTACGTCCAACAGTAAGTGACGCGCCCAAAACCAGTCCAAAGGTCCAAAGACCAAGGAGTGGCAAAACATACGAGTTGACGTCACATGACGTCACATACGAGTTCACGTCAGCCAATGAAGATAGAGCCCTGGGTCAACCCTCGCTCCTAACCCCCAATAATTGACACGACACTAATATTATGCATGAAGTTAATTTTATTTATTGCATAAATGCATTTAACTTTCATTGATGTCTTATCTAAATATGCGTGGGTAGAACCGCTGAAAACAAAATCAAAGCCTTTAAGAAGATATGTAAGAAAGGCAGACGTCCCGAGAAACTTCATACCGATAAAGGAACTGAATTTACCAATTGCTTGGGTGTTTGGAGGTGCATTTGGTGTTTCCGAGGTATTTGGGGGGGGGGGTGCATTCGGGGTGTTCGTAAGGAGATGGGGCGCTTGGGGTGTTTGGGGGTGCATTTGGTGTTTCCGGGGTATTTGGGGGGTGCATTCGGGGTGTTCGTAAGGAGATGGGGCGCTTGGGGTGTTTCGGGGGTGTATTTGGTGTTTCCGGGGTATTTGGGGGTGCATTCGGGGTGTTCGTAAGGAGATGGGGCGCTTGGGGTATTTGGGGGTGCATTTGGTGTTTCCGGGGTATTTGGGGGGTGCATTCGGGGTGTTCGTAAGGAGATGGGGCGCTTGGGGTGTTTCGGGGGTGTATTTGGTGTTTCCGGGGCATTTGGGGGTGCATTCGGGGTGTTGGTAAGGAGATGGGGCGCTTGGGGTGTTTGGGGGTGCATTTGGTGTTTCCGGGGTATTTGGGGGGTGCATTCGGGGTGTTCGTAAGGAGATGGGGCGCTTGGGGTGTTTCGGGGGTGTATTTGGTGTTTCCGGGGCATTTGGGGGTGCATTCGGGGTGTTCGTAAGGAGATGGGGCGCTTGGGGTGTTTCGGGGGTGTGTTTGGTGTTTCCGGGGCATTTGGGGGTGCATTCGGGGTGTTCGTAGGGAGATGCGGGCGTTTGGGGTATTTGCGGGGGTGCATTTGGTGTTTCCGGGGTATTTGCGGGGTGCATTCGGTAAATTGTTAAAAGTGAATTTAATTACAATTATAAAAAAGAATACATCAGTTGTTATTGTCGTACTGTTTTCACACTCTCTAACTATTTACACTAAGTTTCTATAATTATATAACACATGATAACTCTAAGCAAAGACGCTTGCGTACACACCAAGTTGCAAGTTTCATAAAGTAAATTCAAACTGTTAAAATTGTTGTTGTTTTTTTTTTGGTATTTTTTTTCTTTCTGCGTACTGGCAAATAAAGTTTCATTTGGGGTGTTCGTAAGGAGATGGGGCGCTTGGGGTGTTTGGGGGTGCATTTGTTGTTTCCGGGGTATTTGGGGGTTGAATTCGGGGTGTTCGTAAGGAGATGGGGTGTTTAGGGTATTTGCGGGGTGCATTTGGTGTTTCCGGGGTATTTGGGGAGGGGGTGCATTCGGGGTGTTCGTAAGGAGATGGGGCGCTTGGGGTGTTTGAGGGTGTATTTGGTGTTTCCGAGGTATTTGGGGTGCATTTGTGTTTCCGGGGTATTTGCGGGGTGCTTTCGGGGTGTTCGTAGGGAGATGCGGGCGTTTGGGGTATTTGCGGGGTGCTTTAGATTGTGCGTTGGGGGCGTTTGGGGTGTTGGGGTATTTTCGGGGTGATCAGATTAGGTATCCTATAAAATTAAAATAATTGAGAAAATAGTTTCATTTCATGTTCAGTCGTGAGTCAGAGAACATGTCTCATCAGTGTGGCATATGTGGAAAGACTTTGTCAAGAAAAGAACACCTTCGCCGCCATATGAACAACGTTCATGGTAAAAAGATCTCCTCTCAACCAATCTCTTCCGTTGGTTTATTCGTCGCATCAAGTAATAGCGCTAACCATAAGAAAGTATTTCATTCTGAAGTCACAGACAAGCAACCGGATATGGCTTCCTACGATAGAAGAACGACACATCTCCCGTTTACTAGTGCTGTATCAGCTGTATCAAACTCACTAAACTCAAACCAAAGCCGAACGTATTCCATTCAGTTAACACACCCGTTTGGACTTATGGTCTCTGGAGGAACCAAGACAGGAAAAACAACGTTTGTCAAAACATTGTTAGCGAACGCTCAAGTGATGATCGATCCTCCACCTGAAAATATTGTTTACTTTTATTCCGAATATCAGGAATCCTTTGCTCAAATAGAGACCCTAGTTTCCGGTATTCAGTTTGTTCAAGGTTTACCTGATTCCATGTTGGATTCTATTAACCCCAAGATAAGGAATTTATTTATCATTGACGACATGATGGGGGAAAAGGATGCTATCATTGCTAAATTATTTACGAAAAAGTCGCATCATGGAAACCTTAGTGTCATCTATATCGTACAGAATATGTTTCATCAAAGCAAAGATCATCGAACTATATCTCTTAACGCCAGTTATCTGGTTCTAACTAAGAACGTCCGTGATGCCAGCCAAGTGATCCACCTAGCCAAACAGTTGTACCCAAGCAATACCAAATTTTTTCAGCAAGCTTACCAGATGGCAACAAAAGAGCCGTATTCTTACATATTTGTTGACCTAACACCAACATGTCCCGATGAAATACGACTTCGATCCGGAATCTTCCCGACAGACACTCATTACGTCTACCAACCTCGCGTATAAAAACATAGTGCTGTCAAAGGTGTATTCATTTGAGGATGTCCCGCCGTGTGAGAAGGAACCACGATGTTTTAAAAGTATTGGCAAAGTGTAAACCTTCTATGCGAAAAGCGATCATAAAAGCTGCAGATACAGATTTATTGGAAGCCATAACCGAGTGCCTATTGAACATTTGCCGTGAAACGATTAAAATTAGTCCAAAAACGTATAAAAAGCTTACACCATACTCAGATCACATTGAGGCTGTTGCTGATAAGAGAAACCCGATCACGAAAAGAAGGAGGGTTATTATACAAAACGGAGACGGATTCTTACCTTTTCTACTCGCTCCTGTCTTAGAACAATTGGCGAGCTTTCTAACCAAATAATGGAGCATGTCAAAAGACTGGTTCTGGTTCCTGAACACATGACTACAAAGAAACCCTTGGTTCTTCCACTGACTGCTCAAGTGAACCAACTGGATTCGAAAATGGACAATTTGCTGCAACGTCAAGATATAACACAAGAGGATAAAGTGAAGTTGTATAATCAGACGTTTCAACGCTATCTCAATTACTATGACAAACGAATGCATCGGCCTGTTCCTGTAAGTATTACCCATACCCAACCTATCGCAGCAGAAGAAACAGACCACAAACCTTCAACAGAGACAACGCCTGAAGCACCTGGAGAAATCGAGAGTGATATCATAGAAAGTGTACCTTCCACGATGAAATCAAGAGCTGTACAACTGATAAAGAAGATAAAAGAAAATAAAGATGTGGTTGGTTGGAACGATCAAGGGCAGATGGTTTTTGAAGGAAGAACTATTCCGGGTACTAACGTCATTGATTTAGTCAACGATACTCTGCGCCAAAGAAAGAATTTCAACCCTGCAGGATGGCAACTGTTCGCAAAAGCTTTAGGACGTTTGAATGTACCCGAAGGAATCGTCAGAAACGAAGAGCGTCTACATTTGGTGAAGGAATATATGAACAAGCCTTCATCTGCTTCTAGCGACCCCCCTCTGACGCACTCACTACAGTCTCCAGGGTCACCAGCGAAACCAAGAAAGAAACGTAGAAACAAAAATCCATATAAATGGCATTCATAATCTTTTTTTTGTAAACATTTTATTGAATAAATATTTTTTACAATTATAACGTGTCTTTTTATTCTTACACAAAATACCATTTACGTATAAAATTACGAACTAATGTATCGTTCCACTCCTTTTGATCAGTAAACATACTAACAATAGTTGACATGGGAATATTTCTACTACGATGTAAAGCATAAAATAAACAGTATTGTCCACACACACGAAACCACGGTGACTGTAAAGTCTTTTCATTCCAAGTAAATGTACTGCTATATGATCTTGTAGAAAGGTTTGAAAGTTTCTGCTGTAAAATTCTGGGCTTTGTCCATAAGAGTCGAAGAATTCTCCTTTTCCATCCGATGTGACGTAAACAGCTACCCAGTGTGTACCTGGTCCATCGCTGGGATCCACGTTTATAATAAAACCTCTAGGTCTTTTCTGTATCTGACTTGGTAAACGATCCGAGGGTGAAACATCGGTAAACACTGATTTGGCATATGGATCACTTTGTAAGACACGTAGCAGTTGACGTGTGTTCATTTTAGCTTCTGAAGTCACTTAGCACGTTACGGTTGGTATCAATCTCGATAAGATTTTGAAATTCTCCAAGCACCACGATATTTATAGCCCCAGTTAGAGCCGTACCGAACTTGCATTCTAGGGAGACATTCCCATCCCTGATAGGTTGAAAATGATCTCCAACACATAGATCAGCTGTTAAATCAAACACGTACAGGGTATATCCATTTGCATACTCGTCTCGAGTAATACCGTTGCCTTGATTCTGAAACATCTTGTTGGTACCAGCATACAGCGTTTGGAATGCTGAAACATAGTTCCTGTTGCTCCGGCGAACTTTATAGTGAAGTGGTTTGCCAGGCCGGTGTTCTCCATTCACTGATAATGCAAGAAATGTTGTGTCGTAGTTCTTAAAATTGAAAGGATTCTTGTTATAAACTCCGTTGTAAGCATCTGCATCCACCATCCCAATCACAATTCTATCGGGAAGAAGTCCTTGGAATATATTCTGTTGATCTCCAGACATGTTTCCCGTTGGTACGGAGAACACTTTGCAGTTTACACGATTAATAGGGTACTTGGCTGTGATATGTTGAAGGGCTTGTGTATGACCTATCATTGTAGTGGACGAAACGTTAACACGGCGAGCGCGAAACACGCATTCTTCCAGAACCACTTTAAAACCAGGAGCTTCTGCTGATGAAACCAGGCAAAAGATAGCTCTTGATCTCACTAGCTTGAGCTTGATCGGAACAGCACCAAGAATATATCGTTCTTGCGCGAACAGATCCGAATGAATTCTTCCTTCCATCGCCACAGACTTGCTTAGGCTTGTATGTGCGTGACGTTCCTTTAATCCTTTGTTCGCATCGGCAACTTCTGCTAGTGGATTGACGGCATCCATCCGTCCAGCCTGGTCTTTGTAGAACAACGCTGAAGTTAAGTGAGACGATTTAGCGTCTTTGCTAAAGTTCAATACAGTTTCTATATATGCTCGGTAGGGATACGAAGTGGTTGATGGTGTGACCAGTTTGTTGTTCAGATAAACTTCCACTTGAGAAAATAAGGCATACATCCATAAATTAACAGGACCCACTTGGGCGGTGTCAGGTAAGTTAGTTCCATCTCCATTCGTTATCTTTGCTTTTACGTGAAGGTAACTGTTTGCCAAATCGGTGTAGACATCAGAATTTGCAGCACAGAGAAACTCGATAGTGTCCGAAGTTCCAATGCTAGAAAGATGTCTTCCCAAAATCCTTTATTCATTTCAACTTGAGTGTCAGGAACAGAAAACAAGTCCAGTTCAGATTTTCCACAGGAACAGGAATCTTTATGTAAAGTCTCGTAGCCTTGTGCCATTATTTAAGAAAAGTAGGTTTTTCTTGAGATGTTTTCCGCCTCTTGGTCTGTGAGCGACTGGTAGATTTCGATGAGGCATTGGTTTTTATGGATGCCTTGCGTTTGCGACCGCCTCCTGATTGGTTACTCATCAGTTGTTTAGCACCCTGCCGAGCTATATCTTTGACGACTGCGACACCACGACCTTTGACAGCTTGCTTCACACTTTTCCCGGCCAGAACATCTTGACCGACATCTGTCGCCACTTGCAGAGCTCTCTTTCCAATCGCTTGTACTCCTCGTTTTACCAGAGGTATTGCATATCGGGCAATACTTTTAAAGAAACTTCCAATACCGTAGCCTCTTTGAATCCGTGCACCTCTAAAACCAGATAGACTTCCACCTCGTTGTCCTCGTAAATAATATTGTTGAAACTGCTTTGCATCTGGAACGATTCTAGCTCTCATCTTTAAATAAAATACGGTGATCTGCTCTGTTTAAAGTGAAGTGTCACGATGGACTTCCCGAAACCAAATGACACGTTTTCGTTTTTGTCGTCCTTTATATCTATTTCGATCATCTCGAATGATTTCACCTTCAGGGGGACGTATTGTAAGTCGCGAAAACTAACGTTAACATTTTCCCCGTATTTTCCTTTCGTATTCACAATTCGTAGAAGAGGCACTTTGACGTCGCCGACAAATTGTGCATCCACCACATTTGTGTAGAGGTAAATAGATGCAAAACCAGCGTTTACATCTGCTACGTAGGGACTCGTTGTTTTCTTCGTAATCACTGTATCCTGCTGGAATCCTAAAGCCGTTGCGATATCACCCGAAAATCATACCATTGCGCCTTTTTTCACATCGATTATCACTTTGAGCGTATTTTTATTATATGTAAACTTGATCTTAGCTTGTCCTTCTTTCGTCATGCAATGGTTTAAATCTTTAACCAGGTTTGTAACACTGTTGTATTGTGTGCCTTGAATGATGCCCACTTCATCTGGACCTGTGCCAATGATGTTGTAGAGAAAGGTTTGCTGATTGCCTTCGCGTATCGTGCTCCATGTGAGGATAATTAAACTCGGAAAGGGCTACTTCCCAGTCCCCTGTCAGCTCTAACGTTTCGGCTAGCTTCACTTTAAAATTCGCTACCGTATTATCAGGGAAATATTTCATAGAACTATTACTTGGGAGCGTCAGATAAAACTGTGTTGCCATCTCGATGAGTAAGACACAAATGAACACAAGTTATAAGATTCACACACTTTTATTTCGAAATATGTTTTACATTATCAGCCGGTACCCAAGAATTAAAATCATTTGAGTAACCTAACCATTTTACAAGATATTCTTTGTGTTTACCACGCATGCGAGACTTAATCACATTTTCTACTCTAAAAAAGTCAGTGTCTTTCTTGATAATGCTTTGCAACTCTTGTTCGTAAAATGTTCCCTCTATCTCCTCGTCGTGATAATCAGAGATTTTATACACAGGTGGTCTTCTAGGTATACGCTTCGTTATGGTGAAAACTTCCTCGGTCCAACTGGGTAAGTAGCCTTTCTTGAATGTTCGTCTGGCTAATTTGCTGATTCGCACTTGATCGCCCACGTTAAATTTATACTTGATGGGCGTGGTAGATTCGTGTCCGTACAATCGTTGCCACACGACGCTTTCATTCTCGTGATTCACATCAACCGGTTTCATTCCAATACTGCGATGTCGCGAATGGTTGTAGGAATACACCAGTTTTTGTAGCACATCCATATACTTTAGCGTATTCTTAGCTGTAAAGTATTTCCACATGTTTCCCTTGAGCGTTCGATTAAATCGTTCCACAATAGATGCTTTCGTATCATTATGCGTGGTGAAAAACGTTATGTTGTAATCTTTCAAAAGCTTCTGAAATGGTCTGTTGGTAAATTCAGTTCCTTTATCGGTATGAAGTTTCTCGGGACGTCTGCCTTTCTTACATATCTTCTTAAAGGCTTTAATCAGATTTTCTCCGGATTTTGTTTTCAGCGGTTCTACCCACGCATATTTAGATGAGACATCAATGACAGTTAAAATGTATTTATAGCCATTGTTTGCTTTACTCAACGAATCCATAATGACCAAATCTGCCTCCCATTCTTCGTCTATTGCTCCGACAATAACTCTATTTCTTTTAAAACGATGTCGCACTGGTTTATGTAAAGTATAGGTGTCTTGTTGTTTTAACCAGGTTTTTATCTTATTTCGTGATAATTTAAATTTCTCATCATTTTTTACGACTCGGTAAACAGCATCGACGCCGCCAAAACTTGCCAGACTTTCTGTGTTGTAGTACAGGTCGTAAAGATACTGTTCTACCATCTAATTCTGATTGCTGAATCACAATCTTGCCACCACAACAGGCCGAAACACAGCGGATACGTCTAAAAATATTACGAAGGGCTATTTGTGGTAAACCTCCACAGCAAGTCATGTTCACGCGACAAAGGTTAGAGATGAATGAATAAAGAGAAGTAAACGACACGGTATAAATGCAAACATAATTTATTACATATTAAATTAGAATACAAAATTATATATGCTCAGCAAATGTTCAGTTTTTATTAAATATTCAAAATAAATGTGAGTTGTGACACTAACGACCTCTTAATGACCGTTTCTTTGTCTGTAACATGTGCTCTTAGTCAAAATTATTCAAATGTATCAGTCTTAGCAACCTAACAAAATGCATGACAACATTAGTGAAGTCAGCCACATAAACCAAACGGAAGCGGGTGTACGCGCCTGTCGAGACTGCACGCAGGCTATGTTAAACATTTGTTTCGATTGCATCTACCGTAGATAAGCAATTTTGATAAAGTTTTATTTCGCTTACAGGCAAATCAATACGTTTGAAATCGTTTGTCGTTCTTCGAATAGCTTGCCGAATCCTATCTCTTTATCCAAGGAATCGCTTACTTTATACACTAGAGGCATGATGAACTTTGTAAAGTTCTTCTAGGTAATCACCACAATAGCTATTATAATATTCATATGTTAAATAATTATTACGCCTATATCTAGATAAGTCAATCCATCTAAAATCGGTGATCGTTCTTCTTACAATTTCTTTGATCGTTTCTTCGTTACTTGATTCGCTTATATACTTTAAGAATTAAAGGTAAATAGGCAATAATACGGTCAAAGTTATTGACATTCATCTCTTGCTAAATCATATTCAGATTATTCGGCAGAATTGATCTTTTAAGTTATCGTACAGTCCACGCTGTTTCGTAACATGGTTTGGGTTCATATCTTCGTAGATTTGTTGAAGTACTAAAGGATATTTGAACGTAAAAGGCTATCGTATAAACCTCTGTTGGTTAAGACACGCGCTAGTATGAAAGTATAAAATGTTTCTTCAGCATCTCGTTAGTTCATTCTAAATTATAGTATTTAGCCCAGATTGATTGTGCGCATGCGCTGCTTTCGGATTGCCTACTGTCCCACATTCACACTGCCGTAGCGAGGCGAAGTGTATAGATGCAAAGGCGTTTCTTATATTATTAAAAGCAATAAGAGCTACCTTTTGATAAAGACGTAATGCCTTCGGAAATCAAGTTCGGAAGGAGTCGGCGGCTAATCGGAATTGCCTAAAGACGTAATGGAATCGTTTTAAAAGGATAATGACAGGTCCTACAGGTACACGAGCTAGGGTTAGGGATCCTGAAGGTTTAATGACGTATCTGAATAAATAATTAGGGTTAAGGCTCCCCCTGGAAGACGAGAAGTCATGACGTAATGAGACTAGGGTTAGAGGGTCCTAAAGGAGCCTGAGAACGATGACGTAATCTGAATACTAAACATTACCGTAAATTAGTTTGCTTAATTAATTCTAGATATGGAATGAAATGGATTACATGATGCGAATCCGGGTTTAAATTTTATATAAGCGTAGAAAGAATTCACCGTGTACCAAATACATGATGGGAATACGGATTTAAATTCTAGGTAAACGCAGAAAGAACTAACACTAAAGCATAGCAATGTCACGAGAACTATAGTGGATAACGTATTACAAATTGGTAGCGTGGCCGAGTGGGCTAAGGCGCTGGTTTAAGGTACAGTAGCAGTCATTTCGATGGGGAGCCGGCTCGAATCCCACCGCTACCACTACTCATTTTATTTTATTGACATTTTACCTAGAGATTATTTTTCTTTATTAATTCTAGAGATAGAATGCGATATAAAGGTTTATATAATATATATATATATATATTCATTAAAGTCTGTCTGACGATCGCGTAAGCGTGAAAGTCAGAGTAACAGCAAAGTGATGTCTTGTCTTTAATTTATCTACAATATATATATATATATATATATATATATATATATATATATATATATATATATATATATATATATATATATATATATATATATATATATATATATATATATATATATATATATATATATACATATTTATATATTTGAGCGGAGCATGGTAGCACCAACTCCTTATAAGGAAGTAAAAAGTCGTTTTGGGTAAACCGTTTGAATCGGACAATATTTGGATTTTGGGCGAAGGAGGCCATTGGCGAGTGGTGATCTGACGAACTACATAAATGGGTTTTTACGAAGGTTATACACGTTCGCGTAATATTATGGGCACGTGCGTTATGTATTTGGACTCGTTAATTCCAAATCTGTTTTCAGAATTGAAATCGAGTAAATATTGGCCGAGATAACGTCCAAAATCTTATCGACAGAGACTACAAATACAAATACAACTGTATGCGGCGGTCTGGGGCCATGGATGGGAAAAGAAACTCTAGGCCACGGTGGGAGTAAAGCCGACTAAGTTCTAAGTACATAAACCGTTTTTACGAAGGGTACTCACGTTCTCGTAATATAGTAAACACGTATATTATGTATTTTGACTCGCTAATGCCAAATCTGTTTTCAGAATTGAAAACGGTTAAATATTGATCGAGATAACTTTCAAAATAATATTGACCGGCTTATAGCGAGTAAAGCCGACTAATTTCTAAGTACATAAACCGTTTTTACGAAGGGTACTCACGTTCTCGTAATATAGTAAACACGTATGTTATGTATGTTAACTCGCTAATTCCAAATCTGTTTTCAGAGTTTAAATCGGTTAAAGGTGCAGTCCAGTCCATTCTGCGCATGTGTGATATTCCAAACGTTGCATGGGGACCCCATATATCAACAAACTTTAACGGAATAGATTTGCGACAGTTCAAAAGCGAGTATTCGTCAAAGGTGGCGAAGGCGCGAGTGGTAGTTTGATATATTATCCACATTTAGGAACAGAACAGCTTCTTATAACACGCTTTTTAGGCGGAAAAGCTCAAGCGTGTGAAAAAAATCCGCAATACTTCATGTTCAATGTTTATATAATGCAATGTAAACAAACGATGTAAACAGAAACGTGGACATGCGCAGAACGGACTGGACGGCACCTTTAAATATTGGCCGAGATAACGTTCAAACATTTCTTCGACGAAACGGGCTTTTGCAAATTGTGAATTTTTGCAAAACACAAATACACGGCCACGGCGTGCGAGGTCTGGGCACCATGGATGTGGAAATTCCCGTAGGGGGGGGGGGGGGGGATAGAAAAGGCGGGCGAGGGGATTATTGCGAATTCGTATTTCTAGCAGGAAGCGATTCCCGCAGGGGATCTTGGGATCTTTTGCCGGATCCGCTTGCATCTCGCGTGATAAGGGACTAAACGCCGGTCGATATTATTACCCTCGCCCTCAGGCCTTCGGCCGGCGCTTCGCGCCGTGCGGAGGGGATAAAAATGAAAACAAAACATTCAAAAGGTTTATTAGCTCTTTGGCGATTTCTGGGGCATGGAAAAAGATAAAAGCAGTCATCTGACGTGTTTGATGTTGTCTGGCGTGAACTGACGTGATCCATGCATCTGTCCTCTAATAGATCATGGTCAATAACCAATGAGAATGCGCAAAGTAAACAGGTTATTGTATAAATAACAAGACGCCCGCTAGGCGTTAACTCGGGCTACTTGATGAGTGGACAAATTAGGGACAGCGGGGGCGGGTGGCTGTCAGCTTGCGGGGCATGTTAGACAGTTGGAATTATAAATTAAACATGCTCACTTGTCTTATATTATACAAAGGATAATTTTTAATTTTTTTATTTATTAATATTATACATGTATGGAGAACCTAGATCTGGACAACATATAATTCATTTACTGTATATGGTATTTTACTGTCAAATGTCAATTATTAAACTGAAGTGAAGTACATGACACAGTATTGTGACATTTTGTGTACATATATTCTAGTTAATTTCAGTTGCTGTTTATACAGAAGCAAAACTGTTTTGATGGTGTTCACATTTTTCATTTGATATTTGGAGCAGGTATAATGATTTATTTTTGACATATCAGATTATTTGATAATGGCAATGTAACAATCACAATGCATTCGATCGATTCAAGCATGTGGTTAAAGCAAAGTTATTTTGGTGGACATTGGAATAACGGTAATTTCCTTGGCTGCATGAATGGCGACTTGAAATTCCACTGAATTTGTAATCATGATGATATTTTCAATGGTCATACTGTAATAATTATGTTTGTGATGGGAGTTATGCCAGTGAAGTTCTGTCTCTGTTGACTTTATGGACTGCATTGATGATTGATATAGACTGCATTGATGATTGATGTGGACTGCATTGATTAGCACTTTACTCCACACCACTAGTTATGTCAAAGTCATTTAATAGCAGAGTACTAAGTAATTAATTGGTGGTTGACAGTTTGACCAACTGGCACAACTTCAACAGCATATCACATACAGTCCCAATGGAGCTAGGCAATGATGTCTCATGAATATTGTCGAGGTTTTCATAATTCTATCAGATCTTTTGTTTAGTCTACAAATATGAAATAGAGAGAAAATATGAGTTAAAAAAGCTATGTGTGCATGAGGACTTGTGGCTTTCAACCTGTTTCACACTCAATATCTCTTATGAAAAAGAGTTGATACTTTGTATTAATGTTATGCTAGGTAAGGCATATCATTTAAAGCCAACTTTTTTTGGTAAGAGTCTTGCTTTAAAGGATAGTATAATTACATGTACATCAAGAAATCAAGATCGAGTATTTTTTACTTACATTTAAAAATTGTCTCGAGATGCAAAACTGTTGTGATGGTGTTGACAATTTTCATTTTTCATTGGATATTTGGACCAGGATAATGATTTATTTATGACACATCAGATGATTTGTAATTGCCAGTAGGTATCCCCCCCCCATACAGCGCCCAAAGGGATGCCGCCTCATTAAAAAGTCATTAAGACGGATCACTTTCGTGTGATAATTACTTCAATCTCATTGGTGAATTTTCAGTCGGACCTCTGCGAAGACATCTCCCTCTTCTTCGCGCGTTTTCCGAGGCAGAACAAAGAGCGTTGTGTACAAAAAAGTAATTAGTATTGTTAGCGTGGCGAACGTAAAGAAATAACACCGCGAGCGTTGCCTACATAAACGCCGGCCAAACATACCAAATCACTTTACCTAAAGTGTTTCACCGTGCTGGATAGTATTTTACCTGTGATTTTACCGTGTTGGATATAGTTTGTTTGGATTTTATTTGGACGTATATTGATATTGAGAAGGTAAGATATTGATGTGATTATATAGTGAATTGAATTGTATATATTTGAATAGTTGTTTCATTCTTATAAATTTTGTCGTATATCTTTTTACAGTAATGGATCTTATCAACGTGATCAAGGGTTGTACTCTCATCGAAGAGATCGAAACCATGGAGTTTCTGTTCAACTTCAACGAAGAGGAAAAGGATGCGGCTTTCAATCAACGTATTGTGATCTGGTCGAACAACTTGGTACGAGACTTAGAGATCGAGAGACGTGGAATAT
This sequence comes from Chrysogorgia sp. JL179-B06, assembly GCA_035772405.1. Taxonomy (NCBI): domain Eukaryota; kingdom Metazoa; phylum Cnidaria; class Anthozoa; order Scleralcyonacea; family Chrysogorgiidae; genus Chrysogorgia; species Chrysogorgia sp. JL179-B06. Next base: position 3,195,633 of record JAYKKM010000149.1, read on the forward strand.
GTGCCGATCTGTTTACTGGCTGGTCGACTGAAGAACGCGCCGAGTTCGATAACGATTGGAACGACGATTCTTTTCTCGGTTGTCTACCAACGACCTCTGAAGTTATGCCCGAGTGGTTCAACTACGCCGACTGGAACGATGATTCGTTTGTGGCCGAGTTAGAGGATGCCTACCATGTTCCCGAAGCTATCCAGACCGGAGAAGGCAACCGCAAGCGGCCAGCCGAGGTAAACGATGGAGCATCAACAAGTAAGAAACTTAAAACTGTTCCGTTATTCACTGTTAAGTCGGTTAAGCAAGTCAAAGTTAAGAAATTTAAGACCACGGGCATGGATTATAAGATCCAGTTTAATAATTTGCAAGTTCAAGGCTTGCCTGATGTCCTAAGGCATCTACATGAAGTGTTCGAGAGTGTGTTGGATCGTGTCACAGACGGAGTAGCGATGCAAGACCAAGTCCGTTTTATTATGCATTCGCCTCAACTTGAATATCCCATTTCTCTACCGTTCATGGCTCGTGAGAAATTGACTGTCGAACGTATTTTGGCCGAAATCGAGAGAGTGATTCAATCGAATGATACGTTTACCCTTGACGATTCGACTACTGTCAATATTATTCATGTAGAGATGCCAAACGGTGGTACGGGACGGAAACGGAAAATTGCCAATTTAGACAAATATTTAACGAACAAACGAGCAATCGTCCGTATTCAAAATAAAGATGACCTATGTTGCGCACGGGCTATTATCGTCGCGAAAGCCAAAGTCGATAACGATGAACAATACCGTTACATTAAAGATTATCGAAAACCTTTGCAAGCCAACCGTGCTCATGAACTTCACGAGAAAGCCAACGTTCAATTAGGAAAGTGTGGTATTGAAGAAGTCAAGCGATTTCAAGCCTATTTAACCGACTACCAAATTAACATTATCTCGAAAGAACATTTGAATACAATAATTTATTCTGGTCCTGAAGCATCAAAACATATTTATCTTTACGCCCACGATAACCATTACGACGTGATTACAAGCATGCCTGCGTTCTTGGCTCGCAAGAAATACTGCCATGTTTGTAAGAAAGGCTATGACAAGATCGAAGACCATCTTTGCGGCGATACCTGCAAGTTGTGTTATACACAGAACTGTCCGATAACGAACTGGGTACACTGTAACGAGTGCAATCGGTTCTTTAAAAGCCAAGAATGTTTCGATCGGCACAAAGCAACCGGGGGCGAGAAACGACCGATTTGTGCATCCGTCGTGAAATGTCAACACTGCAATCAAGTAGTGAAAAGGGCCAACGAACTCCCTCAAAAACATTATTGCGGTCTTGTTCGATGTACCGTATGCCAACAATACGTCGACCCTGAGAACCATCAATGTTTCATGCAACCGGCAAAGAAGAGAAAAACCACTGATCAAACACAATCGGACACGAATTTAATTGACGATGAGACCGCTGTGGACGGAGAACCGAACGAAGGAGGAGAAAGCGAGTACTCCCAGCTATTATTTTTCGACTTCGAATGCACGCAAGAAGGCGGAGACCACGTCCCAAATTTATGTGTCGTCCACAACGAGAGCGGTGACGAAAACGTGTTTAGCGGCCCAAATACGAGAGATGATTTTTGTGAATGGCTGTTCCAAGAGCAAAACTCCGGCAGCATAGTAATGGCCCATAATTTCCAAGGCTATGACGGCTATTTCATCCTGCAATACCTATACACAAGAATGGTTTGGTACCCGAAGTAATTATGCGTGGGGCGAAGATTTTAACACTCAACGTACCAGTGTTAAATATCAAGTTTGTCGATTCATTATGTTTTATACCGATGAGACTCGCAAACTTTCCAAAAACATTCGGTCTAAACGAACTTGCCAAAGGCTATTTCCCACATTATTTCAACACCGAAGCCAACCAGAACTATGAAGGACCCCTTCCAGATGCTAATTATTATAATCCGGACGGCATGGCACCTGCGAGAAATTTTATGTCTGGTATAATAACCTAAAAGCCAGCAATTATGTGTTCAACTTCCAAGAGGAAATCCTCAAGTATTGCCGATCAGACGTCGACATCCTCCGACGCTGTTGTCTTGAGTTTAGAGAACTGTTTCGCTCTGTCACCGATATCGACCCCTTCGAGAAATGTCTAACGATTGCTTCGGCCTGTAATCTCGTGTTCCGTAAGAACTTTCTGCGAGAGAATTCGATTGCCATCATTCCACCGCATGGCTACCGGCCTCAAGATAAACAATCAGTTATCGCTCTTAAATGGTTAGCACACACCGCCCGAAGCAACAACCTTTCCATTCGGCATTCGCGTAATTTTGGCGAGCAGCGCATTGGTAAATATCGCGTCGATGGTTTCCACACAGAGTCCAATACCGTTTATGAATTCCATGGATGTTTCTGGCATGGTTGTATCCGATGCTACGCAAGAGACACGGTCAACCCTGTAAGTCAACAAACCATGCAAGATCTCCACCAGCGTACCCTAGAGAAAATGCGTTATTTGAAAGGCCAAAACTATAACGTAGTTGAGATGTGGGAATGCGATCTACGACGACCACTCGAAGCCGACCCAGAGATGAAATCATATTTCGACAACTTCAACGTCGTTGAACCCCTCGAACCGAGGCATGCTTTCTACGGTGGTCGCACCAACGCTACAAAGTTATTCCATCAATGTCAACCCGATGAGAAGATACACTACGTAGATTTTACAAGTCTTTATCCTTGGTGTAATAAATACGGAGAATATCCCCTTGGTCATCCAGAAATTATCACTGAGAACTTTGGAGATATTTCACAGTATTTTGGTCTTGTGAAATGCACTGTTCACCCAATCCTTCCGTATCGCGCTCATGGGAAACTGATGTTTCCGCTATGCAAACTATGTGCAGATGGTCTGAGTCAAGAACCGTGCAACCACACAGATCAGGAGCGTGCCATTCAAGGTTCATGGGTAACCTTAGAGTTGCAAAAAGCATTGCAGAAAGGGTATCGTCTGCTCGCAATTCACGAAGTGTGGCATTTTCCCCAACAAAGCAATATGCTTTTTAAAGATTATATTGACACTTTCTTAAAAATTAAGCAGGAGTCCAGTGGTTTTCCCGAAGGTTGTGACACCGAAGAGAAGAGGCAAGAGTACATCGACGAGTATTATCAACGAGAGGGTGTTCTTATGGATCTCAACAAAATAGAGAAGAACTCTGGTCTACGTGCCTTATCAAAGCTGATGCTGAACTCATTTTGGGGTAAGTAGAAATAACGTAGACATGCATATGTGGCTAAATGAGGAGAGAGGGAGGGAGAGAGTGAGCATATATGTAATAGATCGTAATATATTTGCTTTTGTTTTTTTGAAGGGAAGTTCGCGCAAAAGCCCAATATGACCAAAGTCAAACTCGTGTCCGAACCCGAAGAATACTTCGACATGCTAACTTTCGACGAGATCAATGTGACCGATGCATCCTTTGTGAGTGACGATGTTATTGAGCTACGATACGAGAACCAGGAGAACTTCGTTGAACCCAACGCCAGGACCAACGTAGTCATCGCCGCCTTTACGACAGCCCATGCGAGGCTCAAGCTTTACGGTGTGTTGGAGCAGTTGGGAGAAAGAGTGTTGTATTACGACACGGACTCAGTCATATACGTGAGTAAGCCAGGAGAGCTGGAGCCTGAGACTGGAGTTTACCTTGGAGAATTAACGGATGAACTTGACGGTGATTATATCACCACTTTTGTTTCGGGAGGACCGAAAAATTATGCGTACGAACTAAGTAGTGGAAAGACATGTTGTAAAATTCGAGGAATTACTTTAAATTATCAAACATTACAAACAGTTAATTTTAGTGTTATGAAAGATATGGTTGTAGGGATAGGTCCAGCGAAGGTGTCAGTGGACATTCCATTTAAAATTACTAGGGATACCAGCACAAAGCAAGTTGTCACAAAGCAACAGAGTAAAGACTATAGAGTAGTTTACAATAAACGCGTTGTTGTAGATAATTTAAATACAGTTCCTTACGGTTTTTAGTGTGTTTGTAAATAATTTAAATTCGTATGTTTGTAAATAGGAAAACTTAATAATATATTTTATGAACTTTGAAATCGTCTAATTTATTCATTGTGTGGGTACGAATCCACGTTTTCTCGGGATATAATTAAACGTTATCTCGGGATTTAACGCCCAGCGCCCTAAACCACTCGGTCAGCCTGCAGGTACTGTATCTACACTTTTGGCTGTTTATTTTCGAAATGAATCCAAAACTAGAAGAAGGGGTGAAGGGGAAACAATTTTGTTTTGTGATTAAAATTAAATTGTATATGTGCATGACTAATGGTATTTAAATCGAGTCATTAAGAAAGAACTAGATGAATGAAAAGTAATTTCCCGCTCGCCTAGCTCTATGATGTAATTATTTGTGCACAGCTATTGTGAAGGGGATAGAAGGTGTATTTCTCAAGCGGGCCACAGGGCCACGAAAAAGGCCCCCAGGGCCATTTTGAAGGATGTATCCCCAGAGGAAGGGCCAAAGGGCCACGAAAAAGGCCCTCAGGGCCATTTTGTAAACTTATCGATATAAATGTTATATGTAGTGAACTAAACTATTCAGTTGACATCATGCCTCGGACACGTAAAGATTGTCCGATCTGTGGAAAGAAAAGTTTATTGAGATTAGCAAACCATTTGGCGAACTTTCACCAACTACCCTCGGAAGAAAGGCAATCTCACTTGATCCGTGCCAGAGCTTGTACTGTAGATTTAAAAATGCTTTTGAAAGAATTACATAGACTCCTTCGAAATACAAAACGTCCTAAAAAGTGGTATAAATAATATTTCAAGAATCCTCAAATCTCATTTGAACCATGTATTCCATACAGTTAACACATCCTTTTGGGCTCTTAATCTCAGGGGGTACAAAGACAGGAAAGACAACATTTGTCAAGAAACTGTTAGCGAACGCTAACATCATGATCGACCCGCCTCCAGAAAACATTATTTATTTTTATGCCGAGTACCAAAACACGTTTGCTGAAATAGAGACCCTAGTTCCAGGGATTCAGTTTATCCAAGGCTTACCCGATTCCATGTTAGACAGCATTAATCCAGAGACAAGAAACGTATTTATCATTGACGATATGATGGGCGAGAAAGATGCTATTATTGCAAAATTATTCACGAAAAAGTCTCACCATGGAAACCTCAGCGTGATTTACATAGTACAAAATATGTTTCGTCAAAGCAAAGAGCATCGAACTATATCACTTAACGCCAGTTATTTGGTTCTAACTAAGAATGTCCGTGATGCCAGCCAGGTGATCCACCTAGCCAAACAGCTGTACCCAAGCAATAGCAAATTTTTCCAGCAGGCTTATCAGATGGCAACAAAAGAGCCGTATTCTTACATATTTGTCGACCTGACGCCGACATGTCCCGATGAAATACGACTTCGATCCGGAATCTTCACTACAGATACTCATTACGTCTACCAACCTCGCGTATAAAAAACATAGTTCTGTCAAACGTGTATTCATTTGAGGATGTCCCGCCGTGTGAGAAGGAACTACGATGTTTTAAAAGTATTGACAAAGTGTAAACCTTCTATGCGAAAAGCGATCATAAAAGCTGCAGATACAGATTTATTGGAAGCCATAACCGAGTGCCTTTTGAACATTTGCCGTGGAACGATTAAAATTAATCCAAAAACGTATAAAAAGCTTACACCATACTCAGATCACATTGAAGCTGTTGCCGATAAGACAAACCCGATCACGAAAAGAAGGAGAGTTATTATACAGAACGGAGACGGATTCTTACCTTTTCTACTCGCTCCTGTCTTAGAACAATTGGCGAGCTTTCTAACCAAATAATGGAGCATGTCAAAAGACTGGTTCTGGTACCTGAACACATGGCTACAAAGAAACCCATGGTTCTTCCACTGACTGCTCAAGTGAACCAGTTGGACTCGGAAATGGACAGCTTAATGCAACGTCAAGATATAACACAAGACGATAAAGTGAAGTTGTACAATCAGACCTTTCAACGTTATCTCAATTACTATGACAAACGAATGCATCGGCCTGTTCCTGTGAGTATTGCCCACACCCCGCACCTTCAACAGAGACAATGCCTGAACCGCCGGGAGAAATCGAGAGTGATATCATAGAAAGTGTACCTTCCACGATGAAATCAAGAGCTGTACAACTGATCAAAAAGATAAAAGCAAATAAAGATGTGGTTGGATGGAACGATCAAGGGCAAATGGTTTTTGAAGGAAGAACTATTCCAGGTACTAACGTTATTGATTTAGTCAACGATACTCTGCGTCAAAGAAAGAATTTCAACCCTGCGGGGTGGCAACTGTTCGCAAAAGCTTTAGGACGTTTAAATGTACCCGAAGGAATCGTCAGAAACGAAGAACGTCTACATCTGGTGAAGGAATATAGGAACAAGCCTTCATCTGCTTCTAGCGACCCCCCTCTGACGCCGTCACTACAGTCTCGAGGGGCACCAGCGAAACCAAGAAAGAAACGTAGAGACAAAATTCCATATAAATGGCATTCGTAATCTTTTTGTAAATATTTTATTGAATAAATTAATTGTTTTTTACAATTACAACGTGTCCTTTTATTCTTACACAAAATACCATTTACGTATAAAATTACGAACTAATGTATCGTTCCACTCCTTTTGATCAGTAAACATACTAGCAATAGTTGACATGGGAATATTTCTACTACGATGTAAAGCATAAAATAAACAGTATTGTCCACACACACGAGACCACGGTGACTGTAAAGTCTTTTCATTCCAAGTTAATGTACTGCTATGATCTTGTAGAAAGGTTTGAAAGTTTCTGCTGTAAAATTCTGGGCTTTGTCCATAAGAGTCGAAGAATTCTCCTTTTCCATCCGATGTGACGTAAACAGCTACCCAGTGTGTACCAGGTCCATCACTGGGATCCACGTTTATAATAAAACCTCTAGGTCTTTTCTGTATCTGACTTGGTAAACGATCCGAGGGTAAAACACCGGTAAACACTGATTTGGCATATGGGTCATTTTGTAAGACACGAATCAGTTGACGTGTGTTCATTTTAGCTTCTGAAGTCACTTAGTACGTTACGGTTGGCATCAATTTCGATAAGATTTTGAAATTCTCCAAGCACCACGATATTTATAGCCCCAGTTAGAGCCGTACCGAACTTACATTCTAGGGAGACGTTCCCATCCCTGATAGGTTGAAAATGATCTCCAACACATAGATCAGCTGTTAAATCAAACACGTACAGGGTATAGCCATTTGCATACTCGTCTCGAGTAATACCGTTGCCTTGATTCTGAAACATCTTGTTGTTACCAGCATACAGCGTTTGGAATGCTGAAACATAGTTGGTCCCTGCTGCTCCTGCAAACTTTAGGTGAAGTGGTTTGCCAGGTCGGTGTTCTCCATTCACAGATAATGCAAGAAATGTTGTGTCGTAGTTCTTAAAATTGAAAGGATTCTTGTTATAAACTCCGTTGTAAGCATCTGCATCCACCATCCCAATCACAACTCTATCAGGAAGAGGTCCTTGGAATATATTCTGTTGATCTCCAGACATGTTTCCCGTTGGTATGGAGAACACTTTGCAGTTTACACGATTGATAGGGTACTTGGCTGTGATTTGCTGAATAGCATGGGTATGACCTATCATTGTAGTGGACGAAACGTTAACACGGCGAGCGCGAAACACGCAATCTTCTAGAACCACTTTAAAACCAGGATCTTCTGCGGATGAAACCAGGCAAAAGGGAGCTCTTGATCTCACTAGCTTGAGCTTGATTGGAACAGCGCCAAGGATATAGCGTTCTTGCGCGAACAGATCCGAATGAATTCTTCCTTCCATCGCCACAGACTTGCTTAGGCTTGTATGTGCGTGACGTTCCTTTAATCCTTTGTTCGCATTGGCAACTTCTGCTAGTGGATTCACGGCATCCATCCGTCCAGCCTGGTCTTTGTAGAACAACGCTGAAGTTAAGTGAGACGATTTAGCGTCTTTGCTAAAGTTCAATACAGTTTCTATATATGCTCGGTAAGGATACGAAGTGCTTGATGGTGTGACCAGTTTGTTGTTCAGATAAATTTCCACTTGAGAAAATAAGGCATGCATCCATAAATTAACAGGACCCACTTGGGCGGTGTCAGGTAAGTTAGTTCCGTCTCCATTCGTTATCTTTGCTTTTACGTGAAGGTAACTGTTTGCCAGATCGGTGTAGACATCAGAATTTGCAGCACAGAGAAACTCGATAGTGTCCGAAGTTCCAATGCTTGAAAGAGGATCGATGTCTTCCCAAAATCCTTTATTCATTTCAACTTGAGTGTCAGGAACAGAAAATAAGTCCAGTTCCGATTTTCCACATGAACAGGAATCTTTATGTAAAGTCTCGTAGCCTTGTGCCATTATTTAAGAAAAGTAGGTTTTTCTTGAGATGTTTTCCGCCTCTTGGTCTGTGAGCGATTGGTAGATTTCGATGATGCATTGGTTTTTATAGATGTTTTACGTTTGCGACCGCCTCCTGATTGGTTACCCATGAGTTGTTTAGCACCCTGTCGAGCTATATCTTTGACGGCTGCGACACCACGACCTTTGACAGCTTGCTTCACACTTGTCCCGGCCAGAACATCTTGACTGACATCTGTTGCCGCTTGCAGAGCTCTCCGTCCAATCGCTTGTGCTCCTCGTTTCACCAGAGGTATTGCATATCGGGCAATACTTTTAAAGAAACTTCCAATACCGTAGCCTCTTCGAATCCGTGCACCTCTAAAACCAGATAGACTTCCACCTCGCTGTCCTCGTAAATAATATTGTTGAAACTGCTTTGCGTCTGGAACGATTGTAGTTCTCATCTTTAAATAAAATACTGCGATCTGCTCTGTCTGAAGTGTAGTGTCACGATCGACTTTCCAAATTCAAATGAGACGTTTTCGTTTTTGTCGTCCTTTATATCTATTTCGATCGTCTCGAATGATTTCACTTTTACGGGTACGTATTGAAGGTTGCGGAAAGTAACGTTAACATTTTCCCCGTATTTTCCTTTCGTATTCACAATTCGTAGAAGAGGCACTTTGACGTCGCCAACAAACTGTACATCCACCACATTTGTGTAGAGGTATATGGATGAAAAGCCCGCGTTTATATCTGCTACGTAAGGACTCGTTGTTTTCTTCGTAATCACTGCATCCTGCTCGAATCCTAAATTCGTTGCGATATCACCCGAAAACCATACCATTGCGCCTTTTTTCACATCGACTATCACTTTGAGCGTATTTTTATTATATGTAAACTTGATCTTAGCTTGTCCTTCTTTCGTCATGCAATGGTTTAAATCTTTAACCAGGTTTGTAACACTGTTGTATTGTGTGCTTTGAATGATGCCCACTTCATCTGGACCTGTGCCATTAATGTTGTAGAGAAAGGTTTGCTGATTGCCTTCGCGTATCGTGCTCCATGTATGAGGATAATTAAACTCGGAAAGGGCTACTTCCCAGTCCCCTGTCAGTTCTAACGTTTCAGCGAGCTTCACTTTAAAATTCGCTACAGAATTGTCGGGGAAATATTTCATAGAACTATTACTTGGGAGCGTCAAGTAAAACTGCGTTGTCATCTCGGCGAGTATAAGACACAAATGAACACATGTTATAAGATCACATACTTTTATTTCGAAATATGTTTTACATTATCCGCCGATACCCAAGAATTAAAATCATTAGAATAACCTAACCATTTTACAAGATATTCTTTGCGTTTACCACGCATGCGAGACTTAATCACATTTTCTACTCTAAAAAAGTCAGTGTCTTTCTTGATAATGCTTTGCAACTCTTGTTCGTAAAATGTTCCCTCTATCTCCTCATCGTGATAATCAGAGATTTTATACACAGGTGGTCTTCTAGGTATACGCTTCGTTATGGTGAAAACTTCTTCGGTCCAGCTGGGTAAGTAACCTTTCTTGAATGTTCGTCTGGCTTTGCTGATTCGCACTTGATCACCCACGTTAAATTTATACTTGATGGGCGTGGTAGATTCGTGACCGTACAATCGTTGCCACACGACGCTTTCATTCTCGTGATTCACATCAACCGGTTTCATTCCAATACTGCGATGTCGCGAATGGTTGTAGGAATACACCAGTTTTTGTAGCACATCCATATACTTTAGTGTATTCTTAGCTGTAAAGTATTTCCACATCTTTCCTTTCAGCGTTCGATTAAATCGTTCCACAATAGACGCTTTGGTGTCATTATGCGTGGTGAAAAACAATATGTTGTAATCTTTCAAAAGCTTCTGAAATAGTCTGTTGGTAAATTCAGTTCCTTTATCGGTATGAAGTTTCTCGGGACGTCTGCCTTTCTTGCATATCTTCTTAAAGGCTTTAATCAGATTTTCTCCGGATTTTGTTTTCAATGGTTCTACCCACGCATACTTGGATAAGACATCAATGACAGTTAAAATGTATTTATAGCCAATGTTTGCTTTACTCAACGAATCCATAATGACCAAATATGCTTCCCATTCTTCATCTATTGCTCCGACAATAACTCTATTTCTTTTAAAACGATGTCGTACTGGTTTATGTAAAGTATACGTATCTTGTTGTTTTAACCAGGTTTTTATATCGTTTCGCGATAGTTTAAATTTCCCGTCATTTTTTACGACACGGTAAACAGCATCGACACCACCGAAACTTGCCGGACTTTCTGGGTTGTAGTACAGGTCGTGGAGATACTGTTTCTCCATCTAACTCTGATTGCTGAATCACAATCTTTCCACCACAACAAGCCGAAACACAACGGATTCGTCTAAAAATATTTCGAAGGGTTATATGAGGTAGCCCACTTGGCAGACAGCAGCAAGTCATGTTCACACGACTAAGGTTGGAGGCATATAAATAAGGAGAAGTGGACGACACGCTATAAATGCAACGGCTCAGACGATATAGGCACACACAAATCCCAGGAATATGGGACCCAGCAATTGTAACGAAGAACCACCACTATGCTTGTATTGCGACAGGTCTATGTTCTGAAAATCGTTCACTGTTCGTTGAACAGCCTCTCGAATCGTTTCACTGTCGTAACAATCCCTCATTCTATACACGAGAGAAAGATACGCGATTATTCTCCCGAAATTATTTACATCCATTTCTTCATAGATGTGACGAAGGCTTAAGCTCTTTACTTGAATGGTTAGTCTATCAAACAGGTGTCGATGTTTGCTAAGACATGTTTGAATATTATAGGATAGTGTATCTCTATCGATAGCAACGTTGTGTCGTTTTAACTCATCAAAAATTATGTCCATATCGATTCGTAGGGATAATCGCAAAAGTTTCTGTTTTAAATGTGGGAATGTATCCTTTACAAATTATGGGATACATAAACACTTACTCGCATGCGCTGTTGACGTCCCAATAAGAAAAAAGACACGCATACAAATGTATAGTTGGAGAAAACATTTATTACACAAGAAATTAGAATACAAAATTATATATGTTCAGCAAATGTTCAGTTTTTCCATGTCTTCAGTCAATGCATCGATAGATTTTTGAAAAAGATAATCTTCATAGGCTTCTTTAGAGTCATTCTTTCTACTTGTAAAAGATTCGCCCGTTTCTGCGATCTTGTACTGATATTGTAATGGCTCACTAAACAGGCACCCAATGTTATAAATTCGTGGCGAGTTCTCTGTAGGTTTCCATTCAAAGAATCCGCATGCATATTCTCTTTCCTTAGGACAGCAGTAGAATAAACGACCTTTGTTGTCACCTTCTTTCTTGACTTTACGGACACAACAGACCATGCCATGTCGACAGAAAGGTTTAGGACTCTCGAAGACATCTCCCCATTGCCAAAACGAGCAGGCATTTTTTCCCTCAGAGCAGACGAAGTAAGGTCTTCCGTAACTTTCTTTCATCTTATCTTTAACCATTCGCATCGTTGCCATGAAGCTTCTGATGAGTAGGACACACTGGGTGTATACAGCCATTTGCTCGAAAAGAGTTTACTGCTTTCCCAAACATGTAACAATCTTCTTCAGGGCAAAAGAACTGACAACTAGGCTTTTGTCCACAGAACCAGAAGAGTCCATTTGTGGTTATTGAGGAGGATGCAGGTTTACCGTGAAGACATTCCATGGCAACGATCTTACTCTGATGAGGAATAGTGTAAAGTAATGTTGTATGTTTGGCCGGCGTTTATGTAGGCACGCAGACACGGATAAAAAAAACGCGCGAAGAAGAGGGAGATGTCTTCGCAGAGGTCCGACTGAAAATTCACCAATGAGGTTCAAGTTAGTGTACTATTCTATCCGTTAATCACCCAAAAGTGATCCGTCTTAATGACTTTTTTAATGTGGCGGCATCCTAGGGATGTCTTCGCAGAGGTCCGCCTGAAAATTCACCAATGAGCTTGAAGTAATTATCACACGAAAGTGATCCGTCTTAATGACTTTTTAATGAGGCGGCATCCCTTTGGGCGCTGTATGGGGGGGGGGGTTATCTACTATTGCCAAGGGAACAGAACATGTTCATCCTTTAGCTAAAGATTGCACAGTCACACTGTTTATGTTCGATATATTCAGACCATTTTCACTATTTATAGTGATGTCTTTAACAACTCCACATGAAAATTATTTATAAAAGAGAGATGTACATGCATGTACAGTACGAATGGCAAAACATTATGCAGTGAATCAAGTTCGCAGCTTTGACCTTTGTTGACATGCAGTCACTTGGATTGGTAATGGCGATGTTACAATCACAATGTACAGTATTCCATCGATTCAAGCATGTGCAGGTTATAAAAGCAAAGTTATTTTGGTGGACATTGGAATAATGGTAATTTATTTGGCTGGATGAATGGTGACTTGGAATTCCACTGAGTTTGTAATCATGAATCCTGATATTTTCAATGACCTATGGGAATTATGCTAGTGAATTTCTGTCTCTGTTAACTTTGTGGACTGTGCATTGATGATTATAAATGCCTTTAGCACAATTTACTCCACTCCAGTATTTGTCTGCTCTTTCATTATACGATACCAGTTGCATGTCAAAGTCATTTAATACCAGAGTAATATATTGGTGGTTGATGGAATTAATAGCTAGTCCAACCCACAAATCCAACTGTGTGGTCGTAGAGGCCCTTTACTTCACATTCCAGTGTTAATTGGGTTTGCTGTTTCATTAATACCATATTATTATGTTGATGTTATAAGGTCATTTAATATACATTATACACCAGAGTATTAAATTGGTGGTTGGTGCTGAACTCACAACTTCAACGTAGTTGTACAACTCCAATGGCAATGATGCCTTTAATGTGAGTATTGCTGAGGTTTTTCATGATTCTAACAGATCTTTAGTTTTGTCTGAAATATGAAACAGAGAGAAAATAAGTGAGTTAAAAAGAAATTAACCTATATGCATGCATAGGAACTTTGCAATATTAAAGAACAATTACATAGAGATTTGTCCCATGGTTCTGGTTGTCCAGGACAAGGTGTTCTAAGTCCTTTTCAGGACAGAGGCACTGTAGAGCATAGGTGAACCATCCTAGGGGTGGGCCATTAGAAATATTTGGGAGAGGGGTAAAAATTATTTCTAAGCATGATTTTTTTCATCCTATGAAAGCTCTGCAGGATTTATTTTTGGACAATAAAGGGGTCACAGAAATTGTCACCCGCTCCCTGCAAGATTTCCAATGGCCCACCCCTTAATATATTAATATGGTTTGTGAATATACAATGTAGATGGATCAACGTCTGAGGAAACTATGTACAATAGGTGTAAGATAAACTTGCTTGATAACAATTGCCAGAAAGAATTGCCGGATATAAACTACATGTAATTAATAATTAATATAATATTTCAATTAATATTCCCTAGTTGCAATATTGTACCACGATTTTGATAGCATCATGATCAGAATAATACACATTGACTATATAATTGTCAATTATTTGAAATACTGTGGATCTAACATACACATGGTCTAATAAGCTACCAGAAGATATTAATGTAGGTTTTGTTACAATCTGAGTGTAATTGAGAGATTCCATTAAATATTTTAGTGGTTGAACTTGATTGTCATTCAAGTAATTAATATTAAAGTCACCAATAATCATGTCAATTGTATAACTATTAAGAGGAGATTTTTTAAAAAGTCGCGTAATTTTTGTCAAAAGTGCTCAAAACTTAGTAACCAGGCTTTCCTCTTAAAATGCCGCCATCTTGGAAAGATCAATGTTTTTCACAGCAGAATTAAGCTCTTCACGAAGCTAAAAGAGAAACTTTGAACCGTAAAACCAAAGAAAACGTCGCGGTAACCTCGGTAAGTTTCATATTTTTTGTAAGAAATTTGTCCTGATAAGTTGGTAACATGGTTATTTATTAAAATGCATTCGTATTTTAAGTAAATATATTACCTACTTAATTACCATGTTTACCAACTATTTTGGTAATATAAGCTATTTTAGCTACAGATCGGCCGCTCATACTGTATCTAATACATATAAAGGTTTATTACAATTGCTAACTTATACTGCCAACTGGGAAAAATGGGAACTATAAAAATCCACAAATTTGTCAAAGATATACTTGAAAGTGCTTGTAAATAGCTGCTTCTGTTCACATGGTTTTGTCAATTGAACTTGTGATCTGTTTTGTGAAAAGGACCTCAATTGTTTTGCAGAATGTCATGCATATAATTTATTGCTTCTGGTTTAATGAGAAAAATAAAAATTTGGAAGTTCAATATGTTTTTTAAATTGTTTGTCATGACTTGAACAAATTGTAAAGATATTTTATTTTAGGTCAATTACAATTTTTCCCCTTTTCAATATTGTCACATCACTGGTCTGTACCAAAGGCAGAGGGGTGGGAATGGACCAAAATGTATTATAAATAGTTGAGCTGTCAACATATGTTTTGGGGTCTTTTTTTATATTTCTAGTTTGAAATTTAGTACACTGAATTCTCTTAAAATGGAATGCTATTATGTTGTCATACTATTTCTTACCAAATTTAGTCTTTTCATTGGGGGACCATGACCCCTTTCCCACATAAAATATAGGCCTGCATTACATAAAGTATTATTTTCTATTTTCAGGGTGTTCAAAATCAGAGATTGCAATCTCCAACCACAACCAATTATGACCACTCCTCCTCCTTCATCACTGTTTAGTATTTGAATGGACAGTTTTAACAAAAACACATATGTTTTTGTGTAAAGCTTAAAGGTGGTAAACTGGTTTTAGATAATCAAATACTGACATTTCAAGGCAAAGTCTTTACTCTGATGAAGGGCTTTGACTTGAAATCAGTATTTTATTATCATGTAAAATATCAGCAGTTCACCAGATTTAAGCCTTTTTATGCATAATAATACTGCCTACAGTATGTTACACTGCTTTGGACACTATATTGGGGTTTATCTCTGGTGTTGGTTCCTAGCACTTTAATTTTCTTATAATACAATATTGTTATTATTTTTTGTTTTTATTGCTACCATTTGCACTGTAAATAAAAAAAAATATATATATATATATAATTTATACAGGATAGCTGTTATGTATTCATAAGTAATAGTGTATAAAATTTTTATAATACTGTAACACTGAATTTTTAATGTAATTATTATCACTATAACTAAATTTACAATGTAAATTTGCTCTCAATATGAGAAATGTAAATATTGTTACTATGATTTCAAATATATACTGTATGTACAGGTATACTATAAATGTTGTTGTGGAAAACAGTAATTAATACATTTTAATATATGTATTGAAGTAATTGTAATTAAGGGCAATTACACCAGTCTGACAGGATTTTTCAAAGACGTATATTACACTGCAAATTATGTTTGTTTTTTTAAATGTCAACGTAATTGCCCCTAGTTACTATACATACAAACCAAGATTTGTATCTTCTTACAATGTCATGTGATAGTGAAGTAAATGGCTTTCATAATTTTTATTTTAATAAGTTAAAACTTAAAAATATATGGTATCAGAAAAATGTTGACAATCTTCTTAATTCTGAAACAAGGTGTCCAGCAAACAAGCTGCAAATTAAAATATATATATGTGAGCATGCTTTCATGAATAAATTGGACAATTATTGTACAATTAATACACATGTATCATAAAACAGTAGTCATACATGTAGCCCAAAATCTACACTTTAATCAGTAGTTAACATTATATTAATTTTGTTGGTATTCATAGTTTTGCTTAGTTAATTACTGCATTTCTGTACCTACTAAAAAAATACCTAAATACATTGTCCATTTTCCAGCTCTTAGTTTTAAATGGTTTAGTATTTTTCTGTGAATACAGTATATACTGTATAATATACCAGTATTCTATTTTCACCTTTTTCCTGCTAACTTATCAAACTATTACAATGTACAATATCCAAACAGGGCAACAAGTACAAATTGGTTACTGTAAGTATAAATACTCACAAAGCCACCTTAATCAAAATGCAATATACAAAACAGAGAAGACCACATAAATGCTCAAATTCTGCGAGGACCATTCACCTAATTTTTTCTTAAACCACTTTTAATGTGAAGAATAATAACTAAGCTTCAAGATTATATATACCTTGCAGTGTGCCAATCAAAATTTTAGCGATATTTTGCATTTTCGTAAAGCCCACAATCATTCGTGGGCCCAAGTCACAAAAACGTACAACTTTTCATGATTAAAAACCTCATATATTTTTTTCTAAATTCTCTACTAGATTTTGGCTGACATCCTATTAATACATGCTTTTAAAACTACATAGTAAAATAATCTTTTACAGTTTAGTCGTTAATTGACATATTTTATAACCAAAATTCAAATAGCTACCATTTTACCATAAGATGACGAAAATGAGAAACAAAAATATTTTCTATCAAAAAAACTGCGAGGACCATTCACTCAATTTTTCTTTAAACAGCGCTTATTGTAAACCTCACTGATTGAATGCAATGCACCGTAAGTCGCACCGGTGTGCCAATTAGTTTAAAGGTAAAAATATTGCATATTTCGTAAACAACTCCACTTGGTTAGTTGCTACGAATTACGACATACAATAACAAAGTTCGACTACGAGAAATGGACAATAATCATCATAATATTCCTTACTAGCTCGATAAATTCTGCTTTATTCGGCTGTGTGACAACATGTCTTCGTAAATAATATAGCATTGTTGAGATCAACATCAATTTTAAGGGGGATCTGGAGAAAACATTGTTGAAACCAATAAGATAAGGGTTCAAACAGTCGACAAAAAAGCCTCTCGCTTGAACGGCCAAAAAATAATTATCTGCGACTGATATCAGACTGATGCAAATAAGACACAAAGTTTACTCGTATATGTTCCTATCCCCACAATTTTATTAAAAATATTAACAATCTAATTACAGAAATAAATAAATGAAATGAACGTACCTGTGTTCTTCTTGCCGTCGAACATTAAACCCCCAGTCTACTCAAGCATGTTGTTGGTGTTAAAAGCGCCGTGAAGACGTTGCACCAACTTCCAGTAGAAAAAATGTATCGAAGGACTATTTCACGTCTCACATTTAATAATGAGCGATTTTCCGTAAGATTATTAAGCCAAAAATGAACAAAATAAATGGTTCACAACTTTTCAGCGCCATGTTCCAAAATGCAGCAGAATATTGCTGTTTATTCGCAAAGCATCACGGTATTTTTGAGCGCCAGTTTCTCGATAATCTAAAAAATCTCCTCTTAAAGATATATCCCAAACAATCTACATATTGTAGGATGTTGTTGGCTTGTTTTCGATATAGTAAAAGAAAAGTTCTTTTTTTTGGGGATTGACTATTAACCACGTCAAATTTTAGTGCATTTAGTGAAGGGAAGTATTCATAGTTTTTTATTTCTACAGTATTTCTAGTGCAAAGTGCCATGCTCGAATATTTATCAGTATCATGATCTTGACGGTGGAGTTTGAAAGGACTGAGGTTATTTAAAATTTCATTGTCAAAATCCTGAGGTAGTAGTTGGGTTTCAGTATAGCTATGACATCACTATTGAAAACTCTTGAATCAAATTTAATATCGATGCTATGTTTTTTGAGAGATCTTATATTTAAAAGAGATATGGTCAAAACATTGAAATTGCCTTGCAGCACAGTTGTTAAAAGTGGAACCATACATTCATTTCGTAGTCTTAGGTATTCTTCATGAACTTTGGGGTTTGCTTTAACATGTTTACTCTCAATTTGTCCTAAAATATAGAGACCTTGTAAAGAAGTTGCACGGCTTAAGGCAACATAAATCTGTCCATAGTTAAATGCTCTTTGTTTTATTAAGTTGGCACTGATTACAACTCTTTCAAGTGTTAGACCTTGGACCTTATGTATGGTGCATGCCCAAGCTAGTGTAACAGTACTTTTTGTACGAATTGTACTCTCTGTATTTCTGGGGAAGATGCTTTACCTGGTCTTATTTTGATCTTTGTTAGTACAGGTTCAATGTGAACTACTTTGTTTTCTCTTGCAAATGAGTTGCCATGAGTGTTAGTTAAGTCTTTACCAGCATTTGGATCATCAAATTTTACATAGAGAACAGTTGGTGTTTGGGTATTTTGATTGACATCAATTTTAAATACAGTTCCCATTTGTCCATTGATGAGTCTATCTTGAATACTGATATTTGTTGTAAGCATTACTCTAGCATCTTTTTTTATTATAATTTTATAATCAAGTCCACCTGTTTCAGACCGTCCACTTGCTAAAACTCTATCGATATCTTGTTTCCTTACATTTGTTGGGTATTGATCTTTAGCTTTAAGAATAAATAAGCATCCAGAAAGTTCTTCTAGTTTTTTCTTGTTATATGAAGTGAGTCTGATGGATATTTAGGGTCAGATGGTGTTATTTATCTTGATTGGATAATCTTAATGTCATCTTCTGTTTGGGAACCTGTCCTTATTCTGTTAAGAAGTTCAATAAATGCTTGGTCATTTTTCTGTCTCATTATTTTATTAAGTTCTATCATTTTGAAGATCTTCCATGGGTGGCATAGATTATAAGAATCATTTTTGAAATTGTCAAATACAAATCTTTTACGTATTGGTGGAAGTTGATATAGATCACCTACAACTATAATGGTAATTCCTGCAAATAGCAGAGAACTTGTGGTGCCAAATATTTATTTTAATCTTTGGTGGATATGCGTAAGGTAGTGTTTCCAACCATAGAAATTTCATCTATTATTATTAGCTTTAGGTCAGATAATGATAGTCTTAATTGTGTTTTCTTTTGGTCTGACATTGCAGGTACATTATCACCAGTTTCTTTAGGAATAGAAAGACCAGTATTTATTGTTGTTCCATCAATGTTTATTGCAGCCACACCCGTTGGTGCCATTAGAAGAACTGTTGGTAATTCAGGGTTAATAGGATGATGTCTAAAAGTTTTAACTGCTGTATGATATATTGTTTTAATCAAGTGACTTTTTCCTGCACCTCCACCACCAGTTATGAAAAGATAGAGTGGTTCTATTTCAACAGGTTTTAAGGTGTTCATGTTTTTCATTGTATTCCTACACCATGTAAGAAATGTATCATATGCGTGACGTTGCTCCATGTTCAAGGACTTCACAGTTTCACGTAATATATCATCAGAAATCTCTGTTGGTCGGTTATAAGAAGTAATTGCTCCAGTGGTATGCTGATTAGATTGTGGTGTTGAGTCAAGATGTGATGGTAATTGTTCATTAAATGATTCATGTGGTATTGAGTCATCTTGCACTTCACCTTGCAAATCTGCATTTTCTTGATCATTAATGGAATCATATGAATGAATATTGCCCTGATTAGATTTTAGTACTTCAAGTGCCTCACTAACAGCATCTGAGTCAGGTTCAAAAATTGCTCTGTTGTGCTCAACAATAGCTTGAACATCAGGTTCATAGAACTTTGATGTATACGTTTGATCTGAATTAGCCATCAGATTATTTTCATCTCGCCATGGGTAATAGAGCATAAGTAAATGGTGGAAGTAAGATTCTTTTGTTTGGTGTATGATACCTTAGTACTTCCTTAACTTTTCTACATTTCATGTGTTCATTGGTGTTTATTAATTTTATTTTTTTGGGAAGACATTGTGTTGTATCAGTTATTGTACTTTGTGATTCAATCACGTCATCTGTAAGAACATCAGGTTGGGAATCTTTTGTCTCACTAGAATCCATTTTATAATCTTTATAGTAATATGCAGCAAATTCTGCCAGACATAAGTTTTCAACAACAGGAACTGATGTCGGTCTAATGCTGTAACGCTGAATTATATTTGACTTAAAGATATCAGTGCTTTCATCATCTAGTTCATTAAGCTCTTCTTGTGTCTTAGCAACACGCACTCTCTTTTCTGGAAAATCTGTACTAACAAAAACTGTTTTGGGAAATATTTTCCTCAACCAAAGCTCAGGCATTGATCTGTAGACACATTCTTGTGAACTTACTTCCCTTGTGGAGGGAAAAGCAGCCCCAATTTTTTTAGACCATCTCTAATATTCATGTTAGCAGCTTTTGCTTCTTTTGCTGCATTTGTAATAGCTTGAGAACATTCAGTTTCATCTTTAGTAAAATATGAGCAGACATATGTTATGCATTTGTAGTGATTGAATACAGGTTGTAAGTCAACATTTGCTGCAAAGCCTTTAATACCAGCAACAAAATAGTTGTTAACAAAACAACTGTCTACAGGTCTTTTAAGATGCAACTCAAAATCAGAATCTGGTGAAATTGATAGAGCCCAGTAATATTCATCCTCAGTGATACCTATTGATTTTAGTATATCTGCTTCATTTAATGTTGCATTATAATCTGGCTTTGATGGGTTTAACACTTCATTTATTTTCTGTTTGACTGAGGTTAGAATATGTGTTCGCCGGTCAAGAATATTACTCTTGATTTCCTCATCTAGATCTGTACCTAGAGGTTCTGCTATTATTGTCCTTTTTGTAAAAAATTGACCAAAATTAAATCTACAACTAATGTTTTTGTATTTTCTGCAGGTTTTAGAATGATTATGCTTTTGGTAAGTTTTAACTAACTCATGTAACTCTGGTTCTGTTTCACTATCTGGCAGGTAGGTTTGGACATGCTTATCTATAAACTCTACATAAGCTTCTTTGTTGTCAGCTGTAAGTTTGGGACAGTCAGAAGTCCACATCAATGCATGTAAGTGAGGAGACCCTCTGGCATTTGGAATTCAATGCGGAGTGCATAATATATTATGGGTTTATTTTACCTATTGGGTTTTTACGGCTAAGGAGAAGTTCAGTGAAAAAGGTTTCAACTCTATGTTGAAAATGCTTCGCAACAACAACAGGATTAAGGTTTAGCATTGAACATCGTTCATTGTAAGACAAAGCTTCAATCTGCTCTTCAGTTATGTTTTTTCCTTGTGTTTTGGCTATAATCTGAAACAGCTCAGACCATCTCAGATCAGCACATGATAATGTCATAAACCATGTTGGAATCCCAAGTTGTTTTACCATGGCTACTACTTCATACATGAATTTTTGCCAGTACGGTGGTGTGCCTGGAATTTGCCTTAAAAATAAATATGCCTGATCTTGACAAATTAAACCTTTTAATTTATTTACATCTGATTTTATTTGTAATGCAGTAACACATTGCCCTTGTATCTTTTTTAAGGCTATATTAATACTGTCAGATACCTTTTTTTGTTCTGTTATAAATTGTGCAAAGAAAAGATATTCTGGATTCATTGCAAACCTTCCACTATAATGTAAAAGTCGAGCATTAAAGTACTTTACTGGTGACAATTTAATCATTCTATCATCTGTGTAGCCAAATTGTCCTTTTGGAAACAATGCTGGAAATGCAAGCTCTTCACATTTTTTGTCAGTCATTATTGATACAGGATGTCGATTTTCTCCAGGTGCAATATTGTACACTTCATTCCCTAATGAACAACCTTTATTATTTTGTGTTGCAACAGGATAACCTGGTAATACAGACTGCAAACAGGTCTCATTAGTTGCTTGTCTATACTCGTTCAATGGGTCATCTCTTTCTTCAGTATCCTCAATATTGGTTAATATGTCTTGCTCGCAGGTATCGGTTGAAGAATTTTCATTTTTATCAAAATTTGTGCCCAAAGCATCCTCATCTCCTAAATGTTGAAGATTTGCACTGATATTGTTTATATCAATTGTTATATGTTATACAATGTTATGTTATCAATTGTTATTTGTTATACAATGGATTATTTAACTTTAGCCAGTTAAGAGCATCAAGTATGAACTGTGGGCGCACTGCTTGAAAATACACATGACCTCTGAATTCAAGTTTACGTTTAAGTTTCAGCATTATTATACCTGATCTTTCAGGTGGTCGTGGTAAAACCTTACATGTCTGATCACATTCAACAGGCACATTACATATGGTTCCCTTGACTTTTCTTTGCTGTCCTTTTGGCATCACTATTATCTTTTCAAAAACTATTCGCTGTGCAATAAGAATTTGCTCAAGTTTTTCTAAAGATGAAAGTTCAGCTGGTATTTTGTCAACATACATGTTATTATATATTGCCTGGCAGGGTATTTTGCCTTTTAATATCTTTGAATGACAGGTTTTACAAATGTATTTGATCTTTATCATCAAATGACTTCACATTAGTGAAGAGAGCATCATTGGCATTAGTGTATTTATATTTTTGAAATAGTATGACTGATTTTCTGTAGAGTAATCGGTTGCAAACAGAACATATATAATAAGGACCTTCTTTTATTTTATTTTGGAACCTAGAAATACAATTGTCCAAATCATGCAACAAGGGGTTGTTCTTCTTTGTTGCTCTACTGGTAGCTATTGTTTGAATGAGCTCTTTCTTTTTCATAGGATCCATTGATTTATATTTTTCTGAATTTGTTTCAAGGAGCTCTTTCTTTTTAATAGGATCCATTGATTTATATTCTTTGGAATATGTTTCAAGGAGCTCTTTCTTTTTAATAGGATCCATTGATTTATATTCTTTGGAATATGTTTCAAGGAGCTCTTTCTTTTTAATAGGATCCATTGATTTATATTCTTTGGAATTTGTTTCAAGAAGCTCTTTCTTTTTAATAGGATCCATTGATTTATATTCTTTGGAATATGTTTCAAGAAGCTCTTTCTTTTTAATAGGATCCATTGATTTATATTCTTTGGAATATGTTTCAAGGAGCTCTTTCTTTTTAATAGGATCCATTGATTCATATTCTTTGGAATATGTTTCAAGAAGCTCTTTCTTTTTAATAGGATCCATTGATTCATATTTTTCTGAATTTGTTTCAAGGAGCTCTTTCTTTTTCATAGAATCCATTGATTTGTAGTATAAGGCAGATTTCTCAGACCTCTTTTTTTCTTAGCTGGTTCCAAATTTGCATACCATTTATGCCAGTTCTCTTTATTTTTGTCAGTTAATAAGCTTTTTTGTCTGGTAGACTTATGCTTTCTTATGATCTTTTGCCTTTCTGATTTTGTTAATATACACGAACACGAGATAAATTGAATGTTGTATTGTATTTCCTCACATTTAAGTTTTTGTGTAATAATATTGCAAAATTTATTAATAACAGAAGAAGAATCAGTAAATTTTTCAAATAAATTGATTGTTTGCCTTTCATTGGATGCGACTAAAAAATATTTTGTTGTTTTTTTGTTTTGTATTATTAACATGCTGAAAAAATTAACTTCTCAAGGGCATATTTACTAGAAACAGAATTAGACGACAATGTACCCTGGTGTCTTGCATTAAATACTACATCAACATCAGCACCACATATATTTATAATGGGCGGCATATAATCAGTTGTAAACTCTTTTTCATCATTCAAGGATTCCTGGTAACACAACTTGGCGCAGTTCTGCAATAGCACTCAATGTAAGATCATTCCAGTAATTACATGCAGTAATAGTAGAAAAGCAGACAGAATAGAAGCACATTATTATACGTTGTCCACAAGAATTAAAATCATCATTAAATGTCTCATCACCTGCTGAAGAAGAGGAACTTAAGTTTGATTCAGATGTGTTGGTATGTATATAATTTGTCAATTGTGCAACAGTAATTTTAACACCTTTGAGCTCAAAAAAACATCAGTTTTGTGTAAGTTTTTGAAGTATTCAATTAAGTTATTGATTGAATTTATTCTAACAATACACATGTGCCATAACCATCGGCCATACCAAATGAATTTCTAGCATGGGAATCAAATATTTTTAGTACACCAATTGAAGTTGTATAAATAGCTACGGTACTGCTTCCAATTGTTAAGAGAAATGAAATATAACCTTCTTGTATCAAAGTTTGTAAAGCACAATCTAAGGGCATGACATAATTATGGTATGTTTTCATTCAAAGTAGCATTATGTAAACTACCACTGTAACTTTCAGTGAACTCAAGTTGATAAGTTGTGTTTAGCACTGTGACCATTGTAGGTAATTCTGTCAGTAATAAATAAGATTGCCTTGACAATCTTGATATAGCAGAATATAACTCATTGCCAATGTTCATAATTTGAATCAGGTGCTCTGGGTGATTTATTGTGAAAGTTACTGACTTGTTTCTGAAGTTATGTATCAAAGCACACAAACTCATGGCTACACACTGCTGTCCTGCATTAGGACCAAATACATCAACATTTCCTTGACTATAAGGTGCCTGGATAGTTTTACTGGGGTCAATAAAAGTAGGACCAGGATTTTTCTCAATGTCTGTACTAAGATTAAACGTGCAGAAATTAATTATGTGGTTTAAGTTCTTGTAAGTACAAGTTGCTGCTTCAGAATTATTTTGATCTAATGGTTTTGTACATGACTTTTGTACATGACTTTTGTACTATATATTTTAAATAAGATGCAGAAGTTTTCAATGAAGCAGTTTTTGTTCTACGTCGATTTGAAGCTTTCGGCAGACATTTTGTTTGTTTTAAAGTTTTGGGTATAAAATACCTTACTCGATCATTTAGGAGCCTTTTACGTTCACGGCTAAATGCATAAAGAAAACAATGAATTCGAGAAGACCTGGGTACATTTCTTTTGATGTGCTTTCGAACCAGTTTACGTAATTTTCTGCTTTTTTTCAAAAGGCGAGAAAGTTTTTTACCTGGGATTCTGCTAGGCTCTCGATCACGTCGACCAACATGGCGCTTGTACTTTACTTCAATCGCAATAAATTTATCGTAACGAGATCTACATTCCTTAGGCTTTGTAATATAAACTTCTACAGATAGCTGGGTACATTTTTGATTCTCAAGTGAAATAGGGTTATCCGATTGCAACATGCTTTCCGATTTATTACAGAAAACCTGGACAGTCGATAATATATACACACTTGATGAAAATATAAACTCTTTTATAATCGCATCGACTATATTTTGTATGACATAATAAACAAATATACTGGTAAAAATAAAACAAATTACAAGTATTACAGTTACCTCAACACATTTAATATATTTCCATACAACGTTCATGTATCGAGTCTCTTCATTTAGTATCAACACGGCATCACATTGTTTACCTGGCAGTGCCACTTGCAAGTTCATTTCGTCAACGACAACATTCTTTGTGCTTCTATTTACAGCATTTGAGCAATCACAGTTTTCATATAACATTGTTTTCAAGATACTATTCGTGTTTAGTTTAGTACTTTTGGCATTCATATACATAGTTTTGGCATACATTTGTAACTTGGCATTCATAGGTAACTTGGCATACATTTGTAACTTGGCATTCATTTGTAACTTGGCATACATTTGTAACTTGGCATTCATTTGTAACTTGGCATTCATTGTAAGTTCATTGAGATCGCAGACCAACCCGGTTCGAAATCGCTCGTCATCTTTTAGTGCAGGTCTGCTGCGATCGGCGTGTGCATTTGTAAGCATTATGAGCGTATAAAAAACCACGATACTTGCCAGCGACATCTTGTTCAAACAACCACGGAAAGGAAGCGAAGAAAGAAAACACGTGTGAAGATCAGTGGGCGAGGAGCGGAGAGATGTAATAATTGCCATTTCGCGACATTGCCCTTCATATGTTGAGTCTCATATTTCTCGAAATCGTAGACCAACCCATTTCGAAAGCGAGCGGGATTGTGAGCGTATATAAGATCAAGATACTTGCCAGCCACATCAAATATTTTCAGTGAAGAGCACTCAAAGAAAGGTGATCAGATCAGTTGACACGCAGCTTCAACAACACGCCTTCTGATTGGTCAATGCGCTTCTGCTCGTCGCGGCGGTCGCAACACGCAAAAGTCGATATTTCAAATTTGTTATAGTGTTGACTGTTGGGTCGCCGTTTAGATGATTCGAATCTTGAGAGAATCACAATTAAGTCAACAGGTAAATACAACACAAATCATGCTTTGACCAAATAAAATAGTATATATATTTACCAAATCTTTATCCTATATCCCCTATCAAATATTTATTGATCGCCAGTGATGCTTATGTTTTCCTGATCATGTGAATACAATATATTATATAGAAAGAATTTGATATTAAATACGAACAATGTATGTACGAACAAGTGGAACCGCGTTTCTATTCAATCATCTCAATTTCGGCTGCATGAACATTTTTCACCAAACATTGTCCATACCAATCATCATTGTGTGTTATCCATATGATATAATTGTTGGGATATCCGTTAATATACTCAGTATACTGTTTGCCATTAGAATTATTTACAATATTAAGCAGTCATATTAAACATATGACCCATGCACCCAAATATATATACAAATAGACCAGGCTTTAACAGCTCAATGGATTCTCAATGGGATTCTCTCATTCTCTCGCCCTTTCTCGATAAATGAGCAACCGAAATGTAAAATTATTATAGCATCAACCCAAGTCAGGTTTAGGATTAGGGTTAGATTAATAGGATTAGGGATTGGTTTGTATTTCGGTTGTTCATATATCGAGAAAGCGCCCATTCTTCGGCTAAAGTAATTCTTGTTGCTAGCAAGTGATGATTGATCCCAATTATATGTGTATTGTCTACATACTTTTATACAAAAGAGAATTTTGTGCAAATAGTTATATACAGTGTTTTCTTTTGTTGATAATGAATTTAATTTTACAGATTATATAGCAAAACAGTAGAAATAAAGTGAAATGTTTATCACTATAAAATGATGTTTATCACTATAAAATGCATAATATATTACAGCAATTAACAATTATGTATGCACTTTGCAATAGTTTCTCTATTGTACGGTTGAAATATATACCGGTACATATGTTATTTACCGGCTGGGAGGTCCGTATGGAGAAATATTATGTAAGTCTCAAAAACAGCCGAGGGACGTTTTTGAGACCAAGGGACGTTTTTGAGACCAAGGGAAATATCAAATATTTCTCAATACGGACTGACTGAAAACTGTAAATACAATGGCGCATGAATATATGCAACCTCGTACCCAGGGCCTATCTCCGCCCGCCGCCGACCCCCCGCCACGCGCGCTGCGAAAAGGCCCTGGCAGGGGCTGGTCACGTGTCACCCAGATTCTGGGTGATAACAAAAAATTTGTGGGAGGGGGAGGTTGTCCAGGTGGCAAGGTGCAGCAACTGGCATATAATGGCCACTGATGCGAAGAAGTTTTATCCTGTGATGGAATCGATTTTTTGTTCTATCGACTCTGCGAATCCCTTGAGACTCCACATACAGTACTGCAAGAACGCGGTTATATTAGTTGATGTTGAAAAAGTTCATGACAACGTGGCACACAGGGTAGACAACTGACAACGTGCTTCATCAAAACAAAGTGCTTATGAACTCATCTGTCGTCCTTGCGAAAGAAAAGTAAAGAACGCTTCAAATTTAAAGAAAATTATTTCTGGCACGCAACAGTTACTAGTTTCCGCCGTCTGTCCCTTTGTCGAAAAGAACGTTTTTGAACTTCAAAACCGACGCCGCCTCGTCTTCTTCAATTTCAAAGGTTAGTTTTAAAATTATCAGTTGTTGACTCAATCGAAAATATATAATAACGTTTACCGCTTAACTGCCTTTTGAACAGAGATAGAAATGATCGTCACTGCGTCAAGTGATTTTAATAATAGAAAATAAACAGTCTATGCAGCACTGTCTACTTTGTTATTTCGAATGTCTATTGATAGTATTTATCCCAAATATAGTATTTTAATATCCGATCGATCGAATTACTTATATTTGCGAAATATTTTAATTTAATATGAAGTGACACAAGCATAATACTATCCTAGACATTCGAAATAACAAAGTACACAGTGCTGCGTACGCAGTGTTATTTTCCATTTTCTATCAACTTCGAAATGTCTACATTGGAAATATGCTATTATGAAAATCACTTGATGCAGTGACGATCATTGTTATCTCTATTCAACTCTTTCAATGTAAAAAAGGCAGTTATAAAGCGTCAACGTTCTGTCATGATGTTATTATATATTTTAGATTAAAACAACAACTGATGATTTTAAAACTAACCTTTGAAAATTGAAGACGATGAGGCGGCGTCGGTTTAGAAATATTTCTCTAGGGAAAGGGCAGACGGCGATATTTCAATGCACCTTTTAAATCGGCTGAATTCTGGATAAGTAACTTTCGCGTGTTAGCAATAATTTTCTTTAAATTTGAAGCGTTCTTTACTTTTCTTTCTCAACGACGACAGATGAGTTCCGGAAGCGCTTTGTTTCGCTGAAGCACGTCGCCATGAGCTTTTGACACATTTTCAACTTCTTACAGCGTGCGGAGTCCGCGACGGTTCGAGGAAAGATCGATTCCATCTACGACAGGATAAAACTTCAGTATCGGAGCCATTACATGCCGCCAGTAGCTGCACCTGGACAACCTAAACTTACCATCCCCTCCCACTAAATTAATTTTTGTTATCACCCAGAATCTGGGTGACACGTGACCAGCCCCTGCCAGGGCCTTTTCGCAGCGCGCGTGGCGGGGGGTCGGCGGCGGGCGGAGATAGGCCCTGGGTACGAGGTTGGAATATATGCAGTGTTTTCAGTTTCGCAAAGGTGAAAAGCCTGGGTACGAGGTTGATCGGGATGATGCAATAATAGCCTCCCTAAAAACGACTGCGGGGGGCAAAACATTTTTGGGATCCGTTAACTGCGCATGTGTAGTAATCCCACATTCATAGTCTCGCTCACTAGTCTACTAATTTAGTCAACAATGATGCAATAATTGCCATTTCGCGACATTGCCAAAATAAAAATAAAAATAAACAGAGCCCTTTCTAAGACTCGTGCTCCCCACAGGGGGAGGCCCGAGTAATAATACGTTTGTTCGTCTGTGTAGACAGTCTGTCTGTGTGTCTGTGAGTAACGCTCTTTCCCAGGCTCCTTTCCACCGTGGAAGTTTCACGGGGTCCTGCTAGTGATATATAATTGTATTTGTTTAGACCCAAAATATAGCTTATAAATAGATATTATCAATTTGCTAACAAGTTAGCATTATAATTTTTACATATATCCTTTTAAACTTTTATTCAGATAATTTTGATCTACATGTTATTTATAAAAGTGTACTTTAATTGGTGCTTTATTATTATTTATATTTTCTTATGTATTTATATTTACTGTTATAAAATAAGTCGTGTCTTATGCGCGCTCTGATTGGTTATCAGTTACCGTGTTTATATCAGGCTATGCAAACACCGTTGTGACGTCACATCATATTTCGCAGTCTTATTTTATAAAAGAAATAGAAAATAGGTGTGCTGCATTGTTTATATAACCTAATGCAAACACTCGAGAGAGTTTGGTCAAATTTAAAAGCACTCATGTAAACCCTCGCCTGCGGCTCAGTCGCGCATGAGTATAACAGTCAATTACTTATCTCACATGCTTTGTAACTCTTATTAGTCTACTTATTAAAGACAGCAAGTATGGGAGACGAGGGTGGCGGATAGGTCGGGCCACGCCGAAATGGTTTTTATGCGGGGGTTATGGTTGGGTTCTAACCATTATACGCATGCGCCACTCCAAAGTCCTGGTGACTAGGTGCTCTACACTGTATCTGAAATAGCCTCCACCTATATAAACACGAGCGCCCATTTTCTATTTCTTTTACTTATTTTATTTACTTCTATTTTTATAACGTTATGGCATTATCCATACTGAAGCTAACTTTAATGTTAGGCCCTGATTACATGGAGGCGAGCTGCCGGGGTTGCCAGGATGAGAAATTTTGTAGAATTATTTCAACGCCATGAATATCGATTTTAATCATATAGTAGGCAAAATTACTCGAATATGATTAGCTAATGAGGAGGTCAATTTTCCTAAATTGAAGGCAAAATTACTGTTATTATGTTGTTTTACTTGTAAATTCAAGCTCCCCTGGACTTCTCAATAAGTTCTCGATAAAGTTTGTAAATCCAAAAGCCAACTAAATGTCAAAGCCAAGCGTGAAAAACAACTATACAATCCACTGAAAACAACGTCATGTTGTTAGCTAACTTATTTATGAATAAATTTTGCCCTCTTTATGATTAACAGGTAATCACATGGATCCTCGTAAAATTAAGGTTTAATTTCACTTGTGTTTTCAAAGTTTCAATTTTGTGAAACTTTGAAAAAACGCGTGTAATTAAACCTTAATTTTCCCCGGCCCCATGCGATTTAATACCTATACAAATGAACTTGAGGACGACTACGAACTTCGTTACGAACCAGACTAATTAAGCTATTACAGTTTATTAAATTCGTTTTGGCTGGTATTTGAAGCCATAGAATAATCTTAATGAAACAGGTCAGCGCGGCAACCGGGCCAGCTCCATGAAAACACCCCCTAATGTAATGCATGACCGAAAGTGTTTGTTACTTTGTACGTTGATCAAATGAAGGAGTGTTGCTGTGCTTTTTTGTGTTTTCTGGTGCAACAGCCTCGTTTAGTATAGGTAATCGTATGGGGTCGAGGAAAAAGGTTTAATTTTACGCGTGAAATTAAACCTTAATTTTATGAGGAACCATGTGATTACCTGTTAAGGCATATAAATGGCAAAATTTATTCATAAATAAGTTAGCTACGCACGTGAATATTATGAGAAGCTAGCTAAATACCAAAGCCAAGCGTAAAAAACAACTATATAATCCTTTGAAAGTAAACGGTACATTACAACGAACTTTATTGAGTCAAACATCGACTTAAGAGAACAGGAGAGCTTGGATTTACAAGTAATACAACTTACATAATAACTTAAATGTTTCCTGCTGGCGTTTCAACCAATCAATTTGCCCTGAATTTAGGAAAAATGCCTTCCTCATTAGCCAATCATATTCGAGTAATTTTGCCCTCTATATGATTATCAAAGAAATTTCTTCTTCCGTGACTGAAGCAAACGAAAAGCCATTTTACCCTATTAAACCCTATACCATCCTCTGTAACACCGCTTATACCACACGTAAATTTACAATATCAATTCTCAGGTCAGTATTTGCCTAATTTCTCCGAAAGGCTATAAAATCTTAGATTTTATCAATTAAATTGCCCTAATTACCTTTTTTACTTTAAACAGTCAGAATATTATAATAACGATTGATCAGAAATGTAACCGTCCCAACCATTTATGGGTAAAGAAAATCTTTTACCCAACCCAAGAATTAGAAAAAAGTTAAATTAAGCACAATTCCCAGTATATCGTCGATAAACAAACCCAAATAGATATGCAGACAGATCCTACTATAACTTTCAAATTATTCCCTATACAGAGCTGGAATCCAAGGAAATGAAGGAGAGAAATACAATAACAAAAGCTAATATGCAATGATGACTAAGGAGCAAGGCCTGCGAGAGCATACCCCGGGCTCTAGGACTGACGTGTGTACGGGCCCCCTTCCTAATTTTGTTTTACGTGAAATATACGATTATTGGCTTGCAAGTAGACTTGTACAGTGTTATAATACAGTATATTTGTTATTGACACTACAATTATAGCCAGGATTGCAAAGTGGAGCCCAGTGGATCGGAGTATGAAAAAGGTCTTTCTGGTAAGGGGGTATCGGGGCGTGTCCCCCAGGGAAATTTTAAATTTTGAAAGGCCCATATGTGCATTTGCGGCAAACTCCTTTTACTAAACTCCTTTTCTTCGAAAACATTTTCTCAAAAAACATGGCGACGGGCAACGTACAACTTACAGGTCCCGGGCCCTGGGTATTTTGTCCCCCCTGCGCTGCTAAGGAGAACGGATGACGAGATTCCAATTTTAAATGATGAACTCTTAATTTTTTATGTAAATTGTCGTGAACATTTTGCTACCTATTTTGAATATTTTTAACTGCTCAGAGAAGTGATTTTTTTCCCAACCATTTAGGTCTAAGAATTTTCAGTTACCCAACCATTTTCTCTTCGGCCCCCACCCCGGCGATAAATAATTACCGGTCCCTTAGCTTTAGGTTTTCGTTGAATACGAGACTGCCTTAAATACAGTCACATGATTAATAAATGCCTTTTGCATAGTTTTCCCAATATAAGCACGGGGGGGGGGGGCATGTGCTGTTAGGGCGCTGTCACTCACTCGGACGCGGTTGGTACTAGTAGTTAGAAAATTGGTTTATCGAGCTTTTTTCCCTATGACCATACTTTTCGTGATTTCTGCTCGTCCCATTTTCTTCATACCATTTATATGCTTGCCAGGTCGGTATATCATTTCGTATTCTCTTTAACTTATTAAGACCAAGAAGAAGAAACTAAGACGAATTGTCGGAAGCATGTTGCAATATTCGTAGTTAGGCTATACATTTTTTTCTTTTTTTTCGTGTAGCTTGAAATCGCTAAAAGGAAAGGTTTAATTTGCGGCCAAATTCCTGCTAATTGCCTGGTTCTTCTACAAATCACATGTTGACTTTACAGAAATCGTGGCAAGAGTGATACGTGTGGTAAGTTTCTTGATTCTTCTTGGTCTACAGTACTACATCTATTTACATTTGGTGATGGTGTTCTTTCTTGTATGTCTTGCTTCTTGTCAATGTCCTTCGGGATGTTGCGTAGTTGTACTCGGTTACACGTCTAACGACTTTTGTAGATGTGTCCACTAGATATGATCTTGGTTTCGTGGATGGCTTGATAACTGTGCCTGTACAATGCATGTCTGTAATGTACACTGTTGTACCTGATGGTAGAGGTTCCAGAGGGTGTGCTTTGTGGCGGTTATCAAAGTTATTCTTCTGCTTTGATCTGTATCCTTCTTCTTTTTCTTTGAAGTGTTCATAGTCTGGTAATTTGGGGACTATAGATGTTTTGGCATGATGGGTATTGTTGCCTTGATCTTTCTTCCCATGAGGATTTCTGCAGGCGAGTATCCACTTGATAATGGTGTGGATCTATATGCTAACAGTGCCTTTGCTGGATCATTTTCCTTCTTTAAAATGTCTTTCACCGTCTTTACCGCTCGTTCAACCTCTCCGTTCGCTTGAGGGTAATGGGGACTACTGGTGTTGTGCTAGAATCCCCATTACTTTGCAAGTCAATCCACACCATGTCTGGCATAGATTGCTTTCAGTGCTCGGATGATTGTAGGTGAAGTTGTACTTTTTGACAGTGCTACGACCTCGACGTAGCGGGAATAGTAGTCTACAACGAGTAGGTAACTAACCTTTTCCAAAATAAAAAGGTCTGTTGCAATCAGTTGCCATGGTCGTGTTGGGAGTGGTGTTGGCATCAATGGTTCTGGATGCTGTTGTCTGTGCTTGCTGCATGTCTTGCAGTTTTCAACCATATATTTGATTTGTTTGCTGAGGCCTGGCCATCATACAGATATCTTTGCTCTTTCCCGGCATTTGTTGATACCTTGATGTCCTTCATGTATTCGATCTAGGACTTGGTATTGGAGGCGACGTGGAATTACTAATCTTGTTCCTTTCAGCAGAATGTCTTGTGTGATGGTTATTTCTGCACGTACTGACCAATATGGCTTTATGGCACTGCTAACTTGGTGTTTCTCTGGCCATTTTTCTGAACAGTACTTCTTTATCTGCTGGCATACTTCATCTTGCTCTTGCACTTGTTGGATTTCCCTCAACTTGGGATCTGATACTGGTAAAGCATTGATTACACTTGAAACATGCACATTCATTTCATCTTCATTGATGGTTGGTTGGGCTGGTGGTTGCTCTGCTAGTTTTCTTGACAGGGTATCGGCTGTGTAGTGTAATTTTCCGGGTACGTGATGAACGTCCTTACTAATAACATCCTCACGACCAGCTGTTGTGGTCTAGTGGTTACCACACATGTCTATGAGCTCAAACCCTGGGTCGGACCACCACTCAGGGTCTTAAAATAATTGAGGAGAAGGTGCTGCCTTTGCAACAACACCGGCAAATGGTAAGACTTTCGGGTCTTCTCGGAAAACGACCTTAAATCGCAGGCCCTCGGAATCCCTATCAGTTGGGTTTTCCGTTCACCTAAGAGTGATAAACTGAATAGTCGAGCGCTTAAAACATGAGCCTCTGGCTCGGATAAATAGGGCAACCTTATCCTGCGTGATCGACTCAAAATAAATCATACTCATACTCATACTCATGCCAAATCTCATTAATCTCATCTTGTAGCGTTGCAATCTCGGTGGTAATTTGTCTATATAGTATGTTTGGTTAGCAGAGCTGAGGTACCAGTGGTTTGTGATCAGTTTCAATGGTTATGAATTTCCCAATGATGTAATTGCTTGAATGTTCACAAGCCCATGTGACTGCTAAGGTTTCCTTTTCTATCTGGGCATATTTGGATTCTGTAGCAGTCATCGCTGGCGTGGGTTCGTATCCCACCGCTGCCACCATGTGGTAATGTCGGAAAGAGGCTTTTATTATATTCTATGTTAGTTTTATTTACAGGCTTGATGACGTCACAATTATTAGGATATTTAATTGGGTAACACTACAAGAACATCTACCTTTAGTACGACTGGTATAAAGTTGGCAAATGAAGAATGTCATCAATATAATTGACCGTATATTAGTGTTCTTTAACACACATGTAGTAGAAGCTATAGATTTTAATTAATATAAATGTTTGCAGATTTTGCCAATGTGGGTTTCCTTTATGTCAAACTTTGTATGATGTTGAGAGGCAGCACACAGTTTACTCCTTAATTGATGTTGCAGCAGTAACTGAACCTGTTTCAGCTGTAGTATATAAGTATGTGACATGTTGCATTAGTGCAATAGTATGGTATGGGACTTGTTGCAGCAGTATAGGACTTATAGGACTTATAGGACTTATAGGACTTATAGGACTTGTTGCAGCAATATAGCTCTAATTGTTTTTCATTCTGTTAAAATTGTGCTGCTATTTTATTTCCAAATTTTTGAAGCCCATGCCTGTCTTTAGTGGGCTTATAACTGGAGCGGTTTACCAAGGGAGGCTATATCCGGCAGGGTGTTTGGGACTGGGTACGAGGTTTGTCCCAGACATCCCTGAAAATGAGTTTTCATAAAAAAGAGCTCCAACAAAATGTATGGTCTATGGCCCGGTATAGTGTTAATCAGTTAATCCAGGCCTTAATTGTTGTCGTACTAGCAGATTTGTGTAAATGTATGGTAAATGTATGGTACAAGGAAACACCTGGATTTTAAGGTGTAGATTTCCATTACTGTCTTTATTACTCGGGCCACCTATGGTAGCCAGAATCTTAAAATGGGCTCTATTTTTTCCTTTTTTATGTCGAGAATCTGCAATACCGATAGGCTTTGCGTTTTGCGAAACTGAGACCCAGCCCACTGCAACACGCCGCCAGAAAAGCGTAAAAATTCTCCTATTCATTGAAACTGCATCTGGTCGACTCAGTGCCACGTTTCCTCGAGTGTTCTTCACCTCTCTCCTCCGCAGAGCCTTCCAATGCGGGCTGGCAAGTATCTTGATCTTATACAATCCTTACAATCGCACACGCCGCGATCGCTTTCGAAACGGGTTGGATGTGTACTCGATCAAATTATCTGTTTCGAGACTCAACATACTGTATGAATACTGTATGGAAATATGTTAACTGTTCTGAGGTAACTGTGATATTTTTGAGAAGCTTTGTTGCCTGTATTGTTTATTGTTGTGTTATACAAAATAAAGTCGATGCTACAGTTTATTGTTTCATATAATATCAGTCAAGTAGGTATAATTTCAAGCTATTCGTACTGGAGTTGTACGGGGACTTCCATTAGCTATTTGTACTGGAGTCAAAATATTTTTCCCAATTTTCTAATAAGTACTAGTTTCAAATGATTTTCATTACTCTACCTTTGTTAAAGTACTTTTAGAGATTCCGACAAGCGTTCCCATCGTTCGTAAAACGAATCATCTTAGCAAATGAAAATAACACGCGAGCTCGCACGCGGGAACCAGGCGCTGAGTGGAAATGGTAATATTGTTATATTGTAA
Organism: Chrysogorgia sp. JL179-B06; assembly: GCA_035772405.1. Classification (NCBI taxonomy): domain Eukaryota; kingdom Metazoa; phylum Cnidaria; class Anthozoa; order Scleralcyonacea; family Chrysogorgiidae; genus Chrysogorgia; species Chrysogorgia sp. JL179-B06. The sequence goes on from JAYKKM010000149.1 coordinate 3,232,095, forward strand.
AGATTTACAGATTAATGACATGCAAAAAGCAAACAAATATCCATAAACTAAACTTACTCATTGGAACTCTGATTTATATACATTTCCTTGGATTGTGTGTTGAAATGACAGAAGTGAGAAGTTCGTCGTTTATGCCACGAGTGTGTACCACGTGCTGGTTCCCGCGTGCGAGCCTGCGTGTTATTTTCCAGGCGTAAATATGAAAGACATTTTATAAAATAACATGTATGCTACGCAAGCTCTGATTAGTCAATACCCGTGTTTGGATCAGGCCATCCAAACACGGAAATTTCCCGCCAAAATTTTACTCAAGTTTGTGTTGCTCGTTCGTTCGTATTATTTTATAAAAGAAATACCTAATGGTTTTTCCGTGTTTGGATAGCCTGATCCAAACACTTTAGATGTTGCTCGACTTTCGAAAAGCTAAAAACACTCGCCTAGCGGCTCGTGTTTCTTTACGCTTTTCTCAAGTCTCGCAACATCCGGCGTGTTTGGATCAGGCCATCCAAACACGGAAATCATTAGGTATTTCTTTATTGCGGCTAAGTGTCGATAAACTGTAGTAAATAGAGAGTCTAGAAATTCGTTTTACGAACGATGGGAACGCTTGTCGGAATCGCTAATAGTACTTTAACAAAGGTATAGTAATGAAAATCATTTGAAACAAGTACTTATTAGAAAATTGGGGAAAAGTCTCCAGTAGCAAATGGAAGTCCGTATACAACTCCAGTGATGTCTATGAAGGGCATCGAATAACCGTGTTTCACTTGATATTTTACATTTAAGCTTAAATGGGGCTTCAAAATGTTCTGGGTATCAGTAAGTCTATCGATTGTTCATATTATTATTATATTTCCTATGCTTACAAATGAACACAGAGTATATAAATATCTGAAACCCATACCAACTATCAAGATCAAAGAGTAAAGAGTTTGTTATTGATTGCTGGTTTACCAGTGACAGTCTGTTCAGCCATGTACTTTCCATTGTCCCTCAACCCCACAAATACACACCTTTCAAGCTGTACATGGAGGCAAGCTGGCTCACTAACCAAAACAGTAATTTGTCCTGATATTACAGGAGGCAAGCTAGCCCACTTGCCAGACTGACTCACAAGCACACCATTTGCCAACTGTGACTTGGTCTGTACAGCCATGCAGATACTGTACATACCTTTCAAACTGAATTTTGGCCTTGACTACATGGAAAGCGAGTTGGCTCGCAAAACGAGGGCGAGACAGTAACCTGTCTTAATATTACATGAAGCTAATGCAGTAACTGGCCCACTGGACTAGTCACTATAGTATACCATTATAAAGCCTCTCAAATAATAAATGTGCTAAAAGTATGAATTTGTTTACTGGCTCAAAATGTTGACTTCACAAAGAAATAAAGATTTTGAATTACATTTCTTTAAACTGTTTAGCTTATATGACACCTTGCTACTGCCAGCTAAATGGTTTGAGTTACTGCTATGCCTTATACACTGAGAAAAAGATTACTGAACCTGTTTGCCGGACTGGCCAGATGAATTGTTATTACATAGTACAGGCCAGCTCGCTTGCCAGGCTAGAACTGAATTGGCTAGAACTGAATTGGTTCAACAAACAGGATGGCTCGTTTGGTGGGCCAGACTTCTCAGTAAGGCAGCTTGGATACTGAGCCAACTCACCTTCATGTAATCAAAGCTGTTGGCAAAACACTATGTTACGGGTTTGCAGTTGGTGATGTTGAGTAGTAAAAGCTAAGAGTTCATGGCTCATGGATGTGATACCGATAGTGATTGAGATAGTGATATATATTAAAAATATTTATTAAAATTTGGTTTACTGTTAGACAGTTGAAACTAATGGTCTTTTCAACGGCACTAAAAATAACGAAAAATGGCCTTATGACTAACAATTTTATATCTTGGGCCTACCATGTTATTGTGTAAAATGTGATTTTGAGTTAGAAGTTAATACATCAATTCTTCCACTATATCATTTGAAGACCACTATTAGGGGAACAATGAAATACCTGTACTAGTTCTCAGGTGGTCTTTAAATGGTTACAGTTTTTTTGTCTCCGGCCCCTCAACTTCCCTACGGTCCAAGCAAAAGTAAAAATCGGATGTGAATCGCATCTGGCAATCACATTGCCAACAAATTAACCGTGCTCCAGCTAAACAAAATTTGACAACCTGCAACAATTCAGGCAACCAGCGACGCCGGAACGTTAAAAGGGCAAGAGGGACAGATTCTCATCAAACTAAAGGGCACTTTCATTGATATCTATTCTTCGACTATGAGCTAGGTTATTTTAACTTAGGAGTTAACCCCCAAAAAAATAAGTCTTCTGTTTCTGGTCAGAGTAATTCTCAAAAATAGACGCGTCACAGTGGCGGATCCAGGATTTTGAAAAGGGGGTTCCAAGCTTAGTCCTAAGTGACAACATATTTCTATGGGGTCCGGAGGCATGGGTCTCTAAAACAGCATTTCCTGCATTTCGACTGGGCACTTTTGAGCTTCTGAAATGAGCGTAAAGAACATGCTTGGCTTCAGAAAGGGGTTCCATGGAACCCTCGGAACCCCCTCGATCCGCCACTGCGTCGTCGTGCTTTTTTAATAAAAGGGAAACCTTGATCATGCAGAAATTGTGTATATATAGAATAGAGTTAGAATAGAATAACATAGATGAATGATAATGAGTTTTTCAAGTTCTAAAGTAAAGTATATGAGTAGTATAGAGAGTGGGGCTGCGAGCTCATCAATGTTAACCGTAATATAAATACCAAAACATCACCAAATTTGTGCCAAGTCACGACTCGACAAATTTGGCGATGTTTCGGTATTTACGTTTACGGTTAACATTGATAAGCTCGCAGCCCCACTCTCTATACTACTATGGCGATCGTTAATCAAGCTAGACACCCCTCCCACGTTTTCTACTCAATTGATGCCAAACACACGCGAGACTCACGAAACAATACCAAATTTATACCAAATCACGATTTTCGCTAAATTTGGTGTTATTTCAGTCATATTTAAAAAATAGTCGTTTCAACATTTTCACAAATTTGTCAAATCACATTTAAAAAATAGAAAGTGTCGTTTCAACATTTTCACAAATTTGTTAAATCACATTTAATAAATAGAAAGTGTCGTTTCAACATTTTCACAAATTTGTCAAATTACATTTAGGAAAATAGTCGTTTCAACACTTTTACGAATTTATGTATCGTAAAAGTGTCTCACGCGTGATAAAATTGCCACCTGTTATGCAAATTAGATTATTGCCACCTGTTAATAATAGATTAGTCCGTTTGTTCACTATTTTCGGCGTTTGTCGCACTTCTAAAATGGTGATCGTACACATATTTCGACGTTGTGATTCCTCCCGACAACAAGCCCAAGAAAGGCACGTACGGCGTCACAACCGCGACAATGTTCTCAACGTCTTTCTTTAGTAGCGAGTCTTTTTGCAACTCGTCATTTAGCTCGTCAGGGTTCTCTATAGCGTTCAACCCATCCAGTAAGCTAGCGAATTTGCTGATTAGCAAGTCGGTGAGAAAAGCGTTTGCAATCTCCATTCTCTTCAACTCATATTGACGCCATATCTTGTCGATAACCTTTGCGGACGCTTTTTTAATATACGCTTCAGATTGGCTTACCACACCATCACCAGACAGTCTAATAAGTTCGGCTCTCCTAACGTCAATGTTGTCTTCCACAGTCGAAGTACCAGCGGTATCCTCAACTAATTCCTCAATCGTGGGGTTTTCTTCACTTTTGCGTTTCACCATCGCGCTATTACTTATACCCATATTTTATTGCGGAATAACAACTTCGTGGCTGTATGGATAACGCAGTGAGATTTCAAGTCTAGCGTACTTATGATTTTTTAGTGCGGTCACAATCGCCGACGCTTCTTCTTTGCTAATGCTTCCAAGGTAGTCGTCAATAACAACCTTCATATCACTCTTACTCGGACAGTAGAAACAAACAAGCTTACTAATGTTTTCTCTATACGGTTTTGCGATCGACGTCAGTTGTTGTGTGATGACAATAACGCTCAACATAAAATGTCGTGCACTAAAAGCCAAGTTGACCAATTGACTAGTCCTATTCTTGACGTCCTGCCCACTCGCACAGTCGTCCAACACAATCAGAGTGTTAGTGCCTTTAAAAACATTAGTTACATACTTGAGAACAGCGTCAACATTATCCTGTGCACAGTCTATCGCTAACACATCAGGGTCGCGCACATATTTCCAATCTTGATACGCTTTATTCCACTCGAAAGTGGGACAAATCAACACAATGTAGTCAAACTTACCGCGATACTCAGATTCCAATGTGTCAAGCAAATAATGCGTCTTACCACAAGCTGTCATCCCAACAATTAGCGCGTTAAACGGAGTTTCCATTAAATTGCGTTTGATTTAATACTGGATTGATTGCAACCCGTTGTTCATGAAGTTGACCAATCCATCACTCATCACAAACACCCTACACATGACATTTGCGGTCGTCGCTTTCTTAGTGATCTCAAGAAGCACACCGGATTGTGTGTTCACAATTTTTTTACCAGTGGCGACGTTGTAATTATCTTGAACGCTCCTCAAGTCAATGACTAACGCAAAACCATCTTTATAGAACTTCTGTATGCACATGAACTGAGCGTGTTCTTCATACTTGAGAACAGCGTCAACATTATCCTGTGCACAGTCTATCGCTAACACATCAGGGTCGCGCACATATTTCCAATCTTGATACGCTTTATTCCACTCGAAAGTGGGACAAATCAACACAATGTAGTCAAACTTACCGCGATACTCAGATTCCAATGCGTCAAGCAAATAATGCGTCTTACCACAAGCTGTCATCCCAACAATTAGCGCGTTAAACGGAGTTTCCATTAAATTGCGTTTGATTTAATACTGGATTGATTGCAACCCGTTGTTCATGAAGTTGACCAATCCATCACTCATCACAAACACCCTACACATGACATTTGCGGTCGTCGCTTTCTTAGTGATCTCAAGAATCACACCGGATTGTGTGTTCACAATTTTTTTACCAGTGGCGACGTTGTAATTATCTTGAACGCTCCTCAAGTCAATGACTAACGCAAAACCATCTTTATAGAACTTGTGTATGGTCATGAACTGAGCGTGTTCTTCACCCAACCCAAACAGTCGTTTCGCCTCTGCGTAGAACTTCGACTTTGGAATGCCTTGTGAGTACACACTATTTGGCACACCTTCAATTGTGACTCTAACACTCTCAATATTTGGGTAAAGAAACTCCTCAAAAAAAAAGCTCGAGGTTCTCCAGAGTGTATCCGCCTACACTTTCGTTGGATTGCGCCACCATGATGTCTGTGGCCTTCGGAAGTGTGATCACATACTGCAAGTTGTTGTTCATGCTAAAAGGAGCGTACAATCCATGGTCATTCATGATTTTACCAAGCTTAATCCGCTGTTTCGTCCCAATCACACCAAACATCAATGCATCACTAACTTTAGCGACGTTCCCACTCGTCGCGCCACTGTCATCCTTAGAAATTAACTTTCTCAAGTTCTCAGAACCAACACCATAGTCAATCATTTGGTCTCGCGCAGTAACACTCTCCCAAAGGTCGCGATAAACACCAGTGTAATTTTCCCCATTGTTGTCATACACAGTCTCCCCAGCTAGTCTCACAACAAGTTTCTCACAAAGTAACTTGCTCACATTATTCAAGAACCAACTTTTGTCATTCGCATTCTTAAAGTCGAACACTAAACCCAACGATCCAGGCACCAAACAGCTACTAACCTTGAGCTTCGGTACATCAATGTAAAGTTCCTCACCAGGACCGACTTTATTAGGGTTCAACGTGATCACATGCTGTGTTCTCACCCCTTTTATGACGCCCATGGTCGCTCGTCTAAAACCAGGACTCAATTCTGCTGACGTGACGTTCATATACTTTACACATATTTTGTTACTACCGTTTTAGCTTGTAATAGTCATAAGCGAACCACGCAAATATCACCGCGAGTACCCACAGATTTTGAGCCAACCATGCGAGACCCTTCGCACCCAACGTCAACGCATTATAAACTAAGTTAGCCAACCCAACAGCCCATGGACCCATCTTCGTTATCGCATTCTTAACAGCCTGTGCGAACGACCTCGTAGCCATAGCGCCTTTCATAACAGCGGACCTCCCAGCGATGATAATAGTTGTTATAATTCCAGCCACTGAAATTGCTACAGCACTCAACCCAACCATATTTTCTTTAGCCCATTCCTTGAATCTCTGAAACCTGTCAATGTCGACTTTTTGTTGTTCTCTAACCTCACTGTAAATTCAAAAGAGTCGTTTTGACCCCAAGGAGTCATTTCAGCACCTTTCCTCGAAGGGTCATTTTGACCCTTCAAGGAGTGGTTTTGACTCTAAGGGTTGTTTTGACCCCAACATGGGGTCAAAATGACACTTTAGTGGACTCCATGAACTCTTTCTAGGAGTTATAGGACTCCTGGAGGAGTCGATGGACTCTTTGTTAGAGTCATAGCACTCTTTGTTGGAGTCACAGCACTCTTTGTTGGAGTCCGAGGACTCTTTGTTAGAGTCATAGCACTCTTTGTTGGAGTTATTATGCTCTTTCTTGGAGTCATTGTAGTTTTTCTTGATTTGTGGATAAGTTGAGGTAAAAATTGGTTATTAAATATATAAAATTATTCTATTCAAAAATATTTGAATAATTATGAACTATTCTGAATTCTGTTTTAGTAATACATGAAAAACAACTGAATAGCTGATTTCACTGATATCATAAATGAAATTGAATGCATCATTGTCTTTATATATGGTTGTCTACACACCAAATCTGTCTAACATTGCACCAATCTGGTCTAAAATAATATTGAAATCCTCAGGCTCCGCCAAGCTGACAACATTGTTAAAATCTCTCTGAACATGGTATCAAAATGCCGACCGGTACTTTATTCCACCTAGCACGTGATCAGAGTGACACGTGATGTTATGGCTCGTCGCTTCGCGATTTTACATGTTCTGCCATAGGCAGCCCAAATGTAAAGATTAATTGCTTGTATTGAACTTGTAATAAAAGCTGTATTTACCTTGTTATTGCTGCCGAAATTCGATTGAGATCAAAACTCGCCCCGCTCCCCTCATTGCCGACTTCGCGCGACATGCTGACGACAACTTTGTTATAAATAATGACAAGGTTGGCAAGTAAATTCACTGTTGACAGCTAAACACCTCAACAAATAGTCAAATAGTTTGAAAACAACGAGTAGAACAACCACGAAAATAACAACACTTTGAAAACCAATAATTTTACCACATAGTCACAAACTACTGTGTTTCAAAACGGTCCGGAAAGACTAGAAAAGACCGAAAGTTTGCAGTATTTTGCCCAACTTTTAGCCTGTCCCGATGCGGGATGCCCATTGCCTGCTACTGGTCACTTTCTTTAAATCTAAAATAGCAAGCTCATTGGCTAGCACGAATGCAAAAATCCTGACTCTCGTGGCAGTGAAAGGGGCAACCGGGGGGGTTAAATGATAAGCGATAAAAATTTTGTCGGAGCCATAGTGAAACAAAATAATACATTTTTTGTAAAAAAAACAAAAACAAATTACGAAAGCTTGCTTGGTCACATTTATCCGTAAATACGCTGTTGAACACTTAGACAAAAACGATGTAGACAAAAAGGAAACTATTGTTAAAGGGATTTTAGTGCGGTGAGTATAAATATATTCTAGGTTTTTTTCTCTCGAAAACTAGTCTTTTTTAAAGTATCTTTCTTAGGGCTTCGTGCGTGAGAAAATGAATATAAAAGATAGCTTAAATTATCTTATCAATTACATTTTCCTGAGGAACAGAATGCACTGCTGGAAAGCAGGAACCGATATTATTTTGTTATGATGGACGTTTCTTTTACTTGGTTTAAAGTTCGTATATTTGTTGTTTTGTTTTGTTTTTTGAATCTCTGTACACAATGGCCACTCGACAGTCGCTAAATATAAATATAAATATTATGTCGCCAGTCAATTGTTTTGAAAAGGTTTGGAAAACATTCTTGAAAAACTATTCACGTTTCATAATAAGAAACGTATCTATACTTGCAAATATTAATTTAAAGTCTGGCCCGAACTGCTGCAGATGAATACAACATATAAAATGGCTTTGAAAATACTGCCAACCCTTTGGCCACGCTGTGGTCACTGATTAGCAGCGACTTCAAAAGATGACGTGAAAATAGTAACATAATCTTGATGTTTGTGAAATGTTGGATTTCTCTACCGGCACATATTTGCCAGGGAAAAAGAAACATGTCAATATTGAAAATTTGAAAAACAATGTAGTACCATACCTATGCCTCAAGGAACTTGTTTTAATGTCACGATAACTGATCCGTTGTATTTCATAGTCATTGTCATAGACATAAAATCCTCGCCGGTTCGAAAGTCTGGCGATCGTGAGGCGATGTATAAACCACAGCCGAAGGCGAAGAAACCATTATGCTATTCCCAAACATTACACCACTTTTGGCACTAGAAATTCATACTGAAAACTGAAGGACACAGTGAACTATCTGCAGGTAACGATAATTTCTGATTCACAAGATTATATGAAGACGCCGAGCTACAACGGAAAAAAGAACACACTGCCATACTGCTAATTCGTAAACTGATCGAATGTCAGAGACGAACGAAACTCGACAAAAAATTGGCAATGCAAAATGAAATAGACATGATTCGAAATGTATCAGTCATACCTTGTCAGCAAAGTCGGCTTTTTTAGTCTTTAGGCAATCACGTACAGAAGGAAACAAAGCTTTTAACTCGACTGTCGAGTGGCCATTGTGTACAGAGATTCAAAAAACAAAACAAAATAACAAATATACGAACTTTAAACCAAGTAAAAGAAACGTCCATCATAACAAAATAATATCGGTTCCTGGCTTTCCAGCAGTGCATTCTGTTCCTCAGGAAAATGTAATTGATAAGATAATTTAAGCTATCTTTTATATTCATTTTCTCACGCACGAAGCCCTAAGAAAGATACTTTAAAAAAGACTAGTTTTCGAGAGAAAAAAACCTAGAATATATTTATACTCACCGCACTAAAATCCCTTTAACAATAGTTTCCTTTTTGTCTACATCGTTTTTGTCTAAGTGTTCAACAGCGTATTTACGGATAAATGTGACCAAGCAAGCTTTCGTAATTTGTTTTTGTTTTTTTTACAAAAAATGTATTATTTTGTTTCACTATGGCTCCGACAAAATTTTTATCGCTTATCATTTAACCCCCCCGGTTGCCCCTTTCACTGCCACGAGAGTCAGGATTTTTGCATTTGTGCTAGCCAATGAGCTTGCTATTTTAGATTTAAAGAAAGTGACCAGTAGCAGGCAATGGGCATCCCGCATCGGGACAGGCTAAAAGTTGGGCAAAATACTGCAAACTTTCGGTCTTTTCTAGTCTTTCCGGACCGTTTTGAAACATAGTAGTTTGTGACTATGTGGTAAAATTATTGGTTTTCAAAGTGTTGTTATTTTCGTGGTTGTTCTACTCGTTGTTTTCAAACTATTTGACTATTTGTTGAGGTGTTTAGTTGCCAACAGTGAATTTACTTGCCAACCTTGTCATTATTTATAACAAAGTTGTCGTCAGCATGTCGCGCGAAGTCGGCAATGAGGGGAGCGGGGCGAGTTTTGATCTCAATCGAATTTCGGCAGCAATAACAAGGTAAATACAGCTTTTATTACAAGTTCAATACAAGCAATTAATCTTTACATTTGGGCTGCCTATGGTTCTGCGTGCGAAGAGAAGCTCGTATCTTTATAACTTTATTTGACGTATGAAACGTATCTAGAAGCGAGATGAAATACGTATTGATCCACTGGACTTCTACCAACTAGACGACTATCCTTGCTAAAGATTTTGTTCGCGATTATGCTCGTTAATCCGAAGAAAGAAGGCATGCAGTTGATCACTGTTGTTTTTCACGGTCAAACCGCCTAAAGGTGGCTGGAAAGCGTATCTGGGGCGCGTGATTGCTGCGACTGGTGAGTTGTATATAATTTGTTAATGACTTTGGTGATAATCTACTGCTCTCTTAAGTCTTAATGTTTAATAATACTTAAATCTGTGTTTCATAATTGCGAATCACCATTAATTTTGGACGCCATTGACATTATTCGTCGAGTGAGTCGCTGTTGAAACATTTATATTGATCAGCTTTCGTCAATTGCTCATAAAAGACCTTTGAAAGTTTGCTGAAAAAGGTCTTATGAGCCAGTTAAGCCCCTGAAGCTGAAGGAAAATGCACCAATATTACTGTACTAGAACTGTTTATTATATTAAATCTTGCTCTTCATCAAAGCAATTAAACTGATTTAATTCTAAGAGAAACTGGTTGCTGGTTGGCACTTAGTTATGACAGTGTTGAAGTTATAGTGAAGGAAAACTTTGAGTGTGAAGATGCAACTGAGATGGGTTGTTAATAAAATATAACTTCAAGGCCTAACAGTTTAGTAGCTGGAATTTAAGCCACAGCTCTTGGGATTATGGAGTCCTATGACAGGAGCTTGGCAACAAGTTCAGTATTATATGATGGTGGTATTATGCCATTATGAAGTGAATGGATATTTTACTGAGAATATTTGGCATTTACACTACTTTAATTGGATGACATATTAAAGTTATAGTGAAGGAAAAATGTAAGTGTGATAAACCGACTGGAACCAGTTAAGAAAAATGCAACTACAAGACTTGCCTGTGTCACACCCCTGACTCGTCTTGGTACGAGTAAGTACGAGTACTTACTAACTAGGCTTCCTTATGGCCCTTCTACACGATACAATTCATCGTATACGATTGTCATTCTGGCATACATTGTTGTATACAATTGTCGTACTGGCGTATGCAATTGTTTGCACACAACATAATTCTTGTTTCTGATTCGATGGTGAATGTTGACATGCGTGTACAGTTTGATCACATACACCAGGATGACAATCGTATACGACAAATCGTACCATGTACAGATGGTCCTTTAAGTACTTTGGTCTAATATAGTTATGCATTCATGTTTAAAACCATCAGGAGCCACCTTAATTGAGTGTAAATGCCAAATATTCTCAGTAATAAACCCATTCACTTCATTCGTGGCATTTCCACCATGGTCGTACAAGTATATACTGAACTTGTAGCCAAGCTCCCATAGTTCAGTCGGTTAGTGTGCTGGTGTACTGTATATTGCCAGGGTCGCATACCGTAATTTAGAGAGTGAGATTTTACATTATATCTGTCAAGTTTTTGCATGGCATATTGAAGTGATATGTAGTTTCTTGTGACCGACACAATGTGCTATTTGCACATAGAAATCTATTACTGTAATTCATGAAGACTTCCAATTTATGATCAACCTTATTTGGAAATATATTCTGTCCCAGTTATCAGTCACAGGGAAAAGCAAGGAAGGCCATCCTGCTCTGGACTGTGTGAAGGTCAAACTAATAATTGGTCAGAAATTGGCTATACGGTAATTAAAAAAATTGAAATTGATTATAATTACATTACAGCAAAAGATTGATTCACTAAGCAGAAAATGCAATCAGATTATAATAAATATTAGTGCCCACCACAAAACATGGATAAAAGCCAGGATATACAGTAATGTATGAAAAAATGTACGAAAGGGATTCTCAATTAATGCTCAGAGTGCCGATAACTTACTTTAGGACTTTCCTTGGAAAAAATATGTGTTGTTGTACATGTGTTTAAATTTTAACAATAAGATACCTATTATGCCTCTCTCAAAAAGTCCCCTCAAGTCTTTAATAATACCAGGTTTTTGTTGTAATCTAAATTTAGTAACACCAAAGCCATTGGATAATTATCATTCAATGGCATCAAGACAACAAACTTAAACTAGTGGTCTGTCGCCAATGCTAATTGGCTATGCTACTATAGGTCTATTTGTGATAGACCACTTATAGTGAGATTAAGCACCAGTTTTGAAAATCAAAACAATGCAGAAACTTTGCAGTTTGTCTTTATTTTCATATTTTAAGTTTGACTGACTAGTTTGTTGATACAAAAACAATTAACTTGTGATGAGCGTTAGACAACTTGGCTTGCATCTAATTGTTAAATTGACTGGTACCGTATGTATATCTGCCTAATTGATCACTATGGTTCTGGATTATAGGTCAATGTTATAGGTCAAGTGAGGGGTTGATTCTGCATTTTCATCTCTATTACTTCTCTTTCATTATTTCCTTTCAAATGAAAAAGTAATTAACAAAAGCAAGTATTTAGAGCCACAGTACTGTACCTCTTCACTTGAATTTTTTAAAAATACCTCTAGAAATATCTCGTTTATACCTGTAGGACTACATCCCTCTTATTAATATTTTAAAATTTATATATTTATTTATTTTCAGCTCGTGTCCTGAAGCACTTCTATAAAGCAACATACATGTAATACACCAATGAGGCAACAATGGCATTATGGCACAAACATGGAGAAATGAAAGGCGTGCAACTGGTAGGAAGATAAAGGATGAAAACAGTTAGAACATTTTATTGAAACAAAACATTGATAATATAACTGAAAATTTCATGTTTTTATAATGTTAATTGAATTTTTAGTGAAAATTGACACTACGTTTAGTTATTTCTTGCAAAAACTCTTCCAAAGTCTTTGACACATTGACTCATGCCTTCATTAGATCTATAATTCATCTGATGAATTAGGACAGAGTAACTAGGTCCACAGCTTAGCAGGAAATAAATAAACGTAGTGTTTCAACCGAATATCGTTACTTAGTTTTAAATGGGCTTTTAGTGAAATATGTGTGAGTTCCTAAAACAAGATGTTAATCTGGGCCAGTTGTTTGAATGTCCATTAATTGGGCATGATAATATCATGTTTACCTTGATTAGGACCGATAATGTACTATTGAGAAATATGTTTAAGTAGATTTTAAAACCTACCAGTACAGTATGTTGTTGACATATTTAGTTAATAAATTATTGAAAATATTGGCATATTTAGTTAATAAACTATTTTACACAATCTCTATTTTTGTTTCTGTGTTTCTGTGTATATGCAATATGCATGTATCATTCAAATTGCAGGAATCATTCAAATAACATTGTTAATTTGCACAACTTGTTATAAAGTAGAATGAACTTCATAAAGGGTACCAATGACTCTTCAAAGGAGTAGAAGTGAACCAAAAGAAGGGTCAAAATGACTCCTTCAAAGGTGTCGTCTGACCCTACATAAGAGTAAAAATGACCCAAATGAAGAGTTAAAATGACTCCTTTAAAGGTGTCGTCTGACCCTACATAAGAGTAAAAATGACCCAAAAGAAGAGTTAAAATGACTCCTTCAAAGGTGTCGTTTGACCCTACATAAGAGTAAAAATGACCCCAAAGAAGAGTTAAAATGACTCCTTTAAAGGTGTCGTCTGACCCTACATAAGAGTAGAAATGACTCCTTCAAAGGTGTCAAAATGACTCCATCAAAGGTGTCAAAATGACTCCTTCGAAGGTGTCAAAATGACTCCTTCGAAGGTGTCAAAGTGACTCTTGTAAAGGGTAGAAATGACTCTTTAAAGGAGTAGGCCAAAAAGGAGTCAAAATGACTCCATCGAGGTGTCGTCCTGGGGTCAAAAAAATGACTCCTTCAAAGGAGTCAAAATGACTCTTTTGAATTTACAGTGCCGATCTTCTATTTCTCGCTGTCCTAAAGTTCTGTATTTAGCTCGCGTAAGTCCAATCACTCTTTCATGTAGATCAATATACTCTTCGTTCTCTACAATCGTAAGGTCTTCTTTATCAAGCTCTACCAATCTCCCATTCGTTTCATCTATCGTTTCTTGAAAGTGGTCTGCCTGCGCTTGCAGTGCGCCATCGTCACCCACTCTTGATTCACGCAACACGCTATCGCTTGGATTAAGCACACCACTTAGCTCGCGGTTTTCGTCTGGTGATAGCCCAGGTATGTCGGCATAGTCCACTCTTGTTTCAATTACTGGGAAGTCATCTGGGATTATTTCTGTTGTGACAGCTGTTGTCTCTACGCTCTTGGGGATTTGTTTAACTAACTCTTTGAACTGCTCAATAGCCCTTTTACTATTGTTGTCTTTACTGTAGATCAAATCATCTCCTTTAGGTTTTAGAATTCGCCTGGGTCCTCCATATACTTACCATGTATGCCTATTGGTTTGAAAAGAATAGCCCCTGAGTCCGTAACCTGTGACCTGTTAACTATCTCCCTTGACGCGTCGTCGTGGCCAAGCGCTTTTTCGCTCAATTCATTTATTTTCTTATTTATTAGCTTGACTCTTTTTACTTCGTTTTTTATTAACTCTTTGTTGAACGCTTTTAGTTCGCCCAGTCTTCTCTCAATTTCTCCCGACTCTTCAAAAGCTATACTGAAACTTACGTCATTGACGTCACCATATAACTCCTGTTCAACAAACTCTACTGTTGGGACTTCTGTGTTAACCCCTCTTATTGTCACCGTCTTACCATCGTCAGTGTCGATAAACGACGTCTCTTTTTGCCCACCTCGCCTTCTAGCTAGCACACTTCTTATCTTATTCGCGGTGTCGAGGTTGTTATCATAATTAACACGAACGTCTTTCGGCATCTCATTCACACCGTACTTAATGGTTGTCTCGCTGAGCCACTCGTCAGTCTCGGTGAGCTCCTCCTCTAATTGCTCATCAGTGTTGTCATCGTACTCATTGAAGTTCTCCATCTCGAAGTCATCAAAACCTTCCCCACCTTCAGCCATATTACATTAACTCACATTTTGAATATCGCTTTCTGGTATCCACGAATTATGTTTGCTCTCACAACCTAACCAACAGTCAGACTAGGTTTGTGAAATAAAGAGAGTTCCACAAACGTCTTCGTTGAGAGAAAGTTTCGCAGATATTTTTTATTAAGTTAAAAAACGTCTTTAAAAAGTGCTAGAACAGTTGTCACTTTGAGCATCGTCTCAACAACAAGAGTGGTCGTTAGTTTGACTCATTACTCGTTGTCTAAAAAGTCTCTTTACAATAGTCAGACTAGGTTTGTGAAATAAAGAGAGTTCCACAAACATTTTCGTTGAGAGAAAGTTTCGCAGATATTTTTATCGAGTTAAAAACGTCTTTAAAAAAATGCTAGAACAGTTATCACTTTGAGCATCGTCTCAACAACAAGAGTGGTTGCTAGTTTAACTCATTACTCGTTGTCTAAAAAGTCTCTTTACGATAGTCAGACTAGGTTTGTGAAATAAAGAGAGTTCCACAAACATTTTTACTGAGAGAAAGTTTCACAGATATTTTTATCAAGTTAAAAACGTCTTTAAAAAATGCTAGAACAGTTGTCACTTTAAGCGTCGTCTCAACAACAAGAGTGGTTGTTAGTTTGACTCATTACTCGTTGTCTAAAAAGTCTCTTTACAATACCCTTCCTCTAATTACTCATCAGTGACGCCTTCGTACTCATCAAAGTTTTCCATATCAAAGTCGTTGAAATCTCTCACCACCTTCAGCCATATTACGTTAGCTCACATTATGTTTGCTTTCATAACCCAACCATTTGACCAGCGCCATCTTCTTCCCTCCGACTTTCTTTCTTTTCAACACCTTTTCAACTCTGTACACACCGCCACCATGTTTCTTATTGACCAGCGATAATTCCTGTTCATAAAATTTACCAATAATCTGTTCACCACTTATGTCCTCAATTTCATACACGTTCGGATCACCACGAATAACTTTCACCACTTTAAACAGCTCTTCAGTGAAGTTGGCTTCATAGCCCTTTGTGAACACGCTCTTGTACTTACTAATTCTCACTGATTCGCCAACCTTAAACTTCGGCAATGGGTTGTCTGCAAATTGGTGACCAAACAAAGTGGTCCAAACTTCGCCTTCATTCAACTTATCGACATCCTTTGGCTTCATCATAATGCTGCGATTCACACTGCTATTGTAATTGTCCACAAACTGATCCAAAACGTCAATCCATTTGTACGTCCCACGGGTGTAAAAGTACTTCCACATAATGCTCTTCAGACTTCTATTGAAACGCTCGACAACAGCAGCCTTTTTATCGCTCTTAGTGCTGAAATATTCAACACCATGTTCTTTTAACAAACTTTTCACACCAACGTTGTAGAACTCAAGTCCATCATCAAATTGTGCTAACTTAGGTGTGGTTCCAAACCGATCTTTAAAGTCACTCAACAACTCTCCAACAGCCTTAGTCATGTTCTTAGTGTCTTTTCTATAAACCGCAATGCCAAAAGCGTATCTACTCAATATTTCAATACCTGTTAGTATCCAATAGTGCCCTCCATTCTGTTTTGAGTACTTGCTCATGTCCACTAAGTCCATTTGGAGCTCTTCACCAAGAAACCCAACAAAGGTCGCGCGGAACTTATGTCTTCTCACAATGGGTTTGTACCTAGTGTAAGTGTCCTGCGCTGTCAACCATTTTTTCACTGTTTTTCTAGTTACTTTCAATCCGTCTCCTAACGCACTTTGATACAACCTCTCTGCGCCACTGAACCCTGTCTTGGGATTATAATAGATGTCTCTCAACCCTTGCTCTGTTTCCACACCGAGTTCCATATAATTCACACAATATACAGTTCCAATAGCACCGCGCCAATTTTGAGATCACCGTTATTTGGTTTGACACGAAACGTCATACTTGAGTAGACACCTTTTTTAATACTCACCTTGGACTCAATATCCACATGACGTTGCACTGACCCCTTCAAAGACTGTTCAGTGGGTATTGGCAACGTTGTGATCACATTGCTACGCTTCCCATCAATACCCACATTGCTCTCCGTCTCAACAATGTCACACGAAACTTCTACGTACTTCAGACCTCTATACATATCGACCTCGTTTGGACTGACGCGCCACCTCCTACTTTGGATTATCGTGTTTTCCGCAAAGCCAAGAAGAGGCCCAGCCCTCAGCAATCTTAACGGAAGCATAGACTTCACTCTACACCCACCAGATGGGGTTTTCTCTATCTCAAGAACTGGCGCCTTGGTGGGGATCTGGAGCTTCATCTGCTCAACCAACGTGTTGAAGTTATAGTGTCCCTGAGGCATTAAGAACCGCGAGCCATCACCGAAGGAAAAGTCGATTGTGTTTGCCGATATGTTGTCATAGTCCCAAAACACAGTGGCTGTCTTGACCATAATGTATGGGTTATCGTGCGTGATCATCACACTGTTGTCAAAGGACACAACTTTTTCTGCGCCTTCAATGAATACCGTCAACTTTCGCATTATGTATAACATACAGTATATTATATGCAGAAAGCCCTTCATGACTACTATGGAAAGCATTACGAACGCGCGATGGCGAACACATCAAAGGCTACACACGACGCAAAGGCAGACCTCATCAAAAAGTACCCTCACGCTACTTTAAGCAAATTCGAGTTCTATCCAAATATTTCGCAAGACGGTAAGATCCTAGGTGTCGACGTGTACTTCAGAAACAACGACATCCTCAGCACAGACATAACCAGCACAACCTTCAAAAATGATAAAAAAATGTGGAAGTGGTTGCACAATAGTAAGTTCCCAATAATATGGCAAGGCGGTGGAACTATCCAACCACTACCAAAAGGTCATAAGAACCACTGGGGGCTTTGGGATGGCTATCCAACGGAAAACGTGTTGAATTATCCAGTGAATAACTTCAAAGTCTTCGTTAACCAAAATAGCTACTTCATGTCGAAGCTACCAACCCTACAAATCACCACGTCAAAGACCATGTCAGAGTGGGACGACAGCGAGTCTTACTACCGTATTGTGTTTGCGACGTATTGCGCGAGTTTTTGTTGTGGAGTCTCACTGCAACATTTATCAGTGTCACAAGAAGTTCACCCTGTGGTCACAAGTGTGATGAGATTTCATGTGTATACTTCACCATTAGGAGACTTCTCAGAAGAATGGAAGGTGGTGAGACCATGAGATCAATAAGTAGAGAATTCAACGCTTCCGAATTGTATGGTAAGATTTCCAAGATCCCTAGAAAACATTACTACCAGAATAAAGTCCTGAGCGATGGCACTTTAGGCGAATCCAGAGTGTACACACTCAACGACGTTCAGAACGATTATAAACGGTATGTCGCGCGATTGTCAGACGGCTTTACCAACATTGGACTGCAATATCTAAATCAAAGCATACAGTAGAAGCCTTTGTGTACTCCACACTTGGTGCGCAAGCCAGAACACGTGTATCAGTCGTTGGTGGTTCTGCAGGAAGTCTAGAAACCCAACAAGAGTTCCGCAAGTTGTTTTCTGACAGTGTTATCAACTATGACGTGTCGACATGGATTCTCAACATGAATAAATCGATTAGAGACACCAACGTTATCCAAAATCTTGCGGTGTCACCAAGTACATGGTTGATGCCAAGTAATGTGGTGATACTCAAGAATAAAATCGCTGGGTACAACAACTTATTAAAGATTGCCACAGAGTCCATGAAATTTGGAGTGAACACTCGCTTGAATGCAACAACACCAACGATTGCGGCTAAAAAAGTCCACCAAGAAAATGTGGTGACTCACTTGGTAGTACCACCTGTGAAGAAAACAGTGGTCACCACCAATCAGAAGGCGCAGACCACCGCAAGCAAGTCAGACACGACAACGCTGGCGATAGTGTTAGGGTTCTCAGCAGTCTCTGGCTATCTAGTAAGCAAATACACCTTGAAGTAGTGATGAGTCTAAACTATGGGTATGAGTCTGACGACCCTCACGATAAAATACTAAAGAGAACGAAAAGGCATCTGGACGAAGATCCTAAATTAAGTGCGACTGGCGGAAGGATGTCTGGGCTCATAGACATGCAAGGCTCAGCAATAAAAAACGTAGCAGACCCGGTCGATGACTCAGACGTTGCAAATAAAAGAACTCTAGAGCAATTGCTATCAGGTTACCTCAAGAGTCAGTCCTACAATGTTGTGCTTGACTTCAACGTTAGCACACACACCTCGAAAAACGTGGAATTTCACACCAATGGTTCAAACAAAGTGAAAGCCATTGGTGAAACAAGTAAATTAGTGCAAAACAACTCAACTTATGGCCCTATTATTGGTGTTAACGGTGCAGGCCATAGTTTTCTATCCCCTGAGTTAACACCACTCCCACTTGAGTCAGGTCTTCATTTTAACTGTCCGAGTATGCAATGGTGTGATCTCTCCATTTTTGTCGTAGTGCGGCTACCTATGAGAGCCACAGGGTCAAATTGGGAGACAATTATATCAAACGACGACGGTCAGTGGGATAAGTTCATAGGGTACAAGACTGGCATGACTAATGGACTCGCGTATGGTGGCAGCAACCCAGCAATGGAGAGCATATGCACTATTCCGAGTGGTGTTGACCTCACCAAAATGCATATGATATCAATACACTGGCAAATGAGCAATTCGCATGTCAGGGTTAACAACACCAAGTCAACTGACTCAGACTTCATAGCGAACATGAAAAAAATAGGCACACCCTATGGAACGATTTTTGGAATACATCGACCAAGAATACCACTCGCGCCTTATGCGTACCCATCGTTGATAGAATTCTACGGTGTGAAAATCGTGAGTGGTTACATGGCGAACCGAGACATCATAATCATGGGTGGAAAAATGATGAAGGAATATGGTATAAAGTGAATGTTCGACGCATTAAAGTGATCTTCCAAACCAGTGTTAAATATATGGGAGCATGTATTTCAAAAGAGCGTGAAATATATAAAATAAATAAGACGACTGATCACATGTTCAAAGCTGGTGGATCATTTGGCCGCGGTGACGTGACTCTCGAGCTCCACGCTGAGATTGCATGGTATGAGGTCTAAAAAGACTTACGGCAAACCTATTATGTTATCAGAATCAGACACTGTGGGAGTGGTAGAGGACACGACCTAAGTTAAAATGGGTTGGTCTCAGCTTCGAAGATTTAGAAAGCTGGTTCGCAACATTAGAAACTTTTTCAGACGACGTAGCAAACCGAAGACTAATAAAACACACCTGATGCGTTGGTACACAACAAACCAGATCTATAAAAAACCTAACGCCCACATCGAGTAGTTTTTTTTTGTGGGAGACTATATAGTGATGACTTCCATGGCACTTCAACTATTTGATTTCGATGGTCACCAAATCACGACGGCTATGAATAATGGTGACATAATATGGTTCAAAGCGAAAGAAGTCGCGAGCGCTCTAGGTTATGCTCGACCAAAGGATGCAGTACACGACCACGTCGAACCTGACTGTAGAATGAAGATGGAGCAGGCCTCGTTTATCAACGAACTTGGGGTCTACTCGTTGGTGTTCTCGAGTAAAATGGAGCGCGCGAAACAGTTTGGAAGGTGGGTGCACTCAGAAGTCTTACCAAGTGCTAGAAAGACTGTAGCTGACGTTGGTCTCAAACACAATCAGTTTAAAATGATCACTGAGTTCGATCTTCACACGAAAGTCGTTGGTTTTCTTAGGAAATACTATCCAGAAGCTATTTTGATAGCCGCTTGTGGTGAAAATCAAGACACTTCCAACGTGGAACACCTGACTTGATTATTGCTAATGCAAACCGACAGCGCACCGGGCTTGTGATTGAGTTCAAGAATCCAGGTGGCACAGGTAAGACATCCAAAGAGCAAGACTCTCTGCTACTCAGATACAAATCCGCTGGTTATCTAACGTTGCTGTGTGACTCGTACGACGACGCTATTACCACGATAATAAAATATTTCTTTGACATTGGGTTTCAGTGTTCCCAGTGCGCTCGTAAATTTAAAAATAAAGCAGCGTTGAGTAACCACGAGAGACACTATTGTAAAGAGACTTTTTAGACAACGAGTAATGAGTCGAATTAGCGCCCACTCTTGTTGTTGAGACGACGCTCGAAGTGACAACTGCTCTAGCATTTTTTAAAGACGTTTTTAACTCGATAAAAATATCTGCGAAACTTTCTCTCAATGAAAGTGTTTGTGGAACTCTCTTTATTTCACAAACCTAGTCTGACCACTGTGTGGTGCGCGACTAATTTTATGTGTGTGACATTAGAGGCATTGAAGCCAGTAATGTCTATGTGTGAAAAAATATTGTCTCAATGACATTGAGCGCTTAATGTGTCCAATGTCTAAATTTAAAAAAGTGGGGTGTATTGAGAACACCCTTAGTTTATGTGGAAGGATGATGACGTCTACACACTGCACGATATTGCTCAGCACCACCAACAAATGATGGTCCTGGATTATATCTCCAATTGAATGGTGCTTCAACAGTTGTTCCGCGAGTGTCGCGACAAACAGCGCAATACGCTTTTAGAAAGGTGATGTCGTCTGCCATTGGAAAGAGTGTGTCGAGTTCGCCAAGTCTTTTTAGACGCTCTGTTGCTATGAGACCACAAATAATGACGTGAATGCCAGCTTTGATGTAGTCACGAATAACTGGAAGTAGATCAGAGTACCAATGGCCTTCGTCAATTCCAATGACGTCGTAGCCAGCTAGTTTGGGAGAACTTGGGAGGTTGGTGATTAACTTCGCAGGTAAGCTGATCCAACAACGATGGTCTGACGATGTGTGGAGAACGTGTGGTCAGTTCGTCTGGTGTCGCCTGCGTTGTTCATGTAAAGGACTCTAAGCCCTGACTTACTTAACGCAACTAACCTGCGAAGAGTCTCTGTTGTTTTTCCTGCAAACATGGGACCAATCACGATTTCTAGTTTACCAACTTTCTTCATGGTTACTATACCCTCAGAGAAATATTTTTTTATTGTGGTGGTGGAAACCGTCGTTCGTTGTCAAATAACCGCTGAAGCTCTAAGTTTTTGAGATGGGATAACGAGCTCTCGTGTCTCGAGCGACACATTGGGCTATTGGTGGCCACACCACATGGGTAACACTTGTACCCCAAACCATCATGCGCAAAATTTAGGTGAGTATGTGAGAGTATGTGATCCATAATATCATCCGCACCCACTATTTCGTTACACCCCACCCTACAAACGTTGACGTCGCGGTTTGCGGCGAGCTCTAGCCACGCTTTGAGTTTGGTTGGACATGGTCTCCATAGAAGGATCGCTAAGAACACTTCGAGGTAGTTACCGAGTAGTGTAGCGGTGGACTCACAAGGGTCGCTTAAGTAATGACTACTTGCTAACACAAGACGTTTGAATGGTGAGTAACACCACACAGGGATCATCTCGGCTAGTTCGTTAACCATCCTGTTGGCTCTAACTTCATCAAGTCCGACCCAAGCCTCATGAGCAAACTTTGTATAGAGAATCTGAGTGTCAAATTGTCTTGACACCTCTTCGTTTTTACAATCGGGGTCGCGCAACTCGAAGACTTGCGAGTACTCTTTTAAGACGTTGGGTCCAGAGGCGTCTTGTGGGGTAGACACATTGATAAAGGCCATTATCAGCAAGTAGTTGATCTCCTCTTCTTCGGTGTCTTGGACTTGAGTCATTATACTATACCTCCAGAGAAAAAGCTCCCCTTTTTTTTAGTGCGTTTGGTCTGGAGCTGTGAGATATCTGCGATGTCAACTGTGAGATACCTGTGAGGTCAACTGTGAGTAAGATAACACGTGATAGTGTATTAGATGGCTGAAGACTCACAGACGGCTGTTGAAGCTAAGATCACGGCTGACGTGAAAAGTGTTAAGGTGAAGGACCCAAAGCGTGTCGCCGCTGGTAAAAAGTTGGCCGAGATATCGAAAGCTGCGAAAGAAAAGAAAATGCGCGAAATGATAGTCAACGAAGAACAGGGTAGCGAGTGGAGCTATGGTTACATTGTTGGAACACTTGGTGTTATCATTGCTGCTGCTTCGCTATGGTACACAATTAGCAGTGAAAAAGAAACACGATTAGAGCCTGTGAGTACTGCGTCAGCGCCTACGTCAGAAAGTCATAGAACTCGTCGTCCAACACTCGACACATTTGATTCTTGAACAAAACACACGACAATGTATATGGCTGCGATCGATCGAAAAGAACTTATGAACGAACTGTATGATGCGCTTCTTGTTACGACTGGTGCTGTGGTGGTGAGTATGATTTCGAAAAAGGCTTTGGGGGAACCATTAGGAACACCAGAGACAGTGAAAGGCAAAGTCAAACTCGCTGCAGCTGTTGGTGCAGGAACGCTGTTAGTAAAATGGGTGCAATCGAAAAAGTGGATACCGACAGATCCATTCAAATCAACGTAAGTTAATGGTGAGTGTTGTGGCTGGAGGGATATTTAATGCAGTAGCTTTTGCAGGCGCTGGCTTTATGTTTTCGAAGTTTAATCACACAGGCTATGAAGCTGAGATGAAAAGGCACAACCACGCGTTGGAACAGTTAGCCAGTGCGAAAGAAGTGTGGTATGAGAATGAGGTCGCTAAGAAAGATAAGATCCAGCGTCTACGGCAAATGCTCTCTGATGCTAATGCTGACATCAATGACACGAACCACGCGTTGGAAGAACTTAGAAGCGTAATGACCATTCACTACAGCGGTCGAGTGTTCACTGAGAGTCCGAAGATTGCGGATTACTACCAACCGAGTGCGGAAATGAAGGATTACCAATTGTTGTTTGTTGGTGCGTTAGGTTTGGGTAGTGGAATAGCGGTATGCACAGCAAAAAGTCATTTTCTTATTAAGAAAATTTTTCTTATTTCAAGAATTATTTGTCTTGAAACAAGAAAATGATTTTCTTAATTAGAAAATATTTCTTAAAATAAGAAATATTTTGTATTGCAAGAAATAAGATTTTCCAATTTCTTAAAATAAGAAAATATTATATTGAAGTAAGAAAATGATTTTCTTGAAAAGAAAAAAATTTCTTAAAGTAAGAAATATTTTCCTTTTTCTTAAACTAAGAAAATATTTTCTTGAAGAAAATGTTTCCTTAACTCTTTCATTACGGGCGCAGTTAAAATGGGTCGTTGATGACCCGCAAAGTCGTCAATCGAAAAACACGGCACACGGTAACGCAAGATTAAAAATTGAAATTCGACAAGCGCCAGGAACATGAAATCCACGCACACGCCAAGTTTGATTTGATTTCATAAGCAACTCTGCGATTGGTGGCCTTTTGAGTTTTCAAGATGCTATGCGGGCGTGCAAGATGGCCTTTTCTGGAAAAATGTAAATTTTTCAACCTGATTTATGATAATTAATGCTAATTGATATTAACATAATGTGTTTTGTTCGGGAAATTTAAAAGAACAAGTAAAAGCCGGTTTATTGGGCTTCCAGAAAATGTATAGCTTTCGCAACAGTTATGGTTATTTCAAGAGATATCAATAGAACAACGTGGTCGTTCAATTTTTGATGTTTTTCAGCCGTAGGGAAAGAGTTAATAAGCAATAATAGGTAAATTGAAAATAATCGAAGAAAAAGCGTGAAAGGAAAAGCAGTTTATTATCTGTTGAATTGAAAATAATCAATGTAAATACAGTTTAACAAAGCAAAAAAATGGTCAGTGACAAAAAATGAACCCCCTTCTCTGCTCCCCCCTACCCCCCTCAATGAGAGGAATTATGTAAGGGTTACCCGAAGCAGAGTCTCTGCAGAGATCCCACCCGCACCGGTCCACCCGCACGGGAGCTCATACTTTTAAATATATACGCAAGCTATCTATACACTACAAAGACAATAGGTTCTGTGCATGTGGGTCAAAAAGGTCAAAATTCACCGTGTTTAGAAATGTAGGAAATAATTCACCAAATTGGCTTAAAATTTGATATGTGTGTTAGTAGTATAGCAAGTAGGGCTGCGAGCCCAATCGACTTCAAACGTGAATATAAACACCAAAACATCACCAAATTTGCCAAATCACGATTCGACAAATTTGGTGATGTTTTGGTGTTTATATTCACGTTTGAAGTCGAATAAGCTCTCAGCCCTACTTGCTATACTACTACAGCGATCGTTAGTCAATCTAGACACCCCTCACACGTTTTCTACTAAATTGATGTCAAACACACGCGAGACTAGCGAGACAATACCAAATTTATACTAAATCACAACTCTCGCTAAATTTGACACCATTTCAACCATATTTAAAAAATAGAGAGCGTCGTTTCAAAATTCTCACAAATTACATTTAGGAAAAAATAGAAAGTGTCATTTCAACATTTTCACGTGTTAAAAAAAATAAAATGTGGTACGAGCCCACTCTCACATATTAAAAAATAGAGAGTGTCATTTCAACCGACGCGTTCTGCTGTTGTCTCAATTCACGCGCGAAAAAAAAAACCACTAGATTTTGATTCTAGTGGTGATGTTTATCCAAATGGATAGCGAAATGGTGCTCTTTTGATTGGTTAACAACATTGACTAACAAATAGCCAGTCGTTTTGCGAATTAGTCCGTTTGCTCACTGTTTTCAGTGGTGTCTCTCACTACAATGTTTTTGTGACCATATGCGTAGGAGTCAATACCATTTTCTAAAAGGTATCGTTTATCATCAAAACAGGATAGCGATACTTTATTAATTTCGTAACTACCGATCTGATGTTTGACACTTCTAATGGTCTTCATTGTGTGTCGCAACTGTTTCTGCTCGAGTAACACACTTTTGTAATCTTCATGTCTGATCACTTTTTTAATTATATTCTTTCTAATACCTTTAGCGGTTTTCCCACCACCCCCACCCTCTTTCAAATAGCTGTACATTTTACTGCGCAACCCGACGAACTCAACAATTGGCGTTCCAGCGCACTCGTCCTTCATCTTCCCAATAACTTTCTTATTCTCTCTAAAAAAGAATGGGCTGTCTGCAGGGTAATCACTATTGTCAAACTTTTCGCGCTCCTCCATGAAGTCGGAATAAACGTCGTCAGTTTTGATTGTGTACAATAGACTGTCAGTGTCAGTGAAGTGTAATCTGCAGGTGTCGCTAGAGTACTTTTTCATAATATAATTATAGTGAAAATTGTACATCAGCGTTTTGCTCAAGTCTAGTATACACATACCCACATATGCAGGTCTATTTAGTGTCAACGTTTCTTTAACTTTGTGGACAGCGACTAAGTTCTCGCTAAATATTTTGCAAGACACGAACGTCGGCTTCGAGACAAGCTTTTCTAGTTTCTCCGCAGTGGTCACTAATCTTACGTCCACACGCTTCCTCAAGTTTTCCATCGTTTTTCCGAACACACTGTTGTTCATCAACTTGAAGAAGTCCTTCTCAAAAGCATTCTTAGCCGCAGTTCTTTTGACTGTGTTAAAGTCGATGTACTTGCCTAGCCACTTGGACTGGTCAAACTGCAGAACCCTATGAATCTTATTGATTTTTAATCCAAGATCCATGTACAACTGCAGATTTCCGTAGTGACACACATACTTTTTTTTGTCCATCAAATTAGTCACCAGCTTCTTCACACCACCAACACTCACGTTAAACTTATTTTTGATTTTCGTGCAGTACTCCGACAACATGTCAACGGTTATCTCCATCTTCTCGGGAGCCAGTGGGTAATCGTTGTGTAGGTCATGCAAATGGGCTGGGTACTCCAAGTCGACTTCAAGCAGTAAGCCCTTTTTACTATTGTTGTGATAGTCGTGCAGATTAACCTTTTTTATTTCTATCTCAGTCAACCATTTAAAACCGCCCGTAGGTAGACTTCGACTCATTGCCCACCCATATAAATTGTTGGCGTCAAGGTACATCAAATACTTCGACTCTTGCGCTTTATCGTACCCCTTCATGTATTTATTATTCGCCACGCCATGTCTGTTGCATATGTAGCTCACACCACCACGCATACCTAATTCTACGAACTGGAACATGTCGATGTCGGACAATAACTCGAGTTCTACTCCAGTCATCTTTAACATGGCATCCCAAGCCAATCCAGGCGACGTGAAATAGTGACACGGGTCTAATTTATACTCGCGATGGCATGTCTTTCTAAAGTTCTCAAAAACGTCGGCAAGCAAGAGCACATCGCTTTTCAAATACAGGTCGTGATACTCACCCATACTTTCAACGTCGAAGTAGTCCCACACATCGATGGCGCGCTCGTGCATTTCTTCCGCGATGTGCTCATCGTTCAGAACGCTGTAGAAATCTTTTTTGGGGGGTAGCTCGCGCTCGTCGAATTTTTCAAAGGAGTCCATATAATCATAGGGGTAGACCCCCTTTCTTGTCATAAGTGCCAACCCCTCATCACGAAACACTTCTGACGTGTACTTGAAAGCGTCCCTTGGTAGGTTCTTCACCAAGTTGTCTAGACCACTACCCATGAACTGAAAGCTGTCCAAAAATACCAAGTTTTTTCCAAGCATGAACGCCATGTACTTCTCCATGTTGTTTGGTATCACATTTATGTCTTGGCCAAACTTACCAATCTCCTGCATAATGAAATGGCTATCGTAGCCGCGCAAGTTATGGAAGATCACAGGGATTTTGTCAGTCAACTTAAAGTTCACATTACAATCGCGATGTGCGGACCCTCTATACCTACCTGAGACATGACAGTGGTCTCTCACTCTAACGTCAGCGCTAGTGTACTCAACACTGCAAATATGACAACTTTTAGCCTCGTCAAAGTTCTTCTTATCGGCATCAGTCAGTATCATTTCTTTGTTAAAGTGACTCTCAGACGTCTCTTTACAATATTTGACAATTTCTAACATCTCCCCAATGAACTTGTTAACTGCATTTTCACCACGATACACTTTCACTGGCTTACTGTACTCGTTGTCATAACAACAAACTAATTTATACCCATAACCGCAGTCAACGTGCCTCTGGTAGGCATTTGTGTAGCTGCGCTCGCTTGATGGTGTTGCTGTGTGCACCTTCTGTGTGATAGCCTCGAAGTCTGCATACACCACAAATGGTACGTTTAGCTGTCTACTAAAATTCTCGTATTTCACTTTCGTACCTTTTTGCGGCATTTTAATAGCTTGCTTCCCATTAATAACCAAACATACTTCCACAT
Organism: Chrysogorgia sp. JL179-B06; assembly: GCA_035772405.1. NCBI lineage: Eukaryota > Metazoa > Cnidaria > Anthozoa > Scleralcyonacea > Chrysogorgiidae > Chrysogorgia > Chrysogorgia sp. JL179-B06. The sequence goes on from JAYKKM010000149.1 coordinate 3,260,090, forward strand.
GGCGTTCAAGCACGTCCGCTCGGGTAAAACACTGCAGGCAATATCTACAAAAGTGCTTTCTCGCCTTATACTTTGTCTGACGGTACATGAATTTGTTAAAATCGCGAATGTACACATAATGCTTGTTGCTATCGGTAGTTATCAACAATAGGTCCATATGGTCAGGGTACACCTCCTTAGAAACGTACACAGGGAATGGCTGCAAATTTTCATACCCAAAAACATTAATGCTAATATCGTTTGCCTTTTCGATCTTGTTGTAGTCTTTGAGTGTGACTGGGAAGTCAATTCCGTCATAGTTCAGCTCACCGACATGCCCAGCGTACTTCGACGTTCTATCAGAGTGTTTTCCAACAGGAAACTTATGTGCAAGGTGGCACCATCTAAAGCACTCGTTGTCATCCCCGTTATTTACGTTTATCAGACCCTTCATACTGTTGCACAGCTCCTTTGGCAACGCAATGTAGCTACTCCCATGCAAAGGTCTGTAAATAGCGATATTGACGTAGTGCGCATCTATTTTGTCGATAGTCCATCCAGACCCTTCAGATAGCCACCCAGCTATCCGCGTCAAAATCTGCTCCGACCCACGATTGGCGACACCCTCGATGTCATGCTCGTTAATGACGACGAACGTTTCGCTGTTAAAGTAGGCAGTTTTGTATGTGGTCTTATCGAGTTCTAAAACTTTCTCAAAAGTGACCTTGACTGTCTCTACCACTTTCATTCCGTTGGTCTCACCTAGTTCACGTCTCAAAAGGTTAGTGACAGCGCTTCTACTACCATTTACCTGATTGATGTCTCTGTCGTCAATTACCTCGACTCCATAAGACCTTGTGAACCCTCTCAGTGCTCGATCCAACAGATGTGTTGACGGTGTGAGGTCTTGGGCTACAGGTTGCCCCTCCTGATCTCCAAAAAAGCCGTGAATGTTGGTCGCTTCATCTGTTAGTGAATTGACAACGGCTGCACTCGTCTTATGCGTCCGTCTTTTTGTCAGTGGGTTTTTCACAGTCCGACTCATTGGCTTCTATATACTACACTTGTTTTTTTCCTAAACCACTCGTCGTAATAATTGTCACCACTTTCGCACCATCCCAGTTTTGGGTACACCACCCCAAACAAATTATCGTCGAACAAGTCTTTCACCTTCCCGTCTTTGAGGTCTGACACCTTCTTGAGTGTCTCGACTCGTCTTCTATGACACAACCTAATAATGTAGTATCCGTATCTGCTGACATTTCTACCCTTTATCAAATTGCATGAGTGCAACACATTGACAACTTTCAAGAAGTCCTCTTTTATTAACTCAAGGTGCTCACCCTTCACAACGTTCCGTAGTCTCCTCCCCATCCACCAAGACCGTTTGTGAACGCTTTTTAGTCGCGTGAGTCTCATGTCGCTGTAACTCTGAGTGTAACCCCATTCGATGTCACCACACTTTGGACATGCGTACCCACCACATTCAGTCACATTTTTCACAACGTCACAATCCGAGCAGTAGTAAATTCTGAAGGTGTCTCCACACTCAGTTTGCGTCTCACTCACGATTTCGTCAATTGTGTAGCCGTAGCTCATCTGCCTCATAAGTTTGTCCATCGCTCTTATACTACTCCAACATTTTTTATCGAGTTAGCACCCACACTACTATTCCACTACCCAAGCCTAGCGCGCTAACAAACAATAATTGGTATTCCTTCATTTCCGCACTCGGTTGGTAGTAATCCGCAACCCTCGGGAGGTCAGTGAACACTCGTCCGCTGTACTGTATGGTCATTACGCTTCTAAGTTCTTCCAACGCGTGGTTTGTGTCATTGATGTCAGCATTAGCGTCAGAGAGCCGTTGTCGCAAACGCTGGATCTTATCTTTCTTGGCGACCTCATTTTCATACCACACTTCTTTCGCGCTGGCTAACTGTTCCAACGCGTGGTTGTGCCTTTTCATCTCGGTCTCATAGCCTGAGTGATTAAACTTCGAAAACATAAAGCCAGCGCCTGCAAAAGCCACTGCATTAAATATCCCTCCAGCCACAACACTCACCATTAACTTACATTGATTTGAATGGATCTGTCGGTATCCACTTTTTCGATTGCACCCATTTTACTAACAGCGTTCCTGCACCAACAGCTGCAGCAAGTTTCACTGTACCTTTCACAGTCTCTGGTGTTCCCAGTGGTTCTCCCAAAGCCTTTTTAGAAATCATACTCACTGCCACAGCACCAGTCGTGACAAGTAGCGCGTCGTACAATTCGTTCATAAGTTCTTTTCGATCGATCGCGGACATATATACATTGTCGTGTGTTTTGTTCAAGAATCAAACGTGTCTAGCGCTGGACGACAAGTTCTACGATTTTCTGACGCGCTAACCACAGTGCTCGCAGGTTCCAGTTGTGTCTCTTTTTCATTGCTAATTGTGTACCATAGTGAAGCACCAGCGATGATTACACCAAGTGTTCCGACAACATATCCATAGCTCCACTCACCACCCTGTTCCTCGTTGACTATCATTTCACGCATTTTCTTTTCTTTCGCAGCTTTCGATATCTCAGCCAACTTCTTACCAGCAGCGACGCGTTTTGGGTCCTTCACCTTAACACTTTTCACATCAGCTGTGATCTTAGCGTCGACAGCCGTCTGTGAGTCTTCAACCATCTAATACACTATCACGTGTTATCTTACTCACAGTTGACCTCACAGGTGTCTCACAGACGACCTCACAGGTATCTCACAGTTCCAGACCAAACGCACTAAAAAATTAGGATTTTTTCTGAGAGTATAACATAATGACTCAAGCCAGAGAAATCAGCGAAGAAGATATTGACCGCTTGCTGAGAACGGCCTTTATCAGTGTGTCTACCCCACGAGTCGACAATGGACCCAACGTCTTAAACGAGTACTTCTCAACATACACAATGTTCGACCCCGACCCTGAAGGGCCACCAAAACGGCTTGGCTCTCAGATCCGCCATACGAGGTATCTTCTCGACGCTTGGATCGATCTTCGAGAAGACAGAGCCAACGAGCTTGCTGGTGTGTTAGCTGGCATAATCCCTGTGTGGTGTTACTCATCATTCAAGTACCTTATGTTAGCGAGTGACGTCTACTTGAACGACCCTAGTGGGTCCACAGCCACATTACTCGGTAATTTCCTCCAAGTGTTCTTAGCGACCCTTATGTGGAAACCATGCCCAACCAAAGCCAAAGCGTGGCTAGAGCTCGCCGCGAACCGCGACGTTCACGTTTGCAAGGTGGGGTGTAATGAGATACTGGGTGCGGACGATATCAGGGACCACGTACTCTCACCCGCCCACAGACACTTTGCGAGAGATGAGAACGTGTACACCTGTCACCCATGCGGTGTGGCCACCAATAGCCCAATGTGTCGCTTGAGACATGAGAGCTCGAAGACTCATCTTGAAAACTTAGAGCTTCGGCGGATATTCAACAACGAACAACGATTTCCACAATAAAAAATATTTCTCTGGAGGTATAGTAACCATGAAGAAAGTTGGTAAACTAGAAATCGTGATTGGTCCCATGTTTGCAGGAAAAACAACCGAGACTCTCCGCAGGTTAGTCACGTTAAGTAAATCAGGGCTCAAAGTCCTCTACATGAACAACACGGGTGACACTAGGCGAACTGACCACGCGTTCTCCACACATCGTCAGACCATTGTTGTTGGATCAGACAGTTTACCTGCGAAGTTAATCACCAACCTCTCGAGTTCTTCCGAGATATCTGACTATGACGTCATCGGCATTGATGAGGGCCATTGGTACTCCGATCTGTCAGTTATTCATGAATACATTAAAGCTGGCATCCACGTCATTATTTGTGGTCTCATAACAACAGAGCATTTAAAAAGACTTGGCGAACTCGACACGTTGCTCTCAGTGGCAGACGACATCACATTTCTAAAAGCGTACTGTGCTGTTTGTCGTGACACTTACGGAACAACTGTCGATGCACCATTCAATTGGAGATACAACCCAGGACCATCATTCGTTGGTGGTGCCGAGCAATATCGTGCAGTGTGCAGACGTCATCATCCTTCCACACAAAATTAAGGGTGTTCTCGGACACCCCACTTTTTAAATTTAGACATTGGTCACATGGAGCGTCCAATGTCTCCCGTAGAAACATTTTTTCACACAGTGGTCAGAAGGTTTGTGAAATAAATAGAGAAAGTTTCGCAAACGTTTTTACCAAGTTAAAAACGTCTTTAAAAAATGTTAGAACAGTTGTCGCTTCAAACGTCGTCTCAACAACGAGAACGAGCGCTAATTCGACTTATTACTCGCTGTCTAAAAAGTCTCTTTACAATAGCGTCTCTCGTGGTTACTCAACGCTGATTTATTTTTAAATTTACGAAGGCAGTGAGAGCACTGAAACCCAACGTCAAAGAGATATTTTATTACCGTGGTAATAGCGTCGTCGTATGAGTCGCACAAGAGTGTTAGATAACCAGCGGATTTATATCTGAGCAACAGAGACTCCTGCTCTTTGGACGTCTTGCCTGTGCCACCTGGATTCTTGAACTCAATCACTAGTCCGCTATGCTGTCGGTTTGCATTAGCAATAATCAAGTCAGGCGTTCCACGTTGGTAACCTTTTTTCCACGAATTTATTCTTTTACTCGAAGTGTCTTGATTCTCACCACAAGCAGCTATCAAAATAGCTTCTGGATAGTATTTCCTTAGAAAACCGACGACTTTCGTGTGGAGATCGAACTCAGTGATCATTTTAAATTGATTGTGTTTGAGACCAACGTCAGCTAAACTTTTTCTAACGCTTGGCAAGACCTCTGAGTGCACCCACCTTCCGAAGTGTTTCGCACGCTCCATTTTACTCGAGAACGTCAGTGAGTAGACCCCAAGTTCGTTGATAAACGAGGCCTGCTCTATCTTCATTTTGCAATCAGGTTCGACGTGGTCGTTGACTGCGTCTTTTGGTCTAGCATAACCTAGAGCGCTCGCGACTTCTTTCGCTTTGAACCATATTTCACCGTTGTGGTTAACCGTTGTGATTTGATGACCATCGAAATCGAATAATCGAAGTGTTGCGGAAGTCATCGCTATATAGTCCTCCACGAAAAAACTACTCGACATAGGTGTCAGGTTTTTTATAGATCTGGTTTGTTGTGTACCAATGCAGCAAATACGTTTTACTAGTCTTCAGTTTTCTACGTCGTCTGAAAAAGTTTCTAATGTTACGAACCAGTTTTCTAAGCCAACCCATTACATAACTTAAGTCACGTCTCCTACCACTCCTACTTTGTCTGACTCTGGTAACATAATAGGTTCGCCGTAAGTCTTTTTAGACCTCATACCAATCTCAGCGTGGAGCTCGAGAGTAACGTCACCGCGGCCAAATGATCCACCAGCTTTGAACATGTGATCGGTCGTCTTATTTATCTTATATATTTCACGTTCTTTTGAAATACATGCTCCCATTTACTTTACACCATATTCCTTCATCATTTCTCCACCCATGATTATGATGTCTCGGTTTGTCATGTAACCACTCACAATTTTCACACCGTAGAATTCTATCAACGATGGGTGCGCATAGGGTGCGAGTGGTATTCTTGGTCGATGTATTCCAAAAATTGTTCCATAGGGTGCGCCTATCTTTTTCATGTTCGCTACGAAGTCTGAATCGGTTGACTTAACGTTGTTGACCCTGACATGTGAATTGCTCATTTGCCAGTGTATTGATATCATATGCATTTTACTTATGTCAACGCCACTCGGAATAGTGCATATGCTCTCCATTGCTGGGATGCTACCACCATACGCGAGCTTGTTGGTCGTGCCAGTCTTGTACCCTATGAACTTATCCCACTGACCGTCGTCGTTTGATATAATTGTCTCCCAATTTGATCCAGCGGTTCTCATTGGTAACCTCACTACGACAAAAATGGAGAGATCACACCATTGCATACTGGGGCAATTAAAATGAAGACCTGACTCAAGTGGGATTGGTGTTAACACAGGTGATAGAAAACTTTGGCTCACACCGCTGATGCCAACAATAGGACCATAAGCTGGGTTGTTTTGCACTAATTTGCTTGTTTCACCAATGGCTTTCACTTTGTTTGAACCATTGGTGTGAAATTCCACATTTTTCAAGGCGTGTGTGCTAACGTTGAAGTCGAGCACAACATTATAGGACTGACTCTTGAGGTAGCTTGATAGCAATTGCTCTAGAGTTCTTTTATTCGCGGCATCTGAGTCATCGACTGGGTCTGCTACGTTTTTTATTGCTGAGCCTTGCATGTCTATTAGTCCAGACATCCTTCCACCGGTCGCGCTTAATTTAGGATCTTCGTCCAGATGCCTTTTCGTTCTCTTTAGTATTTTATCGTGAGGGTCGTCAGACTCATACCCATAGTTTAGACTCATTACTACTTCAAGGTGTATTTGGTTAGCAGATAGCCAGAGACTGCTGAGAACCCTAAGATTATCGCCAGCGTTGTCGTGTCTGACTCGCTTGTGGTGGTGGCCACTGTTTTTCTCACAGGGAGTGGTGTCACGTTTTCTTGGTAAACTTTTTTAGCCACAGTCGTTGGTGCCACCACACTTTCTTGGTGAGCTTTTTTCTTCACAGTCGTTGGCGCTACTAAGGAGTGAGTCACCACATTTTCTTGGTGGACTTTTTTAGCCACAGTCGTTGGTGTTGTTGCATTCAAGCGAGTGTTCACCCCAAATCTCATGGACTCTGTGGCAATCTTTAATAAGTTGTTGTACCCGGCGATTTTATTCTTGAGAATCACTAGGTTACTTGGCATTAACCATGTACTTGGTGACACTGCAAGATTTTGGACAACGTTGGTGTCTCTAATCGATTTATTCATGTTGAGAATCCATGTCGACACGTCGTACTGTACAACACTGTCAGCGAACAACTTGCGGAATTCTTGTTGGGTTTCTAGACTTCCTGCAGAACCACCAACGACTGACACACGTGTTCTCGCTTGCGCACCAAGTGTGGAGTACACAAAGGCTTCTATGCTCTGATTTAGATATTGCAGTCCAATGTTGGTGAAGCCGTCTGAGAGTCGTGCGACGTATCGTTTGTAATCGTTCTGAACGTCGTTGAGTGTGAACACTCTGGATTCGCCTGTTGTACCATCGCTCAGGACTTTATTCTGGTAGTAATGCTTTCTGGGAACCTTGGAGATCTTACCATACAATTCGGAAGCGTTAAATTCTCTACTTATTGATTTCATGGTCTCACCACCTTCCATTCTTCTGAGAAGTCTTCTAATGGTGAAGTACAAATGAAATCTCATTACACTTGTGACCACGGGGTGAACTTCTTGTGACACCGACAAATGTTGCAATGACACCCCACAACAGAAACTCGCACAATACGTTGCAAACACAACACGGTAGTAAGATTCGCTGTCATCCCACTCTGATTTTGTCTTTGACGTGGTGACTCGCAAGACTGGCAGCTTTGACATGAAGTAGCTATTTTGGTTAACAAAGACTTTGAAGTTATTCACTGGATAATTTAACACATTTTCTGTTGGGTAACCATCCCAAAGCCCCCAATGGTTTTTATGACCTTTTGGCAGTGGTTGGATAGCCCCACCACCTTGCCATATTATTGGGAACTTGCTATTGTGTAGCCACTTCCACATGCTTTTATCATTTTTGAAGGTTGTGCTGGTTATGTCTGTGCTGAGGATGTCGTTGTTTCTGAAATACACGTCGACACTCATGATCTTACCATCTTGCAAAATATTTGGATAGAACTCGAATTTGCTTAAAGTAGCGTGGGGGTACTTTTTGATGAGGTCTGCCTTTGCGTCGTGTGCAGCCTTCGATGTGTTCGCCATCGCGAGTTTGTAGTGCTTTCCATAGTACTCACGAAGGGCTTTCTGCATATAATATACCATATGTTATACATAATGCGAAAGTTGACAGTATTCATTGAAGGCGCAGAAAAAGTTGTGTCCTTTGACAACGCGATGATGATCTCGAGTGACAACCCACACATTATGGTCAAGACAGCCACTGTGTTTTGGAACTATCATAACATAATAAACGAGGACATCACTAGCTTCCATGATAGCGACGCCCCTTGGTACGCCCCTGATGTAGAAGTTAAAGTGGGTGAAGGGCACTTCAGCTTCGACACATTGGTCGAAGATCTAAAACACAAGTTTAGCAAGTATAAGGTGAATCTCGAGATAGAGAGACTAGCGCCCACAGCCACAGGTAAATGTAGGGTCAAGGCTAATAGCGAAGTTCGCATAGGAGAAACCATTGGGCTTCTACTTGGTTTCGGGGGGTATATGTGGATCCCGTATGGCTCACAGTGGCATGTCAGCCCAAACGAGGTCGACATGTACAGAGGTCTGAAGTACATAGAAGTTTCGTGTGACATTGTTGACTCTGAAAGCGATGTGGGTGCTGATGGGAAGCGTAGTAATGTGATCACAACGTTACCGATACCCACTGAACAGTCTTTGAAGGGGTCAGTACAACGTCATGTAGACATTGAGTCTAAGGTGAGTGTTAAAAAAGGTGTTTACTCAAGTATGACGTTTCGTGTCAAACCAAATAACGACAATCTCAAAATTGGCGCGGTGCTATTGGAACTGTATATTGTGTGAATTATATGGAGCTTGGTGTGGAGACAGAACAAGGGTTGAGAGACATTTATTATAGTCCTAAGACGGGGTACAGTGGTGCAGAGAAATTGTATCAAAGTGCGTTGGGAGGCGGATTGAAAGTAACTAGAAAAACAGTGAAAGAATGGTTGACAGCGCAGGACACTTACACTAGGTACAAACCCATTGTGAGAAGACATAAGTTCCGCGCGACTTTTGTTGGGTTTCTTGGTGAAGAGCTCCAAATGGACTTAGTGGACATGAGTAAGTACTCAAAACAGAACGGAGGTTATTATTGGATATTGACAGGCATTGAAATATTGAGTAGATACGCTTTTGGCATTGCAGTTTATAGAAAAGACACTAAGAACATGACTAAGGCTGTTGGAAAATTGTTGGTTGACTTTAAAGATCGGTTTGGAACCGCGCCTAAGTTAGCACAATTTGACGATGGACTCGAGTTCTACAATGTCGGTGTGAAAAGTTTGCTGAAAGAACATGGTGTTGAATATTTCAGCACTAAGAGTGATAAAAAGGCTGCTGTTGTTGAGCGTTTTAATAGAAGTCTCAAGAGCGTTATGTGGAAATACTTTTACACCCACGGGACGTACAAATGGATTGACGCTTTGGACCAGTTTGTAAGCAATTACAATAGCAGTGTGAATCGCAGTATTATGATGAAGCCAAAGGATGTCGATAAGTCAAATGAAGCCGAAGTGTGGACCACTTTGTTTGGTCACCAATTTGCAGACAACCCATTGCCAAAGTTTAGAGTTGGTGAGTCAGTGAGAATTAGTAAATACAAGAGCGTGTTCACAAAGGGCTATGAAGCCAACTTCACTGAAGAGCTGTTTAAAGTGGTAAAGGTTATTCGTGGTGATCCGAATGTGTATGAAATTGAGGACCACACCGGTGAACAGATTATTGGTAAATTTTATGAACAGGAATTATCGCTGGTCAGTGAGAAACATGGCGACGATGTGTACAGAGTTGAAAAGGTGTTGAAAAGAAAGAAAGTCAGAGGGAAGAAGATGACGCTGGTCAAATGGTTGGGTTATGAGAGCAAACATAATTCGTGGATACCAGAAAGCGATATTCAAAATGTGAGCTAATGTAACATGGCTAAGAGTGGCTTCGACGACCTCGAGACGGAGGGCTTTGATGAATACAAAGATATGAGTAATGATGAGCTAGATCGCAGTCTCGAGAGAGCCACTCAAGATCTTGAGCTAGCTCGGGGCGATCTAGGCGTCACAGCCGATGAGGAAACTAGACTAACTAGAGTGGAGAGTGGACTGAAGCGCGAACACGATATAAGACTTCGCCAACACATGGGGGAGACTACTAGCGATCTCGTAACGCGGAGTGGTGGAGGAGTGTACCAACATGTGGAGAGGGTTTTTAGTGATCTCGCAACGCAGACTATTGACAACGTGAGAGATCGTGAAGACGTCGCGAGGAGTGTGCCATTGTTAGACACCACACACGCAGAGTACGTCAACATACCTGGACTAACACCAGTCGAGAACCGTGAGTTGAGCGCGCTACTCAATCCAAGCGAGAATGTGTTGCGTGAGTCTAGAATAGGCGACACTGGTGCATTGCAAATACGAGCGGACCGTTATCAAAACTTGATAAATGAAGTGAACAAAAGAATAGCGGAGCTCGCAGAAAAAGACCTCACGGCTGTGGAGGATAAAGAGTTCATCAATCTAGCTGAAAGAGTGATTGGACTTAAAAAAGCTAAAGACATGCTTATTGAACAGCGGGAAATAGAAGAGGTTAGAGAGCGACAAGAGATCGACATTGACAGGTTGCAGAAGTTCAAGAAATGGGTTAGAGAAAATATGGTTGGGATGAGTGCTTTAGCGATTTCAGTAGCTGTGATTATGACAACCATTATTATCGCTGGGAGGACTAACGTTATGAAAGGCGCTATGACCACGAGGTCGTTTGCACAGGCTGTTAAAAATGCGATAACGAAGATGGGTCCATGGGCTGTTGGATTGGCGAACTTAGTTTATGACGCGCTGGTGACAGGTGCAAAGGGTCTCGCTTGGCTAGCTCAAAATCTGTGGGTGTTTGCGGTGACATTCGCGTGGCTTGCGTATAATTATTTAAACTAGAAAGAAAACGTGATTCGTAGGAGTCAGAGAGCGATATTCAAAATGTGAGCTAATGTAATATGGCTGAAGGTGGGGAAGTTTTTGACGAGATTGAGATGGAAACCCTCAATAAGTACGAAGACATGAGTAATGAGCAATTAGAAAAGACGCTCGCCGATGTTGAAGACGTTATTGAAGACATGTACAGTAAGCACACTGAAGACAACATGCCGGAAGACGTTCGTGTTAATTACAACGACTATCAAGACTTAGCGAAAAAGATAAGGAGCGAGCTAGACGCAAGACGAGATTGGCAAAAAGAGACGTCATTTATTGATACTGATGATGGTAAGACGGTGACGATAAGGGGAACCAACACAGAAGTCCCTGCAGTGGAGTTTGTCAAGCAGGAGTCATACGGTGATGTCAATGACGAGAGTTTTAGTATAGCTTTTGAAGAGGAGAAAGAAATTGAGAGAAGGCTGGGCGAGCTAAAAGCATCCAACAAAAAGCTAACAGAAAACAACGTAAAAAGAATTAAGCTAATAAACAAGAAAATACGTAAATTAAGCAAAAAGGCACTCGGTCAAGACGACGCGTCAAGGAAAATAGTCAACAGGTCGCAGGTTACGGACTCAGGGGCTATTCTTTTCAAACCGATAAACAAAGACGGTAAATATGGAAAACCCAAACTAATTCTAAAACCTTGGAAAAAAGGTTTGATCTACAGTAAAGACGCGAGTAGTAAAAACGCGATCGAGCAGTTCAAAAAAGTTAGTTAGTCAAATCCCTGAGAATGCAGAAACAACAGTTGTCGCAACAGAAGTGGCCTCAGACGACCTCCCAGTGATTGAGACAAGAGTGGATCACGACGACATACCTGGGTTATCACCAGACGAGAACCGTGATCTGAGTGGTGTGGTTAATCCAAGCGATAGTGTGGTGCCTGAGTCAAGAACAGGTGACGATGGTGCGTTGCAAGCGCAGGTAGACCACTTTCAAGAGACGATAGATGAGACGAGTGGGAGATTGGCAAAGCTTGATAAAAAAACTAACCAAACTGGTCTCACGCCCGACGAAGAGCGAGAGCACGTTGGTTTGGTTGAAAGAGAGTCAGGACTCAAGCAAGCCAGAGACAGAACTATTGAGCAGCGACAAATAGAGGAAGTTAGAGAGCAACAAGAGATCGACATTGACAGGTTTCAGAGATTTAAGGAATGGGCTAAAGAAAATGTAGTCGGGTTGAGCGCTGTAGCAATTTCAGTAGCTGGGATTGTGACAACTATTATTATCGCTGGTAGGTCTGCTGTTATGAAAGGCGCTATGGCTACAAAGTCATTCGCACAGGCTGTTAAGAACGCAATCACGAAGATGGGTCCATGGGCTGTTGGGCTGGCTAATTTAGTTTACAATATGTTGACGTTGGGTGCGAAGGGTCTCGCTTGGTTGGCTCAAAATCTGTGGGTGCTCGCGGTGGTACTTGCGTGGTTTGCCTATGATTACTACAAGCTAAAACGGTAGCGATAAAACATATGTAAAGGTATATGAACGTCACGTCGGCAGAGTTGAACCCTGGTTTTAGACGAGCGACCATGGGCGTCATAAAAGGGGTGAGAACGCAACACGTAATCACGTTGAACCCTAATAAGGTCAGTCCTGGCGAGGAACTTTACATTGATATACCAAAGCTCAAGGTTAGTAGCTGTTTGGTGCCTGGATCGTTGGGTCTAGTGTTCGACTTTAAGAACGTAAACGCCAAAAGCTGGTTCTTGAACAATGTGAGCAAGTTGTTGGTTGAGAAACTTGTTGTGAGACTAGCTGGGGAAACTGTGTATGACAACAATGGGGAAAATTACACTGGTGTCTATCGCGACCTTTGGGAGAGTGTCACTGCGCGAGACCAAATGATTGACTATGGTATTGGTGGTGAGAACTTGAGAAAGTTAATTTCTAAGGATGACAGTGGTGCGACGAGTGGGAACGTCGCTAAAGTTAGTGACGCGTTGATGTTTGGTGTGATTGGAACGAAACAGCGGATTAAGCTTGGTAAAATCATGAACGACCACGGGTTGTACGCCCCTTTTAGCATGAACAACAACTTGCAGTATGTCATCACACTTCCGAAGGCCACAGACATCATGGTGGCGCAATCCGGTAGCGCTGTGGGTGGGTACACTCTGGAGAACCTCGAGCTTGAGTACGAGACGATCGACAATCAGGAGCTCGCTGACGAAATAGCGTCAGGCTATGCAAGTGGTCGTAGTTTGTCATACGAGCACGCTACATTGATGAAAACCACCGAATGGGATAAAGGTACGACCATTGTGAATGAAAACATTAATCTACCGAGAAAAAGCATGAAGGCGATTGTGTTGCTATTCACAAATAAGGTGCGAACAGACAGTGAGGAGTTTCTTTACCCAAATATTGAGAATATTAGAGTCACAATCGAAGGTGTGCCAAATAGTGTGTACTCACAAGGCATCCCAAAGTCGAAGTTCTATGCAGAAGCGAAACGACTGTTTGGTTTGGGTGAAGAACACGCTCAGTTCATGACCATACAGAAGTTCTATAAAGATGGCTTTGCGTTGGTTATCGACTTGAGGAGTGTTCAAGACAATCGCAATGTCGCCACTGGCAAGAACATTGTAAACACACAATCCGGTGTGCTTCTTGAGATCACTAAGAAAGCGACGACTGCGAACGTTATGTGCAGGGTGTTTGTGATAAGTGATGGGTTGGTCAACTTCATGAACAATGGGCTGCAATCAATCCAGTATTAAATCAAACGTGAGTTAATGGAGACTCCGTTTAATATGTTAATTGTTGGTATGACAGCTTGTGGTAAGACGCATTATTTGCTGGAAACATTGGAATCCGAGTACTTTAGTAAATTTGACTACATTGTGTTGATTTGTCCTACTTTCGAGTGGAACAAAGCGTACCAAGATTGGAAATATGTGCGTGACCCTGACGTGCTAGCGATAGACTGCACACAGGACAATGTCGACGCTGTTCTCAAGTGTGTAACAAATGTTTTTAAAGGCACTAACACTCTGATTGTGTTGGACGACTGTGCGAGCTCTCAAGATGTCAAGAATAGGACTAGTCAATTGGTCAACTTGGCTTTTAGTGCGCGACATTTTATGTTGAGCGTTATTGTCATCACACAACAACTGACGTCGATCGCAAAACCGTATAGAGAAAATATTAGTAAGCTCGTTTGTTTTTACTGCCCAAGTAGGAGTGATATGAAGGTCGTTATCGACGATTACCTTGGAAACATTAGCAGAGAAAAATCGTCGGCGATTGTGACCGCATTAAAAAATAATAAGTATGCTAGACTAGAAATCTCACTGCGCTATCCATACAGTCACGAAGTTGTTATTCCGCAATAAAATATGGGTATAAGTAATAGCGTGATGGTGAAACGCAAAAGTGAAGAAAATCCCACGATTGAGGAATTAGTCGAGGACACTGATGACACCTCAACTGTGGAAGACAACATTGACGTTAGGAGAGCTGAACTTATTAGACTGTCTGGTGATGGTATGGTAAGCCAATCTGAAGCATACATTAAAAAAGCGTCCGCAAAGGTTGTCGATAAGATATGGCACCAATATGAGTTGAAGAGAATGGAGATCGCAAACGCTTTTCTCACCGACTTGCTAATCAGCAAATTCGCCAGCTTACTAGATGGGTTGAACGCTATCGAGAACCCTGACGAGCTAAATGATGAACTACAAAAAGACCCGCTATTAAAGAAAGACGTTGAGAGCATCGTCGCGTTTGTGACGCCATACGTGCCTTTCTTGGGTTTGTTGTCGGGAGGAATCACAACGTCGAAATATGTGTACGATCACCATTTTAGAAAAGAGGCGACAAACGCTGAAAGTAGTAGTGAACAAACGGACTAATCAATTATTAACAGGTGGCAATAACCTAATTTGCATAACAGGTGGCAATTTTATCACGCGTGAGACACTTTTACGATACATAAATTTGTAAAAATGTGATTTGACAAATTTGTGAAAATGTTGAAACGACACTTTCTATTTTTTAAACGTGATTTGACAAATTTGTGAAAATGTGATTTAACAAATTTGTGAAAATGTTGAAACGACACTTTCTATTTTTTAAAATGTGATTTGACAAATTTGTGAAAATGTTGAAACGGCGCTTTCTATTTTTTAAATGTGATTCGACAAATTTGTGAAAATGTTGAAATGACACTCTCTATTTTTTAATATGTGGGAGTGGGCTCGTACCACATTTTATTTTTTTAACACGCGAAAATGTTGAAATGACACTTTCTATTTTTTCCTAAATGTAATTTGACAAAAATTTGTGAGAATTTTGAAACGACACTTTCTATTTTTTAAATGTGGCTGAAATGGCGTCAAATTTAGCGAGAGTTGTGATTTAGTATAAATTTGGTATTGTCTCGCTAGTCTCGCGTGTGTTTGACATCAATTTAGTAGAAAACGTGTGAGGGGTGTCTAGATTGACTAACGATCGCTGTAGTAGTATAGCAAGTAGGGCTGAGAGCTTATTCGACTTCAAACGTGAATATAAACACCAAAACATCACCAAATTTGTCGAATCGTGATTTGGCAAATTTGGTGATGTTTTGGTGTTTATATTCACGTTTGAAGTCGATTGGGCTCGCAGCCCTACTTGCTATACTACTTGTGTTGTTTAGCCGACTTACAACGATGATGAAAAATTCAGGCGAAAATATAAAATTGATCGATGCGAAAAAATATCGGCCATTCTATATTAATAAGAATAAGAATAAGAATAAACCTGCAAGAATCGATTTTACTAAAAACAAGAAAATATTTTCTTAAAACAAGAAAATATTTTCTTACCAAGAATAAACCAAGAATCGATTTTACTTAAAACAAGAAAATATTTTCTCACCAAGAATAAACCAAGAACAATTTTACTTAAAACAAGAAAATATTAGCAATGAATTTCTTATCAAGATGACACGAATACAATCAATTTTACTTGTAACAAGAAAATATTTCTTAGAGTCAATTTAAATATAATCATTACTGGTATATGACCCGAACGAGGATTTATTTGTTGTAGACTGTTTACAAAGTCTTGCCTATAACGTTTTGAGTGTATAGTAGCCATTAGAGTGAATAAAACGTTGCGCGAGCGCGACGCGGAGTCGTCTTGGTGTCATTCGAGTAGCTTTATAAACCGGCAAGATATATACTGGTTCGCTCAACTTGACATTATGCTGATATTATATATAATTTCAACTTATTTGTGTGGGCAATGTTTTTCCGAGTCAAACTCCATGGGATTGCAGGGAAGTATAGGGATTATTGGGATTTGTGAAGGGTATATGGTATTTCCCACAGGTCCTAGCGAGTTTGCGCCATATTTGAATATCTCGTGTCGCGGAAAGTTGAAACACTTTACTGGTTTGTGTCTTGGATTCTGTGTTTGGTAAATCGCTTTGTGTTACCAATTCTAAAGAAGTGGCTGATCATCAATTAGTCGTCTGTCTTACAAAATCCTGGCTGTAGGGGTAAATACGGCAAATAATGATGCGATTTCAGCCGGCTTTCAGTAAAGTTCGAAGACGAAGTCACGAAGGTAAGTTGACTCTGATCTACTAATTAATACATTATATATCTCCTAAATGCATCTGAATGTTTGAAGCAAATCAAATAGTTGTCCTGAAGTTATCTTATCAAAACTTTGTCGTAGAGGATTCCATTCCACTGTATGGGAAGAGTTATTTTTCAATTGAAATGTGGATAATCATGTGTCTATAAATCAAAATATTAATTTGAATGGAGAAAGCCCATCCTTTATATTAGGCTTTATATGGTCTCAGGAAACAAAATGGTATGTTATACAAACATTTATCGGGAATAACCGTTTGTATAACCTTTTATTTGTTTATGATACTGATTAAGCATGAATAACAATAAACAAAAGGAATTTCTAAGGATGTAAATCCTTGCTGAAAAGCACAAATTCAGAGTAATGGCATATGTGACATTGATTTGGTTTTAGAAGTGTTGTTATCATAATTTTTATGTATAAATTTAACTTCCAAACATTTGGCATTACTCAAAATATTTCTTCATGTGATATTGCATACCGGTTGTCAACAAGTTATACAGTATATTCTTGTTTTTTCATCGAATTAAAATACATGTGGCAAACAAGTGCCAAGTGAATCAGCTCAGATGATACATGGGCAATGGACAATTTGCATTAATAGCAATGCAGGGGAAATGGCCGCAACGAAGTGAGCATTTTGCTTGTGAAAATAATTGATTATTTTAAGCATATTTTCTGTAGCACAGAAGAATTTCGAAATGGGCAATGTAGTTAGGGGATTATAAAGTACGTTGTGTACCAAACACACTGAAATCACAGCAGAAATGGACGAGAAAACTGCTATAGATCTATTGAAGGAGCGAAGAATATGCCAATAAATATGTTCCTGAAGGGAGGTTCTTCTCGACGTTTACAGGTGAGTAAGCTTAGTGAAGAACGGCTAGCTCACCATTTTACCTCAGGTCCTCACAGACATGTGTGTGTTGTTGTTTTATTACGATCTTGTATTTGCTGAATCATCAAGTGTTCTGTAATGATTTTTTCGTTTGTTGAAATTGACAAACTTTGGCTGTCACTTGTTCGATAAGCATGTCCTTGAAGACAATGTTTTTAAATTGTTTTTGGGCGAAAACAAACCGGTTTTATCGGTAACGGCTTTGGCACTCTGTAAAAACACCAAGGAGAGAGCACTTTTGCCTGGGTTTCTGCTGTTGTTTTTCTTTTCTGTTTCGTTTGTTGTGGTCGGTTCATATCCTGTCAAATAAACCAGTAGGTTCTAGAACTAGTGTAGTTTGTAAATATAAATTCATAACTCTAAATTCGTTAAAAACGTTGAAAATTTACCAAATTTACCAAAAGTTTTGTTGCTGTGTTGTAGGCGACAAGCTTTTAAAACAGTTACTTGGAAATTAATATAATTTTAGGCTAGCCTGAGTCACCTGAGTGTAAACTATTTTTAGACTTCAAAATTCGAATCATTGATAGGATAATATAGTAGACTAGTGCATTGTTTAAAATATAGTTAATAGTTGATATAATCTTAATTTTTGCAAATTTTAGTAGCAGTTATAAATCTTGATTGTTATATTAAAATTTTTAGGTAGGTAACTGTATATATACATAGAGTAAATCTGTAAATAGTCAATTGTAAAATATATAATTTAATATATAAAACCATATCAATAACATAAATATAATTGTAAATAAGAAATAGGTTTTAGTATTAATTTATATAATGGATAATGAACCGGGTCCTTCAATGGAGTCAGACAATGAATTGCCAACTTTAGGAGGCGGGGGATTAACTACGTGTTCAGAAAGGAAGAGAAAAGGAGGTGGAACATCTTGCTGTATTCCTACATGTGATAGCAATACAAAACGAAATCCAGAGCTTTCATTTTACCAATTTCCAACTGATAAAAAGCTAAGAAAGATCTGGTTGCATTGGGTTGGTAGAGCTAACTTCATACCAAATAAGTATCACAAAGTTTGTTCCAGACATTTTAAGGGTGGGAAGAAGACTTGTCTTCATAACGTTCCAACCATTGTACCTAAATTAATATTGCCAAGACCAACAAAGCCTAGACCAACATCAAAATGTAGGGATAGAGCCATTACAAAACAGGACAATCACAGTCAGATGAAAGAATAAAGTGCACCATTGGAAGACATGCAACGACACAGGATCTCAGAACTTGAGCATTTAGTTAAGACTCTTCAACAGAAAAACCAAGAGCAAGAAGAAGATATTTGCAGTCTTAAGGAAATGGTTCAGCAAGAAACTTTCTCTGTAGAACGGTTTAAAAGCAGAGATAGTGATTTTGAGTTCTACACTGGGTTCTGTGATTACAGCACATTTAAGGTATTTTATGATTATCTTTGTCCTGCTTAGATAGAAGATAGATAGAACAACTTTATTTACCCACGCTAACCCTGTCAACCGCAGCTGATTTCCACAGGGGGCGTGTAAAAAGGAAGTACAAAGATATAGTATTTTAAGCTATTTACAAAATATAATATAATCTAAGTTACTAAGTTACATAATAATATCAACTAAGTTACAAAGTCTAAGTTATAAAGTTTATAAGTATAAAAAGTATATATATTTACAGGTTTCTTTTAGGATTTTGTTCGTTCAGGTATAATCAGAAAATATGAGTA
The DNA here is from genome assembly GCA_035772405.1 of Chrysogorgia sp. JL179-B06. Classification (NCBI taxonomy): domain Eukaryota; kingdom Metazoa; phylum Cnidaria; class Anthozoa; order Scleralcyonacea; family Chrysogorgiidae; genus Chrysogorgia; species Chrysogorgia sp. JL179-B06. Next base: position 3,279,073 of record JAYKKM010000149.1, read on the forward strand.
GCAATTTTATTATGAAAACAGGAGAGGGTTTTGCACTCCCTGACTTCATTTGGAATAGAATTCCACAGATGTGCGCCTTCGTACATAAAACTGTTTTTCATATAATTTGTTCGGGGTTGTGGTAAACAAAGGCGACTGGAAATTCCCCGAAGTTTGTGATTTGTAATTTCGCTTTTATACGTAAAAAAGATTTGTAAGCGTCTCGGGACCCATTTTATTCAAAATTTTGTACATTAATTTTGCTTTTGCCTTTTTTCTCATCAATTTAAGTGGTTCCCAGCCTAAGGCTTGTAAGGCAATAGTATGATCTACATCATTACTCATATTCATGATAACTCGAGCAGCTCGATTTTGGAGTTTTTGTAGTCGTTTTGATTGTGTTTCACCTGTTACATCCCACACTTCACAGCAATAATCGAAGTGTGGGCGAACAATAGCATTATATATGGAAATAAGTGTATCTTTCTCAACAAATGGTTTGACACGACGGAGAGCGGAAATTGCGTTTGTTATTTTTTTGCAAATATTTTTAGTATTAACATTCCAGGATAAATGCTGGTCAACTACTATTCCAAGAGTTTTGCATTCATAAACCTGTTTAATTTGTTTATTTTCGATAAAAATATTCGGGTGAGAATCTGTTTTCATTCGTTTTGGGCGAATCAACATAAATTCAGTTTTAGCGACATTCAAGCTAAGTTTATTGGCCATCAACCAATTCTTAAGATTTTCTAAATCAGAATTTACTGTAACTTCAATATCATTTATTGAGTCTCCAGAAGCTGTAAGATTTGTGTCATCAGCAAATAGTCTGGGTCTCATATTATCAAGGCACTCTGGCAAATCATTGATGTACAATAGAAACAATAATGGTCCTAAAATAGAACCTTGTGGTACACCACATGTGATTGTGTGTTCAGATGAGACAAATCCATTTATTTTGCACTTCTGGCTACGATTTGTGAGATAGGATTTTAAAAAAGAAAGTGCTTGTCCTCTTATTCCATAGAACTCCAACTTTTTAAGGAGAATTTGGTGATTAACAGTATCAAAAGCTTTTTTTAAGTCAATAAAAACTACCAAGTTAAATAGCTTTCTATCTAAGTTAACGTACCACTCATTAGTACAGTCTAGTAATGCTGTGGCTGTGGAGTGAGATTTTCCGAAAACCAAATTGGGAATTGCTCAGTAGTCCAAATTTGGTCAAATAGTTGTATAATTGATTATAAAGAATTCGTTCCATGATTTTGCTTATTGTTGGCAAAACTGAGATTGGCCTGTAGTTTCCAGGAATATTTCGCTGGCCATTTTTATAAAGAGGTGTTACTCTAGCCACTTTCCATTCATCTGGAAAAGTGGATAGAGTAATAGCCTGGTTAAAGATATGTGTTAGTGATTCTGCAATGGCTGGTGCAGCTATCTTGATAATTTTACATGAAATTTTATCAATTCCAGTTGCTTTGTTGCTTGATAATCTGGACAATAAATGAAATACAACATTTACAGTTGTAGGTTGGAATGCAGCAAACTCTGATTTAGTTTTGTTTATATAAGTTTCAAAAGTGCAATTTGGCACATCAATCTTACTTGCTAGGTCAGGCCCGATGTTTGAAAAATATTCATTGAAGCCATCTGCAATTTCTTGTGGATCATTTAGAATGTTTTCACCCATATTCAATTCATTTACTATTGTTTGTTTAGTTTGTTTGCCTAATAAATGATTGATTGATTTCCAAGCTTTCTTTGGATTAGATTTTTGATCAGCAATTCTGGTGGAATAATAGTTTTGTTTAGCATTTCTTAATTCAATATTGACCTGGTTTCTGGCTGTTTTATAGTTTATCCAATCTATTTCTGATTTACTTATAATTGCTTTTCGTTTCAATTTGTCTCTTGTGTTTATGAGGTTCTTAATTTTATTTGTGATCCAAGGGATCTTGTTCGATCTGACCTTTTTTTTGTTGGAGTGGTGCATGTTTATCTAAAATTTCTAGGAAAAGATCCTTCCAAATTTCCCACATAGCGTTTGGGTCATGGCCAAAAAAATAAACATATTCCCAGTGCTGAGTTAAGAGTTCATCTACAAACTTTTTTTCATCAAACTTTTTCATATTTCTTATTTCCACTGTGTTTTTTTCCTTCTTTTGAATAATTCGGATTTTTCTGATCGCAAACACTAAGCTGTGATCACTGATTCCAGTATGAATAACACCAGAATGAGAAACTTTTTCTGGCGTATTTGTAATAATGTGGTCAATTAGGCTGGATGTTTTCAGAGTAATTCGAGTTGGTTCGTCAATTAATTGAGACAATTGGTACAGCTCATATAAGGAGCTCAGTTTTTTTGTTGGTATATTGGAAAGTGTTTCCTTTTTTAATAGGTCACAGTTTAGATCACCCAACAAATACATTTCTTTATCTTCATCATCAATTTGTTTGATCAATCTTTCCAAATGATCAAAGAAATCTGATGATGCATTGGGTGGTCTGTACACAGTTGAAACAATAAATGGTCGACTGTGTAGTTTGGTGATTTCTACACTGACAGTCTCTAATTCATTTGAAATTAGGTCAGATCGAATTTTGTAATTGATGGAGTTACGTAAATATATGCAAACACCATGGGTACTCACTCGATAAAAAAATGTTGGAGTAGTATAAGTGATGGACAAACTTATGAGGCAGATGAGTTATGGTTTGACAATTGATGAGATTGCGAGTGAGACGCAAATTGAGTGTGGAGGCACCTCCAGGCTTTACTACTGCTCGGATTGTGACGTTGTGAAAAACATGACTGGCTGTGGTGGGTACGCGTGTCCAAAGTGTGGCGACATCGAATGGGGTTACACTCAGAGTTATGGTGACATGAGACTCACACGACTAAAAAGCGTTCACAAGCGGTCTTGGTGGATGGGGAGGAGACTGCGGAACGTTGTGAAGTTTGAGCACCTTGAGTTAATAAAAGAGGACTTCTTGAAAGTTGTTAATGTGTTGTACTCATGCAATTTGATAAAGGGCAGAAACGTTAGCAGATACGGATACTACATTATTAGGTTGTGTCATAGAAGACAACTCGAGACACTTGAAAGAGTGCCAGACCTTAAAGACGGAAAGGTGAAAGAGAAGTTTGACGATAATCTGTTTGGGGTGGTGTATCCAAAGTTGGGATGGTGTGAAAGTAGCGATCGTTATTACAACGAGTGGGCTAGGAAAAAAAGTGTAGTATAAGTATAAGCCAATGAGTCGGACTGTGAAAACCTCACTGACAAAAAGACAAGTCGAGGTTGGTGGGCGGACGCGTAAGAAACTTGTTAGAACTGGTGCGATTCGCTCTAGCTACACAAATGCAGCCGCTGTGAACCTACTAACAGATAGAGCAACCAACGTTCACGGCTTTTTTGGAGACCAAGAAACACAACCCACAGTTGAAGACCATAGTGACGCATCGTCGACGCAGCTGTTGGACCGAGCACTGAGAGGGTTCATAAGGTCCTATGGAGTCGAGGTAATTGACGCTAGAGACATCAATCAGGTAAATGCGACTATAGAAGCACCGTCATTAGCCTTTTGAGACGTGAGTTGGGTGAGACTAATGGGATGAAAGTGGTAGAGACAGTTAAGGTCACTTTTGAGAAAGTCCTAGAGCGTGATAAGACCACATATAAAACTGCCTACTTTAACAGCGAGACGTTCGTCGTCATTAACGAGCATGATATTGAAGGTGTTGCCAATCGTGGATCGGAACAGATCTTGACGCGGATACAGTAGCTGGGTGGTTATCTGAGGGGTCTGGATGGACTATCGACAAAATAGACGCACACTACGTTAATATTGCTATTTATAGACCTTTGAATGGGAGTAGCTACATTGCGTTACCAAAGGAGCTGCGCAATAGTATGAAGGGTTTGATAAACGTAAATAATGGGGGCGACAACGAGTGCTTTAGATGGTGCCACCTAGCGCATAAATTCCCTGTTGGAAAAAACTCTGACAGAACGTCGAAGTACGTCAGTCACATCAGCGAGCTGAATTACGACGGAATTGATTTCCCAGTCACACTCAAAGACTACAACAAGATTGAAAAGGCTAACGAAATTAGCATTAATGTTTTTGGGTATGAAAATAAGCAGCCATTCCCTGTGTACGTTTCTAAGGAGACATACACCGACCACATGGACCTACTGTTGATAACTACCGATGGCAACAAGCACTATGTGTACATTCGCGATTTCAACAAATTCATGTACCGTCAGACAGAGCATAAGGCTAGAAAACACTTTTGTAGATATTGCCTGCAGTGTTTTAGTCGCGAGGACGTGCTTGAGAGTCATATTGAAGTGTGTTTGGTCATCAATGGGAAGCAAGCTATTAAAATGCCGCAAAAAGACGCTAAAGTGAAATATGAGGATACAAGTACAGAGGGTCCGCACATCGTCAGTGTAACGTGGACTTTAGATTGACTGATAAAATTCCTGTGATCTTTCATAACTTACGCGGTTACGATAGCCATTTCATTATGCAGGAGATTGGCAAGTTTGGTCGAGACATAAATGTGATACCGAACAACATGGAGAAGTATTTTTGGACAGCTTTCAGTTCATGAGTAGTGGTCTAGACAACTTGGTGAGGAACCTACCAAGGGACGCTTTCAAATACACGTCAGAAGTGTTTCACGATGAGGGGTTGGCACTTATGACAAGAAAGGGAGTCTACCCCTATGACTATATGGACTCTTTGATAAATTCGATGAACGCGAGCTACCCTCCAAAAAGGACTTTTACAGCATTCTGAATGATGAGCATATTACGGAAGAAATGCATGAGCGCGCTTGCGATGTGTGGGACTACTTCGACGTTGAAAGTATGGGTGGGTATCACGACCTGTATTTGAAAAGCGATGTGCTCTTGCTTGCTGACGTTTTTGAGAACTTTAGAAAGACATGTCATCGCGAGTATAAATTAGACCCGTGTCACTATTTCACGTCGCCTGGATTGGCTTGGGACGCCATGTTAAAGATGACTGAAGTGGAGCTCGAATTATTGTCCGACATTGACATGTTCCAGTTTGTGGAATTAGGTATGCGCGGCGGTGTGAGCTACATTTGCAACAGACATGGTGTGGCAAATAATAAATACATGAAGGGGTACGATAAAACGCAAGAGTCGAAGTATTTGATGTACCTTGATGCCAACAATTTGTATGGATGGGCAATGAGCCAAAGTCTCCCCACGGGTGGTTTTAAATGGTTGACTAAGAAAGAAATAGAAAAGGTTAATCTATGCGACTATCACAACAATAGTAAAAAGGGCTTACTGCTCGAAGTCGACTTGGAGTATCCAGACCATTTGCATGACCTACATAACGATTACCCGCTGGCTCCTGAGAAAATGGAAATAACTGTTGACATGTTGTCGGAGTACTGCACGAAAATCAAAAATAAGTTTAATGTGAGTGTTGGTGGTGTGAAGAAGCTGGTGACTAATTTGATGGACAAAAAAAAGTATGTGTGTCACTATAGAAATCTGCAGTTCATGTACATGGATCTTGGATTGAAAATCAAAAAGGTGTATAGGGTCCTACAATTTGATCAGTCCAAGTGGTTGGGCGAGTACATCGACTTTAACACAGTCAAAAGAACTGCGGCTAAGAACGCTTTCGAGAAGGACTTCTTCAAGTTGATGAACAACAGTGTGTTTGGGAAAACAATGGAAAACTTGAGGAAGCGTGTGGACGTAAGATTAGTGACCACTGGGAAGAAATTTAAAAAGCTTGTCTCGAAGCCGACGTTTGTGTCTTGCAAGATATTTAGCGAGAACTTAGTCGCTGTCCATAAAGTTAAAGAAACGCTGACACTAAATCGACCTGCATATGTGGGTATGTGTATACTAGACTTGAGCAAAACGCTGATGTACAATTTTCACTATAATTGCATCATGAAAAAGTACTCTAGCGACACCTGTAGACTACACTTCACTTCACTGACACTGATAGTCTGTTGTACACAATCAAAACCGATGACGTCTACTCTGACTTTATGATGGAGTGCGAAAAGTTTGACAATAGCGACTATCCCGATGACAGTCCATTCGCTTTTAAAGAAAGTTATTTGGGAAGATGAAAGACGAGTGCGCTGGAACGCCAATTATTGAGTTCGTTGGGTTGCGCAGTAAGATGTACAGTTATTTGAAAGAGGATGGAGGTGGTGGGAAAACTGCTAAAGGTATCAGAAAGAATATAATTAAAAAGGTAATCAGACACGAAGATTACAAAAGTGTGTTACTTAAGCAGAAACAATTGCGACACACAATGAAGACCATTAGAAGTGTCAAACATCAGCTCGGTAGTTATGAAATTAATAAAGTATCGCTATCCTGTTTTGATGATAAACGATACCTTCTAGAAAATGGTATTGACTCCTATGCGTATGGTCACAAAAACATTGAAGTGAGAGGCGAGGCGACAAACACTGAAAATAGTGAACAAACGGACTAATCTATTATTAACAGGTGGCAATAATCTAATTTGCATAACAGGTGGCAATTTTATCACGCGTGAGACACTTTTACGATACATAAATTCGTAAAAGTGTTGAAACGACTATTTTCCTAAATGTATTTGACAAATTTGTGAAAATGTTGAAACGACACTTTCTATTTTTTAAATGTGATTTAACAAATTTGTGAAAATGTTGAAACGACTATTTTTTAAATGTGATTTGATACAAATTTGTGAAAATGTTGAAACGACACTTTCTATTTTTTAAATGTGATTTGATACAAATTTGTGAAAATGTTGAAACGACACTTTCTATTTTTTTTAAATGTGATTTAACAAATTTGTGAAAATGTTGAAACGACACTTTCTATTTTTTAAATGTGATTTGACAAATTTGTGAAAATGTTGAAACGACTATTTTTTAAATATGACTGAAATAACACCAAATTTAGCGAAAATCGTGATTTGGTATAAATTTGGTATTGTTTCGTGAGTCTCGCGTGTGTTTGGCATCAATTGAGTAGAAAACGTGGGAGGGGTGTCTAGCTTGATTAACGATCGCCAAGTAGTATAGAGAGTGGGGCTGCGAGCTTATCAATGTTAACCGTAAACGTAAATACCGAAACATCGCCAAATTTGTCGAGTCGTGACTTGGCACAAATTTGGTGATGTTTTGGTATTTATATTACGGTTAACATTGATGAGCTCGCAGCCCCACTCTCTATACTACTTATATGCTTTAGTTTGAATATGAAAAGAAGAAACTGAAAAAATGTCTTCATATAAATAATAATGTACACATGCATTGTTAGTGACAGTTGTCTCATCTGTGCTACTAGTTGATGGCTGTGGTTCACTTTGGTCGGATGACACAGTTCTATGCTTTCTACAGTGAAAAGCGATGTTAGTTTTGATTGACCGGGCTTTATAGCGGCGGCCTCCACAAGTGGTTTTGTAGCAGCATTTCTATTTTGTTCTTCTCTTGGCATCACAACGCTCCCTTCGACTTCAGTTGCATGGTCATTTTATTAATCATGCGATCATCAGTTGACTGTTGTGATTTCATTATTCAGCAGGCGGAAAACGTATGTAGTATATTTTTACTGAGACCCCAACTTACGCACTGAATATCATAGATACTGGATGTGTCTATTGTGTAAACGTTTGTTTCGTAGCCTGGGTACCAATTCCAAGATGGTGGTCAGTTTCACAGCTCCGATGAAATTGATGTTTCTAGCATTATATTTTCATAATTTTGCACTACAATGGCACAAATTCGCTACAGAAGATATTACTCGCTTAAATGGATACGTTATTTCGCCATCTCTTGTCCAAATTAAGTTGAATGAAGCGAGTCTTCTTATTCATGAAATACGTGCTGATCGAACTGCCAAACTGAAACCAACATCTCACAGCTCTGGCCACATCCTTCTACGCCTGATTATTCTTAGTGTCCTAATTGGCGTTATCCATGTGGTGTATGCTACAAACCAGTGAAAACAAATCAAAAAAGGCCTGCAGTGTGATTCTTGTCATACCAGATGCTGTACAGTACTGAAGTGATCAGACCTACAATATTTTAGCCAACAGCCCTCTTTGTGGATTTGCTGCAAATGTGATGTGCCTAACTTTTCAAGATCATTATTTGACAGTTTTCATGTATCCCAGGATAATTATTATCTCTCATTATCCTCTTTGGATTCATCTCCCTCTGGTTCACCACAACAAGCCTCCTCACCTAAGCCATGTCCTCCTGTAGCCTCAAGGACAAATGCTCATCAACGCCATAACTCAAATAAGCTTCGGGTAATGTCAAATAATGCCTAAGAGTCAAACCAAACGTTTGGAATTTCAGAATATCATCAATACTCATGAACCAGCCATTATTAATGTTAATGAGACACATATCAGTGACTCTGTTCATTCATCTGAAATCCTGGATAATGGATATACAATCTTTCGCAGAGATAGAGACATATATGGGGGTGGAGTGCTGTCCGCCTTCTCAAATGATCTAATAGTATCTCACGAACACCACTTATATGGTACCTATGAAGGTGTTTGGTCCAAAGTGGAGATTGCAGGTAGCAAACGAAACCACTCTTTATTGGCTCCATCTACAGACCACCTAGTTCTGATGTTGAGCCACTGGATGCTCTGGATCAAACATTATGCTACCTAGCTCAGAAATCTCTTCCAAACATACTACTAACTGGTGATTTTAACCTGCCAAGTGTATCTTGGGATGAGGAAGATGGCTACTCCATTTCCAAAATCTTCATAAAATTCCATCTCTTGGTCCTAGCCCTTATCCTGACATACCATCTACCATGTTTACTGTACCAGGGATACTTAAATTGTTGCACAACATCAATCCCAGAAAAGCAAATGGCCCCGATTTGATTTCACGTCGTATCCTCAAAGAAGCAGCTGCAGAGATTGCACCATTCTTACAGTTTCTTTTTACCCAATCTATGGAATCTGGAGTTGTACCAAGTGACTGGCCAAAGCAAATGTGTGTATGCATGTATATACTGTTTAAAAAAAAATACATGTTAGAACCCCCTGTGGCTAAAGGCTAACATTACACCTGTTTTTAAAAAAGGCAGCAAACATCTTGCTAGCAATTACCGCCCAATCTTACTGACTGCTGGGCATTTACACCTAGCGGGTGTATGTATAGTATGTAGCAACAACAGTACTTATTCTCACAACCAAATTATGTAAACAAACCTACCTTTTTGTGAAATAAAACAAGCGAATTACAGTGAAAGACGCTTTGAGAGGACGTGAAAACTGTATTTTGAAAACTGTATTTTCACGTCGTGAAATCAACAAAGACGACGTCGCAATGCAAACCGGAAGTAAAATGAACTCGGGTCCACGCCATACCGCGCGATCTCGTCGTCTTGACGTCGCGTCGTCTTTTCTAAATCTATCTATTATGCCCATATAGACCTTTTTAATAAGTCTGGCGTCAGTAGCCCTATGACGTAGTTTGCGGTAAATGGAAGCCCCGCACGGCCATTTTGTTTGCTTCATTTTAAAGCCACAAGGAAGAAAGCCTCGAAAATGGTAAGTTTTACGTAATTCTCTTTAGTTAATGCTAAAAATTAATTATATGTTTATGATAGTTTATATTATCATTGTTATTTGTTTAAGTCTTACCTTAGTTTAGCTGGTAAACTCGTACATTCATCAACGTACGACCTTTGCTTACTCCTGTTGTTTAGATTTATATGCCACAAAAAAATATAATTTCCAATCATTTCCTGTCCTTTTTCTTAAATCTTCAAGTCTCATAAGCGTGTATGAACACACTGCCAAGGTGTAAATCATCAGTGAAGTCGATAAATCCGGGTATTAACAGTGAAATGACATTTCGTAAGTTCGCTTCGGACATCGAAGGAAAAGCACGAGGGTTGTTGCGGAAAAGAAGAGACAAAAACAAATACGTCCAAGTGAGTCGATCGTTTAGCAACATAGATGCATGCATGAACAAGTATTCTATATTGTATTGTGTTATATTGTATTGTATTGTACTTAAAACCGACTTAGTGATGACTGATACTTGGTATTACTTATACTAGAAAGGTTTTTAAGAAAACATACTTTTGTATGTTCGCTGTATTGAAAAAAACTAAGGATATCGAGTTTAATCCGTTCTGTAAGAAATATTATTTGAAGCCGACTGTAATGCCAAATATTTTGATTGCTGAAGCCAAGAAAAAAGTCAAGACTCTAGTTTTCTTTCGTGCAGTGAATTTGTCGTTTGTAGTAGTAATTCGTATTTTTCAAGCAATTCATTATATTTATGTTCGAGATTTTTCAAAGCAATATTATTGGAGATATACATTGATTACATGGTCTTCACTGCTGAATACAGTTATCTTTTGAAAGAACTGCAGGTGGCTCATGAAGGTTTTCTTCACTATATGTTTGGTGAAATTGCTGCCAGAGGATCAGCTGAAACTCGCAACTCTTAAAATGCAGCTATGTATATTTTCTCACCTGTTTAATATAATTACCAAATGAAAATGTTTGAGGTTAAAAACTTTTCTGTGCTAAGTACTATCAGTCATCACTAGGTCGGTTTTAAGTACAAAGCCTTGTTCATGCATCTATGTTGCTAAACGATCGACTCACCTGGAAGTATTTGTTGTTGTCTCTTCTTTTCCGCAACAACCCTCGTGCTTCCTGTCGATGTTCGAAGCGAACTTACGAAATGTCATTTCACTGTTAATACCCGGATTTATCGACTTCACTGATGATTTACACCTTAGCAGTGTGTTCATATACGCTTATGAGACTGGAAGATTTAAGAAAAAAGAACAGGAAATGATTGGGAATTATATTTTTTTGTGGCATATAAATCTAAACAACAGGAGTAAGCAAAGGTCGTACGTTGATGAATGTACGAGTTTACCAGCTAAACTAAGGTAAGACTTAAATAAATAACAATGATAATATAAACTATCATAAACATAGAATTAATTTTTAGCATTAACTAAAGAGAATTACGTAAAACTTACCATTTTCGAGGCTTTCTTCCTTGTGGCTTTAAAATGAAGCAAATAAAATGGCCGTGCGGGGCTCCCCTTTACCGCAAACTACGTCATAGGGCTGCTGACGCCAGACTTATTAAAAAGGTCTATAGAGGTCAGTGATTATGCCACAGAAGATTTCTTATTTTTGTATCTACTGCGCATGCGCTAGTAGATACTTTGCTGTCGTGCGAGTGGTGTAATGTAAATATAATGTAATGTAATGTAATGTAAGTTAAGTTAACAAAAGAATGCCTTCGGAGCCAATCAAAACACAGAAAAATGGAACGAAGATAACGACTGCCACCCGATGATGTTAACGTCAACTTACGAGTGAAACGCAAAATCATAATCGCAATAAATACAAAATGGCGGTCTATTCATTCCATGTCAGTATTATCCATGTCCCTCACTTGTTGTTGTTGATTTTTGCTACAGACTTTTCTTTTCACCTTAGTATTTATGTAAATATAACCTCAATTTTTTAAACTTTTTTTTTTTAATACACGGGGCCACAGTAATTGGCCTACTGTAAGCTGTAGTGGTATCCCTGGACCCTGCCAGACTTATATTTTATATGTTAATTTAGCAATGGCGAATCGAAATAAATAAATAAATAAATATCTTCAGTATATTAATTTGACACGAATACCAAGAACACCCTTAGCGAAAATTGGTCAGTTATGAAACAAGACGTTAATTTAAAAGCGCAAATGAATTACGAAGAGTCACGGCAATTTCGCAGCTGTCGAGTGTCGGTAAGTTAAACTTTTGTTGTGGTTGCTTTCAGACTTTTCAGTCACTTGAAAATGAATTGACATTTTTGAAAGAGCATTTCTAAATATTGGTTGTGGTCGTGTGGCTTATAAACATTCAGTGATTTAGATGAACTGAGAAATGTTTGTTTCAATGCCATATCCAAACTTTATGTAGACACAAGTTAAAATCAAGACTGTATTGTATTGTATTTCATGCATTGACAAAAAGACTGAGACTAACCAAAAGTGTCCTGTGATGCTGTAGAGATTACTACACTACTTTACTTGTGATAAAAACTCAATCAAATAAAATTTATTTATATTCTATGACATTTACTGCTATATTGCAGCAATCACAGCATTATATACAGTATCAGTAATGTGGCTGAGACTGATATATAGTGACTGGTGCATTGACTGTACGTATACTCTATCAATCGAACCAATATATTATTGTAACCTCCATCTGAGTCAGTCGCAGTAGCTCAATCGTTAGAGTGGCTCATCTGTAATCAGAAACTATTTCTGAGGATTAGAGCTTGATGACAGTGTGTGGGAACTTAGACAGACGATACTGTACATGAGCGATCGTCAAGCAACAATCAAGAAAATGATGTACTTGATCGATTGGTATATATATGTACTGTACCTGTATTGTCTATGCAGCAGTCACTATATATCAGTAAATGCTTGGGTGTGTTAATATGTACCTGTTGTAGTGATATATTATATCAGCTTGCAGTGACAGATAATACATGGACGATCGTCAAGCTCAAATCCTCAGAAAAATGTTTCTGACAAGTTGGTAATTACTTTATATAAGTATGTGAACATGGTTTCAAGTGCAATTTTCACAAATTGTGCAGGGCTTTTGTTTAAAGTTGAATTCAACCCCCAGTGTGACAACTTGGCCTCAAATGAAATTTGAATAAATTCTATATTATTTCCTTGTTTAATCAATAAAACTAAGCGGCCTTTTAAAATTTAGCTGTTAAAGCCATTCACTGACTTTAGTGCATAAATTATATAAACAACATTTACAAGATAAAAAAAATTAGTTCACAGGTAGAAATAATTTGACCAATAGAATTTGACTGGTCATGCTTACCAGCCGTGACTGATTTCTGGTGATCAAATCATGAAAATCAGTGGTCAGGAACTGCTGCCCCCCATTATTTTGAGCGCTGGTGAGCACAATTCAGGGCCGTAGCAAGAGAAAGTCAATTGTGGGGCCCGGTAATGGGAGTGCATGCCCCCCTGAAAATTTTTGAAATTAGGATCTCTGAAATAGGATTTTCTGACTTCTGAGAGTAATTTCCAACAAGTTTAAATGTATCTAAACTGGCAAGATATCGCCAGAGAAAATTATTGGGGGGGGGGGCCTGCTACATCCATGCAATTTGAGCTCTTTTGAAAAATACACTTGTGTCTATAACCCCATGAAATTGCATGTACTGCAGTGTTATTAACAGTACTATTAACAGTGCTATGAACAGTGTTATTACCAATTAATAATATACACATGAAAACATTTTGCAGAAAGTGATGTTCAGGAATCATTTGACAAAGAAAGAAAGTGTTTCAGTGCTTTTCCAATTATTTCCTTTTTTCTACATTGTATTTCCTTGAAATTGCTCTGCACTCAGTTATTGTGTTATAGAGTTTTGCAAAGTATCTGAGTATAACAGTACATGTTATATATTACTTAGAAATTAGAATGCTGTAATAAATTCCTTCAAATAAACTTTGAATCTCTTAATTTGTTTTTTCAGTATAACTATAGAGAGCATAATTGTTATACACATACAGTACCAGTACTTTATATCTTCCACAGCATTAAATTTAACCAGTGATGTATATAATATACTATATATAATTTTGAAAATACTATATCCTACAGTTATCATTCTTTCATTCATCATTCGTTTCATTCATTATCATTCATCATTCATTCTTTCATCAAGTAGTAGATACATGTACGCCTAAGCGTACCTATTTTTTATATAATATATACTATTGTAAGTATGCTCTTAACTTATAGCAAACAGTTCTATTCAGGCATGAGGGAAATAAACAAGGATTGTAGTAAACAACTCAGGAAATTCTACAAGTAATATGCTATTATATAGACATAACATACTGTTCCATAAACTATTGCAAATGAATACAAGGTAATTGGTACACAATTTTGAAAAAAATTGAGAGGCTTTCACAAATTCTATTGTACAAGTAACCTTATTTGATGTAACCATGCAAATACAGGCTTTTATAATTTAGCATCAATAAGTTAAGATATAAGTTCATAAGTTGAACCATGCATAACTTAGTTCAACATAAGACTTTATGCATCAGTAAATTCCAAACTTGACATCACAATCCCCCGGAAAGGACCAGGGTATTTGATTTTTTTAAGAAATATACTGCTAATTTCCAGCCACAGGGTAAAACTAATGGTCACTTCCCCTCCCCCGGGAGCACATATCAGTTTAACAAAATTCTTTAATTTCAACATCAAAAATGTATATAAAAATCAAACATCAATATAAATTCATTGACAGAATATATAAACAAAAAAGAAATAAAAGGAACCTAATAGACCGATTGCAAATATGGATAAAATAAGCAAAGCTAAAAATAAGCAAAATAAAAATAAGCAAAGCTTTTCAGTGATTACAGTTGTTAGGGGTCAAATAGACCAACTGCAAATATGCATGGCAGCAATTTTCTGATTTTCAGTGGTTTATGGTTGTTAGGGCCCAATGTATGTTCATTTCTTCAAGTACTGTAGGCATTCAGCATGTCTATTTTTAATTTTCTGAAATCTGTTGGTGGAGTAACTTGTCTTTAACTTGATTGTGAGCAAGTCTTACAACTATTCAAAGACATGAGGTAGTATATTAATCATGTTTGTAATATTTTGTACCGTAGTCCTTTGCGGTCTTAGCTTGGGTCGAATCCCCCGCGGTGCACTGCTTATCAGGACTCCTGAGTGAGAACACTATACAAAGCAAATGCCCTGTGGTATCCCGGGGGATGGTCAAGTTTGGAATTGACTGCAATTATACATTACCACAATCTAAAATTCTGTTTGAAGCAAATCCCAACAGAAACCCAATACAACTATTAACTATGGGTATTTGCGTTTCATAATTATTTGTCCTTGTGAGTAATAACTAACCAGCTTCAATATAAATTGATAATTATGGTTGAGTAACAGGATGACAACAGGCTGGGGAACCTGAAAATATAAACAGACATACATTGGCAATTCTTCAAAGATAAAGTCATTGAGGAGAATGAAGGATGAAATTGCAGTACATGTATTTCTCGTTGTTGTTGTTTATTGAATTTTATGAACGAAAATTCACAATATTAACTGTAATATTTTGAATAATTTGGCATATTTAAACACTGTTCCAAATATTGAGAAAATACACATATCACACATCAGAGCGATGGATCATTGCACCCGCAAGAAATCGGATGCATATTTGTCGAATGACTATAAGGCCAAGTAAAAAATACAGTAGTTTGATCGTCCTCGCTCGCATCCTACGGAGTCATATGAGTTGATATTGTGCAAGATCCTTTGTGAAGTCAGTTGTACAGCAGACCAGATAAATATATTTTACTTAATTTACATCGAACGAAGCTTAAATTATGGCGGAGAGCACCCTCCTTGAAGGGGCAGCCCTTTCTGAGGAGCGGGAAAAGGTTCTACTGTCTGGAGACGAGGAAAATAGCGACGATGATGTTGAGAACAAGAGCCTCATGCACTGTAAATGAAAAAGGGCCAAAACGACTCCAAAAATGGGGCCAAAACGGTGACCGCAAAATAGATCTTTTTTTGGGGCCAAAATGGCACCTATAACAACGCGGCCCCTAAGGGGCGTTTTGGCCCTCTCGGGGTAGGGGCTGTTTTAGCTCTAAGTAGGGACCGTTTTGGCAGAAGCAGGGGCTGAATCGACTTTTGACCAGGATCGTTTCAGAAAACTGTGGGGCCGTTTCGGAAAATCAAGGAGTCGTTTTGGCCCATACGCGGAGCCATAATGGCCCCTAAAAAGCGTCGATTAGCTTTCTACACGGGGCCGTTTTGGCTCCATTTAGATGAGCTATTTCAGCCACCATGAGGTGCTGTTATGGAAGAAATAGGGGCTGTTTCGGCTTTAACGAGGAGCCGTTTCAGATAGCTACGGAGCCGTTTTGAAAAATAAGGAGTCAGTTTGACTCCTTTTTTGGAGCCATACTGGCCCCTAAAACACGTCGTTAGAGCTGTTTTGGCTCTTGTGAAGAAGGGCTATTTCAGCTTTCAAAAGGGGCTATTATGGGAAAAGTAGGGGCTATTTCAGCTTTTTACCATGGCCGTTTCAGAAAGCGGCGGAGCTGTTTTGGAAAGTAAGGAGTCAATTTGACTCATTTTTTGAGCCATAATGTCCCCCAAAACGCATCGATTCAGCTCGGTGTTTAGAAAAGTATACATTCAGTATGTGACAATACCATAAAAAATTTAATGATTGAATTATATATATATATATATATATATATATATATATATATATTATAATAATATAAATATATAAAATAATATAAAATACACAAATTAAAGTTTGGCTTTTTGAACAAATATATTTGTATCAATAGATAACATACACATGTATTATAAATCTAACAATTTAACACAAATCCAACTCCAAAACAAAATGTAAGCGTGCTATTTATTAGGGCCCAATTGTTCAAAGAGCAATAAGCACCGATGTTGAAATTTAATCGGACGAGCAATTTGATTTCCTAGTCTTAAAGTGCTACTGAGATTAAAAATTCGTCTATCCAATTTTGATTTTATCTAAAAGTATTTTGATAGAGAAACAGAATGGGTCGGAATGGCTTTCACGGTTTCTGAATACCTCATCTCGTTCCAGAGATATTCAGGTTATTAGATGCCATATGACGTCATTTTCTCACATAAACTAAATAAAATCCATAATAGAATATCTCTGCAAATAACAAGCAGGTTTTGAAACTTTGCACATGTGTGCCAATGATGAGAGTGCACAACAACGTGCATGGTATGTTGTTGCCATGGAGATCGCTGGGAAGCAGGAGGGTTTCAATTAAAAAACTAAAATCTTAGTTTCTGTCTCTTTCTTAAAGAATAAGATGATTTAGACCTCCGCAATACAATATCTACATGTGTACGAAACTTCGACTCTATGCACTACAGTAAACGTTGTTTGATAGAGGAGAAATAAACAAATTTTGTTTTACAAGCGGAAGAGATCTGACGCCAAGCGATCTCCATGGCAACAACATACTGTATACGGTGGTGTGCAGTGTCCACTATCATCATTGGCATACATGTGCAAAGTTTCAAAACATTCTGCTTGTTATTTGCAGATAAATTACTCATTTTGTAATTTTATTTAGTCCGTATGAGAAACTGACGTCATACGGCATCTAATTTGGATGTTTCAAAAACCTGAATATCTCTGGAACGAGATGAGGTATTCAAAAACCGAAAAAGCCATTCTGTTTCATTTTCAAATTACTTTTAGATAAAATCAAAATTGGATAGACGAATTTTTCATCTGAGTGACACTTTAATATTTTCAAACATGTTTGCAGTCATCTTTAGAACTCTGTTTACACACTTATCACCCTTTGAACAGCTAGCCCTATGCAGATATATTTATGACAAAGCATTGAAAAATGAAGTTACTCTTATCGGTAATTGGCCTCCTTGTTTAGTATTACCAAGTACAATTGTTTCTAAAAAACATAAAATACTCTTGGCATGGCTATATTCAATGTTAAAGATGTAGAAACTTGCCAACAAGGCAAGCATTGCCTCGAAACAGCTGTTGCTTGTAATTGTGCAGAACTCCTTTCCCTCAATTGAAATAAAAACTCTGTCATATTTAAGGATGCTGCCCAAAGTCACAATATGGGGTTGTGCCAAATTTTCTATGTATTTTTGTACTTTTCCAGCATCCTAAAAAACAAAAACTGAAAATTAGATTTTCTTACTCCAACCACTAATCTAAGGGCCTGTTCATATGAGCTTCACCTGGTTGCGATAAATACCAAGTCAATTTCATATGGGAGGTATTCGCTTCACTTCCATGGGAAAGCGCTCAGAAGTACTGGAGCTAGATCGTCTCAGCGAATCAGAATGCGCCATTGAGAATATTCATTCTTGTTAACCAGGCTAGCTTGCAGAATTTTAGTTTATGTGGGAAATCTTCATCCCACTTCACTGAGAACCGGGCTGGTTCGTTTCACATATAAACACAAAATTAGTTCTCACACAAAGATACATGTAAGTTATCCTAGCCAGCCGGGCTCATATGAATAGGGACTAAGAGTATGGGATTACTGTATAAAGGTAATAATCCTTTTTGGAACATTTTGAATTACATGCATATAACTATCAGCTGTACAGTACATAAAGACTTACATTAAATATATCTTATTGATACCTTCACAATAATTAACACTTTGTCTTGAGGCGCTGCATTTTTGCTGTTATTTTCCTTCAAATTCTTTGATAGAACATCATTAATTATGGACAATGCAGCCCTTGATTTAATTTCTATAATCAAAATATACAATAAACCTAAGATCAGCAAATAAACGACTGACCGTGAATATCAACATACGGTACTGTACAGTACTTAGAACTACTGTATGACGAAAAATATGGGAAAGAAATTATATACATGTATTAAATGCTAGGTACCACAGTATAAAGGCGATATAAATACATACTACAGCTTGAGTAGCAAAAACTAACAACTTTAATATAATTTGTTGTTTTTATATACAGGTACAATACATGCATTATTTACTGTATCACTGCTTGGTGCTGTACTGTATTTATTGACGAGTAGCATAGCAACCAGCCAATGAGATAAAAGTATTAGCAAGATATACATATTAGTTTCTACTAATAACAGGTACTGAAAGGGTACTGTAGGTGCAAGTCATCTTACAAACGACAAAAAGGATGCAGCTCGACGGGGCCAAGTTGAAGGCAACTAAGGCACCATACAGTAGGTTAGCACCATATAACTCATGTCTGCATGACCTTGGAGTACAGCTAAGAGGTTAGTGTGAGCGTTGATATTGGAGAGATGGGGAAAGTTGGTAGTACCTGGAGAAAAACCTTCGAAAAACACGGAGATAATCAACTGCAACTCTACCCACATGAGTAAATATAATAAAACATAGTGCAACCTACCAAAGTATGTATTAGGATAGTATTTACAGAAACTCATGAAAGCATGATAACTCACCAATTATTTTCACAACGTCTTCGGGAAACTCGTGACTCACCAACCAATCATTCAATTCAGAGGAAGAAAAATGTTTTTGGAAGGCATCCATTGATGTAAATGATAAAGTCTCACTTACAAAAGCTCAAAAAACAGGGTGGATATGACTTGTTACAGCCCATATTTATAGTCCCACAATTTTTTTTTAGATAAGCAGATATTTATTCGGACGAATAGCATGAGATAATACTAATTGCTTTATTTAAACAGCTTTAAATATTTTTGTTGCTAATCACAAAAAGATTAAATCCGCTAAGTATTTTTTCCGACAATGTTTGTGAGAGGTACCACCCATGTATGCGTCAGGTATGCACAAGGCGTGGTGGAAGATTAGTGGTGGTCATAATTTCTAACATCGATCACGGATCTGATGGTTTATATCTCAATCCTTAAGCTTTTTTAGAAATATTAAACAATTTGTTGGAAGATACGCACTAGGCAATTTATAATTTTAATATTCCATTAACGTGTTATGGATCTGACAGCTTTGTTCTTTTCTAATAGCTTTTTCCGCGGCTAGAGATCTTGTCTATTTTCCCGCTTGCCGCGAAATCCCTGCTGAATGAAAGATAAAATTGTTATCGCGGTATATTAACTTCCTCGGAAAGTAAAGATCAATCGGTTAGTTTATATACACACTCAGCAATATATATTTTACTATTTTTCAAATATATATTTATCGGGTAACATAACAGGCTGGACGATGAAAAATACGGGGCCTATCAAATTCCTTGTTAACTCACCCTTATAGTCACCGTATTATTTTATATACCGTGATTTTGTATTCTTTGTCATTACATATATTTCGAAGCCTATGTAACCCTCTGTATCAGTTTTATAAAAACAATTTTACCCAGTCAGTTATTCAATTTTTACGCCACCGTTAATAGCGACAATTAATTATTATAAATGGTTATGACTAATTTTGTGTTGGTCTTAAGCAAATGAATATTACAAACCAATGGTTTGAACTATCTGACACCTCACAGTGGTTCGGCCTCTAAGATACGATGCAAATTTCATGTGTTATAACAAGTTTTCCGCTATTGCAAAATAACGAGAGTGTTACGAATCTAACAGCATTTTTCTTCTCTAATAACTTTTCCCGCGGCTATAGAGATAATTTAACGATAACCTAACAAGCTTAACGGAAGTCTGTTTTCCCACAGTGCCGCGAACACCCTCAAGAATTTAAAAGATAAAATTCTTATTGACCATGACTATAAAGGCCCTAATAATAAGATGGAAATTGCAACTCTCTGTTTTGAAATTGCAACTTCTAAATTTTCACCCACTCATGCATTTTGAAGCGCTCGATGAAATTGAGTTGTATAACTGAGAGTCGGTGTGCGTTGAAATTGCTATTGAATTTATTTTGCAGCTTTGGGGCATGCATGCTCAGAGTATTGGTAAATTTGACTATTATTACAACAAAAATGTAGTAGAATATTAGAGTACTCTAGATTTGGTTTATGATTTTTTGTGATCAAAATTAGGTCTTGACATTGTGAATTTGAAAAAATATGAATTCACATATTTTGTATTAGAATTTAGAAACGATTAAGAATTTACTTTAGTGAAGTGGTCGTGCGGACATACGCAGTCTGTTCGTGGCAACAAAAGGCATCATAAAATTAAAGCTCTGAACATCATCAATTATAACACCCAAATAATGAATCGCGGGAATGTTAATTTTTTAACGTGATTTATGTTACATCGGTAAAAAGGTTGCGTTAAAAATTGTCGCTAAAAATTGTCCCGCTTAACATCACCTTTAGAGTGGGTGAAAAGATTTATCGTTTATTAACCAGTTAACAAGAACATAAGAGACTCTACAAATTATTGTTATCTAACAATAAATAGTCTAATGTTATCTAACAATAATCTAACAGCATTTTTCTTCTCTAATAGCTTTTCCCGCGGCTATAGAGATAATTTAACGATAACCTAACAAGCTTAACGGAAGTCTGTTTTCCCCCTCAAGAATTTAAAAGATAAAATTCTTATTGACCATAACTAAGGCCCTAATAATAAGATGGAAATTGTAACTCTCTGTTTTGAACTAACTTCTAAATTTTCACCCACTCATGCATTTTGAAGCGCTCGATGAAATTGTATAACAGTTGAGTTGTATAACTGAGAGTCGGTGTGCGTTGAAATTGCTATTGAATTTATTTTTGCAGTTTTAGGGCATGCATGCTCAGAGTATTGGTAAATTTGACTATTATTACAACAAAAATGTAGTAGAATATTAGAGTACTCTAGATTTGGTTTATGATTTTTTGTGATCAAAAATAGGTCTTGACATTGTGAATTTGAAAACATATGAATTCACATATTCCTTTCATGTTCTAACGAGCTTCTTTGTATTAGAATTTAGAAACGATTAAGAATTTACTTGGATAAGGCTAAATTTTGGTCGATCTATTTGAAAGAAGATCATTACTATATAACTTATAATTGTCTTGTCGTATTAACGCAGGTTAATAGCTTATTTAAATGTTGCGCAGAAAAGCCAATGGCAAAGGAATAGAACAAGTTACAAAATATCTGCTGTGAAACCATTATTGACGCTCCTGTAGTTTGTCTGGGCGACTGAGATTCAAACAGAAAGTACATGCTGTAAAACGATGCGGGATACAATGTTGTTGTTAATGTGATGTTTGCATAAATAGACCGGTATCGTGTTTCAGGACAAGAAGAACCAGTCTTTGTAGAAGAAAGATACTAAGCTAAATTGTAGAAGAAAGCTATATCTAACAATTTTTGATCGACAGGCAATATATTTAAGCTTTACTGGTATATCGTTAACGTGCGTGGAGGTGGGTTACAGTCCCTTCTGCGCATGTGCGGGGTTTGTTTACGTTTTGCTTGTTTTGTTTATGCTGGAGACTCCACACCGGAAATGGCTGCTATATAAGTGCGTGCGTGTAGAACAATATGGTGATTTAAATCCTTTGATTTCGAATTCCAATCTATTTTGCTACGCTGGTAGAGATAAACTGTATTTATTTCACACACACGACATTAAATATGAACAATGAAGTGGCGAGTAGATGCCGTGAAAATATACGAGTGAAATTCTCGCGGTACCAAAGAATCAATTTTAATATTCTGGTAAGCATTTTATAAAATACAACAAATCTTTGACCCTTTAAAGGCCTTCCATATTCTTTAATACATGCTCTGATGTCGATTTTTTAGCCGCGGTGTGTAAACAACACCGGAGGCAATGTCAAGCATATTTTTATAAAATGCAAACAAGCGCTCTCTTTCAGTAGTAAAAGTCTCAAGCAAGAAAAAAGAACTTCAGTATATATATATTACTTTATATATGTACCTTATTATAGTGTGGTGTATTTATAGTATGTTTAAAATCGAAGTCGGTCGTCGGATTATATGTATTGTCATGTCAGTAAAAAAAACTCGAAAGCCGTGCGAGTTTACTGTATCTTAAAGAACATGGAAGGCCTTTAAAATTAAATGGTCAAAGGTTTGTTGTATTTTATGAAATGCTTATCAAAATGAACTGATTCTTCGATTCGGCGGCGATTCCCCAGAGGTTTTCGAAGCATAGTAGCCGTAGAAATTGACCAGGATTTTCGCCATGTCGGATCGTGCGTGTGAAATAAATACAGTTTAGTCCAGGGCTGGTTTAGTCTTTAAAGGCATCTCTACCAGTCTAGTATTGTATCTTAACGTATAGCTGGATCCAATAGCAAAGTAGATCCAGGATTCGATATCAAAGGACTTGAATCCAGCTTGCGAGTTGCGATAAAAACAACGTATATAGCAGCCATTTCCGGTGTGGAGTCTCCCAACATAAACAAAACAAGCAAAACGTAAACAAACCCCGCACATGCGCAGAAGGGACTGTAACCCACCTTTAAGGACAACTATTATTATGAGCTACGATGACTAAATAATGATCGCGACCTACAACGTACTAGACTTTCGTTTTCTGCGCTTACTGTAGATGCTATTGGGTTAGAATTTTCTATCGTTTACCAATCACGTTGACCGATAAAATTGAGAATATAGAACAAACCGTCGCTACGAGTATGGCCATTTATATATAATATCAAACAAGCTTCCATCTGTTCTATGGCGTTTTTCATACGTTTTCTGTGATGAAAAAAGGGCAAACGTGGCAGTGGTCCAGCGTCTCGCCGTTCTGGGAACCAAGAATCCCTTTTACAAGTACTATATGAGTATATCTACCAGTTTTATTGAATGGTATTTTCGGTGTCCGAGTATGCTGACGCTGTCTCACATTGTTTGTCCGAAATAATTCACATTT